>OU015690.1:19342825-20592825 GCA_907165295.1 Nomada fabriciana
AATCGAACCTATCGAACGACACTAAAGTCGGTTCGTCGTGATTCATTCATCACGAGTATCTCCGTGGCCCCGTGCGCGTGAAACGTTTGATTAATTCTGTAACGAAAGCGATTCTAGGTAATCGATATATGGGTCGTTCCTTTTTCGGCTAGATTACGGTCGAACAGTGGTCTGTAATTGGCAGGGAGAAATATTGAGAACCAGACGAGTCGCCTTGGCGTGCGCGAATTATAATTACGAATTAACATTCTCTTGTGTCGACGATAAGAATGGTGAGGCACGTTCTTCACACTGGCTCGTGTACACGTTTCATCGGGGCGGTCTTAATTTCGCATTTTCTAGATTAAACTATCGTGTCGTGTGCGACGGTGTAACGCGAAGCAACGACACAAATAAACGCGTTCGCCGCACGCAGTAGAACGTGCCCCCCATATGTCAGACACGCGTTGGTTCGTTTATATGTACGGGGCAACGTTTCGCCTCGCGACGCCACTGTTTATTTTTTCATGATAAATTATATAAAAATATGTTCAAAGAATATATTCCTCGGGAGTTGCAAAATGGACAGGTAAATGATTGCGTAAAGTGAAATCGGAAAACGTAGAAAGTGGCGATATAAATGTGAGTGTAAATTTAAAGTGACAAGTTTGTTAGTTTGGAGAATTGGTGCTTTCATTTGTGGCAGGTTTTAAGCATTTCGAAATGAAAATATACGGAATACAAACGGAATCATGTCAGGCACGTCAAAATTGAATTGAAGAAAGTAGTTTAACTTGTAATCTGCTAAACTTGACTGGTAGGGGCAAGGCGTTTAAGAGTATTTCACTTGATGCTGTTAGGAAACAGTGGCGCTGTAGAAAAGATCTATTTATTTGACTGAAAAAAATGTGAGAAAGCTTCGAGGATGCTCTAAAATTTCTGAAACCCTGTTCTTGAACTCTTACATCACGTCCTTCGTTTGAAGTCTTTAATTTTTCTTATCAGCATGTTCCTCGTTATTTTAGCGAGCCCTATAACAAACCATCTTTATGAAGGTAGTCTAAAAACTCTCCTTGCTTATACGAAACTATTCATTTCCATGAACCTCTACCACGTTACAATGAGGAATGCTGGAAATTTGCTTCTGGTTAATTTAATTTTGCTAAATGGTTCGCTTTCATTTTTCTCTTTTCTGCGGCGAGCTATTTTAAGAAATAAAAAGTACGAATTGTTGAAATTAAGAATAAGATACTTAAATTCTTTAAGTACAGGGGTCTATATTTTTGAGTAATAAATTTGTATTCGAGTATTCACAGAGAAAATGATTTATTTTGTTAAAATATCGTTGTGTTCGTTTCAAAATTGTATTCCAATTTCTTGGGACTAGTTTCTCACTAAATTGTTTCCACCGTCGCTCGTGAAAGAAACTAAATGATGAAATAATTCCTACGTTTTGCTCCCACGCTCCTCGATTTCGTGTCTAAAACCAATATTTACTATAAAACGTGGCAGATTAAATGGCACTTGTTAAACGACGAATGCAAACACATCAGGTTATTGAATATGTCTGGTACTGTTCGCGTGGAATTGTGCAATCTGACGTCAGGGTCAGGTGGAAGTGGACATGCGCAACGATGCCACTTGTTAAATGCCTTTTCGCAGCAACCCCTACTTAAGGGTTGTCTTTTTGCTGCGTTGCCATGTTCAATGGCTCTTTGCAGTTATTAACCGCGAATCCTGAAATTTCCGCAAATTTTTACCTAATTTCAACTGCAAAGTGGATCTCCGAATATTATTACAAACTATAATATATTATTCTATTCAAGTGTCTCAAAAACTTGTCGAGAAAAATAAAGCCTTGGGAATACCGAATTAAATTTCCTTCAGGTCCTGAAAAGTTTGCAACTGTTATATGCTCCGACAGTTTGAGAATTTTCGGAGGACTCGAAAGTTTAGAGCATATTCTATGCTTTAAATTAAAAAAAAACTTTTAATTATCTCTGCAACAGCACAGGCATATAGCTGGTACTAGCATTTACTTTTTTATTATGTTATCGTATTTAATAGAAATTACCTGCTTCATAGCAGCAAGAAAAACTGGGAATTAAAAATAAAAGAGATGCAAAAATACTAATAATGAGAATAATAAATTCCAACGTAGTGCTTCGTTTTGCCTTAGAATTTGTCCAGGCATTATGCAAAATCCTCAACTTATCGGTCATTAATATTCACACGGCAGCGATAATTCATTCTAGCCAGCGTCAATGGAAACGACGTCCCCATCAATCTTGATGAAATTCATAATGAATCCAGGAAATTAGTAGTCGCGATTGAGTTCGCGGGTTATTAATTAATAAAACGTATTATAATCGACTACCCAATTATGCGCACCATACTTCAACGGCGAATGACTAACGGTCTACAATATAACCACGATTTTATTTAATGGAAATAATGTATTACAGTATTGACAAATTTCCAATAAACTCGGCATACGTGAAATTTGAATCCTCCAAATAAATGTAATTCCCTCGTCAGACGAGAATTTGCCACATAATAAATACCAATTTTCTCTTACTCGAGAACCAATCCTACAAAGCTCACTTTATGTCCCTCAACTTTTAATAAACATTCATAAAAGTATGCCTCCAGAAATATTTTTAAGCCTAACGCTTCAGCTTCCAAAATTGATCTAACACACTTTTACAAAATTTCCGATCACGATGCCATTTACATCTCCAAACTGTTCCACTCAAGAACCGAACAATCGAACTAAACAATTCGTTTCGACCGTAGATTGTTCTATAAATGAACTTGCCTCTAAAGACACGAACATTCATTTCGTTTCACGGCCGAACGGAGGAACTCGTTTATTTAAAGCAACAAGTGCCCGTGTGTTACGCAAAGATCCGTTGCAAGCCGGGTTAAAGAAGAAACTTTCTTTCGTCAAAGAATCTGGGGTGGGCCCAGCGGTTCACCATGATATAACGAAAGACTGAAAGACAACGCGGGGAAAATCAGCTTAGAGCTTTGCGAGATGTAATCCGTTGAGGAATTTCCCGAGATAAGCCGTCCGCGGTTAACCGGTGAATGCTTGATGCGGCTCGTGTTGCTCCTTAATCTATCAATTATTCTCGTCAAAGGATCGATCATTTATGCAATTAAACGCTTATCCGAGCCGTGAAGCAGCTTGATTAGTAAATGGCAACAGCGTTCGTCAATGTAATCGGATTTAATTAATAGCAAGGTTACGAGTGGCAACTGGAAGCTCCTTGATGATAATAGAGGTAGATTGTAATGGATTGAAAGGTGAGAGAAAGGTGCGGCGAGAAAAATTGTATTTCTACGTTTTCATTGTTATTCGGTGCTTTCTGTTTCATCGTTGCATTTGTACAGTTATGATATGAGAATTCTGAAGTTCTCAGTATGCTGTGTGTGGACCATTAATAAAATGTTCTTCCATGATTTATTTATAAATATTCTGTGACAGATACATTATCGCGATCTTCGCCATGAACCGTAAGTCCTGAATTTTGGTTACCGTACCGTCTACCTTGGACTCTGAACCTTGAATTTCTCACCTCCAATGTCGAAAACGCAAAATTGCGCTTTCTCGGTCACGAATATCCCACCTCTTTTTGTCTTATTTCAAACGTTGCACCTTGAACAGGACGAACAGGCAAAATTTATAGACTCGAGAATGGACCCGTTAATATCCGCGGGCAATTGAAAAATTACCCCACCTCACAATCGCACGAGCGACGATTAAAAATTAGGACAGTCGTTCCGGCGTTCGTTTCGCCGGCACAATTAAATTTCGTCCCGACTACGGTTGCACGTGGTTAATTAACATCCTCGTCGCGTTCGTTTCGCGACGAAAACTTTCCCACCCACCAGCACAGGTGGATGACGTTCACCTTCAACCGTGTGGCCTTCGTTCTTCTCCCTTCTTTTTTTTTTCTCTCTTTCTGACACCCCTCACGAGCGTCGAAAGGGCGGCGTTTAGGAGCATTGCGTACGCCATAAAACGCCCACGAGACCCCGATGACGCGATCAATGACGATCGCCCGGACGTTCCAGTTAATCTGGAAATTTGCTTTCAGACGACCCCGATACCGGAAGCACGGCCGGAGAAACGGCACGCCACAAAACAGCGTTAACGACATTGCTGTTGGTATAGCCGCCGTTCTTTCCTGGACACCATTTTTATGGTTATGGAAGCTACAACGAACGAGGCTGCCCGCTCGAAATCGATAGCCGTCGCGGCACCAAGGCTTGTATCTGATCCAATTTTTCGCCGTGCAGGATACTTTGCGTAGAAACAATGGCCAACGCTAGAGCTGCTCGCGGTGTTGATCATTCACGCGTTCCACGGGAAGGGAGGGAATTATGTGGAGGGTCGGTGGAAATTCTGGGATCATTTCATAGAAGCAGGCGTGTCGATGTCGACTCGAAAACTTTTCGTTTCGGACACCTTTTTTTCAGTCGAATAAATATTCCCTCGCGACGTCCGCCCGGTCCTGCCTTTAATTTCGCGACAGCGTAACTCATCCCCTTTGTAATGTGTTTAACGGGACACACGGCGTGACTTACCGCCGGAGAATTCGCCGGGCAAAGTTAATTAAGTTCTCGTCAGGCGAATTAAAATAGACGTACGACGGGGTATCGTGCTCGAAGCAATAACGTAGCGCGAAATATCCTGCGGTGCGTATGGCAGATATTAATATGACTAATGTGCCAGTCCTTTTTAATAATAAATAATCAATGGGGGTGAATTGAATTCTGTACCACAGTTGCAAGTTTTTTGAAGCGAACGAATGTGACCGTATTGTACAGAAGTTTAGACGTTTCCGTGCTTGGTATACTGAAGATATATCGTAGAAAATTATAACCAGTATTCATAGCGAAATTAAAAGTATCCGATATTTTTTAGTGGCAATGAAACAAAGGAAAAGAAGAGAAGAAAGTTGTATAATTAATCGCTGTTAGTATAAGTTAGAGAAAATGTTGCAAGATATAATGGGGCGCGTGTTTAAGTCGAGCATGAACGAGAAACATAATTTAAGGGGTCAAGTAGAAACGGACTGTCTATCGTCAGACATAGTTCGGTGTAACTTCATAGGAACTTGTCGATGCTTTATGTAATGACCTTTTGCACGCAACATTAAATACCAACATGAAGCACTAGTGCGGTAGAAATTTAGTTGAACTTCAGTATATATGTTCACGTACAGGTGTATATTGCTTTCAGTAAATTAAATTTCCTTTTACTCGTCTGTCCGCCCTTTCAAAGTAATTGCACTGCAATTTGTCCAGAATTATTCGCCATCAATATACGCTTTCCTTACTTTACGTTTCCTATGAAATCTTGGTGTCGCCCTTTTTCTTTGGAACGCCAGACGCAACAGAGTGCCATGAGTTTTATTTGAAGAAAGGCAATGTTTCAGATGAAACAACGCCCAACGCGTACGGTGAAAAAGGAAATGGTAGCTGCGTCAATATTAAAGTGCATACCTCTGAGAGATGCCATTTGAAAGAAAGGGGTAATAATAAGAATATCCAAACGGGATAATATTTTTCCAAAAAGGGAATTCCAATTGATGCATACGGAATTGGATGAAAGCATTGCTAATAATATTTTATTACAATTGGCAAGACCATTTCATTAAAATGTGCAAACATTGAAGTTTCACTCTTATCAGTTGATTGCTAAGTAGGGCAACGACATTATCACAAAAAGGGTAGCGTATTAAGTAAGTTAAACATTGAAAACAATTTTCATTAAACTTTAGCAATACATCGATCTACCGATAGATTATCACTAAAATTGTTAAAAGCAAAACTTCCACGTAAAAGTACAAGGCAAACAGTGCCGCGGTATTCCACGGAACACTATAGCAAAGTGTTCAGACTAACACTCTCTGTTTTACTTTCGAGGACGACTAAAGCGATGCATTAATCTAATTATTCATTGTCTCATTACAGTAAATCTCATCGAGACGTCCATGAACTAAAATCCACAAACGCCATCAGGCTCACGAGCTTTCCACATACACCCCGTCTAAATAACAGTTTGCCGAACTTTGTAAAGGATCGTAACGCTGAATGGATGCTCATCAATCAAAGCAACCCTTTGCATTTCAATCTTCCTTGCTTGCGTTCACATTTGCCATTTCAAACACACTTCAACCGCAGTATTCCCTGATGCATGTACGATTCAATTCGAAAAAGAGGTGCGGACAATTTCAAATATGTGTCGCTTTAAAAGGTGCCGGAGCGTTCGACACCAGAAAATGTACAAACATTTCAATAGTTAAGTTCGAAGCATTTATTCAGAGTCGACTATTTACAAAAAGTATATGAACGAATTCCAAAATACGGAATAGATAGCACCTGGATCTGTTTGTGCGTTAAATACCTCGTACAAGCCTACTTTATATTAATTGCACAGGTGCAATCAATTTCGCGACACTTGTCGAAGCTGAAAATCAAATTTAAGTTAGCTCCAATTAATTTTAATTACATTTGGTTAATGTTCAGATTCTCCACCGGACCACTTAATTATGCACCTAGTTGCAGGTGCAATAATTTTTTCGCTGCGCATAAAGTGTAGTTTATACGGAGAACTGTGCGCCAGGTAGACTTTGTAATAGCTTTGGCTAGTCCTTTATACGTGGGCCGAGTATCCAATGTGTTCAAACGGCAGCAGATCAATATCTTTAAATTTCTTCCCCGTGGCAAGGGTATACAGTAATTTCAACGCGTACACACGATTCAATACAAAAACCGTGCGCATCCAAATAACGGCGCTCGTCACTGCACGGCTATTAAACAGACTAAACAATCATCCATTTTCCTCGAACTAGAAGCAGATCGCTGATTGCTGATTACACGCTGCGCGCGAGTCGGGGGGAAAATCGTGGGCGTGAAAACTACGAAACACTTAATCTCCAATTGGATTCCCCCGATCGGCTCGCCTCCGACAATTCCTCTCCAACTTTCTTCACGACCGTCCGAAACAGCTGTTAAGCTCGCCAACCCTTTTCGACCTCCGCAAAGAAGAGCCCACCCGCCCCCGACGAACGCACACCTTCCACCCCGTTCGAAAATCCCTCCACCCAATCTTCCCTCGCCCAGCTCTCCCTCTCGGTTGTCGCGGAACGATTCAATCAGATTGGAGGAAGCGTCGGCCGAAAGGAGAGCGAGGAAAAGAAGCTGAAAAGAAGGAAAAGGGCACGGGAGTGTAAGTGTAACTGGCGGTGTTGCGATTCGATGAGAAACGGAAGCGTGCACGGTGCACGGGGTGGCCAGGGCCGTGTTATCAGCACAGTCTCTCTCTCTCTCTCTCTCTCTCTCTCTCTCTCTCTCTCTCTCTCTCTCCCTCTGGTTCCGGGGGGTGAGAAAGGGAAGAGGCGAGTGTCGGTGGTGGGAGGATGCGCGGTGTATTAAAGCCGGTGACTCTTGCCGCGCAGCGTGGGAGTTAGTTCTGGTGAGGGCGCCAGCCAGCTCACTCGCTAAGCTAACCCACCGTCCCAACCCTTCGATCCTCCATCCCTCAACCTTCGGCCAACAAAGCAACATCCGCGGCCGCAACCTCCTTTTACAAAGCAACACCGCAAGCCGCTGTTCTCTCGCCGCAACGTCCCCTGGAACCTGGCGAGGCAACGCGGCCGCGTAACCGGCGACGTCGCAACCTGCGAACGACAGCAACACCATCGCCTACGGAACCGCGTCTCGGGGAAACCGCGCATCGCTCGCGAGGCGAGCATGCGAGAACACTGGCTCGTCGGCAGGGAACGCTGATCGACGTAAGGGAGCTCCGTGAATAAGCGGGCAAACGTGACTGGACGAGGGAGGCATCGAAATCGAGAAGACACAGAGGCGAGACGGTTCGACAGTTTCGACGGAGGATAGTTGGAACGTCGCACGGTCGACGGGCAGAGAGGATGACAGTCGTCTGTTGCTCGCGGCGTTGCACACCTCGTGTGATTTAGGGGGCGAGCAGGTGTGATGTTGACGTTGACCGGGGTGAGCTCGGTGCTCGTGACATCGGGGTGTAGCTGGTAGAAAGAGTGACGGACAGAGGGACCTTGTGGAGGTACAAGTTCGGGGGAAACGAAGTTCGGCGAAGATCATTGAGGATTTAAGGGAAGAGGAAGTGGCATGTGCGACGGGGAACGGTGGTTTTGAGCGGCCGGGAAGGTTAAACATTTAGCGTAGCGCATGAGAAGGCCCCACGGTGGGGAAAAAGGTGGAGAAGGTTTCGCAGCACGCAGTCCGAGAAGCAAGTATTTTGCACAAACACACCTTAAAGCACACGTAACCACACTGTATACCGAGTAATGTACCACAACTGCACCTATTGCCCGATACAATTTGTCTGTACACACGCGTGCACATTTTAAATATATATATGTATACATATCTCTGGGGTGTACATATGTTTAGATACACATATAAACATATATATCACACACGTATGCATATATATATTATACTTTCTGTCTACACGAGCTGCCTGTGTTTTGTGTCACACTCTATCTCTGTATGATCGATGTGTGTACTGTGTTCTCCTTCATCAGTCGTCTAATTAATAATCCCCTTCCCCTCCTCTGGGAGCACGGTTTTGCACATTTTTCGGGCACCTGTTGATCTCTCTCGTACTACATAGCCACTTTTCCGCACTCTAAAGTTGTTCGGGGAGTTCGATGTCACCGCTGCACGTAGAACTCGTCTCACTGGCACGAGCACCTAAAACTCTGTGAAAAGTTCGAACAGCATGGAAACCGACGACGATCGACGTATCGTAAGTGTCTCGAGCACTTAACAAAAAATAAGCCAAAAAAAGCAAAAACAAACCAGTAGAAGCGAGATCCTCGTGGAGGCCCCAAGGCCCTCGAAATCTTCGAGGTTTCGATTGGATCCTTGGACGGGCACTTTGGAAAGGTAGCATGCCGCACATGATATAGCCCCGGGACCGTTTCACCGGGGGGCGATTCGTCATGCGGTCGAAGGCAGCGAAAGAAGGCAGTGGTAAGGAAAGGAGGCGCAGGAGAAAGATAGTTCGATTACGAGCACGCAGTCCGATCGATCGATCTGGTTTCATTGTCTGTCGAGCACCTTACAAGCATCCACGATTAACACCGGCACTGATCACGGCACCCCCGACCACATTCTATAATAATCATAATAATAGTAACACCACGAGACACACGCTCGATCTGTAAATCGGCCGAGGGCTCGCGCGTGCTACCGTTTTTACTAACGACATGATTTCAGGACGCAGAAATATTTGAGAGCCTCTTGTCGTTCGGGGAACGAGGATATATCGAAATGCGAGGTTAGCGTGATCCCGCGGGACCAACCGGGATCGAAACGAGCGAGGAGAGAGAAAACGAGAGAGAAAGGGAGGCTAAGGTGGTTTACTCTATTTCTTCCCCTGCAGTGACGGTCAGAGAACGCGTTCGACGCGTTCCTCCACGAGAGAACAGACGGAACCTAGAGCGTAACAGGGACGAATATAGTAGCCGGACGTATTTAAGAAACACTGTTTCCCATGCGACGGAAGCCTGCACGGTTATCGATTGATCGCCGGTCATCGCTCATCGTCCCCGTACTTTTCCGTCGGTCGAGCCCCGCGAAGTCGTCCCTCTCCTTCCCCGGTACAGCTAACGAAAAGACGGCCTAAAATTCTCGAGAGGCGTGCCTTTCGACCGGCGAGAACGAAAAAACAAGGGGAAACGGTGGCGAACGGAAATAGCGAGGCGAAATAAAATATAGCAAACGGCCAGCTCAACGTAGAGATACATTTATATTTAACTTCTGTCGACCGTGGGGAGCCGGTTGACTCCGGCGTAAAGTGGCATCGTATATGATGGCGGTGTGCATGTTCTGGCTGCTCACGTACGTGGGACAAGGATTGGACCTGGCCGTGGGGAATCGTCCGGTGATAATCGTGCAGGGCAGCCAGGAGCAGGACTACCGTCACGGCAGCGGTATCAGAAAGAAGAGCGAGCTGAACTCGGTAGGCAATAACCTGTTGCACTTCAGGATATACCCACCCGAGGCGTCCCACAGCGACGAGCTGTCCAACTGGCTCCTTCTGAACGACGAGCCGCGGATCTCGTCGTGGACACCGGCAGGTATATTGATCGACGACATGATCAGAGAGCCCAGGGAGCTACAAACGGTGTTCTTCGCCCTGTCTCCAGCGATGCTGAACATGCTCTACTCGGAATACACGAACACGGCGACCCATCCGGCCGAGCAATTCTTGCACGAGGATCAACACCACCAGCAGCACCAGCAGCAGCAACACCAAGGCGGCCAGCGTGGCAAGAAGCTACGGATAGATTGTAGACACTCGAGGAACACGGTCAGCCTGCCTATAAGAGTGTGCGACGACGAGACCGAGCGGAAGGGCCTCCAAGAGGCCAGGCAATCCAACTACGACGACTTCTTCGAGGAAAAGCTGAACGCCGCGGCGAACTCGAAGGCTGACCCAACATCTCGGGGCCCCGAGAAGCAGCGTGACTATCAGAACGGGGCCCCGTTCGCCTCCAGGCCGCCGTTCGGCTTGGACGCGGGGAAGCTTCCCGGCAAGAGAAGCCAAAAGCCTGCTGGACGACGCTACATCGACGTGTCCGGAGGAGAGCCAGCTCCCCATCAAGCTCAACCACCGGCCTCCTCCCATGGGAATGGTATCGGCGTCGCTTCTCAACTTATGCTTAGATCCACCAGGGGAAGCATACAGTACGACGTGCCGCAGATAGGTGAGTTTTTCAATTTCTCTGTGACGCGTCTGCCTTTTCATAATTGCAGCATGGGTTCATCGGCGTTCTGTGGATTAGGGGACTTAGGTTCTAGGGTGATTGAGGACGCCGATAGAATTTTTTCGAGGAATCGTTGGAGTATTCTTTGGGTTTGTTGCGGGAAGATTATTGGAACGTATCTATATTCGAACACGATGGCCCTTTGTTTAGCGAAGAAAGATTTTTCGATTTTTATTCACATTGCTTTGAGAATTATGATTGCAACATAATACACTTCATCATCACTCCTTTAATTTTCTACCTGTTACCCTCATGTTTCATAAGTTGTTTCTGTATTAGTTTTTTATTTAACATTTATTTTTGCTGCATTCTTTTGCATTTTGTCCCCGAAATGAAACATTTCACACGAGCTCGCGTGAACACCTGAAAAGTTAATTTCGACACGCGTAATTCCGACTTTATACCGTCCAAGTGTTCTTCGACCATTCCCTCTAAAATCCTCGCCGGTCAAATTGCAGAAATTTTCTCTGTCCACTTTACATCTAACCAGAACGTGGTCGCTCGAAACTAATTTCGAAAGTCGCGTTTCAAACCGTTCACGAAACACCCCCGTGCAAACGCAGTTATCTCCATCGCACCATGTCCGTGACCGTCGTCGCAGTTTTCCAAACAACTCTTCACTTTCACCCTTCTCCCTGGCCATCACTTCCAGCCACTTTAACTTAACGCGAAATATACAACGCCCCGAACCAACAGGTTGGAATAACTCGTACGTTCGAACACTTTCGCGATTGTTCCCCTGCCGAAATTCAATAACACCTGTCCGGCGTCGAGCAATTTTCAAACGACAGAAGCTGCGAATCGATTAACGAGAAAGGTGGAAATTTTTTCGTGGCCGTCGCGATGGAACCGGAAATTTGGTCGATACGATATCGTATAGCGTCCTGGATGATAGGGGTTGCGTTGTTTGATGAACTCTCGTATTCGATAGGGGGGAAATTAATTGAATGGATATCTCGCGTTGAATTTAAACGGAGCAGATTTTCGTTCGAACGAGAAACGACGGAGCTGAGAAGTGATCTATTCTAGAAAAGTGGGGGTCAATTTCTGGTCGATGCCGTTTCGGAAAGACGTTCCATAGACGTCACTGCCTTGAGGGACAATTTTTCTAGCTACGTTACGGCTGCCAAAAAGGGCCAACCGGTTGCTCAAAATTATAGCCCGCAACGTTCACGATCAAGTACATCATCCACACGGCACCCTTTCCAACGAGTTTCAAATCCAATTCGATATAGTATTCACGTTTAAGTAAACGTTACGATAGAAATGGTCAAACCAACTGTATCATTTAATCAAGGAAACATTCATTGAATTCCTTTCTGAGAAATAACTTATCTATCCGCACCTTCGTCACAAAGATTGATATCCACGAATGACGTACAGAGTTACTGCCACAACACGCTTCGTATATACCTTGCTCTTGCAATACTCCATAATACCTCCCCTTAATTCCATCTATTTAACAAGCATGCGAATTTCCTTTCTCGCCCCTCGAATCATCCGTAGAATCGTGCACCTTACGTCTCGTGATTCATCGATTTCATTGAACGACCGACGCGTACAATAATTACCGGAGAGTTTTTCTCGCGTTCACGCGAATCGATTTCTACGCCGCGAGATATACGCGACCACGCTCTTTAATGACTTTTATCGCGACGGATGATCGCGGTGGCGCACCTCGGCGATGCTACGGCCGTATTACTGCGAAGTGACAATTTAATCGTCGGTTCCGTTTGGCCGCTGCACGCTGGACGGTTTCCGTGGAAAAAGGGAATGAAAAATGATGGAACAGACGGGTCGCGGGATTAATTTTCCACGGGTGACCTTTTGGCGCTGGCAACGGGGGCGGCACAGTGGATTCGGACTATGTATCGAGTTTCACCTGGTTAATGGTCGACCACCTGCACGGGGTGTCGTTGATTAATTAATCGTACGTATTCCTGTTGGCGTTCCGTTAATTAACGTTGGATGCGTCAGATTGTTATATTTTGTTACGCGCGATGAGGAAATTTTCCGTGGGGCTTATTAAGGGTTATTAGGGTGCACATTTTTGGCGGGCAAGTGACTGACGTGTTTGGAAAAAAGTGTCGTTCGGGAGAGTAACAGTTTCGTGGACAGTTTGTGGGCGGGGGAAATTTAATCAGTCATGAATGAGGGTAAATTTAATTTCTTAGCGACGTCAGGCTTGTGCAGGGAACGGGCTGCGGAATTTCGAAATCGAGGGTAACAAAACATAATTAATAAATGGGCGAGATCTTCTCGAAATTGGAAGGGAGTTGAATTAATTGTTTGTCGAACGACGATATTCTATACTCTGCAAACATGGCTGCATTAATAAAAGTAATAATAGTACAAACAAAAATAATAACACAGTAAAATTATAATTTCATGAATCAAGAATTTACCGTTTCATTTATAAAACATTCTTTAACTTCAGAACAGCCTTTCGTTCCTGAACGTCCCTTCTAGACTATAATAAACTTTCCTACGCCATCATTGCGATGCCACGATTCCTTGAAATGCATAGAAATGTCATGTGTGCACAACGGGAATAAAATATTACCCGACACCGCCTGTAGGAATGCCTACGACAATTCCACTCCATCAGGCACATCGAGTGTGTAATCATCCGGATAGATTGGTATAATGACAATTACCGGGTTATTATTACCGATTGGTGAGATTCGCACCTGTTGCAGCCCACAGGCCAGGCCACGGTTGCGGATGTCATCACGCGATACCAATTTCTGCACCCACGTCATTCGGTTGGAAATCGGTCGGCGCAAAAATAGAAAACGCGCCACCGTTTCCTCGAGGACACGCTCCACGGTGTTGGACGGGCATACACGCACGATTCACGGATCGTCAGGGTGGAAAGTTTGTAGCCGCCGTTATTTTTCTACCCTCCGCGTTTTTCATTACGTTCGCGGTAGCCGTGCTTCGTTACCGGTAATTCTGCAAATAATACTCTCCTTTATCTTGCGCCGCTGCCTCGAAGCGCGATACGTGCAATTAGCGCGCGTGAAAATAGAAAAGTTCAAGGTGCGCCCCTTTTTTTAATAACAACTGAAAATTTGTATCGTTTCAATACGAATTAATTGAATACGAATCGAATGGCCGTGGAGATTTTTCTTTTCCATGTTGTATCGTGCGCAAATGAAATAATAAGGTTTGTCGAAATTCTGCCGTGTTTATGAGCATTCCCATTGAGCAACTGCTGACAGTGTAAACAATTATCGTACTTTATTAAATAATAAAGCTATTGAATACATGGGGTGGATCGCGGGCATGCTAGCATTTTGCGCGATGCGAATTTCCAAAAGGATAACAAATTTAAATACGACACGCGTCATGCTCCAATCTTTTTAGTAACAAATTTAGTAACAAACCTTTTCACTGGCGGCGAAATTGTTTTAAATATAACCCTCAATGTTTCTCCAAACACACACAGTTTCTTCTATATTATTTTACAAAATTGTTTCCCTCTACAATAAGTCCAAACGATCATTCTTGTAACGAGAACACTGGATTACAGCTTTAATCGCCCTTTTAACTGCACCGACGTTTCCTATCGCACGAGGGGCGGCTTCTCTGACTCTCGATTGCACAAAGTGCAACGCGGCGTTGATTTAAATAAGAGGGTTCGACTTGCACGACCCAGAAACTGTGGACAATTGAAATCAAATGAGAAACGCGTCGGTATTATATTCCTCTGTTACTACTTAAAAAGAGCGCGCAGTCTGACCACGCTCTGATATGCACTACTTAAGAAATCATACATGTGACCGTACCGTACAATTAATAGGCTCAATGAACAGCAGCAGCTGTTTCTCTGGTATTTCCACTGGTAGGCTGTCGAAATGTCGGTGGACAGAAGGGAAGGCGTGTCCCTTTTATTCGACTGTTGTCCTGCGACGTAATAAAAGCTTCATTATCAATCGATCGGGCGGACGGACGCGTGTCATTGCAACTAATTGGAAATCTCGTATGCGCTTGTTCCGTTGCCGTTGTGATTCGCTGATATGGAATTTTCTGGAATTATTTATGGTTTGGTTGAATGGGGCCAGCGTCGATAGATAATTGGAGAGATTAGGAAACGGAGGGGGAATGTCAAGGGTGGTTTTTTGTTTTGTAATTATTTAGTGAAAATTGTAACTAAAATGTAAAACGCAAGATAAGATAAGATAATAGACCGTCTATTTTTAATATTTGTAAGATTTCAAACTGAATGAATACAACGTTATGTAATTGCAAGGCTTTGCAGGGAAACATCTACAATTGTCAAGGCAGATCGTTTCATTTGTTCGCTCTACGAATTAAGCTGCTTAGTTTCATTAGCAATGTCCGTATCGTAGGAAAGGGGATGCTAATGAAATTTTTTCAAACTCTTAACGTCTTCTTCTTACTTTCCTTTTGTTGCTGGCCAAGTTCATGGTTTCGGGGATGACGTCATATCCAAGGCTCTTCCACCCCAATCGATCTCGAGCAAATAAATTAACGTTGTTTAGGTGAAAGGAAGGATGAATCGAAAGAATGTTTCGACAAAGCCCATAAATCCCATAAGACAACTCAGTATACCCCCAATTTATTTTCAAGCTTGACTAGATTTTCTATGGTTTATTACTACGAAAAACGACGGAATAAAATAACAGACGTTGAAGAAACATTGGCAGCACTTGTACATTTTATGTATGGTATAATCTTCAACCGCGAAAGCCTCCAGGAGAAAAGTATATAAATTCTCCGTTTCCTAATAACCAGTTTTCACTTTGCGAACTCATCTTTGCTTTAACATAAACTGACCAATCCGTCCAATTCGATGCAATTTAATCCAGGCGAAAGTTGATCGAGTTTCAAATCGTCCAGGACGCATTTTATCCATTGAAATAGTTGCGATTTAACTCGGCGCAGTGAAATAAAACAACGCGTGGCACGAATCGATAGTGTGAACGCGTTAACAAGGGCCTTGGTATTTTTCCGATACCATTGAATTTCATACGATGCAGCCTTTAAAAACGCAGCTACCTTGCAAGAAATTTCGAGCAACGAGACGCGTCGATTTTCCATAAAAATAGTATACGATCGATGGCGTGACCAATATGATAGACAAATTGTACGGATCGTGATGGAAATGCAAGTAAATTAATGGAAATGCTCGACCATCGGGGAGAACGTTGAAATAGGGGAAATTTGGGGACGCGATGGAAATACGGATATAATGGATGCGTAACAAGAATACAGGGAGGAAATGAAGGAAGACAGGCAGATGAAAAAGTAATGAAGTTGTAGAATGGCGGAAAGAAAGTGGCGACATTGGAGAATAACGAGGCACTTGGGCAGGTAGAAGCGCTGAAATTACAAAATACTGTTCTAAGGGAATGATAAAGGGGTGAACGGGAGAATAACAAAGTACTGATGTAACTAACCTTTCAAAAAATACATACCCGAACGTAACGAAATAAATACAGGTGCGGTAAAAGCTTCTATTAATGAAAAAATATTGGCCAATTTTGCAGGTGGTAAAAGATACCAAGCGCAAAACGTTTTAGTGCGCAGAGTTGATCGAAGTAGAAATATTTCAAAGTGAAAGAATTCCCAGTACAGAAATATCAGAATAACAAATTAGTGAAAAGAAAAAAGAGTTAACATCTTAATAGAATAATGAAGGAAATCTATAATAAAATGATTCAGCGTTGTAATAATAAAACTGTACCGTTTTTCTAGTTAAAGACAACGTGCTATTAATCGTGCTATTAATTTTTCTACTTTTCTTTTTTTCAGAATGTCCAATCTCGGAAGACGGGATGGAAAGATTTGCGTGCCCCACCGCAGACAGAATGGGTAGATACCATTGCATCGACGATCACGCCTTGTGCGACGGTTTCATAGACTGCCCTACAGGCGAGGACGAGGACAGGCAAGCCTGCATGTTTTACAAAACTGTGAGTCTCTAACCAATCGTTCCGTGACCAAGTAGTCCGTAAATAACTCTATCAATATCCTAGAAATTGCTGAAATGTTCATAGCAAACACCGTGAATCCGTGTCTATCCGTCTTTAATTTATTTTCCACGGTGAGAAATTACAATTAGAAAAGACGCGACTAAAATTGAAATATTATTCAAACTTCTGAAACTTAACGAAAATATTTTTCTAGCCACAGAATACCTCGCGAAAATATTATCGACGATCATTATACTTAGAATTTTTTCCCTACTCCCGTTTATCAATTACCAATCTTGCTTCTCGAACAATGACATATTTCGTTCTACGTTTTGCATTGTTTTGCTTTACCATTCTTGAAGTCTACCTTCCCAGGACACCTAATTAGAACGTAGGGAACGATTCGCATCGGACGTAATTGTTTTTCTTCCATGGTTCTTCCGTCTTCGTCCAGCTAAGATAGTAAGCGTATCCGTTGCAGTTCCGGGTGTAATTGGAGAATTTAATATTTCCGTGCAAGCACTTGTTCGTTTAATAAGCAGCGACCGTTCTGTGCCGCCGGTCTTGTTTCGTTTATTAAAACTTCTCGATAGTTTACGTCAAATTGGCTTATTATCTAAGTTCTTATCTGCGCTAAAGAAAACCTATCCTGTCGTTTCCCTCGATTTCACGCGCAATTACCACCTGCGTAAATAATCGTCCGTTTCCCTCTCGCGAACAAAAATACTCGAAAGCCACTGCGAACTAATCTCGCGTGTTGGGAAGCACAATTTACACACTCGTCGACGCGTCTGCCGCGTAAATCTCTAAAAAGCCTCGTCCCCTTAATTCTCTCGTCGACGGAAGGCATTTTCCTCCGGCTTTACTTCCGTGGAAAAACAACGAGCCGCGAAGTGAGACAGAGGATGGGGCGTGGGGTGAAAAAACAATTGCTCTTGATTTCCACGAGAATCTTTCGTCCGGAACGGAGGGATGGGAACGAGTGGATAAAACAGAGAGAGATTAGAGTTTCGCAAAGGAAAAGTAGAACGAGCTCGCAGACAGTGGCGAGGGTATACGGATGCGTGGAATGGGCTCGTAGGATGGTACATTTTAGTATAACGTTGAGAACAGAGAAAAATGTGAATCCTTGGGTAATTCGGATTGCCGGCCATAAGGTTCTCCCGGGTATTTATAGCAAAGCTTTATCCTCTTCTTTTTTTTTTAAAGGCGGCTCAGGAATGTCTTATGAAAAGTTTATTAGCTACTTTACGTATCTCGTGACAAGGTATGGCGTAACGATTAAATGTGCAATACAAATTCAACGCTGTTTTCTTCTTCGGTAGATAAAGGATTCTATTATCGCGAATTTCTTAACAGTTCTTCCAACGCACGATATAACATACACGTTGTCGAGACACGAAACACGTGCTTCGTATTAATACAAAATAAGACGACCATTCAGGTTCCGATTAATAATACCTCCGTCAAATATAAATTCCCAACGCAAACACAGACACATAAAGCATTCGTAAACTGTTACAACGTTATTCCACGCAGCCCAATAAAACAATCCCGCGATCACGATCGATCAATTCCAAACAAAACCCGCGCAGCGCAAATAACTCCGTGTAACAAAAGGACACCTAAACCGCGTATTACCTTCGCAAACATTCCACTTACATAAGCATCCACTAGAAGTACATCGCCAGTCGTACTCCTCCACGACCCACTCAGGTATCGCCGACCCGGTACAATGAAAAACTTGAACTCCAAGCGCATAACTAAAGAACTAAACTTATTCCTGTTTGCGTCCGCCCCGATTAATTCACTTTGCTCGTGCCGGTAACCCCTGCCTCGCGTTTCAACCCTTTTTCAACGACGGCCAGTGGTACCTGTCTCGCGTAGCAAAAACGGGGGAAGCGATGGACACAGCAGGTGGCAGCGGCGTAGGGGGAAAAGTGTGCTGGGGTATAGGAAACGGAGTGTAATCCGAGGAAGACGTCTCTCACCCCATCGCGGATTTATCATCCCTCACATCCGGCAAACGCTTGACCTTTCTCTCTGGCTGATTCTCTCCGCCTCTTTGAAATCGATATTCGCTTCTTTTCCTTCCGGCTGGTCGAGCCGCGCCGCCGCCGCTACGCTCACCCTGCTTCCACGTTTCCGTCGAGAGGAACGCGGCCACCAGAAGAGGAACGGGCCGCGCTGTCTCGAAGCGGAATTGGCCTGATCAGCGTGGGCGTTCTGCCCGATCCGATTGAAGTCGAACTCGGGCGAATCGGATTTTCCCGGAGTAGCATGGCCGGCCGTGCGAACGTGTGGATTTCGAGGGAAAGTTCGAGCAACTGGCTTAACGAGTTCCTTTCCTTTTATTTCTTTTTCTTTTTTTCTTGTACCGCTGCCGATACTCGGGAACGGAGGCGCGTCGGGGCGAACGGAGTATCGACGCATTTAAATAATTACTTTGTGCAATTGAACGCGTTTCTGTTTGTTGAACTTTTTCTTTTATTCGTTCGAATGTTGGATATTTTTTTCCTCTTTTCAGGCGATTTATATTTTTCGTTCGTTTCGCGGATATGCTGGATTTTAGTGGCTAATTCTTCGGCGTCGCGAGTTTCATCCTCGAGGAATTTGTATTGTTTCAGGGGCGTAATTATTTTGATTTATTTTCTGCTCGTCTAATGTTTTTTTACTTTAGATCTACTGTGAAACTGGTTGATGTAGTTAATGTAGAGTATACATATATTCTTCTCACGGTTACAGTTAACATTTCGCGTGATTTTAATGAGAGTGCAGATGCGTTTGTCAGGTGACATACGGTTATCCCTAAACGAAATTCCGTGCTCTCATGTCAAACCAGGCCATCACGAGCAAACGATGTTTTCTATCTCTGTTTCAGACGAAAGCTCACCTTGACGTATTGGCAGATGCTATTTTGCGATGGGCAAGAGGACGCTAATTCCTTTGTTGACGATGAACCTCTGACCTATGCATAAAATCATAAGTCTGACGAGTTTACTTCTTTATACATTTACCTATATATCTATGTATATATATATAAATATATGAATATATATTTAAATATATATATATCAATATAAATATAAATATAATATATAATATGTATATGATATATTCCAGCGTATATGTACGCGTACACACACTTCCGTGTACCCGCACACATATGCAGGGTTTTCGTTTTGTTGTCAGCGAATGTTTCTCTTGCGAGCAATACGCGAGGGACGAACTGGGGAGGAAACTTCTTTTTCCTGTAATAAAATATTTATTAATTCTTTGTTAATAATACGTTTTTACTTATTTCTCTTTTACGCGGTACAGGTTAAACACAAAGTGAGAATAATGTCAAACGAAGTTTCCCATTCGATGGAATATCTCCTGAAATATTTCGAGCCCCACGAATCCTGAGAGAGAGAGAGAGAGAAAGTCTCACAAAGCACCAGCTTCCATGAAACTCCACGAATATTTCCACCAATCACACCTGAGGCTAACTGACGCAAAACATCGTGGTCTCCGAATTCTCTTCTGCATGTAAAAGAAAAAAGTATCCCCAATCACCTGTACCTGCTCCGTTCACCAAAAATCAACCGAAAATTCCTGCTTACTTCTCTCGCCCATCGCATTCTCCAGAACAAACTTACGATCGCATCTCAAGACTAACGATCCACCCTCTGAAAAGAAGCTGGCTTGAATCCAAAAAATATCGCAGCGATAGCTTTGCAACCCTTCCCACAGAAATCAACGAGACCCGCTATTTTCCCGCACAAGCCACCAAAACCGCATCACACCACCCGGAATGTCCGTTTCAAAGTTCCCGGAAACGATTCGACGTCGAGGGCATCCCCCTCGGCGGTTCACCGCGTTCAATCCGCTCGCGAGAGGAACTCGCGTTGACGAGAGGACGAACACTCGCGTCTCGCATTCTCCCCGTTTTCCCTCGTCGTCTGTTTCGCAAAGAGTTACCCCGTAGTGCCCGCGTAGGGTTCGTGGACACGAGTCGAAGAGGACGAGCGTGAACGAGCGGACGCAGGCGGGACTTAGGTGTCTTACGATAGCAAGATGATAGAAAAGCAAAAAAGGAAAAAAAACAGAAAAAAGAAGCAAATCAAATTGAGGGAACGTAAAGGACGAATCGTTTGTAAAAATACGGCGGATCCGTGCTCGGTATCGTATCTGTGGCGGCCTCGTTTCTACGCGTCACGTGTCACCAGGAGGATAACTTAATGGAACGCTGTTCTTCGTTTTAAACGGAGACGTCCTGCGGCTTGACGTTTGCTTGAGAAATCGGCGGCGAATGGATTCTGGATTGTTTCCTGATATTGATTGGAGCTTCCGAGTAGGCTGACGGTGTCGCGAGATCTGGACGAACGGCGGAACATCGACAAGAACAGTCAGAGGTAGTATCGAAGTGATTGGTATTTATCCGGTGGAATTGTGTAATGCTATATATATATATTGCTCGTTCGGAAATTGAATTGCCACTTATTTTTACGTGGGTGAAACTTTTGGTTGGCAGTCGAGGTTTTTTTCGGAGTCTTTTTCTTGTTACTGTACAATGGTTGTGGGAAATTGTGCGAATTTATTTACGGGTTATTGTCTGTTCCTTGGCTTTTGATGAATTGTCTATTTCTTTGGTAAAGTTTTCGAATTGCTGTACGAATTTTTGGGAATCTTTGTTAACGCGTTAAAGATAGTAAGGAGTTTGCGTTCGTGGGTCCCGCGTGAATCTTTTGCTGCGAATTATACATTTTTCATTTCATTTTTTGGTACATTCGTCTGTGAAGAATCACTCCTTTCGGTCGCTCCTTCTCTCCGTTCATTCATTGTCCCCCTTGACAACTGAGGCACGGACGCGAATTCGAAATGAATCATTAATTTCCTTGCTGATGGAGATTTATTCCTGAAATGGGAATCATTTGTCAGTCCGCAGGGGGAAGGAATAATTAAAATATACATTTGAATAGAATTTCGCTGTGCTCTAAAACGATTTTTCAACAGCATACTTTCTCTGGCAATTTGAATATTCTTGAGTTTAACGATTGGCGAAGCAATAAAAATGGTCGAGATAAGACGTTTCTGAATTAAAATGATACATGAGTTATGATAACTTTTGCCGAGATAACTCTATCTAAAGATAAAAAACAATTAGAACAAAGAAGACTGCCAAAAATCATGAATGAAATGGCTATATATTTGAAATAATACTCAGATCCAATAAAATAAAATATAAATTCAGCATAGTGTTACAAGAAAAACTATTCTCATGCCTTCTCCATTAACGAAACAAACGAAAAAGAAACTCAAGCCGCAGACGTCTCTAACACAGTGAAATATACAATTAAGTTGTCGCATTATCACTATCAGAAAAAAATTTTAAAAAATTTAAATCGTACGCAAAATATTCTTGCTTGATCTGATCGTCTTTCAATTTCGCAAAAATACAATTTCACCTGCCTTAATGTTCACCCAAAAATTACACAGAAACGAGCACCCCCAAATTGCCTACCTGTAGCCAAACACAAAACGCGTCGCGCGAGGCCGCCCGTAATATCAACCAGGTATCCTCATGTTAAAGTACAAATTAAGGGTGTCCGAGGTTTCAAGGGTCGTACAACAGCAAAGTTCGTAAGACGGTGTCTTGACTCGCATGTTTCACTCGCAGTTCCTCTAACCGAGGACGACTAACCGAAGCAATGTGTGAACTGACAACCTTCGATAACGTTATTTTCGTAAAACGCACCACTTACAGACTTCGAAGACTGAGAACGAGCTAATCTTATTCTGTTTGCCGGGGAACCATGCCGGACCGAGACTTCCGGTTCCTGCGTATCGATCGTTCAACAATTTAGATCGGATATTTCGAAACGATCAAAAGATATTTTAATGGGATGATCGATGATTGCGTAAATCGTGAACGATTCTAATTCATTCCACGTTCACTACCCTTTCTGCTGGTACCCTCCTGTTGCGTTTCGCGACGATTCCTGCCCTCCTTCTTGTTTCTATCCTCTCCAACGTAGACGTACGCTGTATCATAGCTTAGTGGTAAATGTTTCACTGTCTCTCAGGCGATACCTACATTTAATCTGAAAACCGTTGGCGAACCCCGTTGGCAGGTGAAGCCTGCGAGCTCGTTTAAGATATGAAAAATTCACTAACAATAAGATATTTGCTGTCGCGTCTGTTGAATAGCGAATGAAAGGGTCGTTGAGTTTAATAGAAGAGAAATAAGTGCTAGATAAATAATTAAATGCACGTGAACCGAGGAGGCAAAGTTGAATGAAAGTAAAACTTATCTTAAACTACAATCAAATGACTATTTCTTAACGTTTGCGATTCGTATTGATCACGACGTGGAAACGAGGAAAGGAGAAGCTGCGAGCATGCACGACGAGGCTCACCACTTGGCAAGGGACGGATCAGGATAAAGACGATCGAAGCGTTTCGTTGCAAACGGGATCCACGTTTGCCGTACTGCCGTGTGTTTGCTTGTTTGTAGAAGAGCGTGAAAAGGGTAAACGAGAGACGAATGTGGCCCCGAGAATGTGCAGCCTTCTTGTTATAAAATTCGTCGGAGTACATATATTTCGTTTCGTCTGTACTAGACTGTAAGGTGTGCGATTATAACGATCCGAGGATGACGACTGGGGGAAAAGAATAAACGAAGACGAAAGCTCCTAGGATTATAACTAAATAATATATTGAACTATCGATAGACTATATAAATCTCGAGGTAAAAATTTAAAAAAAAAGGAAAAAAAATTTCACAGACACCGACGAGGCTCAACTATGCAATATACAATATGTGCGAAGACGAATATATAGGACGAGGGAGAGAAAGAAGTCGTGGAGGGGGAAGCAAAAAAGATACAAAAAGAAGAAAAAAAATAAGACACTCGCGACACACTTGAAGCGAGAAATCCCCGTTTGCAAAAGGTCAATTCAGCGTAACAGCGTCTACATTGTACATTGTAAAGTTTCATTTCACACTCGAACGAGACAGTCTGGACGATCCCAGACGATCAGCCGGTGTCTTAAGTCCAGCCAGGTGTTACGGCCCCAAGTGGCCGACCGGTAAGGACCGCTCGTTCGAGGATCTCGAGGACACGTTAGCCACTACCTCGTTTTTTCTTCCCGTTTCTGAGTACGCGTCAAGTGTCGGACTCGTTCGTAGTTTCACGAAAGTCGACCACGTGGAGCACGTTTAATCGGCGACTTTTGCGTTTAACCGAGTCAACTGAATACAGGGTTGCACCCTTAACCCTCTCGGACCCACTGTGTTACGACGAATATTTTATTCGCGAGCTCGAGCCAACCACGGATGGAAGATAAAATCGTCAATTGCAAATTATTTCCTCCCTATTTCTTGTTTATTCTTTCGTCGTGTAGTGTTTCGTGAGAATCTGATCAGCTCGCGATGGATCTTATTGTTAGCAATTGTTTAGTGGGGGAGATTTTGGGTCATAGAGGGTTAAGCGAACTGAACATATCAGAATCTACGCTACATATTTTTCATCAGAACAGAATATTTTTAATATTCACCGGACGTCGTGCGGACTTAGAAGACTTCTTGTTGCTCAGCGGTTGTTGTCTCTGGGGCATTCAGCGGCACGCATACGAATTTCGTTGCTCAGCGTGCGACGATACTAGCGTTATCATGTTAAACGCTTAACCGGCCGCGTTGGAGTACAGTATGCTCGTGTTTCTGTCCGGTTCGTGGTTCGCGAAACCGCGAAAGGTATTTAACCATGATACGAAACCGATTAATCCGCCTTGGAATAGAAATTCCAATTCTTCAAGCATTTATTATATTTACAATGTTGAATGTTAAGTAACTTGTTGAATTGGCAACTTTGGTACGATTAATTTGGCTGAATTAATTGTTCGTTTAAAAAAGGGGGTGAACTTTTTCTGCGGAGGTAACAAGATTAAATTTCGTCTAAACCACGTCAATTTCACACTTTTCGAAATCATTCTGAACGATTTTTTCAGTGAACGAAATTTCAACGATTTGCCAATTAATTCTGTAAATGCTACTCGTTGCTGCACAACGTAATTCTACCAGAATCGAATTACCTTCAATACGAATACACTAAAACTTTGAAGTCTCCCTGCATCACTGTTACCTCCGCAGAAACAAATGTAATTTCATTTCCAAGATCCTCCCCCATATATCTCATCAACCTTTTGTAATTCCCCAATTGTACACCCCCAAACGCAACCCTAATCATTCCTAAGACCTTTTCCAAGTGATTCTGTAATTTAGTAATCTATCAAATAATTAATCAGTCACCCCGTGTTTCTCATCGGGCTTCGTCCAGCATTGTAAATAACGAAGGCCTTGCTGTTGCCTATCGTATCGAAGTACCTTCACGAAACGAGAAGATTGCGATTGTAATAAACTATGCGGCCGGTTCGGTGTACACGATGCATCAAATAATAATCGATGTAGCAAAGCGATAGTGCGCGGAGAACAATCAGAAAAATCACGTCCGACGAATAACCAGCGGCGAATGATTGTTTAAATAACGAAACAGGGAGCATCGAGTGAAAGCAAACGGAGGAAAATGAAACGAAAGGTAAAGGTGAAGGATATGCACGCGCAGGATGCGCCAGGCGTTGCATATGTGTATGTTTTATTGTCACCAGCTTCGAGGATACATTTTTAGGCGATATATCTGCAAATACACGTACAGACACGTATTACACGTACACAGGGACACGTATCCGAATTGAGATAGGGATACGTACACGGAAACGGACACGTGAAAATGCTGTGCGTCAATTTTTCTGCCGGTGCCACCTTTCCTTTCGCCCGACTGAACACGCCGTCGAATCACGACCGAACTCGCCTGTTTTTTCATGCTTCTCGAATAAATGTGCGATGCTTGTTTCATCCAGATCGAGCTTTCTTACTCTTCGACATCCTCCCGACGTTTATTTCGCGGCTTCTTGAAAGACTAAGAGGGACAATTGGATCGAACGTACTATAGTGAGAGGGGCGTTGCGAAAATTGGAAAAAGCGAACGTGAAAATTAAGAAATTGGAGGGAAATGTTTGTACAGATTTCTTCGGTGTTTCTTGCTTTGGCTATTATATCCTTGGAATATTTCTTCTTGGCTTGGTTAAATAGTATTATTTTTTACATATTTTATGGGTACGATGTTTGATGAGACTAATTTTCGGTGAAATGAAAAGGAACATTACAGGAACGGGTAAACTCTTTTACTGTGAAAGTTTTATATTTTCCCTTGGAATAACTCGAATAACAAAGTAACGTAAAAATGAAGCTTTGTAGGAATAGCAAAGTGTTGTTATAAAAGGAGAAATAATTAAAACCGGGAAGAGAATAATTTCGATGTTGAAAATTTACAAATTACTCTTATCTATAAACAAAATTAACGCTTTCATTCAGTGCCTGACTACATATTAAAATCGAAGAATGTGCTATGTAGGTGGTGCTTTTATTGCTAATTATATTAACGTCGTTCCTAAATCAAAATAAATCGAAGAGAGAACAGCAAAGAAATAATAGTGCATGTAGCTCAGTAGGAAAGATATTTTATTTACACAGAAAATGTGCATTCGTATCAATGGTGTAAAGTTCGGCAAATGTTATAGCGAAGGTATGATTTCTTGCATCCATCAAGGACGATACGAAAGTGAGTCAAGGCGAGGGATGTTGAATCTCTATCGCTGATGCAAAATCTTATCGTGCTGAATGGCAAACAAGGAGAGGATCAATTATTCGGTCGATGATACCTGAACTTCTATACTCAGTTAGAATTCTGTAATCCACTGAAGGGGTAATTAAAGCAGCGTTTGAATCCAATTCGAGTTCTATACTCCCCAGTGATGGTTAAGTGTTAATCGTGTTGCAAACGCTCGTTTGCGAGAAGTTAACCGGGGTTGGAAAGTTCCACGAATCATCTGTGACGTTAGATATTCAATAACTCCAAGAGGTGTATCAATTATTCGCAAATTTAAATGACATTTCTGTAACTTTTTCGTTTCGTTAACTGGAGCGCAATAATTTCCAGGACAAGTATTATATAAATATTCTGAAGCAATTAAATATTACGTAGTGAATATTACTGGAGATTTTGGTTTCATTTCCTAACTATTTTTGCAAGACGAAGATGAGTTACGCTCACGTCTGAGAAAACAAAGATAAAAGGGTTGTATTTCAGCGGGCTCTCTCTCTCTCTCGCGCTCTACCGAATGCATTCAACAGGTGATTAAAGACCTCCGTATTTCCAGCTTCGAATCGAGGCATTATCGTAACTTTTAACATTTTTCTGTTAAGTGAACCGCTAAGCAGCGGCTAATCAAGCCTGCTATAGCTCGATTTGAAAAAAACAAGAAGTCGCGGCTTTATTAATAATTAATGTACACGGGCATCGCGTTTAAATTCTAAAGCTTGACCTGCACTACTGACTCAGCCGGTAGACAATCACTACCTGTATTTACCTCATTAATATTTAATGGAAACGTTTAACAATATTAATGTAAAATTACATGCATAGACACACACGTATATATATAGTAGTAAATATAATATTTTTTCAAAATAATTATAATAATAATTAACATATCAGCTTACGTAAATGTACGAGCTTTTCGAAAGTGTATTGACTGAGGAGCTAATGTTTAGAAAATAATTGAAAATAAGTATATCTTAATGAAAATTAATATTGAAATGTCCGATTGAAAATGAAGCTCGACGATTGAGATGTTATAATTCCACAAAAGGAAATGAAATTAGTAGAATTCATAAGAATCGCTAGAACTTTGAATTGTATAGGTGTCTATTATTACAATACACGTCTAAATTTCACAATAAGTATCAGATTCAGAGTATATCGATTAACTCTCAACCACACTATAAGTACCGTAACTCCTAACCAAACTCGTAATTTGTATGTTGCCCCTGCTACATAATGCAGTCAGTCGAATTTAATTACAAAGACTGTCCCCTTCATGCCTAAATATCTTTCTGTGGCTGCATAATGGATCCCAAACAAGCTTGCAGACATTTCTCAAGGACCGGAAAACTTTCCTAGAGCCATACTGATTATGTCCATCTCGGACAGATCTGTTCTCGAATACTCGAAACTTCTTAGAATAATCGTCGATACTTTACGTTGACTGATTAATTTTGTCATTTTATTGTACTATCAAAATTATGCCTCCCTTGATTATTTAATTCTTCCATAAAATCGTCATTCTTTCAACCGTCCACGTTATAATTTCGGTATCCCTTGAATGGTACGTCGTCGCATCGTGAAAAATGAAATCCTGGATACTTTAACTTTACTGATACTTATTACCAATGCAATCCCAGCAATAGGTACTATACAAATGAAATTTCTAATTCGATTACATCCAATATACGTTTACACCATTCGTTGTTCCGAAAAGTAACGAAACACAACATAATCCTAATTGCTCAGCAGAATTAACAGAACGAAACCAGATCTTGCTGCAAATCATTCGTCCATCGAATCTCAACCCTTTTCGTTCGATTTTAAAGTTTCAACGTCCACCAATCCCATCCGATGTTTCCGTTAAGCCCCCTTTTCTTTAATACTCGATACTACTTAGTATTTTCAAGTTTCACTCTATACATGAAATATTCCATCTTTCTCGACGATGTACAACGCGATGCGAAGCCAAAGGTCGCGATTCGATGGCTTCGCAACGATGGTACCTGAAAAAAGTTCGGCATCTTCTTAACTTTGTAACCAGGACACAGTAGATTCCAGGGTATTTTTCGGAGGAAGGTGCGCTTAACGTGAAACGCAATTTCGTGTTGCGAGCCACTTCGGTTCTGGACTTTTCAACGACGGCCTGCTTCGAGATACGGAAGGGACAGAAAGAACTTGTGCACCAGCGTGAAAAAAACAATGCGTTTTTAATGAATGTATGATCGCGACATACATAGGTGAATGGGGTGCGATTAGTTGCGAGAATTATGAGAAAAATGACGAGAGCAAGGCGAATGTCGTTGCGACGATTTCTAAACAGTTGTTGGCTGATCGTTTCATTGAATCGTTTCGACAAGCAATTGTCCATTGTACTTATATCACGATCTGTAATATTTAACGCCGACATGTCGATGAAACCACCTCTGTCTTTAATCCGCCGATGTGTTATAATTTACAGGTTGCAATAAAGATTTGCGTTGAGTCACCTGCAGTGTGTTATTGGTCACGCCCCTGCCGTTTTGATATCGAGAGGGTGGCGGGATGATTATGTGGACGATTGTAATGTGGTTTCCTTTTTTTAAACTAAAAGGTTTATATACGATCTGTCGCCTCTCTTCTCTGTTCCAATTGAAACTTTTAGTTTTACATTTATGTTTCACGAAGCTGTGAATATCAGACGGCGGATTTTAACATCCATGAATTTTCCATCGCAATAATTAATACACGCTAACGAGTCAATATTAATTGAAAATATGAAATCCCGCTGCGCGACACGGGTGAAATAATTTTTACGAATTCATGGTAATTTTACAATGCAACAGCATGGTCCATGGAAATGAATAAGTAAAGTTCGAAGGGAATAACGTAACTTCAACTTTAATTAGATCTGAACCGACTCGGTCTGTGCTTCGGAATACTATTTATTACTTTTTTCCATTTCCCCTCGGGAAAACTGATACGAAAAACTTCGGTGTTTCAAATACACCACGGCCGGCAAAGTTTCCGTCAAGGTTTTGACATTTCGCGACTCAGCAACGTGGAATTTTTGATAAGTCTCGCCTGGCAATTTCTCGGTACACCAAGCCCCGCAGATTACCGTCAACTTTTCAACAACTTTTGGCAGCTTACGGTTTTCCAATGCCGCGAACGACGCGACGTACGGAAAAGCTTTCCCGAGAAATGAAACACCTGTGCCGTATTATTAACACACACGTTCCCATAATAATCAAAACGTTATTAATCCACGGGCTATAAATATTTCTGCCGATAATAATTATTTGATCGATCAATATAATATAATACAAATCGAATATAAATTGAGGATTGATCGAAGCCTATACATTACTCCGTACACTTTGTCGTCCCCGTCACAGAAACGAAACTTTTCACTAACTAAATGCGCCCTCGATTCATTTCGGGGAACACACGTACGAGGTAAATCCAGCCATTCGATCAAGATTAAAGGAACAAGGGTGGCCGGGATAAATGCGCGTGTTTATCGGCTGGCATGCCTCTATTACACGGGCACGTCCGTTTGAAACGCAATTCTAAATTTAGGGGCTGAACCGGTGCAAATCTTAATTTTAATATCACGCCGCTATTTTAAGGCGTTTATCGATTAGCCAGTTGCCTTAAACAGGTTAAACTTTGACTGGAAACATTCGTTCATCTTTCTTCGACCCGTACGTGTATCTTGGGAATATGCTGTCACAGTGATGGTAGAGAGGGGAAATATAAATTTACAATGCCTGGAGCTGACAGATTGTATGGACAGAATTTTGTTTCGTTTTATTTATTTAAAACAGCAATCTGACCCTCTTTCCTTTTTGAAGAAAGATTTTTAATGCGGTGGCCTTAATGATAACTCGTGTTACGATTAATACAAATTTGTTACGACATACAATCTGTTTGACAAAAATAATAGGTTCAACACTTGTGATCTATATTGTTCAAGTACCATCGTTTTCATTTTAACATTCCGATTCTAAAAACCTACTCACTGTACTCTCATTTTTACCTTATTATTTCAATTCCTTCGACAGGTAGGTGCAATAATATAATTACTATATTTTACAGTACTGAAGGAACGCAATGGAAATATTCAAGTAGATCTGTACGTTCTCACTACGAATGCATTTAATCGTTCCGTGGTTGTAAGAGCATTTCCCCGTTGACGATATTAAAACGTATTCTCCTAATACGTTCCTCGAACAGTTTCGACAAACCGAACGTCAGTGATAGCACAGAAAAACGATAAGCCTTCGGGGAGAGGTACAATGTACATTTTGCTCACTGGCCGATGTAAACGGCAACGTTTTACCGAGTTAGTCGATTTTAGAGCAGTTGCCTCGAGCTGCTCTGCCACCGGCATGCATCGAATTCGATATTTATCGAGGCAATAGTCGTACCCGTTTGAATTCAGGTCTAATCTTTGTCGCGTTTTTGAGAGACGTGTCCGATTAGAAGATATAATACACTTGCTTTTTTCCTTTTTTTAATGTTGGCCACGTCGTGTTAATCCAAATGAAACTAGACTCAAATGTATTGGACATTTTTAAAAACACTGCGTAGGAGCTTTCTATTAAAAGAATAATGACTATATTGATCATTTTTGTGGCACTTTGGAGCATCTTTAATTTGAGGAATATTTATCAATTCAGGGAACAAATGTGGTGAATATTTGCTGCCTAATCTCCGAAATCGTAAGAGGATTACGGAATTGAATGAATTATTAAATAATAAATGCGAGAGGTACTAAACAAATATTTGCAAATACTGGGGAACACCTGATAATATGCAACTCAAAAATATGTAATAATTAAATAATATCAATATTTATTTCATTCGTCTGCGTTTATACAACTCGTCGGTTAGAAAAAAATATCATTACTATATACAGTACTTTAACCATAATTACACTATCACTTGTTAATATCCGCGGTTCAATACGAGATACCAATGAAAACGTGAACACTCTAATTAACAATTAACGATGACGTGTCGCGAATAAAATCAATCAGTTCGAAATTACAGAAACTCGTAATAATGCACGTTTACGTAGTACATATTTCGTTTGGTAAAAAGAAAAGAAACTCTCAAGTAGCATGTAGCTGCAATATTGTAAAATCAATCAGGCGCTACGGATATTTGAAAGTTTGCGAAAACGAGAGTACTAAAATTTCTCGAGATAGAAAAAGGCAAGAACGTTGTTCAAATTTGTCAATTCCTTACTAAGTATAATGTGACCAATACATTTAAACGCTTTCCATTTCCTTACATCCTAGATACAGTCGTAATAATCGAACCATTTCAGGACAAACCTCGACGCCCCTCTATTACTCCAGCAACAACTTTCTCTTCACAATGTTCCCCTTTCATTATCAAAAACGCATGATATCTTCTTACGTCTCGTCGTTGTCGTTGGGTCTGGCCAACGTGAAGTCCAAAATCTCATCCGACGTCAGAAACCGAACGTCGCTGTCCTCTGACAACGCTGATCCGTTTGCACCGCGTTTGTACGTCTTCCTTCTTCTCAATATGATGATCCCGACCATCAACGAGATCGATACGCCAGTCAGAATTCCAACCACCACGGCGATGATTCCTGACAAACTGAATTTCGACGACGCCCGATGCACCTTCTCCGGATCTTGCCATCTGGCGCTTGTATCTGCGAAAAGATCGATATTGTATACGCGTATGTCACCGGAAATACGGCGTTCATATTCGTGGCTTCTGAACGGACGTGTGATGCTTGGAGAAAGTTTGGAAGAAATTGCGGATTCAATTCGGACGATAATTTCAGTTTCACTAGTTACGTTACTTTAACGCGATCGTTTAAGGCTCGAACACGTCTACGCCGCCACCTGAGAAGCTTGTTATAGCCTCGTTAAATTGCGAAACATCGAATCCCTTGTCAGCCGCAGAAATTATTCCTATTAATACATCCCCTTAATTCGTTCCCCTCCGATATTTTTCGCCCCGCAAGAATTTATCGATGTCCCACCCGAATAATGTTACGCCGATAGTATTTTGTACACGCGTTGCGAAACGCAATCTAAAACTGGGACCGCGAACACAACGCCCACCGATTCCCTCTCTGGCGACACGAAAATTCATTTCAATTCGTCGCGGCCGACACAATGGGAAAACCTGACACGCGCCACGATCAAATCCGCGCGAAACTTTGCGACAATTGAACGTGAACAAGAAGTCGCGTTTACCAGGTTGCTCGTCCACTGGCACGTACACTCTGGTGACACTGGTGGGTTGAACAAACGGTGTCTCCTTTGTCTGAACAGTTTTCGCAGTTGCGACAGCCGCGGTGGTGCGTCGCGGGCTTTTCGTCGGTTTCTCGGTCTTCGATATAGTTGTGTTGGCGACAGTTCTTGCCGTGGTGCTGGAAGACGGCCTCAGCGTGACAGGATCGATATCGTCTTTCGGATTTATCGAGAAACCTGTTCGAACGGTTGCCATGTCGGTCATGGTGTCCTTTTTCGCAGGTGGAACCGAAACCGCCGCCTCCGGATTGGAAATCGTCGTTTGATACGTGACGGTGGTTAATTCGTCGGTGTACGCTGCGAATTAAAGGGGTGGCGTTTGGATGAACACGACGGATTGTGTTGTAAGAATTCGTTTGAATGCATTGGCACGAAGTTGGCCTGAGGTACGTAGAAATATTTAGAGGCAATTTTGCTCTGATCCTTGGGGACCATTTAAGATCACTTAAAATATTGATATCATTTTTGTCGATGTAGAATTTTGCCGTCGATTTCATTGCAAGTAGGTTGCATGCAAATGTACTGACAGAATGAATAATTAGTAGGTCGTAGTAAATGAATAATTGAACGTCGTGAATGCGTTCCGAACTGTTGGTAAAATAATTTCGTTTTCATTTCAATGAAGAAACGAAACGCTGGGGTGCTTTGGAGAGTAATGGGCGTTAAAGTTATATGTATCGTGCAGGGTAATATACTGACCTAGAACACAGTATTCCGCGTAATCCGGGCAGCAGATCGAGTGTTCAGCGCAATCGAGAGTGCAAAGGCAAGCGTCGGATAGCGTGGGTGGCATCGAGGTTGTAAAATTGTATGTCACACTATTTTTACATCTTCCACGGCAGCTTTGCTGCGCGTTCACTTGCTCAATTTGATCTAAAAACCATCGCATCGAAGGAAATAAAGTAATTCGCCTGTACGACCGGAGAAACATTTTTATTTCTCTATCGTTTCTATTCGTTTTTAATGTTGCTGCGAATTTCGCAATATCACGCGCCAAATAAAACCGTCCAATAGAATTGAGAAATATTCCGTCGGGCATTGTGATAAAAGACGGATAATGAAATGTAATGAAATGTAATGAAATTCCATCTTATAGTGTAATAGATACGCTTATTAAATCCCAAATCTTTCCCGCCACCCGTTTCGTGCTCGCCCGTGTCCTATTGTTCTGGCATTTTAATTAAACTGTAATTCGAAAACCAGAGGTGAAAGTTTGATTAGTTACCGTCGTCGCCATCGCTGATAGCCTCCTTCTCAGTTTTGTTCACGTTTCGACACTTGTCACCCTGCCAAATGGCGACGTCATCGATGGCGATGTCGCTCACGTAGCTACTGCCTCGCACCCCCTCGATTATTATCTGAAAATAATCATTCAAACGAAAGGGAATAGGAGGAGATTGAAACGGTAAAATTTGTTACCTGTGTACACTGCTCGCGTGTGATCCTCCAATTGTTTCGAGCAGTGCATTTCGTTTTTGTATCGCGTGTCTTGTCTCGCACATTGTATACAACACATTTTCTTTTCTCTTACCTGGAAGCCTTTTTCACCTTTCGGAAGACTGAAAATACTGTGCAGCCATTGGTTCCCCTGATCACCCTCTTTACTAAACATTAATCGAGGAACGAGATCGTTTTCTTCTTTGAAATATACATTTAAAGCACCCACAGTGGCACCGAACATGTGGTACCTGAAAAGTTACACGATTATTTCAAAGAGAGAAAAATAATTATTTATAACAGTTTGAATGTAGAATATAGAATTCCCCGCGCCAGTGTACAGCAATCAAATTTACAATGCTCTTGCTTCACTTGTAAGATGATATAATAAATCGCGTGGCTCAGAATGAAACTTGACAAAAATATTTCGTAGTAACGAGGGATCATAGTAATTATTAGGAAACGTAATAACACCGACGACACCGCCAGAGAGAATCGTGCAATCGTATTCAAACGGGGATACGACCGTTCTCTAACGAGCTACCACAGATCAGCCCGTAATTATGTGAGCTATGCACCGAAGAACTCAGGAATTATCCATCGAAAGGTGTGTTTTCCCTCGCAAGACCGTAGAAATGAAGTTCCATTAGCCATTATCCTGTCATTTACAGTAGTGTTCTTTTTTTCACGTGCACGTCGCAACGAGAACCACCCTTGCCGAGTATTGCGCCTGGCGAATTTATTTTCAGACGTCGTTTCCGGGCAACCGCAAGTAAAAAGACATGTCCGCAATAAAAACTCGTTCAGTGAATTTACGACGTTTGTTATTTATCGATGCAGATTGAAAAATTGCGAGACGGTTTAGTGGACGAGTTTAATACGGGACACGAACAGTATTTCTTGTGCTTGGAAAGGAAATCGAATCGCGAAATTACCAAAATGAGAAACAGCCTGAATCCGTGTACGAGGCGTTGTATATCGGAGAAATGATTCTTGCTGTGTCGTTCACCAGACGACCGGTAGCCTCGATGTACAAATAGTAGCCTGAAAAATATTTCAATAAAATATTATTGAACGTATTTTTATTAGCAGAGAACAGCGATGGCCGCTTTTTTTAACAATTAAATTTGTAATATTCAGAGAAAATGATATGGTACATGGTTGAGGGATTACGAATTTATTTTGAAAATCAAATTAAAATCGAAGAGCGATTTAATTATTGAGAAAATGTAAACGAGAAAAGTGTTTCCCTTCTTTTCTTTCGCCTCATTTATTATTTGGAAGGTAGAGTGATTGCTATTTATATTCATATATTTAAGGTTTTCTATGGAAAGGGGAATATAATTTATTAAACTATATTCGACAAGTACCTTCGTTTCCTGGGCCCAATGTGTGATCATGAGTTGGCCCAGTTCCTATATGGGAACTGGGTGTTTCAAAATTGTGACGTCGCCAATCGAAATCGTGCTGAGGGTCCTGTTCCCACCAACAAAGATCTGCTTTCTCGAAATCACATTGCGTAGGTGCCGTTGCATTAGTGTCTAACACAAAATAATATTAACAGATTCCATTAAAAATTCAACAAAATTTTCGTATCGTGATATTCAAGTTTTACAGAGTTGCGCGTTAAATAAAATCCAAGGTTTAAATCTAAAATCGCTCCGAAAATAAACACATCTGAACTGAAGATAATAAAGGGAAAGGAAAGAACCAAAAGCTTTGATCACAGGAACGATCGAAAAGCAAAACCCATTGCTCAGTAAAAATAAAAAAAAATTAAACATTATTGTAATATGGAGCATGAAATATTGAAAGCCGGGCTTTTCAATGCGAAGCACGTTTTATCTGAAACAGATTTACGTTGTCACTGCTAAAGGTTCCCTTTCGAAATTCTGCAGCAAAATTGATCTTCTGTATCGAAAACTGCGCAGTTAAACAGATGGGGTTATAGGATGTGTTTTAAAAATAGAGTTACCCCTGCAATTAGGGGTTGTGCCATTCCATTGTCTGCCGTCGCAAAAGATCTCGGCCGGGCCAATTAACGCATAACCAGGTTCACAGAAGTATATTAATATTGCTCCATTATACTTCGGCGCCATCAATGCGTGTTCTGGCATAGGGGGTACAGGGCATTCTGTGTCTGTAAAGCAGTCCAATTGGGAACATCGTTAGTAGCATTATTTGGAAATGGAAATTAAACAATATCTCACGAATTGTCTTTTTCCAATGAAACCACGTAGTTTCAACTGGGAGATCATTGCAACAATTCTAAAATTCGCATACCAATTATTGTATACAAAAGTTTTTGAAAGTATGATTAGAATCGTAGCGTGTGCAGCTGAGTAGATTTTATTAATTTTCTTCCGGATGCATGCATGGTCGGTTGTCGATAAAGTGCATAACAGAAATATAGTCTGTTCGTCTCAGAGGCGTGGAAGTATAATTATTATGCACGCGTTTAATAAATTAATTGAAATCCGTCGTCATCGTTTTATCAAGTGCGATTAGAAAAACCATGCTTACTGACGCATACGGGCGTAGGTGTATCCCACTGGCCTCGAATACAAGTGGAATACTTGTTCCCCACGAGAATGAAACCTTCGTAACAACTAAATCTGATGATTCTTCCTCTGGCCCTCGCCCGAACTCTGCCGTTCGCCAGCCTCACCACGGGGCATTTGCCTGTTGATTGAAATCGTAAATTAAATCGCTTCTATTGTCCGCGGAAGGGGAGTTCCACGTGGTAGATTAAATTTTACGGCCAGAATAAGGGATGCGTTAATGACAAACGGGTGGGGAAAAAACGAATGGAATAATTGTTAATAATGGAGCTTGGTCTGTAGGGGATGAGAACGACGAAGAAATTGGCCTAAATAAAGGGACGCGTAATAAACCCGCGGGTTATCATAACTTTTTTACGTTGAATTTATTTTCGAACAAAGGGGCGAGACAAACGGTCCGCGAAGAGGTATGTATGGACATGTTTAAAAAAGAAAGCAGCAAAGGGCAAAAATGAAATGATATCGAGTAATCAAATTCGTGAAACAGCAAGTCCTTGAAAATGAATAAACGTTGAAATTGTTCGACCTGTTTCTGTTTGCCGACGCGGAAAATGAAAATGAAGGATTCACACAGGGAACGGATATTCACGTGGATTACCATCGATCACGTTAGATTAAATTTTAATTCCTGTTCAACTGGCAAACATTTCGCCTCGTTTCTTCGGCGCAGAAATAGCCATGGAAAGGAAGAAAGGAATTCTTACAGTTGCCAATTAATCTTGAAAAACGTGCAACGATCGCAATCCCTTTTTAAACGACAATCGATGGGCGAGAAAATTGGCACGAGAAGTTACGAGATTTCCATTTGATTTTATTAGCAACTACAACACGCCATTATATGATCCTATAAAACGTTCCCGCGTTAAGAGAATAAAAATCAAACAAAATCGCAAGCGTGCCCAATAAAATATTGAAACGGCGCTAAACATCGTGGAACCTCGTCTACTCCCTCGCCCACGCGAGTAAACCAAACGGAAATGACGTAGCAAATCGTTGAATTAAATACATTAACGAGATTGATTCATTTTACTCAAATATCTGAACGAAAATCCAATTTTACAAAAATCTGCCTCGTTTCTTATAACTTCTATTATTTACAACGAACAACAGTGAAAGAACAGTGTAATAACATTAATCGTAACAAATATATACGCAACGATTTTCAAGCTATTAAACTGAATAGGTAATTCCACAATCAAAGTACAAATAGCAATCGTTAAACACAGAAAGCAATTAAACTTAAAATAAAATAAATATGCAAGGCTCGTGAATATTTCTCCTACAGCTAATAAGTAGCCCACCTCTCCTCCAATCGGTATACGACTCAATTACAGACAGGTGTCTCGTAAAAGACGTCCTCAAAGTGTCACTTACTCTTCGCTGGGACGATGCAAACGACGCACTGTACCATTATAGCCAGCAGAAGAAGCGGCGCGGACACTGATATCTTCATCCTGAGAACGTTCGCTTCCCAAGAAAACTGTTCACCGTGTTGTAAAACTTGCGCAACGGGTGCAAAGCAAAATATCCTCCTCCTCGGAAGTCGCGTTTTATATCGTTGAATTTGAATGCACACGTTCGTGGGATCACTTTTCACGAAGAGACGAAATTAAACGACAAACGAGGAACCGCGCAAGAAGAGTCGAGGAAGAGGCGAGGAACAATGGAAGGACGGCACGCACCGAACGAGGAATAAAAATTAATATCGGCTACCGATCGTTCTGGATCCATGAATGGAACAGGGATGCGGTTGTTTTAGGGGGTAATACCGCTTCGAACAGAAGGCGGGAAGATCACTTCCGTCGACACGCTGCCGCGATAGTCTAATATCTGCTTCCGGTCGGCGTTATCGACGTCGAACATTGTCAGGCCTTGAGGAGAATTCCTACAAATTGCATTTTGCGCCGGAGATAAATGAATTCCAGGAGCGAGAAACACTGACCGCCTCTGATTAGACTTTGTCCTGGCGCCAGGATAACTTCCATTCTGCTTCTTCTTCTTTCCGGGCGTTACCGAAGGACGATTTTTAATCTTTTTTTAATATCTGTCCCGGTATCCTCGTAGATTTATATCTATTCCGTTGGACTATTTAATTTCTTTATTGTAAATTAGAATGTCCTGAGTAATTGGGAGATGATAAACGGGTATATACATAAATAATTTTAGGGAGTGTGTTAGAATATTTCATTCGAGTGGTAAAACAATGTTTGGTCAGGGATTCATCGATTTTGTTCGATTCGTATCTTTATTTGCAAGATATAATTGTCTTGATTAATTGCAAAATAATAAATGGATGTACATGAATAGTCAAATTTGGGGAAAATATTAAAATATTTTATTCGCATGGTAAAACAATAATCAATCAAAGATTCTTGGTATGGTATAAAACAGTATATACACGTGGTAACGATCGATCAGTGGTGTATTGATGATAATAAAACTGATTGTACGCGTCGAACGGACAGCAATTGGTCCTATCTTCAACTGGATACTTATGATAACATGTTAAAAGATATTTCATTTTTATTTCGAAACGAAACTTATAGTAACAACATCTTCGATACATTAGAGATCGTAATTGACGGTGATTTTGAAATTGAAACACTCTTGGTCTCTTCATTCATCAGAAATATGTTCCTCGGCTTTTATTACTGGATTCAATTCTTTCTTTCTCGTCAGGCATTCATGGCATTCGAGTTTTAATAATTCGAGAAATCCATTTTACTGCTGAACAGTGATTTAATCGTGACCAAAAGTTTATTGTGATTTTCATTCTTTTTGGACCGGCTGGACGATGGTTCGACCATAGTTTTTTCGAAATTCGACATTATATTTAACTGCCTCGTGGCATTAGCGGTCCCATATTGTTCCATTTCAGATTGCTGCGGTTTGTCGATCATAAATGTTTGTTTTATTCGATTCATTGCCTCCTCTGAGAAAAGAGAAATGATATTAAACGTAATTCATCAGAGAACAATTGATAAATTCCACTGAAGGAAAACAATAAGAAGTATAATAATAGTAATGAAGAATGTTTACCAGGTTAATATCTACTGATAACGAAAAGTGAACAACAGACTAAGCGGAAATATAAAAATTCTCGTGGCCCGATAAATCGAGACGAAATTAAAATGACCCTTATCGTGCGGCGAGAGCAAGAAAGATGGAGCATGCGTATGAATGAGCAGGAAGTTTCAGAATTAGCAGGGCCACATTTTTCGTGAACAAAAACGTTCACGGACACTCACGTTCGTTTTCATGAAGGAGAAAATTTTCAAACGCGTTCAGATTCCTCATGAACAAATGAAACGAATCCTCGATATCCGTCAATCGTATTACAAAGTCGGGATCGCATATCGCCAAGTGTGATAAGAATTTTATTCCGTCTCGCAATACTTTCGACTGTTTCCTCTTCATGTCTGTCCAAACGTTTTCATCTGAAAACATCTCTCGATATATTTCCCGTATGCACATTTCCTTTGATTCTCCTTGGATAGGTGAGTGTTTGGCGCAAATGCATCTCAAATTACAAGGTACGTTCGTTTTTATAGGAACGTTGCTCGAGTTGAAATTTCCTGTGGGGGTCAGATTCATCTCGGAACACTTGCACAACGTTTTTATAGCAAATCTGACTAACTTCATGCAACAGTTGCAAGAATCCAAATTTTCGGATCTGAGTGGAATGCTGTCCGTGTGAAGTATATACTGCACGAATTGTAACAATACATCCGCGATGTCTACTGCGGCTATTAAATCGAATTCGTAGTTCTCCACTTGTGCTAAAAAGATTTGCAATGGACAAGCATCTATAGGAGAAAAAGAAAGAAATTTGTGAAATTCGAACAGAATTTCGTGTGGGATGAAATTCGTTGCGTTACCTGGAGTGAAGTGTAAGGCACCTTTCCAATTGTTCACCGCCATTGATTCTAATTAAAAAATAATGATAATCTAATTTTTAAAATGAATCTTCCAATTAATATTAAATTATAATTGAAGATATTTTTAATATGACAAGTTACGTACGAGAATTAACGCAAAGTTTTCGTAGGTACGTCGCAGACCTTGCGAAAATCATTATCATGTTGCTGAGTAGGCCATAGCAATACGGCAATGGTCTAGAAAACACTATTTCCTTAAATATCCGATAGACATACTCCATTCTAAAGCGTCAAACAATTCAATTAAAGAACAATGATGAAACATCGATAATCTGTTACAAAAGAAATAAAATCCTCGCGTACCCTTCAGAACAATATCCGATCTTTTTATGAACATTGCACAGAGTTATCATAATCGCGCACATAAGGCCACTAAATTGGTGAGCTCTTCTCTGAAAGCAACGGAACAGTCCAACATTTATAAATATATAATATTCTGTATTAATCGTAACATATTTTTATTAGACAACTCATATTACCGTGGTCCCAACTAATTCAACAAACTCCGATATGATTTTAAGCATCTCGAACTCACAACCCCTTCCCGGCCACGTATTATAACGAGTCATTTGTCGAGAATAATAATTGTAAGATTCATCCCCGTCTATGAGTAAACGTGTCCTTCCTGCAATATACTTGTTGAGATAATTCGACTCCAACGTTACGTACGACAGCACGCCAAATACTCTTCTAGTTTCAACCCCACGTTCGCATTCGTGCCATGCATTCGCAGAGTAGACCGATTTTCCATTGAAATCGGAACGCGAATACAGATTGGAAAAGTAGATATCGTTCATGTCTCGAATATCGTCGTTTTTCATGGCCTGAAGGATCGCTTGAAGTACGATTATTACGTTTAGTATCAGTTCCCTCGAGGCAGAAACTATCTGAAACATAGTAATTAAGAAATTTTTGTACCCTTTCATAAGATAAAGTAAATCGGGTTGAAATATGGTGTTTTTTACTTTATTTATTACTGGTATAGTACTTTCCGCTTCGAGTTCTGAGCCTGTCTTCCGCTGCAGAGCAGCCAGTTCCGGTAAAATAAACTCTGCCGTTAATCTCTTATCGTCTATCATTGTTGTTACAGGTCTTACCAATTCTGGCTTTTCTATGAAAAGAGAACAGTGAACAATCAGCTCATTTTCATATTTGTATGGGGGAAAAAAGGAAAAATTACGATGAATGTAGTAAATAAGTTCTTACCGAATATTCTGAAAGTGTCTTCTTCTTGCAAAATGGCCAAATTTCGACGTCCAGTTTTTTCAATAACTTTAATATCGACTACAGGTTTCTCCGGTTTCGGCGGATCATATATTAATTTCGGAATTTCTGCAAGAGGGAAATCTGCAATACACTCTCATTAAGTTCATCTTCCAAAGCGTGAAAAAATCGGAGATATTAATGTTTGATTTAAGTCACAAACTGCTTACATGGATTACAAATTTTAAGACGATAACTGCTTTTATTATGTCTAGTTGCTTGGACACAGGTATCTTTCAATCTTAATGGTCTGGCGTTTGAAATCGATAGCCTGAAAATGGGTAATAAATTGAAATGACGATAAATCGAACTCAAATGGATTGTAATACGAAACATATTTCCGGAATTTACCGATTATTTGGCGAATTGAACTTGCTTTTATTTGCAGATACATTTAAATTTATGCTATGCGGTTCCGTTAATCGAACATTTCCACCCTCCAATAATTTACATCGTTCCATTAAATTCCCTACTTCAAACGTCTGCGAAACAAAGAGCAATCGAAATCAGGTACAAAAATAAAATCATTTCTGTTTTACTCAAATGAAACTCACTTGTAATTCGAGTTGTGTCTTTAAATTTTCTTTTTCTTTGCAGATAGCATTAATTTCGGCCCTATGCCGATTTTCTTGCTCCTCTATAGTGCGTGTCTTTTCCAATTTATCGTTCTCTCCTCTCAATTGAGTCTGTTGCAATTGATTTCGTAAAAATACAGCCTCCCCCTCTTTAGTTATGAAATCTTCTAGCAATTTCTTATTCTCGTGCTTCAACTTTTCCAATTCATGTACATATTTTAATTCTATAATTATATATATTTTAAATAGATTGGTATAACGGATGATTAGAAAACGTGATAATTTTCAAAGAGACAGCATCCTACAATATTACCTAGGACATCAGTGCTATCCTGCTGAAACGTGGAATTATATATTTCTTCTTTCATTAATTTATCCTCGAACTGTTTATAGTCAAGAGAAACTACAGTGCTTATATCGTTTAAATTCTGCGTTCCCTTCCTTCGAATATTAAATTGCGACATATGTGTAGAAGGCATTGTATTTACATTAGCAGCGGTTTTACTAGTGGTCGGCGCGCTATTATATCTTTGTATAAACGATACTTGTTCGTTTGGCTTTGGTTGAGTTAAAGCGGAATCTTCCTAAAATGATTACAGATATTGTGATAAGCAGAACTAAATGTGGAAAAACTATAAAACACAAGCAAGACCTGTAGGCAAGCCTGAGAAGCCACAAAGTCCATTTCTTCTATGTCTTCTTCTGCAAAATCATCTCCCCAAACATCATCGGATCTTCCAGGCCTTTTATTTACCGATCCCCTGTTATTCATAGACGAAGCAGCCAAACTGTCTCCCCGCACATCGTACCGTGGCCTTTTCGCAGGCACGGAGAACTCATTGTCTCTATTATTTTCCATTCGTTTAAACATTTTGCCTGGTTCATGCAACAATACTGTTCTGTGCAAAAAATAAATATGATGAATTTCTCTTGTCGAAGTGCTCGAATACGTTCAATAGAAAATACTTACATGATTCTTAGAAACAAATTGGATTTATTCGTAATTAACGAAGTTCCTTTTCTTACATAGAGTAATAATACTTTTTTTACAGACACTCTAAGTAATTATTCCGAAATAAATCATCCATTTTTTCCAAGTACAAATTCATTCTAGCAGAGCGATTAGTTTGTAATTGCCGGTATTATCCGATCGCATGAGAATAAAATAAACATCAGGCAAAAATTTGATAACGTTAAACTTCATGTTCTGTTTATGCTAGTTATGACAACCTGTCAAAACTCATCTCGATTTCGATTTGAAAAATCATTTCGCATGACAGAACCCTTCGTTCGAAACGTGATGCAACAAACGATGGCGTATGTCACCGTATTTATGTGTCGCAAACGAGTACCAACATAACTGGAATTCCATGACACTAGAGGAAGAGTATGTCATCACTAGAACTGGTCCTTCCAAGACCCATTTATACACGTTGTCTCGAACTTATCTAAAATTTAATTGAAACTTAACTTATCTAAATGTTAAATATAATAGTTTATACATGGCCCGTATAAACATCTAAAACTATGGAAATCGATTTAGGTACGGGACACCTTAAAGCCCATCCCCATAAACTGCATTTAATTTCAATTTCTACCACTTCAAGCGTTGCAGTCTTATGCTCAACTAATTCACTACCATGCCATAGACGAGATATAGGAATAGACAGGACATCTTATGGACTTTCGTGGCCCAACGTGACGGCCATACCGACTCAGAAATCCGACGGTCAGAAATAGTAAAAGTCCAGTAGGTACAACCCTAGAGTCGTAGGTTCGGCTAAAAGTTGGTCAGAAACAGTAGAAGTCCAGTCGGCACGATCCTAGAGTCGCAGGTCCGGCTAAAAGTTGGTCAGAAATAGTAAAAGTCCAGTAGGTACAACTCTAGAGTCGTACGTCCGGCTAAAAGTTGGTCAGAAGCATTGGAAGTCCAGTATGACCCTGCGATAGTAGACCGCGACGATTTTCGGAAATAGCGAATATTACCGAGCGCAGCCGACGCGCCGGCGCGTTGTGTCGCGGAGTGGGGAGTCTTGCGGAGTGGGGAGTCTTCCGGAGTCGGGTGGCGCGCGCCCCGTCAGTCACAATTGAAGCGTCGCAGCGTAAGGTTGTTTACATATGTTGCTGAAGGTTAACAACATACCTCACTCTACAATACAGTAGCATCTCGGGCTTTACTTTACTATCGTGTACGCTTGATTATTAGCTTCTATTATTTAATACGCGTTTAGCTAACAATCTTTCTACTATCGCAACAATACATTAAACTTTAATGATTAAAATCATTCTTGAGTTTCCTTTGCTGATCGAATATGAGATTAACTAGTCGTTTGTTGTAACATCGCGTTAACTAATTCAATAGTTTGAACGGTTCTTCGAATCTTTATTATTCAGTCACTTACATACTGCTTTTGCGACTTCGAATTCGATTCTGATATTAGGATATTAGGGACGTGGCTAGGGTGGGTCTCCACGCGCAGTAACCTCCACGTGGTGAGACCCGGGCAATCAATTATTTATCGTATAATTATTAAACGTTTAAGAGACGTTTGATAATTATGTGGAAAATAATTCGAGCGAATTGACTGCGCATTGCACTTTCTCCTTTAGTTCCCTTTTTGCTTCATTCCCCTTGTTGCTTCACTCCGTTTTCGGTTTCATTCACTTCTTTGCGCTCTGCCGGGAGCAATTACTCTCGTTATTTCTCTTCTTACTCATTTCACTACTATTAGCTTCATTCACTTTTCCGTTCTCGGCCCGGGGGACAGATGGTTGGGGACTCAGTGTCAGCGAGTGACGATGTGTGGGGGCGTGATTGTGGTTCTGGAGGAAGGATCCGAGGCACGCTGTTAGACTACGTCTCTAACGGTTGTTGGCTTTCGCCCTAAATCTGGGATCATGGTCGCGATTCTTGCATTTCCGGGCTGCAGTGTCATCGTGGGGCGGTGTGTGAGCTGTGATTGCGTTCCAGACAGGTGACCCGCCGAGTAGGATATTCCTGCGAGTCAGACCACGCCAAGCACACCTTGGGGTGGCAGAAGGTATATGGGACATAATCTGGAATCGTGTTGCGGTCTTGCATTCCGTTCCTCAATGATTGCTGTGGCTCGGTATCGAAACTGGCGTAGATTCTAAGTCCTCGTACTGTCCGGACTTTGAGCCGAGGGCTCGCGGGCTGCTCGGTAGCAGTCGCTCTCGTTACTTGTCTCCCATTTGATCCCATTTACGAGTTTGCAATTTTCATAATACTTTACTAATTACTGCCTATTTGTCATTGTTTCAGAAGCATTGGAAAGAACCAGCTAAAGAAGAGGATTGCTGAAAACATGTACAATGTAACCACACTCTCACCCTGTCCCTGCCCCTGCCCCTGCCCCTGCCCTTTTATACAGGCATGTTTTACACAAATTGAAATTATTAGACATTTAATTAGGCAGGGTTCATGAAACTAAAAATTGATTCACTCTGTTCTAGGACACCATGGGCAACGAAATTAATTCCCCTTCAATTAGTCCATATTAAGTATATGCATGCTCATGGTAAAATATCTATTACATTCCTGTGTGTTAGGATATTATTGAAATTGTTGTTTTAATTGAACTCTTAGATATTATATTAGGTAGGGTGATTCTAGTTTTAAGTTAGATCTTTAGTCAGGCAGGGCGTATTCGAATCTAATCTAGTGTTTAAGAAGGGAGGATTTATTTTTAATCTGTGTTTTAGTTTTTAAGACAGCAGTGTACACTACTGTAATAATATTTCGTTCTCTACTTTTTAAGATCGTAGGATATATTTTTACGAAAGTTTTGTTTCAGGAAATTGAATTACCTTGCCGATATTCTTTCAGGTTTCCTTCTGATATTCAAGTTAGCTTTCGGTCGCGAATTTTCCAAATACTCCTCTTGTTGTCTTACTTGTACTGCGATCAATTAATGATCGTTCTACAAATTGACAATAATAGGAGATTTTTCTTTTTCAAAAACTATATTAGAATTAGTTTTCGCGTAATTGGAGGGTGGAAGGGCCGTGGCTAGGGTGGGTCTCCATGCGCAGTAACCTCCACGTGGTGAGACCTGGGCAATCAATTATTTATCGTATAATTATTAAACGTTTAAGAGACGTTTGATAATTATGTGGAAAATAATTCGAGCGAATTGACTGCGCATTGCACTTAGGATACAAAGTATAGTAGTGCCCGCTTAATGTGTTAAATATAAAATGAAAAATATAATAAATAATGGACATATGCACAAGTTATACCATGGTTGTAATTTAAAATAAGCTTTACTATATAAGTTTTATCTGTAAGATAAACTGTTAATTAATTTTAAATAATAGCTTATAAGTATTTGATTAGTTATCTTTATAGTATTTTTTATATTACATAAATGTTAGTTTAGTATTGATACAAGATTTAGTTGTACAATGTATTCTAAATAGATACAAAAGAATAGTTTATAAGTATGTGCTTGTAAATTTAATTACAACATTTTTGTAACTTGTATCCTCATTAATTAATTTGAATAAATCTTCAATGAAAGGAATTCTACTACTCTTTTTAATTCACACCTTACCAATCCTTGAAAACACCTAATTCCGATTCCTTAAACAAGTACTACCGTGCAGGAACTTGAAATGCAAAGTTCACAAGCGGAGAACTTGTAAAAAGAGACCTGAACATTATTAAATTTAGCGCTAATTATCCAGGAATTAATACAACGTCTTAATGGTCCCTGCAAATTTAGGTGCTCGGAAATTCCCCGAACGTGACGTCATTTCCAACAATTGCTGCTGTCGAATATCTCCTTGCACATCATATTCTCCTGATACAATTCCCACGATTTTTCGGCAAAAATTTGTCGAAAATCATGATGTGCAAGGAGGTATTCGATACCAGCAATTCTTGGAAATCCTTGGAACGTCAGGTTCCAGGAATTTCCGAACGCAAAATTTCTGAGTTTCTGGCAAAAATATCTTGCTGAAAATCGTGGATTTGTATCAGGAGAATATGATGTGCAAGGAGGTATCCGATCCCGGCAGTTCTTGGAAATGACGTCACGTTCCAGGAATTTCCGAACGCAAAATTTCTGAATTTTTGGCAAAAATAACTCGCTGAAAATCGTGGATTTGTATCAGGAGAATATGATGTGCAAGGAGGTATTCGATAGCAGTAATTCTTGGAAACGACGTCACGTTCCAGGAAGTTCTGAGCGCAAAATTTCTGAGTTTCTGGTAAAAATATTTCGCTGAAAATCGTCGATTTGTATCAGGAGAATATGATGTGCAAGGAGGTATCCGATCCCGGCAGTTCTTGGAAATGACGTCACGTTCCAGGAATTTCGGAACGCAAAATTTCTGAATTTTTGGCAAAAATACCTCGCTGAAAATCGTGGATTTGTATCAGGAGAATATGATGTGCAAGGAGGTATTCGATACCAGCAATTCTTGGAAATCCTTGGAACGTCAGGTTCCAGGAATTTCCGAACGCAAAATTTCTGAGTTTCTGGCAAAAATATCTTGCTGAAAATCGTGGATTTGTATCAGGAGAATATGATGTGCAAGGAGGTATCCGATCCCGGCAGTTCTTGGAAATGACGTCACGTTCCAGGAATTTCCGAACGCAAAATTTCTGAATTTTTGGCAAAAATAACTCGCTGAAAATCGTGGATTTGTATCAGGAGAATATGATGTGCAAGGAGGTATTCGATAGCAGTAATTCTTGGAAACGACGTCACGTTCCAGGAAGTTCTGAGCGCAAAATTTCTGAGTTTCTGGTAAAAATATTTCGCTGAAAATCGTCGATTTGTATCAGGAGAATATGATGTGCAAGGAGGTATCCGATCCCGGCAGTTCTTGGAAATGACGTCACGTTCCAGGAATTTCGGAACGCAAAATTTCTGAATTTTTGGCAAAAATACCTCGCTGAAAATCGTGGATTTGTATCAGGAGAATATGATGTGCAAGGAGGTATTCGATAGCAGTAATTCTTGGAAACGACGTCACGTTCCAGGAAGTTCTGAGCGCAAAATTTCTGAGTTTCTGGTAAAAATATTTCGCTGAAAATCGTCGATTTGTATCAGGAGAATATGATGTGCAAGGAGGTATCCGATCCCGGCAGTTCTTGGAAATGACGCCACGTTCCAGGAATTTCCGAACGCAAAATTTCTGAATTTTTGGCAAAAATAACTCGCTGAAAATCGTGGATTTGTTTTAGGAGAATATGATATACACGGAGGTATTCGACCCCGGCAGTTCTTGGAAATAACGTCACGTTCCAGGAATTTCCGAACGCAAAATTTCTAGATTCTCCCAACAAATGCAAGAAATGAAGACTTTGAAAAGGATTGAGAATTACCTTCTGCCAAGTTTAATAACATATAGGGCAATTTTTACAAGTTTCTCGCTTTAGAACTTTGCATTTAAAATTCGTCCACGGTACTTCTTGCGTAAGGAATTGGAATTAGGTTCTTTCAAGGATTGGTAAGGTGTGAAAAAAGAGCAGTGGAATTCTTTTCATTGAAAAATTTATTTAACTTATTTAATGAAGATAAAAGTTACAAACATGTTGCAATATAAATTTACAAGCTAATACTTATGAACTATTCATTCAAATTTATTAGGAATACATCTTACAACTAAATTTTATATCAATTTTAATCTAACATTTATATAATATAAAAATACTTATAAACTATTCAATAAAGGGATGTTTAGAGGAAGAAATGAGTCTCATAAGTTGAGTTTGATGCGTGTGGAAATAAAGGAATTGACGGAAAGCCCTAGAAGAAGAGACCATCATAGTATCGCCATCTATATAGATGTAAATGAAACTACTCGTGCCTCTGCCATATCAATACTTAGGGTAAGCAAGAGGCGCGAGTAGTTTCAACGAGTTCCGTATAGATGGCGATGCCATAGCAGGCAAGAGTAGTTTCAAGGAGTTTTGTATAGATGGCATCTTATAGCAGCACTGCTGTTATAGCAGAACCCGCGTAGTTTCAAGTACATCTTTGCAGATATTAATTAATTTACAAATTCAAATGTATACATGGGTATTTCATGTATAAAAAACAGACGGCCTTATGAGAAGTAAGACAATGTATCCGATGCGATGCACCGGAGTAGATCCAAAAATTGGTGGCAATGTCTCGGCGAACATTAATTGATGAACAGAACGGGCACTACTGTACTTTGTACCCTAAGTGCAATCCGCAGTCAATTCGATCGAATTATTTTCCATATAATTATCAAACGTCTCTTAAACGTTAAATAATTATACAGTAAATAATTGATTGCCCAGGTCTCACCACGTGGAGGTTACCACGGCCCTTGCGCCCTCCAATTACGCGAAAACTAATTCTACTATAATTTGTAAGGAAGAAAAATCTCCTATTATTGTAAATTTGTAGAACGTTCATTAATAGATCATAGTACAAGTAAGATGCTTAGGTCATATCTACTGGACAACATTAGTTTTGTATAATCTGTTGGTAACATTGCGAGTGACATGGAAATGGTAAAAGGTATTCAATACCCCGGATATTCGGGCCGAAATAATACATTGTATGCGGTCTATTTCTATACATATGCACATATTCGGTACCACTACGCATAAGTACATTGATGTGGGATGGTTGCGTCAAATTGGCACTGAAAGGGGCATATTAATGCCATCTGTCAGGTGCAACGTGCACGACTGCACTTTAAGTGCTGCATTTATCCCTAACCGTGCCGTAAAGATACGCGTATCAACCAAAGAATAATTCGATGGAAATACTTTAGCCTGTGTAGGTATGATACTTAATGTTGTTTAATGTACGGTGCATAATAATTTAAAGTGTTTTATATTTTTTATTTGGTCATATCTGCCGAGAGACAGTATCAGAGAAGACACGTACGTTATGTTACACGATACTTGTTTAAAGACTTCTGTGAATCGATAATTACATTTTTCGAAATAACATTCAAGTGTAATAATTTATTAAAAGCAGTAACAAGTTTGTATTGCACACTTGTTTCGTGAAATACTACAATGTCATTTCTTACATAAACCATAATTTGCGAGGTATTATGCACTAACCAGTAAAATATCTCTGCTGTCATTCATTGGTAAATCTTAAGTGTTACTGTCAGCAAATTGTCATTTTCAGATAGCGCAAATTCAAACGCGTTCGGAAAGTGTACAAGTCGAATATTGAAACGATTCTTTATTTATTTCCAGTTGTACAAGCAGAAAACCTAGCAATGTTTGAATGGTCGTACGATGGTGTTAATGCCTCCATACCACGCAACGTAGGGCCGGAATGTGCAGGCTATCTAAGCTTAAAACGAAGAATAATTGAAACGTCAGCAATATCGATAATTATAATAAGCTTACTGATATGGGGCCACAAACGAATAAATTTGCCAACCAAAGTGTCGTATGCAAATCATGACAGAGTTGGCAAAAGGGTCTTACTTATTGTTATGTCATTAGTATTGGGAATAGAAATTGGTTTTAAATTTACCAGCAGGACTGTTGTATATATATTAAATCCTTGTCACGTGACAACAGCGGTACAGGTAAAATTCATTGTTCAATTCATTCACAAGTACATATATTTGTTATATATCTTTGTATAAAAAACAAAACTGTCAATTTATCTCTGCGATACAGTTGTACTTGCTGGCGGCAGATCCTAGTCCTATGGTCACTGCTATTTTTAGGATACATTTAAACTTTTTAAATGGACCAGTCCTAGCATATTTATTTCCAGAAACGGAATCTCGTAGAGTAAGCCATAATTGTTTACATTCGTGTGCAACGGATGCTGTGATTGAAGTTGACATCGACTGAATTTTTTCCAGATATTTGCGGATAAAGCAATGTATTACATTCAGCATGGTTTAATGTTAGTGATACCGTACTACTTATTGAGGATTGGAGGCGTTTACAACGTCGAGCCACTCTCCGATATAAGCTGGTCCATTTTCAGCTATGGCCTGAACTTGGCTTACCACTTCTGGGTTCTCCAAATCATTGCTTTGGTGCATATTTACCTGGATATTAAAATATATTTACTATATATTTCACTCTTCCCCGATAATAATCGATCAATATTTATTTTTCTAGCCAATACAAGTAAACCTCAGTCATATGCTGTGTGCAGCCGTTTTAGACCCGTTCGGAGGTCAGAATTATCGAGTATGGACACTAATTCACCAAGGAATATTATGCCCATTATTGTGCAAACTATTTTGCTATGCATCAGACTTTTTCTTAACCAAATTCCCGCCGACTAGAGTAAAACCGACGCTCGAGTGCTTCTTACCGAAAGGGAAGGAAAAGCACGAAGATGCGAATACCTCGGGCAATGGACACACGCGTGTCAACTAGGTCAATACTCCATAAGTAAGGTCACCATAATTTCTGCAGCAGTTCAGTGAGTACTCCATAACTGTGGATAACAGACACGTTTATATATTAATAACCAAATGAATACAAACAATTTTGAGCTTGGATTGTACATTCGCAACTGTACAGTTGCTGGTTAAAAGAGTTGCAGGATCTTCTTTCCATATAAATGCGTTCGCAGTTATTTTTCGTGCTGTACCCCGGAATACAGAGGATAGGAACAGAGCAGGACAAACTTTTGTAGCAGTTTAGGGATTTACAAATTCCACGAGATAATGTAGCCAGTATCTTACGCATTTCAAATAGGTTCTACTATTACCTTGTAGCATGTTTTTCCACTTAGAATTCGAAGATTTCGAGGAGGTGACTAATGGTCTCGCATTTCTGGTGCGTGCTTCAAGAGAAATGGTACACTTGCGACAGTTTTCCTATTTAAATCTCACACTTTTGGAAAGTACAACGCTAGAAACATCGGCTCCTTCTCACACAGTATCTCTTCTTTTACTCCGATGAATTAAATTGCTCGCAGGTAAAAGTTTCTGACCTGTTCCAGTAGATCGCTTAAACGAAGCTTTACAGATATGCAGTCCTTCTGGTAAATTGAGGCAATATATTTATATATATCAGGGAAAACCCTCCTCACGCTTCGATTTACCTTTATAACATTTATCCACTGTAGTATGATTGATTAATGACGAACTGTGTTGTAAAAATAGTGTACAGTATCTGTTGTAGTAGTCAGAGAAAATGATCGAGTCAATTGATTTTAGTGATTTATTTTAAGTGTAAAATTTAATTGCAACATATGCATATTTATTGCTGTATATTTAAACTGTATATTAGAACCGTATTAAGTACCCGTTATCCTTAAGGTAGCATTTGTTTCGGCTAGATTCTCAGTCATGAAAAGGGGAAGTTTGATTGTGATACATAATGAACAATTACATTATGCAATAGAGAATAAAATACGACTACGAAAATAAAGATGATAAATAAAGTTACTGGCTTATAGATTTTAAACAGGTATGAAATCGTATTAATAGTATGCACATGGTGGAATAGTTAGTTTAGCTATGCAACGCATAACGTGTATGGCCAATCTTTAAAAAATTATTCTTGAATGATTTTACACTGCAAACAATTTTCTCGCCGAAAGATTTGGTCAAGAATTTACCAATACTAAGAAAGAAATGTGTACAACAATTTATGTACCTCATATAAAATCGTAATGTTTTTAATTTACGATTTTATTACTGCTCTGAAAAATTTAGCCTGAATCATCAAAAACTCAATTAACTCTAGAACTTGATTATTCGTTTATTATTACTTAATTATAAAATACCAAAAATTTACTATCAATTAAAGAAATGTACGTTTTCTCAGAGTGCTCCGTTCAATCAATACAAATCAACTTGTATAATTTGATTTCACCTAATTCACTTTACTGTTCAGGCCTAACACTAAAGTTTTCAATGTTGAATATTTTTTAGAGCACGCGGAAATGTATTAAGAATTTACTGCTATACGATTCTAGAATGGATAACTTTAATATTTTACTATCATTATTTAAGTGTTTTAATAGTGTGTATTCTTTACACAATGAATTGGTGTATCCTTCTGCGGGGAACGCAAATAAATTCGTGGATAGACAGTCGGATTACGAGACATAATTATTCGCTAATAAGCGAATATAGATAATGTAATACTTCCAATTTTATTTTACTAACGATGCCTTTCTTCAAATCAAATGCGGAAGGGTGTAAAGATTAGCCAAAGAATAAATATAGTTCGTGTCTAGTCTAAAATCGCAAAGGCCTTGGAAAGAATTTAATTTAGTACTTCGCTACATTATGTCAGCAAAAAATAATTTCTAATATATAAAGGTTCGTAACGATCATTTAAACTATGCTGTGCAGTAAGAAAAATTTAGTTTGCATACATTGAAAGTTAAAAAACTGCATCACAAATGTTCTACAAGTATTTTGAGTCGCTGTCCCCTAGCAAGTTTAAATGTTAGTTCGACAGTTTTAGGACACATTTTAACTTGCGCATTTGCAAATCTCTTGTTTCACAAAATACATTTGAACAAGCACGAATAACAAGTTGCACGGCAGTAAATTAAATTGCGCAATCTTTGTTCGGGTAAGTGTGCGAGATATTCGTGTTGTTATATTTTTGTAAGCTACAGGGAACGTAAAAGATATTATACGTTCGATCACGAATTGTGTACTAAACCGTGTGAAAATTATAGGAGGTATTAAGTGAAAGAGATTTGTACGAAATATTCGTCTGTAAATGCTTTGAATAAAAGAGAAATCTTGACGTGAAACATGTCCAGTTTTGTCTCTTATAAAGGAATATTTATCTATAGATACAATATACGATTCGTGGTATTTATGCAACAATACAACCGTTAATGCATTAAAATAAAATAATTTATTTACAGAGCGATTTACATTCGTTTTTTTCTTTTTTTGTTTAAAACTCTCATCCTCCTGATATACGTACAAGTATACCGGTGTTCCAAGCTTAATCGTATCACGACTAATTCACCCTTCCTCTAAACGTTTGTACAGAATGGTTCTCTCACGGATGGTTACATGATGCGTGTGTAACACGTGTATTTACAAAACGATGTATCATTAATTTTTGTCGAATGTCCGAACGGTTTGACGGCGATTAAAATTGTAATGCTTAATACTATCTTGTGTATTTATCGTAGCCGCATTCGTGATTACATCGAAAGAATTGTAATAAGGCACCACTATACTCCACGTGTAATATATCTGTTAAGTTCGTAATTCGAAGTAACTTGCGCCTACGTTTCACTTTGGAAACGAGGACACATATATGCTTTCCTCCACTGTTACCGGGTGTGTTGACTTGGGTCGATCGACGATCGTGAAATGTTATTAATTTTCAATCAGTCAATGGACCCGTAAACGCTTGCTATTTATGCGAATGAAAGCATTGGACACATACGAAACAAAGTTTATTTTCTCTTCGTACATCCATGATCGCTATTATGTGCACGATTCTGTACAAAAGTTTAGAAAAAACTACTTTCATCGAAGCTACACAGTAACAAACAACGACGATAATAAATATGTACATTAAAAATCACTCTTACTCACAATTGCATTTGCGAAACACCTTTCCACTTCCGACGTCGCCAATTATTATTACTATCATTATTAATATTATTATTACTACTACGTATAAGTACATTTCACAGAGTACGATGTACAATTTCCACGCGCAATCGAAACGAGACTTTTCTTACACTAAATGCGTAAGCGAATCGAGAAGTTATGATTATATTAATTAAATACGACGTGTTGTGCATCCATCACGATGGTGATCATGAAACTTCATACCGCGACTTTGAATATTTAATTCCACGACTAAAGGAAACTTTGTACAGAAAGCTATATCACATACCGTAATGAGAAACGAAATTCTTACGGGGAGGAAAAGACCGACAGGGGAGTTCGACAGGTACCGGTTTCATTTCTAGCGTAGCTCTACTTAGAAACGAAGAAATACTAATTATACTAATCGATCGAATTTCCACCACACAATATTTTACAATTTTTTTGTGACATTGCTTTGTACACTAGAAAATAAAGTAGCTATGAACACTTTAAGTGGAACACCCTGTATACTGTAATTGGGAAGTCATCCTCGATTTGTCCGACAATTTTGCTGCACGAGCTCTATCGATATTAAAATGGAAAGAAATTTATTCCCAACATTAGAAAATAGATATTAATTTAAATAATATATATATATATATATATAAATATAATAAATTAAAGAAAAAATCGAAGCGTAATGGATTTACGTAAGAAAGGTGTTGTCATCCACCTTTCGTTCAAATCCCTAATGATTCAATCTTAATGTGTAAAAATAAAGTATAGCATCTATACGAATATAGATAAAAAAATGGTGCTAAAAAATAATAAAATATATGTAAATCACAGATGTTCCCCTTATCGTTACCATGAAATTATGCAAGCAGTATAACGACAGTAAAAATAATTCAATCGTTAAATGATAGACTTCTTAACAACGACGAAAATAAGTTGTACACCATTGTGTACGACTATTTGTAAAACGTGTTAGAATCTGCTATTTTTTTGTTGGCTTGCGAATAGTTTTATACACATATGGAGCATATATTTATACAAAGACTCGAATATCAATACTGCATGGAAGAATAAACAATAATACTTATTTTTCTGTACACGAATATCGACCAACAATTCGATTAAAATGGTCTGGTAAAGCTTGAAAATGAACATCCTCCGATTCGTGCTCGCTTGATCGCCGTACATAATTACTTCGTGAAGGAACTTCATTTCGTTTTAAAATTGCCTAACTTAAACATCTGTTTTGTTTTTACATGATTATCTGAAAGTCAGTAATACGGCACTCAACCCTTTCATATCAAATGTACTTTCAATCGTGAAATTTAAACGAAAAATTTCAGTACGGAATGTACAGATTGATCTCAACGCTAGCTATCAGCGGGCGTGTAATTTTTCCAGTGAAATTTAACAATGTTCTTGATCGTTGAGTAACTTATAACAGTCAGCGCTGTATAAAGCTCTATTACGGATTTATCGATTTTAGATGGAATGCTAATAAACTATTTACAATGGTATTGACTGAATGAACAGGCACACATCCTCCTTAAAGAGTATTATACAGTTCATTAGTGTGCTTGTTCTACTTCATAGTAGATGTTTTGGTATGACGCAGAAATTTTTGCATCAGGATTTCATCGTACAGCCACGTACAAGCCTCTGAAGATATGTCTCTACTAGAAGTAAAGTGTTAGCCATCTAGAGGTGGTCCTAAGTACACCATAGATACCTCTGTATTTCCATATACAGCAGATACTGATGGGTACAATCTTTTGTCTGGCAACCCTATATATTTAATTTGCCATTAATACCAGAGTAATGTTTCCCTTAAAAATCTATTGTTAGCTATCAATTCATTGGGATACAATACCTCTAAATGCCACTCCCAAAAATTCATAATTTCTTTCAAAAGATAACGTGTTATCATCGCAATCTAATATTACCCTAATTCTTTCCCCAACCTGTTAATTGTAAAATTTTGTACCTTAGGGTGTATTCTTTTTAGGCCTCCAAAGAAAGCTTGCAATAAAAAGCAACAAATGTTAACATACCTGGTACTTTGGGGCGTTATTTAACAAAGGATAATTCCCCTGCACATTTCCATTGTGCAATAGATGATTATCCACTAGATTCCATCCCCACGAATGCTCATCGGAACCCACTAAGGCAACGTATCCGTGGTACAACAATGGTGCTTCTCTGGTAGCTATGCCTATTACCGCTACCGTGCCCAATGGTCCTTCCCAAATAACTTCCCACGCGTGCCGACCGTGCCGGAAACCAATTTTACCTCTACAAGCGTCTGTACTTTGAGCAACCGGATTCCTATAACTCAAATAGTAATGATTCAAGCATTCAATTGACATTTTGCCGCATCAAAACATTGCCACTCCATTATCGAAAGTTAGCGTTTGGCGAGCAGAGTTTAGAAACGTATAATATATTTGACAGAGGCGAGAACGCAGTTCGTTCTGTGCCTGTCGTAATTTTCGAACGCACAGCATTTAATGTAAAAGTAATCGGTCGATGAACGAAATAATGGAGCTGTTTCGATGTGACCGTGTATTGCAAATTCGAAACGGAGCCGCAGCTGACGGATTAACCCTCGGCAATGACAGAATCGAATGCTCTACCTGTGCATAGTAAATCCATTTGGCCTAATGTAAATGTTCCGTGAACAATCATTGGGATTCCACGCGTGATAAAACGCACGTAGCTTCGATTTGTAAGTGGGCACCGATGACAATAAATCGGAACTAAACGCCTCCTGGGCTAACTTTCGGATGCAGTGCATCCTCCACGCGTCATTGTTCTCATCGTTTAGAAAACGATTCCATCGTTTGCACACCAGAGAGCAATTCCTTAACGTGTGCAAATCTAAATAAGAAAAAATCACTTCTAAAACATGATCAGATACACGGAGTGCTATATCGTCCATTTTGCCGGTTCTGATCGAGTAAACGAGGAAAACATACACGCGCAGAAACGCCGCGCGGCATGCATCTATATTGACTGTTTGGTCTCGCTTCCATGTAACGATTGTGCAGGTTATCTGGCTCCTCGAAATCTTATCTCACTTTCTGCGTTTATTTCTGTGCCGATCAAGTGTGTCTTTTGTATTCATTTATTCGATCTGGCCGATGTTTGCGTTTTAAATAAACGCAATTATGTAATGTACACAAATGGAATAGGTCTCATAATTTTAATATTAGTAAAGTGAAATTTCACTTTTGTCAATTGATATATTTTTAACGCAAACACTATTAAATATAAATTATAAATCATCGACATTCGTAAGAAAAATGAAATTCATAAGGGCAGATTTCATGCGGTGACTTTCCATTCTCGTGTTTCGTGTTCTATGATGGTAGCAGAAGTTTTGTTTACCCTCCGCGCACGTGTACCCGTACCTTTATTCTGCTATCGTATTGCGATGTAAAAATGGAGGAAAACAATGACAGTGTTTCATTTACAACCACACCTGGTTTTTGTTCTGACTGTGGATCGATTTTGCCATTGATTGGCGATAGAGACGTGAAATGTTACGGTTGTAATAGGAGCTGGGGTCTCGAAGGTACTTCTTTTTCCTTGATTTACTATTTCAATGCGTTCACAATCTGTTAAAAGTGTCCGCTTTCCTTTATCACATAACAAATTGGATTATTTCCTTTACTGTTGTTCGTACTTGGTGTGCAATACTACTGATGTAATATAATTTTAATTCTAGCCTTTGGAGACATGGCAATGTCGTACACCATTCACTTCAACACGAAGAATGTTTATGCTTCGTCTAAATCAAAGGACAATGAGGAGGAGGAAGCGGATGGGCCAATTGTCGAAAGAAAATGTCCTCAATGTGATAACGACAAAATGTCATACGCTACGTTGCAGCTTAGATCAGCGGACGAAGGGCAAACAGTGTTTTACACGTGTACAAAGTGCAAGTATGTTCAATTTTGGGTATATTTCTTGGCAGCGAATTGAAATTTGCAAGATGAAAAATGTTCCCAAGGATCTGGTTTATTGATAAATTTCTAATATCGTTTGTTTCAGATTTAAGGAGACAGAGAACTCATAGTACAAATTTACAGATTATATATTGACTATTAATTGCAATGGGATATGGACGGTTAATTGCGAATGATTATTAAAGTATTAACACTTTAATAAAACATAGAGCTTTATTCATGATACACTGAAAAAATATCAGTGAAAGGGATAATAGTAATAATGATAATGTTAATAATTTTGCAATACCGCTGAATTATCGTTATATTTTCTCCCTAATTACCCGTGATTGGATATTTTCTTTTTTCTCAATAATGTAATTTTAATTGTATATATTTGATTAAATATTTTGTACATGATGCTGGAATAAAAGTTAACAATTAGTTAAAGAAGTTTCTATTGATCTGTCTCTGAAACCATTACAGTGGTCCTTTTGTTATAAAATCCTCGTATTTAAAGAGTTTGTTAGTACACCGCTTACGCTAAGGGGATAGGACTTAATTCTCACCTATCAATCGCGATAATGCTTGGTATTTTTAATTTCAATTGTAAAGAGAAATATATACGTTATCATATATCGAGGAATTTTTAACAACCAGTCCTGCAGCTTAATTATATACACGGCGGGAGTCTTAGACTATGATAGTTTTAAAGGGGTTTTCTTTTTATCCTAACATTCATAAAACCAACAAGAAGAAATTTATATTTACGGTTAAATGATGTTTTTCAGCGATTACATTAGCTTACGCAATCTACCATTATACGGTTACATTGTTCACGCAAAGTAAAACGTATCTATAAGTAGCAGCTTGTATCACATATTGTTAATGAAAACGTAAGCTTTGCTAATAATTAATTACGATATACGAATTGCGTACCACCACCAAATATCGTTCAATAAAAAAATACAAACAATAAAAGGATTGAACACCCTTAACAATATCATTTCATGTATTGCTTCAAATGATCTCTCATTGGGAAAGAAGGATATCCAAGATGAATATATTTTTTCCATTTTTTCAACAAGCACCCCACGGAGAGGGTTTAACACTTTTTTTTCATGTCAGATTCTCATTTGCTTCGCATATGACAATCAGAACAAAACATAATATCTATCCGCTAACAATATAATATATTATATTAGAAAGAGAAACAGAAATAATATTATGTATTAAAAAGAGAAAGAATCGTTCTTATTCTCGGAGATTTCGAGATATCAGCAATTCAACATTTTACACCCGTTCGACTTACGAAACGTATTTCTATTTAAAAGTGCGTTTTACAAAATGCAACATTGCTCCATTATTCGTTCGATTGTCCCCTTATTTATAAGGGATTATTAGTTTCTTGTCGCGAGCCCATTAGGCCTGCCATAAACGTACGAACTGGCCACTCCAAAAGAAACAAAAAAAGAAGATAGATTAAACAAACTCCTGCACCAATTCTGGATTTCTTAACAATCGACTCGTACATTGGACTCAAACGATTCACAAATTTCCCCGCTCGTCGCATGATTGCCATTGAACAAATTCTGCAAAAAAAGAATTGTCAGCTACAATTACTCCGTACACTCGAGCATCAACTTTGAACATCTCTACAGAATCCAAAGTAGACGAGGAGAGCGTTCGTCGCGCCGATAACAATTTCGTTTGAACCTAATGTACTTAGTGGTTTCCCTTTCAATTATATACACTAACGTCTCATATTACATATTGTACATCGAGTATGTACACGTGGCTGGGTATTTACAAGTGGAATGGGAGACATATGTGATGCAGAGAAGTATCGCGTTTCTTCAACGTGGTGATCATGAAGTTTCGTAGCATTCGTCCAAAAAGTTTTCCAAGGAATGGTAAAGATGAGCGCGTGATTGAGCAATCCCGTGATCCTCGTCCGTGTAAGTCTGCAAAAGACAAAAATTAATGTTTCTTACCCATCAGTTCGTGAGGCTCTTTTATTCTGCCACTTTTTATTTTCTATACTTTATTCTTTGCACGGAATAAACGCAAGCTTGAACACCGTGGAACGACGTGTCATTATAATACTATGAAATTCTTGTTAAAAAAAATTCACAATAAATTAATGTATTTCGTGTTGCGCATATATTGCTTTAATTGCGTACCTGTTGCCGGAACAGAATATCCTTCTGCTCGAGAACCTTGGCGAGCAACAAAGATTGCTGATAGTGCACGTTGTCATCCAAAGTTCCATGAATCAGGTAGTACATCTTCGTTTTTATATTATCCACTTTGTTCAGTAGTTGGGCCTGCTCGTATCCGTGCAGATTGTCCTCCACCGTGGGTAATCCCATAAACCGCTCCGTATATATTGAATCTGTATAATGTCCATCCGTTACGAAACTTGCCCAATTTTTCTACACAGCTACTCTACATTCTACTGCAAAACCGTCCCGCTTTCTATTCGAACCTAATACCTTGATAGCTTCCAACGATAAAATCATCAGACCACCTGTTCGAAATATTTCACCTCAAAACTCCAATGAAAATATTTAGCATAAAAGAACTACAACAATACGAGTTGAGAATTCCATCCCCTAATTTAATTAAAAATCATCCACGTTCTTTTCAACAAAAGATGCCCTCCTAATCCCTCTACTCTGCTGGAAAATCTCTTTAGATGTTTCTTCCAACGACACTACCAGCTTCTGCATTTCTCATTCAAGTACTTTTTGCACGAAAAGCACAACAATACCCCCGCTAAATTCCTCAGCGATTTAATTAAAAATGCTCAGGGCATAAGTGCGCTCTGCCCCGAAGAGTACAACAAACGGAACAGAACGCCTCGCGATCGTGAATTATACACCCGGGACGCCACACAATTAATCCACGTGGCTGTTGAAAATTGCTTCGCGCCTACTGCACACGCCCGTGCACACCGGCGTATATATTTAACACGCGAAACCGCTACCACTGAAGAGATGCCAGGGGGTGAAAAGAAGTCGAGGGGTGGAAGAAATTACGCGGAGGAAGAGCGGAAACGTTCGAGAAACGCGCGAGAACTGATCGAATCGCTTTACGTCGGGACCGTGAATGGCCAATTTTTAATAAAACTTTTGTACTCGGTGATTTATAGGGGCGGTTGGAGGCAGCACCAATTTTCTTTCGGAGTCTGTTGCGGCGGAGGAGCCGTTCGTTTCCGGTTTAACGGGCCGATTCCACGATTCCTTATGAAATTGAATTTCCTCGGCCAATCTTTTTGCGCGGGTATTTGTTTTCGGCTTCGCCGCTGATTGCTTATACACGTAAGATCGATACCAATTGAAATAATTCGCGGCGATGCTTTCGACGGCGGCGGGCGGCTTTATTACCTTGGCGCTGATTGAATTTTCACGCGAACGAGTTATCGAATATTTATGCGGTGTAATGTAGCCTGAAGATTACCGAGTTAATGCCCTTTAATTAACTGGGACGCGTTAATTAGCGGCCTTTGATCAATTACATTATTGGAATTATTATTGTTATTATCGATAACAATGTTTGCCGCATTAATATCGTTCTCATATTCCACTCTAGCCATGAAGTTTTTATCGTCGCGTGCAACAAACGATTTGCTTGCATCCTAAGTGCCGTTCGAACACGAAAACGTTTACAAACGATCGCGCAAAGGGAAAAGAAGCGAGAAGAATATAATTTGTAATTGATGTCTAGAGAAATGGTATTCCCCGAGGAATACGAAGAGGGCGAGAAATAATGAAATGGCCGTATTAAAAATGTGCATCGGCAAGGAAGATCGAGCATCCCGAATGGTTCGTTTGATAGGGGGGATTTGATACGATGATTCCCCGACGTGGAAATAAATCTGACGTCTAGAAACGCGGGAGCGGCGACAAGACCTTGACAATAATTGAATCGATCGAGGCTGAAACGAACTGCCGACAAGTCGAATTTCCTGTCCTTTCCTTCGGCTCCGTTGCATCGTCCCGATACTTGCAGCACATTGTGAAAATCAAGCGATCTGCTGCATTACATTTGATTCGCTCGATACGGGCAATGCAATTTAAACAAAGTAATACAAAATTGATACACTAAACCTGTATGTAATCCCTATCGCATTTTACCTATGAAAGTTTAAAGACACTCGATTCTTGGTATCCGTGTGCATACGCAGGAAGAAAGAAGAGAATTGAAATCAATTAATTTGATAGAAATTAAATTATACGAAAGCAAAGATCGATAGAGTACAGACAGCGGGATGGTGGAGTGGAGTGTCCAATATTTAATGAACGAAAAGGAAATAGAAGGATCGTGAAATAAAGATAAAGTGCGGGGCGTTGAACGGATGAAAATATTATCTCGCGTAGACGTACCGTAAAGAGCCCAATCTGTTACAGGTGCCACAGACATGCCGCACTTGAAGACACCGCGGTAGTCCATGGCGAGCGTCATGCCCGTCGCGTATCCACCATAACTCCAACCCCATATCGCCGTTCTACTGCGGTCAATGAACGGCAGCGTGTCTTGTAAGTACCTGGAATAGACAGTGAAATTGTTAACGGATGCCTGAATGTGAAAGATAATAATTACTCCGGTCATTTAAATAATTTTAAATAACGTATCAAATAATGGTTGCACGGGAATTGTGTGCGATATTAATTCGCGAGATAATTTCTCCAGCAAAATAGATTAATGATTAAAGAAATCAGTATTCATGAAGAGTTCCCTTCACCTGTGACATTGTGCTCTCCTCCAAGTTCCCCCTAATACTCTGGATAAACGTAAAAGCAAAACCCCGACGGTCAACCATATAGTTGTACACGTGGAAAAAGATTCATCTTCGACAAAGCAATAAAGATTGAGCTCGTGTTTTATAAGGCTCCCGGCAAGAACAGCCACTCGATTTGGTGTATCTATTTTTCAGCGACCAGTAGACACACGAAGTCCCCTTTTCACTTCCGCGGGATCAGTCTTCCTCTGGCAACGAACGCTCGAATTGGGATGCATTATGCATGGGGATGGCCCAGCACTTAGGGCAGCGAACGACATTTATTTTACCGGGGCGATCTTTCAGGAACGATTTTTATGAGCTCCCACGGTAACCCGAGGATCACAAGCGACGATCTCAAATTTAACATCCTTTTTCCCTGTCAGTTAGAAGCAACCTGATCCCCCTGTTTACACCACGCAGCTTAATGGCCATTTAGCCATTTTTTCGTACCGCCGCCCTTGATACGTAAGATCCTCTTCACGCCATGAACATGCAAACACGATTTCCTTGGGCAACGAGAGAGCAGAGGTAAAGAAGGCAAACAACCTCCTGACATTTTTATATCTTTCTCTTCGAGACGATCCGAGGAACATAATATGTACACGAATCCACCGGAGGAAGATGCTTTTCTTTGCACTAGTGAATTCGATTTTTAGCATGATTTAGCCGAAAGCTTAATTACTCTGCTTAAATTGTGCGAACGATACAGTTCGAATCTGTACGGAAATGCTGCTATTCTTGAAATAATAGGTATGTCCTATCTTCGATCACAGACACTTTTTAAACCACTGTAAGGTTCGAGCAGCCAGCACACCGGTGGAAATCAGAGGGACACACGCAGACAGGGTGAAATTCCCAAAGGACTCTGACCCAGGCGTGTGGCAGGATCTTAAAGTCGTGCCGCACCCTCTCTCCCTCTGCACTGCGTCACTCTGGCTACAATTGGATCTGGGTTAGCTGCTGAAATCAAAGTTCTCGGATCCTCCGCGGGTCGGGCCAGCCACTGTCTCCGGAATGGAAGTTTCTTAGAGGCGATTTATCGACAAGTTTCACTCTATCGATGAATCTTGAATCCCGGAATTTTCTTCGGGCTCCCATTCGAGCAGCACAGCCGAATCATTCGGAACGAAAATGATTAAACAGTAGTTTCGCGTAAAATCCCCAGGGACCTATGAATACAGTGGACTTCCGGTTCGACCAGCGGAAGACGTTATCGTCGTCCCTGTTCGAGACAATACGCGACTTCCGATCGGAAGGGGCGAGGGAAGGTCGGTTTCTTTCAATCTCTGCACAGTCTATTGTCTCGCTACGTTTCGTATGTTCAATAATAATGGTACCACGGGGAACGACGGCCACAGGGGTTGCCCATAGAAATAGTAGACCATCCAACCCCCCCACCCGGAACGTATTCCTTTTTTCGCGAAATTTATTTAGCTCGTAAGTCGGCCAGCCGACCTCCGTTGAATTCTATTCCTTCGCCAGGCAATGCTGCTCAGCCTTTATCCCCAATTCCCTCTCGATTATCGATTTTTCCCATTGGAATTTCATTTTTCCAACGGCACGCGGTCCCGTTGTCTTCGACCCGGCCCTTTAATAGACCACTCGTAAACAGGGCCACGTTCTACTTTCGCATTCGACGTCGTACGTTTTGCATTCGTGCCTGTCCCAGCTAAATGGGCCGCGAATTTTCAGCGTTTTCGCGAATCTCTGTTCATCTCAGAGCCTTCGTTCAACAGAATTTCGTATATCATTGATTGTTCCGTTTCTCGCGAAGCTAACGGCAATTGAGGCTTCTCGTGGAACAATCGAATACCAAGGGAATGAAAAAAGCAATCGCAGAGAGTGTCCAGAGTAAACATCGCATCGACAAGGGCCAGGCTTGTTCCCGTTCGTCCTCTCGGCTCTTTTTTCGACAGCCTCCCTTTTTCCGATTCTTCCCTCCCGCGCCTCCGCAGTCAGTTTACCTTTTACGCGCATACATTTTGTTGTTTTATTTTAATTAAGGCTTGCCTCGCGAGAGAGGGAGCGAACGCGATAAATTGAAATCCGAGGCTCTCGAAAATAATCGAGTCGTCGTTTTTTTTATCCCCCGACGCACGCGTCCTCCCCATCTCCTCGAGCATCGCGCTGAAATTTTTCACCTCTCTATCCGCCGCCGGCATTGTGATCCCACGTTTTAACGGGACAACCAATCGAAGAAGGGAGTGCCGGGTGAATTGATCGGTCGCAAAAAATCCGAGTTTTCAACCAGCGGAGATCTTTTCGATTCCCCTTTTCCCTGCTTCTTTGCTTGCTGCTCATATGCCGATCGTCGGTGTTTCTGTGTTGGTCTTATTTCAGCATCGCGTGGGGATGAGTGTTGCGTTTAAATAGCAGCGTCTTGCAACAGGTAATGAATGAATAAAAGTTGCTGTATCTTTTCTCGGTTGATACTTTTATATTATTTAGACAATTTACTATCGTCATTACTTCTGCTTCACGTTTGCGAGTTTGTGAAATGCGAAGTGCCTGATGGAAGCGTATTTCTCTTTTTTAAAGATATTGAAGCGAAGCAATTTCATTTAATCATTCGTCTAATTTTTGGTAAAACACGAATTTTCGAGTTGGGTAGCAACGCGAGCGTACGAGCTGCGGTGAATAGATGGCCTCGTAATTTCGAATACTACAGTAATTGCTATTACTTTCAGTAAAGTAGGAACCGTGCAGCAAGTTCCTTTCCGCCACGAGCATAATCGTTTTCAACCGGGTTTGTTTGCTCCACTGTTTACGGCGCCGGTCCGATGCACTTTGTGGCGCGGTGTTTAATTAACTTCGGCGCTATAGTATAGGTGTTGAAGATGGCCTAGATCAAAGGGTGCGAAAGCAGGGCGGAGTTGAACCGGCTCGCAGCCCGAAATCTCTTCCGCGTAGGTAATGCATTTAAATGTAACAATAATAAATTTCAATGCGCTCCCCGACTCCATTATTATTACATTTGTTTCCTTTTATCATCCGGCGTCGCCTTTCTACTTGTTCTTCGTATTTCCCCGTAACCCATCCCGGTCGTTATTCCCCAACCTTTTATTTCCTTTCTGCTCTCGTTATTTTCCATACCTCGCCACTCTGCTCGTGCCCACCTGCCCCCTCTGTACTCTCTCTGTCTCGCCTGCCGTAGTTTACACCCCCGCCTTGCGTTTTGTTTCACCTCCCGCCGTCCAATATTTTCGTACGTCCTTTACGTACCCGGTTAAACGTTTCTACTTTGAGCAAGTGTTCTAACCCCGACGCTCTCGTGATTTATTTAAAATTAAGCGGCACACCGATGAAACCTTTGCATTGTGCTCTACATGCTCTTCTCGAATACCCTCGGCACTGTCGTTGCAGAGATGCAGCTCATTAAAATTTCCTTCATACCGCGCAATTCCATGCTACAGCGAGCTACCGCGTAAACCAGTAGCATACAAGATTTCCACGCTATCTCCAACCCTGAATCGAAAAGGTGGAGATTGATACCGATCGTCGTTAAGCTGGAAAAACGAAATGGAGTGACCGTGGACAGAGCGGCGACGATCGGAGATAGAGGGATGGGCAGCGACGGGTCACGGATAAAGAGAAAAAAAGGAGAGTGAACGAGGCGGGTGTGGAAGTTGACAAAAAAGTGGCGGCAACGAACACAGACGGGGAAGAGCGTAGGGCGAAAGAGAGGGGAAGTAAAACGCGGCGACAAGAAAGTGTGGTAAAAAAAAATCGAAACGGGAAGGTCTGGGAGCGAGAGACGATTTCGATGAGGATAGGGGATTGGGGCGAGGGGTGAGAAACGGTGACAGGGTTGCAAAGGGCACCACGACACCCTGCGCAATAGGCCAAAGGTTAAAGCGAGCTGACCGATTCCGCAATCGCTTGGCCAGCTTCCAATTTCACGACTCGCTTTTTACCGGCCGGACGCGCTGCGACGCGCCAGCAAAACATTGCAACGTGGATACCAGGCTGGCCAACCCGAGCTGCACCCAGCACGGAACACCGTCGTAGAGGAGCACAGTTCCTCCGCGTTTTGGGAGCGGATCCCGCGTGACGATAGGAGAACGCAATCAATAACACGAGCAAGATACGCGATACGCTCGTCGATGCGATAAAAGGCATCCGGGTTTCTTTGACACGGTCCGATTAGCTCTGAATAATGTAGGTGCGAAACGTGAATCACTTATTGGAAACTTTGGCGGCATTACTGTGAATACACAGTAGAACCTCGATAACTCGAAAACCTGTGCAAGACGAAAATCGTCGAATAGAAACGAACGAAAATTTGTGCAAAGCCATTGCAAGCTTCACGTATTACAGGAACGCCGTGAAAAGATGCAGAGACGATGATAGAAAGACACGACCTTTCTAAACCGTCTTAGAAAGTGTTGTCAGAAAATCATCCCTCACAGCATTACCTCGTAAATGTTCAAGTTTTAAGCTCTCGCTGCAAGGAACCGAGCGTCCCACGTCCTAAGCCTCGATTACTTATCCCATTCCACCGTCAGCGCAAACGACGCCATAAGAAAGTCAAAGCTGACTCCATCAGTTATCTCTCGTCCGAGGATCGGTCTATAAATTTTGACGGAAATAGAGATAATGCCGGTGGGATCTCCGTGGGGAAACAAGTGTCGCCGAATGGACACGTTCACCCTGGAAGAACGTTGAAACGTAGCACGAGTTTGTTAGGTGGATTAGCGGATTACCGCGACGGTCGCCGATAAGTCAGCCCCTGACAAGGGTGTCGCGACAACGAGCAGACTTTCCCCGTAATTAGATTCGGCAACGGGAGAATTTCCAAGAAACCACCCTTCACGGTCCGAACGCTCGTAGGTGTCGCGCGTTCCCTGCTTCCCCGCTCCGTTTCCAGGTGGTCGCGGGTCGCAGGTATAGTACGGGGTGCGAAGAAAAATAGGGACATTTGAATTTCGAGGGTGGACAACGCGGGGAACGGGGACGGGGCGAAAAACGAGGCTGTCGTTTCTGCTTCGTTAATTTTGCACGCGTCGCGGTTTCGGCCTCCGCGCCGCGGCAAAGCTTGACAACTTTTTCACCCCTCCGCGACCCCGGCTCTTTTATCTCGGCGATCGTTAACTGTCGAAGAGGCGCATAATGCCCTCCGTTCTGTTTTCCACTCGCGATACCGCGCGACGAATACCGAAATCAACGGCCAACGTTGCACGCGCGTTGCTCGCGTTATTTAACACCCCTTATTACGCACCCCTGCATTGCACGCTCGCATCGACGCTCGCAACGCGTCTCGTTTTTCCTTTTATATTTATTGGCGTTCGATTCCTAGGCAGAGGTAAACGCTGGTATTGAGTGGGCGAAGAATCACCGGCGAAAGACCATTTCAATTGAAATTGCCAGTCACTCTTTGCTCCGGGGGCGCAAGCGTGATGCGCGTAAAAGAGAAACTTGCCAAATATTTCGATCGGGCCTGTATTTATCGCCGGCACTACAGGTAATTCTTTTTAATACGGTCGTTACCGGCGCGGCGCGGAATAATTCATGCTGTGCCTCCGGTTATACTCTCCAGGAATCGGATTTACAGTGCCGGCTGCGCTTTTACGATCGCGCCGCGTTTTGTCCGGTTTGATAAAACGGCGTTAAATTTGTACAGCACCTGTTAAATTCGCGTAACGCGCTCTATCAATCGAATAAATCAACCGGGCCGGGCAGAAGGTGAATATGAAAAAAAAATAAGCAAAAAGAGAGGGAAAAAAAGGAGAGAAAACGGGTTACAGAGGTGTCATAAATTGGCTTATCTGGACGTCGACCGCAATATCTGGCCGGAGGATTGGGAATCGCGAAAGGACCGACCCCCGGCGCAAATATAAATCGGTCCGTGCTCTTTCGTTGACGAGCGAGCATTAAAAATGCATAGAATAACAAGGGCAATGCGTGTCTTTTTGCATTTAGAGCAGCCGGGGGCGGCACTCGATAAATTGCACCCGAGGACATTTTACATGTAAATAGAGAGCGCGGGGACAACGAAATTAGGGATGCCACCGCGATCAAAGCCCGCTGGAACATCGACCGGCACCGAAACCATAACAGACGAATCCATTTGCGTTTCCTCCGTCATCGACGGCGGCAACGTTCGCCCCGACAAAAAGCGGAAAGGAATCGCGTCGCGTCCGGCGCGTTTCGTGCGCAAAAACGTGGACCTGTTCAAAAATGCAAGCGTGCCCGCTGCCACGGGGAGCCAGATTAATTATAACTTCTCCCACGATCCCAAAAAACGAGCAGCCCGTCGGCGACGAAAACTTAGTGTCGCGATCGCGCGACGCTAAAATTTCCGTCTGCGACGAGGCATTCGTAGGATAATCGAGTTAGACTTCGTTTGCATCCGCCATTAGACGGAACGACGAAATTACAATGGCGTTTCACGATGAAAATATTCGTGCGACGAACTTCTGCTTCCGAGGAGCCGATCGAATTAGAGTTCTCTCGTGTCTTCCGCGCGACTGCGAAATTAGAATTCTATCTGTGTACATATATACCCAGGATGGGAGGGAGGGTCGAAATTGGAGAGGCTCGAGATCGTATCGCAGCATGCAAACTAAAGACGCTCCGTTTTCTTCCCTTTTTTTTATGGAACGAGCTTAGCCTCGATGCTCACCTGGTAACGTTGATCTGATCGGCGATCTCGACCGTTCCCAGGTTTCGATATCCGGCGAATAGCATGCCGTTGTCCATTAGACCGGACCCTCGTCCGTCGATGGTCGCGTAGATGATGCTCTTGTTTGTTACAAGATACGTGCCCCAATCGACGTTGAACTTCTCGGTGACTTGAGAGGAATCTGGCCCGCCGTATCTGCGCAAGAAGATCGGCGATGGATTAAAATGTTCGGCTGGAAGATTATTGTTTCACAATTATTACTATAATGATTGTGATCGCGGCCGAGAGAAATGGCCGAGGTCAGCTTTCGACTGTTTGGTTAAGAGATGAGAGTGTGCGGATAGGGAAGTGTGGTGGAACTTTGCTTTGATGTTTCAGGAATGGAGAAAGCTCGTATAAATTGACGGTGAACGATGGTTTAACTTTGCGAAGGCTATTCTATGCGGCGGTTAAAAAAAAGGCGCCGCCACTGAAACAGACAAAGAAAGGATACAGCGAATATAAGGATGGTTTTTGGATGACGAGAGTGATTTTGATTGATGAGAATGAGCTCCGCGTTTTCCATCAATTAAATTGCTTGATAACTTAATAGAGACTATATTCGCCGCGCGCATAAAGAGCGAATGCATTGTAGCGAAATTTATTGCCGCACTGATTCTATTTTGAATAAGTTGTATAATGAAGATCGATACCCGTGTACGATGATGCACGTCTGATGGATTTCATTTCAATTATGCGGATACGAAATTATACCGCCCTTCTGCATATATTGCAACACCGTGTTTATTACTTTCATCTTCTTTTGTGTTTTAATTGTTTGACGACGAAGCTTCGTCGAAACTGATTATCGACTATTAAATTTCTAACTGTCCGCTTTTCCATTTCCCGGTTCCGATCGGACATTCACGTGCCGTGCGTAACGCGAGACCGGCCACCGTCAAATAATTTCGTTCGAACGGGCCAAGAAAACCTAATTCAATTTTCCCCTTTTAATTCAATTATTCAATCCGGTCGGCTATTTCTATTTGCAGGAAATCTAATCTGTTTCGAACGAGTTTCCCGATTCGACAACGATTCACTTTACCGAGGCGCGTATTAACGACCGTTTTTTACGAACGTTTTTCAAATTGAACATTTAATCGACATTTAATCGATTTGGACAGATCGAAACTTATCAATATGTGCGCCGGCCATTTCGTACGAATGATACATGAGTTCGCCTTCAACGCGTCCCGCTAATTAATCCCGAACGGATCCATAAAAATTCGCCGGGCGCGTTTACACGACGTCGAATGAATTTCACGACGATATCCGCGACGCCACGTTCCCCTGTAATACGATAGATGGTGGCAAAAACTTTTTGATAAATGATACACTGCGTCTGACGCGGCCGATGCCACCGCGTATTCTTCGTCCACCCCGTGGCCATTCTTTCTCTCCATTCGCCGCGAATAATTTCTATCCGTTCCGCAGGCATTAAAGCGTATTCATGGCGGTGGCGTCTGGCATTTGCATACGGAAAAACAACGAGACAAACGGAACGTCCAGGGAAATCAAGCTCGATTTTTAAACGTTTACATTTCGCCGCGGGGGTGAGGTGTCGCGATTATTAATCTCGTCGAATACTCACACGAAAATCAGCATCGGATACTTGGTGGCGCCAGACAAATCGGCGTTCGGCGGAATCAGTAGCCTGACACGTGCTTCGAATCCACCGGGGACTGGCACCTTGTAACGACGCACCACCGGTTGCGATTTCTCGGCGATGATCTCCGAGACCGCGTCGTTGCTCTCCCACGCCAACAGCTTCGTAGAGTTCTGCGAACGAAATCGCGTTGAAATGCAAAGAACGAGAGGGAAGACGATATTTCATATTCGCGGCTCTCGCAGGGGTCCGATTGTCGGCTTCGAATCCCTATCGAACTTACGAAAGTCCGGGAAGCAAAATCGTTCCCCGAGTTTCTGCGGTTCAATGGTGTTAGAAACGATCCAATTTCGAGGACGTACTTTTTAAAAGCACGGGGATTTTGTGGCTGACTAATGGTTTCGCAGGATGTTTCTATGGATCGATTGTTTGCTTGTCTTGTTGCTCAAAGTCATTGGAGAGCAATTATTTCCCGGAGGCAGAAACGGCCCTCGTTCGATGATTGCTCAACATTTACGTCGGTGACGGACGGAAATGCTTCACAGGAAAACAGCGGGATTTAACGTTGAATCGATACGGAAAAGCGTCTCGCCTGTCTCCCGGAGGACCCCTCCAAACTTGGACCCTTAATTTACCCTTATTTTACTACACGGCGCCACCTCCGGTGCTCGCCCACCAGAGGATTTTCCACGGTGATTCCTATCCCGGAACTTCCCGCCTGGCCATCGATTCCAACACATAGATACCGCTTCGATCTACTTATCTTCGATAAAATCCACGAGGTAGTTAGTTCTCTGCCAGGAATTTCTTCTACCCTTCCCTTCTTCTATCAACGAACCCTTGGAGAATTATTCCAACCGGGAACATATATATTTTAGCGTGGAATGAGGGCGAAAAGAAAAATAGCAGTTAAATGGTAACGCCGTTCGTCTTCTCTTAACCATCTGCGGTAGTTTTATTTGGAATTTATTGGAATCAGCAAGGAGAACGATGCCACTTTCTTTCTATCCTCTTATCGTTCGCGACTCACAACCGTACAACCTTTACAATCTTACGAACAGACGGTCCAACTTTTAAGCCACCATGCATCAACGTCGAACAAGCGTCAGCACTCTCGCTCCCGGTGAGAGACACTGCCGTGTTTAATGTATTATTCCGCTCGTTTAATCGTACGCACGACTGACGGATCCGTCGGTACGTTCGCGGCTTTCGGGGGGGTTAATGGGAAATTTATAAATCGTCGTTGTGTGGTTGTGTTTCGGTAGATACGCCGATAAGAACGCGCTGCCCGTTCTATTTGCATTTTCCAGATTTCCACGAATGACGGATTAACGTACCATTACCCGAACTGCACCGATTTTCGCGAGACGAAAAGCTTCATACCCAATTATCGTGCTATTTTAAATAAAAACTCATTTCACGTTCGGGTGATTATTTGCGGATAAATTAAACGAACAAATTCGATGATAATTTTATTCCCGTTGTCCTGGTTCGCTGGAGTCAAAGTAAACAAGAATGTATCATCTTTTAAGCAAAATTAAGCAACAGTCATTCGAGCAGAAGCATCAAGATAAATTGCCATCTGAAAGTCTGGCGTCCTTCAACGTTCCACCCTTATCAGCCATTTATCTGGTTCCCTGCAACCCCCGGACCATCGCCGGTCGGTGAACAAAGTGTTAACCCCCTCGCCACCCTCCGACGATTATTGTTCGCCAATAGGACGCAAGAAAGGGACACCCATTCGCGTTCCCTTTGAGGGGAAAGGAAATTAGTCCCTTTAAGCGTCTGGAGCGCGTTTATCCGCGAGGAAAGCCGATTATCGGCTGTAATCGCGCCGCCTCGACAGCCCGGACAGTTAAAACATCGTCTTCTTTTTCCCCGTTGTTTTTTGTCAATCGCGACAGACGCTTCCTTTCAAATCCTCGCCGAGGCGATAATCTAATTACCAGGTGGATAATCAAGGATGCGCCATCGCCCCTCGATCGAGTCTCGTTGCGCACGTCTGGACCCTTTGTCCTGCCTATTTGATTCTGATGAAATTAATGAAACGTTCGACACGTTGTATGGATGTGTGAGAAATTTGTCGATGATGCGAAAAACGAGATCGTTCGGTATCGATTTTGAACAACGCGGCGACACTATTTCGTGCGCGTGTAATAGTTGTCAGAGATCGAAATTCCTCTAGGTATAATTGCTGATGTAAAACAGAATGGTCGATTCGATGGGGTCGCGTTCGTCCGTTTGTTAAACGGAGGGCAAATTTATTTTTATATCGGCCGTCTGATAACAGTATCGCGTGTCCCGGTGATCAACGAGAATTGCAGCAACGATTCGAGCTGTTTGTTGACGATTACAACGTGTGCAAGCTGATTGTTTAATATCCTGTTTATTCGTCGGGTTATTTACGATAAATAACAGGCAACAGCTGTATAATTTATTCGATAATGGTAAATCGGCCTTCGCGAATTCCCTTGCGCAGGTGTGCTGGGTCAAACGTTCGATACGTCTATGGAAATATTCGAGAGTCTCTGGGAAGGTAAAAGTGAAAAGAAATAGAGCAGGGGAGCAAAGCTTCTCGCGTCGGGGCGGACTGTCTGTCGGGAGAGTAGCCCGGTCGGAAGAATTAAGAAATTGAATTAAAATTCGATTGGAAAGTTGAACGCGACTGAGTCGTGGATGAAACAGAACGAGGCGTCGCGATATCTCCAATTTTCGTTTGAACATTTCCAAATAAACCTCTCGGTCGTTTCAACGCGACCCGAGAAAATGGAGCTCGCCCGGGAAAGAAGGTGGAAAAGTCCCTGCAGGAATTAAGATAAGGCCGGCCATCCACCTGGGTTATGGAAATTAAGAAATTAAATTAAAATTAGATCAGCGAGTTCTATTCTGAAACAAACCCCCATCCTCGCGGGACACAGGCGGTTAAACCAAACAGATCGTAAAAACAACGATGCCGCGGGAAATACTGAAAACTCCAGCTGGACTCAATTGAAATAAATTTCGCAGAAAGCTGTATGTACATAGATCGTGTATCCCTATCTGTCTGTGCTGTCGCCCAGGAAATCGGACAATCAGGTCGCGCGAGATACGGGGGGAAAAAGAAAAGGCGCCGAAGGTATTAAGAAAATCGGGTCGAGAGGGGTCCTGGAAATTTACAATCGACATCCACTCCCACTGTCCTCGACGTTTCCAAATAAGGTTGCCAACAAGAGTAGCGTCGCAGAGACGAACCAAGCAGATCGCGCGAACAGGGAGTTTGCCAGCCGGAAATTCTCGGCGGTGCAAGGAAAGGGGCAACAAAGGTTTCAGTTCACGAGAGGAAGTTCTGTTACCGGGGACGGTCGACTCGCCGGATTTGCTTGCACGTCCAAATCTGTTGTATCGATTTGTGTTGCCTTCGTTCGCGTGGGACCCGCGACGACAGACAATAAGCACCGGGTCTAAGCATAGATCGAGGAATGCGAGGTGGCAAGGAGATCCACGGCTTTCCGAATACTGACAAATAACTCCGAGTCCACGGGGGATAGGCGATTTATTTATCTGGCGGCTTGCTTATGCAGCAAATTCCACTCGACAGACCTACGAGATCCTATGGATCTAGCACGCGACGATGAATCCATGGTGACGGTGTTAGGTCGTCGGGACTTGCCGGATGAGACGCGTGGTCTTATGGGGGACGTAGAAATTTGATCGATGATGGATATTCCTAATTGTATTGTTCTTATAATTCCGCCAAGTTGTTTCACGTATAGATAGAATAAAGCAGCCTGGACTAGACTGTGAATAATTATTAGAAGTGATCTGTTGTTAATATTTGAAATTAATTATTCATGAGAAGATTGCATATGCACATGGCGGAGATTATTTGGCTCGAGGACGAACGATCATTTTTCTTTAATGAGCTTCTCTATTTTGCGTGAGGCGGAACGCGTCAGCAAATTCGTTTGCTCAGTTAGCGAAGCGGTAGCCAGAGGGAAAGACGAAATATATTTCCAGGAGTTACATGGGGAACCAAGCCAAGGAAATTATGTCGGATGTCTGGGGTTAATACTCGTCGCGGCCATGGTGAACAAATTTTCGCATGACAGTGTGAAAGAAACCCGCGACTCTCGTACCAGAGATAGTTCGTTGTCCGCGTGATTGCCACTTTCGTTGCGTACGCGAAGCGAGGCTGGAATAATAAACAAAGCCAAAAGGAAGGAAACTTATTGCTGCGCCATATATTATCGCAAAATTCTTTAGAACTTCGTAAACGTCGAAGGGAAAGGGGAACAACTTGGCCCCTTTGTGCAAAATCAAATAACCCTTTGAAGGACTAATCGTCTCTGATCATACAGCGGCTTTCCTCTCGCTAAAAAGATAAACTCTTCCCCTTTCACGAAAATTATTCTTTCCCCTTAACAAAAACCGTTGATACAACGCGAATGTCAAGTACTAATTCATTTTCTCTGCTACATAAAATCAAGCCGCTCCTTTCAGAGGAGATTACCCTTTCTACAAGAGCGTAATACGTTTCTTCCCGTAAAGGGAGACAATATTTTCCTGCATTCAAAGGGCATGCGCGAGTAATAATTTCACGTAAAATAAATGCAAATATTTACCACCGGCAAATACAATAGCAACTTCGTCGTATCTACCCACCTGAAACCTTGGTCCAACCATTTCACCATTGCCATTTAAAATAATTCTACAGCGACGACTCTAACCGAGCGTTCACGCGCAGAAAGCGAACGTTTAAGAGATCGTCCCGAAGGGAATCACCAGGCAGCAGTATCCGCGTACTCACCCCGTTGTAAATGGCGATGTCAGGTACACCAGGACCAGCGCAAGTGAGCACGTAATGGGAATGATCGGTGGAAAACTTGGCGGTGTTGTAGAGGCACCGGTTCCTGTCCGTGTTCCGGACGATGCCGCAGCTTAAACACTTCGGTTTCCGGTCGCCGTCGGCCCCAGTGGATATCCTGTACAAGTGTTGCACAGCGGACTCCTCTTCCGTCGTGGCCAGGTAGTACCTGCGGACGAGACCGACATGAGAAAAGAAATGGGAAATGGGACACGAGGAGCGGCGAGAAAGAAAGAAATAGAGTAGACGGATGTAACGCGAGCTCATTTGCATAGGCTGCTCCTTAATGGCTTTGTAATAGCGAGAACCGCCGCGAATTTGCATTTCAACGGCGCCGGCATTGTTTACTCTACCAACATGTGGCCCGCACGGAACGGGGCGGAAAGAAAGTTCCCGATGCGCCTGAACAGCCCTCGCGGTTTCTTTCGGATTTTACCTGGCGGTGCTTGAGCGTCCCGGTATTAAATATTGCGCGATGTTTCGAGTTTGTTAGGTAGTTGCGAGGTACGTCGGCGAAGTTTCGAAGCACGTTTCTTGGCCACGAAGAGATTTGGATGCACGCTGTCGGTTTTGTGCAACGCGCGAATGGTTTTATTCGCAGTAACGAGCACCTCGTCGAGAAATTCGTTGATCCATCGTTTAGAGTGGCGCAAAGTTCGGATGGTTAGCTTGTTCGTCGATGGGGTGCACGAGAAGTTGGGGTTTTATTAATGAACGCGGTAGCTCCTTCGAAAGGTGGATGGATTGAACGATCGGTGCGATCTGTTTTAATTATAGGTTCAATCGAACAGTTCGTTTATGTAGCTCGAGGGTAAAGAGACACTCCTCGAGGTTGGATTTGGGGGGGTGGAGATTGCGTAAATGTTCTAAGGGCGTGGGTCAAGTTTGACACGTCTTACGTCAGCAGTTAGAATTCGAGGCCGTTAAGCCTGATTTATATGTTTCCGTCGACGCTGCAATTGCGAAAGGCTGGGAACGCGATCGGGCCACTGGCTCCATTTGCATTAATGCGGATCGAATTTCTGGTAGTTAATCAATCTGTGATTAGCACGAATTACGTGGTTCTTTTCGGGTCAAATTTACAACTGCGTCGCCATCGTATTCAAATTGGTAAAATCGATTACCGTCGACGCAGCTTGTCAACGCGGCCGAAAATCGTTTCCAACGAGGGACAGATGAAAAGGAAAGTCAATTTCGAGCCATCAGCTGTTGTCGATGGTACTCCACGGTCGAGAAAAATTTAATCGTGAAAAAATTGTTGGCCCAGGGGAAATATTTTCAGTCCGAAGTAAAATTGATTTAAGCAAACGTTTTCGCCCACAGGAATATTTTATTTCGGACAAATTTCCATTACGGCGATTCAGTTGAAAGCAACGATATCAAGAAGCCAATCGTGGGTGTTTACTTTACAATTTCCCCCGAATCATACATATGTGTCTAATCTAACTTCACGTCTGTCGACTTACTCTGCCACTTCGCCAAGCTTACGTCGCAATTTCTATGCGCATAGATCAGATGTAGCGGCCCGCTTGGACAAACACGGACTTTCCATAATGCTGGGTCGAGTTTCGTGTGTTCCGTGGACACGGGAGCCTCGAACAAGTTCGAGAATAATGTTCGAGTTTTAATTTGAGTAACAGTATTGGCTGCGCCATATCGCACTCGTTCGTCACTGGCACAAACGCTGCAGGAATATAATTATAGGTGAATTAAGAAGAATAGAGTTGAAAAAAGAATTTAGTTGTTGCCTGAATCGATTGAAAGTTTAACATGAAAATGTTCACGGCTGTGCGCTCTTCTATGTTTCATACCTTTATAGAGTTACGTGACTTTCTGGACACCTCGTAGGTGGACGATATCGTCGTGTAATATGTGTGCGGGTAAGACGCGCGTAAATGTATAACAAAATGCTACCCTACGATAAGCCGAACATCCTTAGCTTTTATGCACGCGTATGAAATACTGATAAGTATCCGGAAAAAGAAAGAAAAAAAACGACGACGCCGCGTTCGAATATCGAATATCGATTACCTTTGCTCCCTGTTTTATCCATTCCACTCGGTACACATTGAAGTGCATTCAATTTGTCCCTACGCCTTTCGAGGAATACCAAGTCGAAAGTTGTGCAAATAGCAAAAACCCTTCCTCGATGATTAACAAATACATCTACGTGCGATTGAAATCATTTCTTTTGACGTTTGACAATATTTCCATACCGCGACGTGGCCGGCCGTTTTACTCCTCGCATAAAGCGTTCCCTAATAAAACAGTGACCGTACCTGTAACCACCATTTCGCGAGTATGCTGGCCAATATATTGAATCAAACGTTTATTACGTTTAATGGCTGCAAGTACATACAATGTTGAGGTAAAGCGAAAGCTAATTTCCCGGATAAAATAAACGCTTGACCGATTGCAATTTCACGGAACACGTGAGGACCGTAATTTTTCTGTTTAACTTGAATGGCAACCGTGTCTCGAGAACCGTGAACAAAAAGATCACGCGTCCGGAAAAAATGTATAAATGTGATTTCACCATTGTCCCGCAAGCTTTGCTCGATAAATTATCTACGCCGAAGGAAGCACGTTTCCCCACAGGTACACAGGGACGAATACTGCTCGCTGGCGAATCTTGAACACGCTGGGACAGTGGCAATTAAGTGCCCTAGTGTCAGACGTTCAGATCCGTAGCTGTTATGTCTGATCTATAACGTCCGATACTACTGCGCGCAAGACAGTGTGACACTCGTGTCGATTATCGCCGCGGTTGAAATGGATCTTCGTTTCTTCGTTCGTGTTAACTTCCTTGCACATTTCTTAAGGGCAAGCTCCATTTCTCTGTTCGTGATTTTTTTGCGAAAAAACATCGACGGTTTTAAAATCAATGTAGACATGACAGGAATGCTTCGACAGGAATTGTTTAAGTTCGAGCAATTTTTGGTTGCTTCTCGTGTCACGATTTTACGGTCGCGTTCGAATCAGTGGCAGCGAGTGAAACTCGATATAGATGTAATTACGGTCATCAATTGATAAACCAGTGACGGTGTCTCTTTCTTCCCGGAGGCAGAATGTGACGTATAGCAAACGTCATATTATCGAATATCCGGCTGACAAATCGACAGCGTGGGAAATACCGAATGCTAAATACTGTGCACCAGGTACCAAATATTAAACGACGATTGATGCATCGTCGTGTGTCACATTTCTGCGTTGACACATGCTAAGCGTCCAATTCTAAGCGCGTTAATTAGCTCAACGGATTAACCTTATTTCTTTGCATTCCTATGTTCCCGGGGATTTACTCTTGCCAATGAATCAACCAACTTGTTTATACACTCCACCGACGAATCGGGGACAGAAAGCGACCGAACGTTCCAATATTGAAGCCGGTCAATATTGAACATTAACATCGGACGAAGTGGGAGACTAAAGAAACTTTGCCACGTTAGCTTCGTTATCCATAAGTCAACGACTTTGTTCATCGGCTCTAACAGGTGAGGCAAGGTAATCCAGTGTCTTGCGATGGGACGATGGCTTCAGGGTTTGATAACGGTAGCCCCGAGACGAGCGTGAACTCTCGACCATGGAGGAAAATCGACAGGGGTGTAACCGGTGGCAGTGAAGGGCCAGGCAGAATTAGGATAGGGGTTGACGGGGGTTGTAGTTTCGTTGGCAAGATGGATGAGCCTCGGGTCACTCCATAGCGGATTAATTTCAATATCCCGCCAGATTTACCTTTCGCGTGGCCCTTAAATGAGCCCAGCTCTTCCGCGCCCTTCAAACCTTGGAGGGTAGATTCGCCACAGGCGTCGACGATGTCAACCCCACGTTTAGCCGGAGGAAATTAAACCGTGTGCTTTATGGTAACGATGATTATACGCAAACGATCTGGTAAATCATTCGAGAATTCGAGCAGAATATTCGGAATTATAAAATGTTCGATTTGTAAACAGTGCACTGGTGATTTATCAAATAATTTTAATTTCCGTTGCGTAAAATGTATTGACCTGCGCATATTTCGTTCGTATATTTATTTCCAACGAACTTCCCGGGTAATTGGCCCGCTGGAAAAACGCATAATTCTCCGGCGAGTGGAAAACTTCGACGATCATCGTTAAATTCTAAATGCGTTCAAACGAATCCGATGCCCCTTCGAAATTTATTCTCCAATTTAATAATGATGCCCCTTTGCTATCGGCCCGGGCCCCCGAATCATTTCTGACGCGTTAAACTTTTAAACGTTTATTAAGTGGCCCGCGAATGCTCCCCTTTCCAATGTGTACACAATTTCCAAGCGAGTTGTTCCGGGTAGGAAAATTTATTTTTAAAGGGGAACGGGGGGAGTGGTGGCCCACTTCAGAGAATGTTAAATATTTGCGATATTCTTAATTAATTTCGTTTCCATTCCGCGACTTCCTTCGAGGAACCCTCATCTTCGAGATTTATTTAACCGACGGTATTTGTCGCGACCACAGTTTTCTGCATACCCACGAAACGGCGTCTCACATTTTAAATTCGTTTCCTATCTTGCTTGTCTATCCTCGACCCTGCCAGTCTCGCTAATTCGCCGCAAATTTTCTATTCATTGGATTTTCATTTAGCCGCGAGTGTCAGCCCCTTGAATATTCCGCCCATTTCTAATTAACAAATTCCACCAAACCCACAGCACGAGTTAACCCGTCCCTTATTTTACTAAACCAAAAATTCGCCGGCAATATTAAACCGTTGAATTTTCAATCTGCCAACGCTTCCGCCCATTAAACATATCTCCCGGTTAAATTTCCCCGCCGTGGAAAGTCTGCGGAACACACGTCAGCCCCGCAGACCGTCCGCCCTTCGGGGTTCGTTACTCCGTTAAACAAACGAAGAGCTGCAAAATGGTCGGCGAATTAAGCTAGGGGGCCGTGTTAGAGGGCAATTCCAGGGAGATCATCGTCGGCGGGCTGCGCACGTGAACCTCGGGCAAAGAGTGCCTTCGAACTTATGTATCTTCTGAAAGCCGATGAAAGTTCGAGGGGGGGCAATTTAAAGTTGGCCCAAGCATGTGAAACACCGTGGAGCCGCGAGCACACGGGAAATCCGAGGCGAAGCGTAACTTTTGTTCCATCCCTGAATGCCTATTGTGAAACGATCCATTCTTGAGGAGCGTGTCGTACAAAGGGGTGCCGACGCGTACGCCGGCGTGATTTATCGACCAGCCGGCCAATTATTTCGGCCCGTTTAATTGATCACCAACGCCAATATTGGCTTCGTCCTTTTTTCACGGCGAGCGAGCACAGGCTGTGTTGCTTGAAAAATCGAACAGTTCGGGGGCGCAGTGGAAGCAGCAGACGGCTTGAATTCCATTAATTTCCCCACCCCGGCTAATTTAGAATTTCATTTTCCTCGACTTTCTACGTAGTTCGCGTTTCCCTAGCGGAGGACTCATTTCGCCATGAAAATCTGTTCGAGACACTTATTCGACCGTGGATCCGCGCAATGTGTACAGGCCACTACGGAAGTTGAAGTTTCAACGAAAGGATGGAACAATCGCTTCAAATAAATCCATTCATCTCCGTCTGTTTACCCAGCCGTTCGGTCGTCAAACGCGGGACGTTTATTTAAGTAACAATACACCGGGGGGAAAGGCAGGTTCGATTGAACTGTCACGGGGCAAAGGGACCGAGTTTTTCTGCCCTATTTTCGCGGAGTCAGCGAGGCGACGCGATCCTTCGCAACGGATTACACGGGCGTAGAAAACGGTTCAGAGAGTCGGCAGTTATCCGCTGCGATTTGTTTCGCGGTGGCCGCGCGGGTAATCCGCTTGGCGAGAAAAAGCCCTGAGCCGTGCGTGGCTGGCTGGTGCGTGCAAACAATCCTCCGGCTCTTTCAGGAATTACGAGCACTCCGTGACAATTCCCACGCGTTTAGCGGGCTAAAACGTGTACGTACTCGCGAGCCTCGCTAAAGGCAGTTTTAAAGCCGCGCCACCATTGTTCCGTGAAGTAGGCGACCAGAATGGATCCTCTCGCTCGGGCTTTCAGGATAATAGCGCCGAACGTCTCGTTCGTGGCAAACATTCCGCGAGCTAAGTGTCGACGGACGTGTGGCTTCGATCGGCTCGAGGAATCGATGTCTACTGTGAAAGGGAGTGCTGTGAACGTCGACGAGAAGCATGGCGAAACGTACGCTTTGTTAGGCGTAACGTTTGGAGGGGATCGATTTCGAACCGTCTAGATTGAATTCCCATGGCAGACGTTAGCGTGGAATTATTCTTAAAAAGCACGACAACCCTGAAATTTACAATGCACTAAGCTCCATCGAGTTTCAGGTAAAAGAAACGAAATAAGTAAATAAATATTCAAGGCAGAGTGGAATTACCGTCTTTCCCGAAAGCTAGATAATTGTCTGTAATCGTTTCGCGGACCGTCACCGACTCGGGTGGCGATAGGAAACGCCCCCCTCGTCCCATCCTCTCCCCCAGACGCCTTAAAAACCCCATTATATTCCACCCATTAACCACCCTCGGTCCCCGCGAGAATTCCTGTCCCAACAAAAAAGACACCATCCGAATTACCAACTCAGACAACTCTCTCGCGCCGCGAACTTGCTCCCCAACCCCCCGTCGCCGCAGTTAGTAAAAGCAACGATCACGAGATTAGTTGGCGGTGGTACCAGGTTGGAAGGTGAATTCGGGGTGTTTGCGGGGTCGTCGTTGGAACTTCTAATTCCCCGGCGTTCTCGTTACGCACAAATGACTGAGGCGAGCGAAAGCGAAGCGGGAGATTCGTTGATTGCACGCGTTCATTGCGCTTGGATTACGGTTTAGCGCATTGTGCGATAGGGGAGCACAGTGGCGCGTATAGAAACGACCGCGTTTCGCCGTGACGGGGCTGGGAAACGGTGACAATAATCTCGAGGATCCAAGGGCAGGATTTATGTGGGCAGGTGAGGAGTGGGAGGGTTTAGAGCCGATGTCGAATTCCTGCGAAACTCGCCCGCCATTGAAGCACCGAAACTTTGGTTGCTTTGGCCGCGTTTAATTAGTCTTTCGTAGTTGCAATACGGGATATGTTGAGGTATTCCTAATTTCAAGTGGGTCCAATAGAAATTCTATCGCTTTGAGGCGAAGCGCCATGGCGGCATTGAAAACATTTGTCGCGAGTGTTGCGTCAATTTATCGAAAGATAAACGTTTCGTCCTGCTCCAGTTTTCGTTTCCTTTTCGCAATGATTTAATGGCGCGCGGTACACGTGAAACGTAGTACAGCCGAGTCGGTGACGTGCAATTAAAATTGACTTAATTAATGACTGAACTGGGGCGGCTCGAAACGCGTCGATGAGCTTTCTTTGTTTTATAGTAATTACCAACGTTTACCCTTGATTATTAATTAATGTTAAAGTTGCCGCGTCGCGGACTAGGGGCCACGTTTCCGGTCGAGTTTACACTGGCATTGGATGTGCCCCGGGCAATTAATTACACGGTTTTTCCGAAATATTCCACGGGTGTTCGACGGGCGCAAAGGGAGAGTTTATTAAGACCATAATACCGCTGAGTTAGTAGACCAGAGGATCATTAAATTTGATTTACGGGATCCCAGTTTGTAGTTCAAAACAGATTGTTCGACGCAAATATATAGTATAGCGATACCCCCGAAGAATCAATAGCACAGAGCCAGATATTACACGCTCCGAAACACCTACTGGATATTTTTGTACATGCGAAACCACGAAATAACGATGCAGCGATTTGGCCAATTTTCTTTTCTCACACAAAATCCTAACTAACAGACCATTCTGTTTCAACGCGGTCGGAAGACCGCACGGGAGCTTTTTTCAGAAGTTTAATGGGTCCTTTTATTCCAGAGAAATTGCTTCCCCATCACGGAAGCCTGTTTCTGCGAGAAACGGATATGAAAATTCAGACAGCGGCGAGAAGTCGAACGGCCACAGTCAATCGATTCGAGACGCGAGAGAAAGGATTGTTTGCAGGGAGATCCTTATTCGAGTCATGGCCCGTATTTCACCAGGGAAAATATTGATACACCGTGACTGTACACCGTGGAAAAGATCAATTCTGTGCATGACAAAATCGTCCTCGGCGCCGTTGGCGAACAGTACCGGCAACGGCAGACCGACCAAATTTTATTTCCCGTTCAAATGTAGCGCCGTCGCGCATTTACCGCGGTTTTAGCCGATTCCGAAATAGAACACGCCTCGTACGCATTTCGTTCATATAATGCAAGCAAACCATTCCAGCATTTTTAGCGGCGCGAATAGCTGCCGCGTACGCGCAGCTTGGAATAACAAGCAGCTCGTCGAGCCACAATCGGTGGCGCATTGAGCCAGTCGTTTTATATTCACCACTGGAGCTACATTTTTTTCCCCCTCGCCCCCCGATTATTTCGATCTCAAAGAAATTGAAATAACACCAAGCCTATTACGGTGTCTCCTTCGATTCGCTCTTCCCAGTCGAGCCGGAGCGTTCGTATCGAATCGAGTCGACCCATCGAGTGCTGGGGAACACGTGGCGCAACGGATAAAAATTTCAGAAGCACTTCTATGAATTCCTGCCCGCGGTATTTCCATAAGTCCTGGGTCGAGCGGTTCTCTTAGAAAGCAATTCAAATAAATGGAAAACAAATGGAAATACAATTCCATCGGTATTTATCATTTCAAGGGTCCCTCTAAAATATATTCCCCTCCGGTATTCAAATTTCTTCGCCCCCCCCTCTCCCCCAGGACGTACCCGGATTCCTTAATGAAGAAATCCCATTAAAATGGAACCGGCTGAAAGGCATTATCGATGCGTGGAGGGTTTTCGCATTTTGAGGCTATCCAGTGTTTTATGCCGCCGCTACGTGACCCGACTGCAGATCGCCGCGATGAAATGCAGACTTCGTTGGTACAGCGTGGCCACTTTTCGCGACGGTGCTGGACGACGATGGACGGGAAACCGGCTACAGTACCGCCAACTTTAAGCAGACACGACGGTGGACGGGGAGAGATAACGCCCGGAATTCCGGCGTCGAATAAAACAATGTCCCAGATATGCCACTTAAATGAAATTGTCAGCTTTACGTGACGCAAAGAACGCTGGGGCCACCGTGCTCCTGTAAACATCGAGGAGCTTGCGAGGCTGATGGAGGTGGAGGTCGTGGAGAAATCTGGGCGAGGGAACTCGATCGATGATCGAATTTCATTCCGTTTGAAAAGAGGCAAAAAGCGTCGCCCGAGATGCCAGTGCCGTGGAAAAGGGCGGTTCAGTTTTTTCGTGGATTCGGCGGGGGGTGAAATAGACTTTGGTGAAACGTACAGAAATACGGGCGACCCTAGGCGTCCCTCCATTTTTGGAATCGAGAGAAACGTTCGTGTACAATTATTCGTAGCGTAAAAGCTTGTACAAGGTACAGAATTATCAATGGTTTCGTAGGAATTGAAGTATGTACAGAACTATTGACTATTTATAGAGGCGTCTGACATATGGCAGGCTATTCTACTTCCACCGTAACTACTGGCTTCGATTCTCTGGTTACAATGGGGTTACGTTAATTGTTCCGATTCATGCGGGCAGTGATTAGCCTCTTAAGCATTGTTTCTAGGTAATTCGTGAATCAGAAAGGAATTGACCACCTGCAGGTGCGTACCATTCTTGCGTCTGCCAAGTGGCTGGCACGACTACTTGTCAGTAGTCACTTGCGTTGTCCCATACCTCGGAAATAACGAAAATAACTCCTTCTCGCCACGCGCGTGCATCCCAACAATTCCTGCCCGTCAACATTGCCGAAATTCCCCTTCACCGTGCATTTCTCACAGGACTGCGCAACGTCATCCCGGTTATTCGTCGGAGAATCCAATTGTCGCGCGACCGAGAAGGCGAACACCAGCCCGCGGGAAGCTTTCAGAGTGTCTCACGGAAATGGCGTGTTCGAGAATGCGTCAGGGTCGTCGGTGGATATCCGCCACACGCGCCCTTGAGGTCCTCGGCTGCGTATCGCGATCTGGATTCGCGTCACGACGCATCTTCGAATGCACGCCCGTCGCCAAGGGGGCAACGAGACGGCGAGCGTTCCGCCGAATCCCGAAGTTCGATCACGCGCGACTTTTACAATTAAATCGCATTTCCCTGCTGGCCACCGGCGGTCAAATATTATTTTCAGAATTTTCCCTCGCGGATCCGTCTAAACAACGGAGCGCGAAGGCTGGCAATACTTCTACTTCGCATTTCCGCTGTAATTTTCTTTGGGAGTCTGTACTTCGAGCACGCAGATTCGCAGAATAGTTTATTCTTTTTCGAGAAACGAACGTGACTTTGGCGAGTTCGTAGCTTCCCGTTTTCTCCCCGGCATTAATTGCAACCCCCTTTCGAGCATCAGAAAAATCTCGTGCACTGTTACGCGAGGCAGGCTCGCAGAGATTAGCAATAGGTTTCGGAGCACGAGGAACCGGTCTTGACCGTTTTGCATGGGAAACCCTATTGTACCCGGGATTAACCTGCGAACTATAAAATTTTCTCAACGAGGCGCCTCCCTTGGGCTTTTCAACGGGATAGATGGTACTTCGGAACTTTACGCTTCCCTCATTAAGAGAAACAAAAAATACAAGGGAGAGAAGCGTGGAAAGGAAGGAAAAATTTCAAACTGCGTTACAGCAGCGGCGAAAGGGGGAACGAGAGGGAAAAAAAGCACGGGGAGAAAATGAACTGGGAAGTTCTTAAAGCATCGCGAGATTGCGCAAATAAACAATCCTTAAAGGGGCGCGATAAAATGGCGTTGATTAAGGGCGCGAGAGGAAAAGATTGTCCTGGAGGCCGGCGAGCATTTTCCACGAGGCTACCTTTAAAAAGAGTTCCGCGTCGGATGTTTTTGCAAGTGACACAGTTCTCTCTCATTAGCTTAACGAAGTTCCTTTGCGCAATTAGAACCTTAATTATAATTATCGCTACGACCAACTCGCCTCGGCTTGTGGACGTCGTGTAACTCGCTGTTGTAGATTCACCGATACATTTTATAAACTATTGACGAGCTACAGAAGACTTATTGTTAGATCTTCGGGAGACTTAAATCTTCGAATCCATGCTGGTTCAAGTCAAGAATTTTTTTTAATGGGAGTAGAGACATTTGAATTGGAACAATTTGAAAAAGAAAAGTAGTATATTTTTGACGATTTTCCCATCTTTCAACTTCGTAAAATAGTACGGGAATTGTAATTTTTTTATTTTACTCCCCTTAATTTAGTATCTTTTTATTGCCGGAGAATTGTCGAAGCTTGAAAAATGGATGGGCGCCTAAAAATACTTAGGAATCTAACGAACGCGTGTCACTGAAAAAAAATCTGTCACGTCAAATGTCAAGGGACAGAGTTTGCCGCGGAAAGAAGGGAAAAAAGGGAAGGTAAATAGAGGCGGCAGTTGTGAAACTCTGAAATTTCGCGTTCGAATAGCTCACGAATCTGTCGTTTGTGACAAACGCTATTACCGAGCCGGATAACCGCGACGTCGGGTCGATTGAAATACCGATTAATCGAGATCGGAAAAGCGCGTTGTTGGATCGTAATTGGAAGGTGCCCGCGATGCCCACAAAATTTCAATATAATAAATTTTCCCACCGACGTTGGCACATTTGGAGCATTATCAAACGCACGTAAGCACCGTTAATCTTTTACAGGAAAAAGAGACCTTGCAAAGCGTAAATTTACAAACCGAAATGTTAAACGGGAACAATAGAACTGAAAAGATACATTCTGCGACCTTTTGTCCAGGCCACGAGATACGTACTTCTCAGTGGCAATTTAAAAAAGCGTCTCCACTCAACTCCCAAGCTCCCACGACGTTTCTATCGTTCGGAAAACATTATCAAATATCGTCAAGCGTTATCAAACGCAAGCTCGCTCCCCGTGGACCTCGTGAACGCAGCGGAACATCGAGGTACGAACTGCCTCTGCAACGTTATTGCCAGGGCACGTTATGTCTCGTGTGGGACTCGGCACTTTTCCAGCGTGACACGGCGTGAATTCAGTTTTCAATCAGTATTCCCGGATTCACGGGCAATGGGCCTATCCTTCCGTGAATGGTTACGGTGATGAAAGTTTCGTGGACCCCTTTCCAGGCCAGTAGGGCGCGCCACCATCGCAAGAAACACGCCGCTGCTCGCGAAATTGCTCCAAGCAATCGTTTGCGGTATCGCGCAATAAATGGGCGTTAGGTTTGCAGTTCGCCGTGTACTCGATTCCTGTAACGATACTTTAATCGTCCCTCCGACAGTGGGAGGAATTAACAATATTGATCCCCGGATCGTGGCACAGAAGCGGTTGTTCTTTGCACAGAGGGTTGCCTGGACGAAGGTGTAGCAGATCTCGACTGGATTCGAGTTCCCGCGGCGGAATTGCAGAACGAGGATTAAATCGTTGGAGAAGAATTTAGAAGAAGAATATTATTAGCTGGATCGCCACGCGATTGATTTTTCAGCGAGATACAGAAACGAAGTAATAGCGCGGCATCGCGGAAATCGTAGAGACTAAATGTTTAACAAATACACCCAACAGAAGGAGGGCGATGTATGAACAAACAAACGGGACAATACAAATCGCCAGTGTATTGGTCCGCAGAGAAGCCGCGAAAGGCAATGACACGGTCGAAGAAATAATTAACCAGTATTACTCCGAGGACTGAAGCCATTTATAACTCGAGTAAACTGCATCGTCCCCCTACTCCATTTCCCCATCGACCGTTCCTCGAAGTCATTGTGCTTAATAACTCCGCGAGTTTCCACGGATGTCCCGGTATGCTTACTAAATTCATTTACGGAATTCTCCGAGCGAATCGCATTCCACGCGCGCGAGAAGATTCCCGACTTTCGCGGGGAACAGCTTCGATTCGAGCGGAAGCGTGCGAAACGCCGGCGACTCGATTTAGGAAATTTGTTAAATCCACCGATTACACAAACTTCCCGTGTTCCCCGGAATTTACTCGGGCACGGTGAATCGGGCTAACCGAGTCGATTGGATTTCCACGGCTCGAACACCCCCGGACGTGTTCACGCTTCTTTCGCCGCGCGAAACAAAAGCGGCGATTCACGCTGGAAACTTCGGCCTCGACCCCTCATTCGTTCCCACCGCACGAACTTCCATGATTTTTGTTCCCGGCGATCCTTGTCCCGTCTTCAGACGTTTCTTTGGGATCGCGGCCATCAAAATGGAAACTCCGCGTCCCGGAAGTTGTGCGTACCAACTCGTGGATAACCACGATCAGCGGCCCGCAGCTTCGGTGGCTGAAGGATACCCGGCTTCATGCTTTCAAACGCTGCGCCACTTTCAGAGGGTAGCTGAACCTTTCGGTTCTCTTTCGTGCTCGCCTCGATCGAAACCAGCCGACCGCACCGTCAATGTCTCGAAAATTCGCGTTGAAACATTTTCGTATTTATTTCTGCAATGGTTTCGGCCTCTTTTTCCTTCTTTTCAATTCTTTATTCGGGTATGTTCGAACCGTTCGTACCTCGATCCCATCCCTTTCTTTCAATCACAGCTTACTCGATCTTGGTCGACAAATTTTCCGCACACCGGTATCAGCAGTCTTTTATATTATTTTTATATTATTATAGCCGTTGGCCGAAAAAGGATTTTCTTAATGGAGCAGCCGTCTGGTCGATGGTACAGACGTTCAAGCAGCGTAAATAGATCGCTAACTAGCTACGTTTGAACCGGCTGCTCTGTTTACAACATCCTAATGATTAATTCATTGCGCGTTACGTGACAGCCGCCGTTTCTGCGGCGTGAAGCTTACCCCGTCTAACGAAGTTACTTCGTTAAGTTCGTCAGCTATGCGCGAATAATGATAGGAGGCACGGAGGCTTTGTTCGATGGAGTGCGTTTGCTACTCGATTCACCGCGACGCGATGCCGCGCCGTTTCGAGTTTCTCAGGTGCCGTGCGCGCAGGTGGATGGATTTGCCACGATGCTAGAAGTGTAACAACCGTAACAAGAACAGTATAGAGGAGAAGGGTCGTTTCCTGGGAGCTTTCAATAAGAATACCCCCTTTCCACGATTCCCTTTGCTCTGTTGTCTTTTATAATCTACGACAACTTCCCGCGCAAGTTTTCAGCGACGAACCAATTCGCAGCGGTGAAAGGTTTTTAAGGAGATCTTTAGGAGATCATTTTGGACGCGACAATGCGTGCATACGTATATTAAAACGCAAACGGATAATGAATATAGACGGACGGGAATGCCCGCGAGGAAAAGGGTACAGGATGCTGCCGGGTATAAATTATGCGGGATACTTTGATACAACCGCCTTGGCCTCGACTTAATCAGTTTAATGAATGTGTTCACCTGCACGGCGCGCGTCACACGAGCAATATACTTGGCGCACTCCAAGTGAACGTCGTTCCAGCGTTATGTCGCGTGTTAGATTAACGACCTTGCACCATAGAAGCGTGCAGCAGCGACCATAAATGGTGTAAAGTAGCCGGGCAGCACTTTGTTAGGCTGCTGCGATGCATGAATGGACCCGGGTTACTGTGCGTTCGCGTGATTTTGTGACCGAAATGTCGTTCATTCCACGCTGAACCATACGCCAGGCGTTGGTAAAAAAATATTGGGATATGAGGAAAAAGGGAAAGTTGGAAATTCTGTTCAAAATGAACAATATAATTCGACGGATCCTATTTAGAGGTTGCTCTGTTTTTAGGGATTAACATTATATCTTTTATGCGGGGAATTAAATTATACACGGGAAACGTTTCGAAACGTTTCGAAAAAGTGCGAGCCTAATCGAGGAATATAGGGTGGGCAGAAGTGAGGGTCTCGATGGAGCAATCGCAGCGTAGTTTCTGATGGAGTAGGCTCGAGTTCAAGTCCCAGAACAGTTTCTCGAGAGCCTTTCCGTTCCTGCGGCCTCTCTACAATTCAGCCACTCGAACCTTCTAGATGCTCAACTAATTTCTGCCTTTATTTATCGATCTTCCGGAATGATTTAAGACGAGCCCGCTGCTGCTTCAACTATCCGGAATCTATCAATCCACCGTTGGCTTAGCTAGCGCGGCTAATTTTATGCAGTCGTTCGAACTTTCTAATTTAATGGCTCCATCTTCGTAGATCTTTTTTCACCCAAAGCCCACACTGCAGGCGTAAATTATGCCCCTCTAAGATAAAAATATAAGGGATGAAAAACATTTCGTAGACCAGTAATTTGTTTGACCTCGATCAGTTTGATTGAAGCGAAGCGTAACCCTTCGAGAATTTCTGCTAGCTGGCTGGCTGGTTGGCTACCGAATTAGCACCCCGACGGGGGATCGCGTGGTCGCGAAATTTTCAACGAAGGTCGCGTTTCAGTGCCGTCCTGGCCGAGCGGAAGCTACGGGAGACGCAACGAAGATATCCGGATAGCGTACAGAAAGATAGGAGTCGCCAAGTGGCTCGGAAGTAATCTCCAAAGTAAAGACGGAACTGCAAAGTGGCTCTGGCTGGCAAGAAGTCACGAACTTAATTACGCGTTCGGGAATTCGAGGACACTTCCTGGTTAGTCTGTGACAGTTCGGCACACGGCGATCAATGAGAATGGAGCGGCGTAACGGCCCTTGATGACTGATGGTGGGATTGCAGTTGTAATGATGTTCAACTGGAGTGCAGTTTAACAAGAATCAAATGTGTGCCGATAGTTACGAGCTCTGAGAGAATTTTGAATTTGCACTTGCCGGCCCCTAGCGCGTTTCCAATATAATCTGCCCGTGGACCAGTGTATTGGACACCGACGAAACTTTGAAAGTTATTTTAAATCGGTGAAAATTCACGGGGCCGGATACTGCAGGTTTCAGTTACAAATTCATTTTTGTGCAGCATCCCAAATGTGTTGGAAATAAAACACTTTGGATATCACTGTGTACGATAGGGAAACCGTCAGTGTATACTAGAAGACGAGGGTGTAAAGGAAAGAATATCCTGAGAACCGGAGGCTTACTCAGGTAGCCCAAGTCGAAGTATGTACCTACATGTACCGGCTCGATCGACAAAGTTTCCCTTTACATAAAGTGTGGCCTCGGAAGATTGCTGCTGAGTTTATAACAGTATCGCCTTATGATACTAGCACAGCGTGTCTACAGACTATTCGGTTAATGCGTCGAGTGAACCACGTCGTGGAAATATTTTTGTTAATCGATAATAATATATAGTTAATGGGCGATACGAGGTCAATGCATGTTCGTTGATAACCAGTCGCAGAAGATTGCACGGATTAGGGGACTCCTAAAGACAGCAGACTCCTTTCCCTTATACTTCAGCTGCTATCGAAGATACCGATCTCTACAAGCAACTCCTAAATTGTTCCTTAATCCAGCGAACTACCAAATGTCTCTTCGTTTCTCTTGAAAATAAATTCCAGGCTTTCCGGGCCCTCTGAATGGCCAGTTACGACGCTCCCGTTAATGAAACAAGCATAGAGAAACGCCCCAACAGTTCCACCTGCACCGGGTATCATAGTTCGTCGTTCTATCAGCATCGCGAAAAAAAGGGACGAAAAAAGAACACGCCGATCGTTGTTTAGACTGGTCGCATCGAGCTGAATGTTTCACCGTGTCCTGAATACCGGTTCGATCATAATTAGCCTAAGTGAACTTTGAAGCCCGTTTCTTTTTTCTACGCGAACACACGCGCTGAAACATCGACCGAGTTACCAATATGCAGCGGACCGACGAAAAGGTAACTTCATACTGCTATTAAAAAGATTTCACCTTCTTCCAATTAGTCTAGCAACTCTTTCGAGAGTCACTTTGCAGCTAGACAACGATCTTCGTAGGAATTTTTCCGGCGAGGACGACACTGTTCCGGCGCGGTGTACAGGTGCACACGTTTTCAACAAGCGTAACAATTGCCGTAATAATTGCCGTAATAGTCGAGGCTGTTTAATTGCACGGACGAAACCGGCATGCCGGCAAGGGGAACACTTTGTATAAAACTTTGGCCAGCCGTGAAACCGGACGAACATTTTTTCCAGCCGGTATTTTCCTTGCCTCGAGCATCCTTAAGGCGATTCCCGGCGTTCCCTGTATCGAAAGCGTAAATACGATAAGAGGAAGGCTCTTACGACTCGGAGAATCAACTCGAAGGGGCGAACAAAAATATTGGCTCGTTTAAACAGAATTTTCTTCGGTGTCGGCCGCAGAGGATTCGCGAGAAGCTGATTTCTCATTGGTCACACTCTTCACCCCAATTATTTCCTGCTTAATTAATTCCTCTTCAATAAAGTCAATTCGCCTTCCATTTTCTCTTACACTTTGACAGTATCAATCCCACGGAACCAAGAAATTTCCCGCCTTGTTTCTATCGAAAATTATAAAATGTATCTAGACCAATGTTTCCTCGTGGAATTTTTGTCTAAGATCAATATTCGTCGCTCATAAACTGCAGCGTCTTTTCTTTGGGCGCGAATAAAAATTCGATTACAGGGATGGAGCGGTATACCTGTCTAAAGATCGTGAAAAATATTTCCGGTTCAAAGCGCGACAAGAACTCCCATAAGAAAATTCATTTTCTCGAACGCCGCGGACAAAAGCGTCCAGTTATACAATTTAGGGGATGATGAACGTCATTCGAAGTTGTTTCACGGCGGGGTGAGATTGAATTAGGTGGCTTGAGCACAGTATCAATGCCTAACGGCGACGTCTACGTGATAAATGATAACGCTCTTTAGATGGCCGCTGCCCCCCGTAGACGTTTCCCCCGTGATTCTATGAAAATCCCCAATAACGTGTCCCCTGGCGTAATACCGTACCCTACGTGCCGTATTTCCCCGAGAAATAATGGAAAGCACGTAGATAAGTCGATGTACTTAACGTCCACGTTCGAACGCTTTCTTCGATCGTCGCGAAGATTTAACGTCCAAGACGATCGAGGTGGATTGTTCTTCGTGTAATTGAACAATTCTCCCTTTATTCGATAGACACGTACGTAAGGTGTGGCAGGATGAAGTTTCAAAGGCGAAATAGGAAGATTGTGAAAGTAACTTCGTTGGAAGGGAGACTGGTTAAATTTGTTTAGCCCCGGAAATGAACTGTGACTCGTTGGCGAGATACGTCAGGCGAACTGGATAAAAAGTAGGAAAAAAATAACGAGCAGTAAAAGGATCTTCTCTTTCGTTCGAAAGGAAATCGTGTATACGTCGGTTCCCTTGGATATTCGCGAACCTTTATCGCTTAGGGAAACATTAAGAGGCTCCTTCGAGGAGTTCAATGACTTCGAATGGCCTTTGTCCGGATCCCAGGTCTATTGTGGACGACGTGTCACACAATTCAGGATACTACGAGGGTGCTAAGTCGGGGTTGCATTCAAACATTTGAAACTCCTTCTCGAAAATGCAAATTTCCATCGTCGTAACTAATCAGACGAGGCAACCTCTCGGTTCGCGGATATTAATAAAATAAAACCGCGTACTCGCATCATTAAATACAAAGCTAATCCTGTAAACAATGTTTAAGCAATGCATGCGAATCGCATTTAATCCAATGAGTCGTTAAAAAGATAAATTAGTTCCAAATCCGTACTCACAGGTAGGAGTTCTGCTTGTCCCATGAAACGATTTCGGTAACGACGAACCGGCCAGAAGTCACGGCCGTGATCTTCGGCTCGCCCGAGGATACGTTTGTAATTGCGACAGCGTGCCTCCAGTGACTACCGTCGTGTTGCCTTTGCGGCAGAATCGTGAGAAACGAGTCACCGTCGTCGCTGAAGATCGGCGGCTCGAACTGCTCGACCCATCCGTATTTCTCGAAGTGCGACAGCGCCTGCAAAGATGAATATTTCATTCGCCCTCTTCATCCCTCCACCATTACCTTGCCCCGTCGGAGGGAGCATGTAATCCGTTCGTGGCGAAAAATTGTACGTCATTGAACTCGAGGATCCCCCCTCGACGAATCGTCGAGAAGCTTTTCTCTCGATAAGTAGCAAGTGGTTTCGATCATTCGTATCGTCGACGTAGAACGAAGCATGTTCGTATACGAAAGAGATCGGTACTCGGATATCTTGTGTACGTATAGAAGACGGCGATCGAAAATTCCGAAATATTTTTTAACCTGCGTTTCGAAAATACTCTTTGATATTTTCTATATGAAATATTTAACAGACATTTTTATCTCCGCGAAAATAAGAAAAAAATTGATAAATCGATAAACGAAACAGCAGTCCCTATCAATTGGAAGCTAAGCGAATCGCTATACTTGCAGACACCGTAGGGGGTTCAATTAAACCCGAGAAATTTCTCTTTCACGAACGATAAAACCGTCATGAAATATCAAATGAAAACCATGCAACCAATCGCGATTGCCGTTCTCCGTCGAGGCTGGGGCAGATTTATCGGCCCTACCGTTGTCTTGTCGATGGTTGAAATTAGTTGAGCGAAAAAGCTCCCTGTAGGGCTATATCGTTACATCTATATCTATACATATATATATATATATATACGTACCGTGGTGCAATTTGGAGCTCGATCGTGTACGTAACAGAAATGGAAGTACGCTCTATTCTGCACCCTGTTCATCCAGGTCGCGTACACGAGATTGTCCGTAGGAAAAGCGACGGCAGACAAAATCCGCTCCTTGGAGGATAACTCGGCAGGATGTTCGATTTCAGTTAAGCTCCGGTTACCCTGGACCACTTTCTCTAAGTCGACGTAAAACAGCTTCACCGTGGGATTGTTTGTGCCGCTCTGTAACGAGACAATTTCGAGGATCGGTCAGCTATCGATTCGAGTCAGATTCCATTGATTAATTTACGTCGAATGATAGATTGAGCTCTCTGTGCTTCGTCGCACAAAGCTATTTACTGCAGGATATCTTTAGTTCTTTTAGGGTAGCCACATTTTTTATACAAATTATCATTGTTGTTACTAATACTATTATTAATTAGCCGTTTGACGAATTTATTTACACGGGAACAAGCAATTCATATTTAATATCCTCTGTGAAATACTTGCAGCGTGCCATATATGTAGGGCACATCCGACGAATTTTCGAATTTTAATAAAATCAAGGCTGATTCATTACGCGACGAACGCTCGTCGGCTGGATTGTTGAAATTCCATCCCGTCGGATATAAAAGATGCATGCAGTTTCAGACTGTAATCACTTTTGTCACTGCAAATGCAAAATATTTGCGATGAGAAATTATCGTTCTGTTCCAATAACGTTAAACGAGGATGCTTCTTTGCCTACGGTCTGAACTGACACAACTGCACCGATACATACATATATACACGTGTATTGGAACGTTTAATTATTTCACTCCTTCGTCGAACGAAACGCCCAGACACAATGCGGCATGATTGTTATGAAAAGATGAACAGGTAATTAAAATAAAGGAATACATTCTGCCACACAGATATTAAAGAACAGCGAACATAAATCCAGCGTTCCATTTGGCACACGCGGACGTGAATTTAATCAGCACGTCGTATCAAATTTTAATTACTTCCTTCGTAATTAGTTTTAAACCCCCGCTGAAAATCCATCCCGCTTTCGTTGCCCGGAGGAGCACTTAATCGACGCCCACTATTTTTTGCGATAATTCTTCGCGATCGCCCGTTGCGGTACAATATCACCAGGGGGAGCCTTTTAACTTTTCTACTCCGAACACTGAGACCGGCTACATTGAATAACGCTTTATTTACAATCGATTAATTCCAAAGCACCGTAACAGGTGTTGAATATACCGCGACGCGAAGAAATTCTTTTAATTCAGAGCAATATTTTATTGTCGCGCTGTAATTTCCCCCCGTTATATTTTTTGTTGGCTCGTAACAATGGCCGTGGCGTATAAACATTGGGCAAACTTCTACTGCACGAAAGCACGGCTAGAAATGCACGCCGACGTACAGATATATTCGGGGAGTATTATTCGACGGAAAAGCACCGCTCAATGATTCGACGGGACAGCCAAATGAAGTCCGGCATTTATTAAATTTCGCCGGCAAACAATGCTTACAGAACTCAAAACGTTCCCTCGTAGGGCGCCGAAATGGAATACTAAAATCGTGCTTGAAATTCGCAAGCGATTCGTGCGCAATCCAGCAAAAATTCAACAATAGCCCGGTGGGGGCGACAGGGGGCCGAGGTAACAATTTTTCCTCCGACGAGATAAAGGGGAGAAATTTATAATCGGCAAAACGAGTGCTGGCCAAAAGCTGAAATTATTCTCGGGGATTCACCGAAAAATCGAAGCTCTGAAATCCGCATTATAATGGACGGTGAACGTATTTTCCTACGGAAGTGGGAACGAATGGATAAAAATAAGAGGGAAAAAGCGGGCGAAGGAATTTGTTTTATAGGGGGTTAAGTGAGCAATATTTTTCTCGAGCAGGCCGTATTGTGGTTTACCGCAAATCAACAGGACCACACGCCGGAGAGTTGAAAAATGAATAGGAAACGACGGTCGATGCAAAAGCGGCAAAAAAGTGCTCAGGATTCCCCGCAACAGAAATAAAAAAGAAAGTAAGAGAAAGAGAAGGGAAAAAAAGATGGTAATACTTTACATCGAACGCGACCAGAGGGATAACTGTTGCGTGTAAAAAAATGGAAAGAAGCGAGACGCAATCTTTGGAATTTATTGCGAGCAAATAAGAGCGGACAATAAAAACGACTGCCATGACCAAAAGGGTGGAATAATATCGCTTCGATTTACGTTCCTTTGAAAAATGAACGCGACGCGCTTTAATGCATTCGAATACCATGGATACTTGTGGGAAATCGGCAACGCGCGTTCCCATAATGTTTTCGGCGAGGAACACCCTGCTGCAGGATTCGTCGGAACAAAGAAAACCGGCGAGACGAGCGCCGCTTGTTCTGCGAAACGGAGAATTCTTCCGGCTAGTTAAATCCGCGAAACGGCGCGGAGGAAATTGATGGAGGGAAATAATTTTCCTGACAATGAAACGGGGCGACGTTTCCGTCGCGACGAAAAAACAGACGTCGCTCGAGGAGGTTGTATCGGAGGTGCAGACGGATATTTAAATCTACCCCGACGTCGCCGATGCCTCGAATCCTTTTCTTTCGGCCCGTGCCCGTCGGATTGGTCCTTTAGCCGTTCCTCGTCCGATTCCTTTTATTCTCTCCCGTTTCGCCTGTCTATCCTTACTCATTGTGAAATCTCTGTGATCTTTAAATAGGCTCTTCGCTCCCACAGATTTCAGATCCGTGACGGGCATCAAAAGTGAGCCACTTTGTGCGATGGAAAATGAGTTGTCACGGACGCGTGCTTTGAAGAAAAAAGGAGAGGAGGAAAAAATGAGAGTCGAGGGACGACGCCAGTTGCAGAGAATTATATTCATTACGACTATCCGCTGCTTTTTCCGCGAGGACAGCTTTCTTTCCTCTCTCTCTCACTCTGTTTTTTTCTGTCTCTCGTATTAATATAATACGAGTGTATGCACTTTACTTGCGCAGAATGCTTCAAGTCGACTTAACCGTATGGCACTTGACAAATCAAAAGTCGCTGAAGCCTCGCTCCGATTTTTCGAGGACCCGCGGGAATACTTCCCGGCGTCGAATCGCATCGAATCCTCAGCTCCGAATTCATTACCGTCGCCGGTTTGAGCGCCACTTAAATTTCACTCGTATCGCCCGGGTCGTCTTTCGGAATAATCGAGAACGAAAAATTCATACGCGCGGCCGTGTCGCCCCGAATGAATCTTAAAGACACTGTTCGTCCCTAGGCGTAGCGGCGAATGATCTACGAGTTCCCTCTGCAAGGCAGTCCATTAAAGGGGAACGATGTTATTCATCGTCGAGGTCGGCTTCCAAACAGCTTTTCCGCCTGGCAATATTTGCTGGTAGCTACTGCTGGCATCAATCGTGCCTCGTTAAAAGCCATTAAAAAATGCACAGGTGCCAGCTTCCACGCCCGCTTCGTCTGCAGACCTGTCTGCCTTTCATCTTCTCCGTCGTCCCTTCGCGCAAAGGCCAACTCGGCTTGAATTTCGAGAAGGTGCATCCGTTCGAGGGTCGCGTAACTCTGAGATTTGCAGAAATATTCCTTACATTGGAATTGCCGATACGCGTTAGTCATACAACCGTATACCCAGAACATCTTCGATTGCCTTTTTCAGAAGGTTTTGAGAACGTTCGTTTAACACAGTTTAACACAGTTTAACACGCTGCTGCTCGGAGTAGCCGTGGCTGTTTAGCGAGTGTCTTTTTCAATAGAGACGCGAATCGCCCTGCTCCAACTTCGAGCACGAAGACTGTTTCGGGTCGCGAGGGAAATTTCGCTCGGCGAAAGCAAAGGAGACATTATTGGACAGAGTGGAAAACTGCCGGCCCGATCTCTTTTTGCCTCTGGCAATTTTCCTGGCCGTTCTTTTTTTTCGATGCGCGCCCGAGGACGAACGTTCGCCGCATTTACTTGACTCTATCGTGGAAACTCTTTCAGTGGATACAGCGGTAGCTGTTTTTGGGGGTAGTTTCGGCGCACTCCTGGTGAACGACGAACAGCATGCTGGATGGGCAACGATTCGTTTGCTCTCTTTCTGGGGTAGCAAAAATTCGACGGCCTGTCTGCTCCGCGAGAATCCAGTTTGCGCCGAGTGCAACAACTTCCGTTTTTTCCGTCGTTCTTGTGTTACTCTTCCGGTATTGGATATCGCGAATAACCTGGGAAAGAAGAGGACGGCCTCGCGTTATTCTGCAGAATCGTTTCGATCGAGAGCTACCGAGTTAATACGAAACACCGCTTCGTTCTGCGATTTTCTTCTTCCAGCGGCGTTCCAGTTATAAACTCGTCGGGGATAATTGATACATTGTAAACTTGGCAGAACGGCGGGCAGACTTTCCGAGTGTGCCTCGCCGTGCACATATTTCGCACCGATCCGTCAGTGGGATTAAGTGACTGCCTGGCACGTGGTTACCGTACACCGCGAGCCAATTTTCGGTGCAACCTCCTTCGTTCCGTGGAACTTGACAATGTTTAACAACGTCGAACAGTGGCGAAGAAGCCGTGCCAAGCTATGCAGCGCTGTCAGAAGTTGAGTTACAAATTGATTGCGAAATTAATGAATACAAAACTGGCAATAAACTTTCCATAGCAACGTAATAATAAATAAAAGAAAACAGGTGGTCCGCGGTTAACCTGTCGACTGATTAGCTTGTTAACTGGATAACTTGCACGGTTAAAAGATGTTTCATCGCCTCGCGAAAATTGCGCTTTAAAAAGCATATCCTCGAAACAGTGACACACCTCGAGGGTGTTACATTAAACGCAGTTACACAGGTCAGGGAGCTCGAACGGCGAAACGTACGGGGATAGCAACTGCTGCACGATGGTGTAAGTTAAATTGTGTAAGTTGAGGCGGCCTGGAAGTGGGGAATCGTTGAAGTTGTAATGAAAAGTCCCTGCGGAGAGGATTAAATGAGTTCCCGGAACGTAATTTTTGTTCGGGCCCCTGTCGGTTTCGCCAGACCCTGGCCATTTAAACGGCGCGTCCCGAAAAATGGCCGGCATACCCTGGAAGTTTGTTCGCGAAAAAGCCGAGGGAAAAACGCTTCAACTCGAAGCACCAAATGGACACGCTGCTTTGAGTTCGCTAGCGCAGTTTCGCGGATAGACAAAAATTAGAACCGGCCGTCCCTGTCCGTCTACCTTTTGCCGGTGAAACGCCAGAAAAACTGGCAACGCGAGATATTAATTCCTTCTATTTGCCTCCCCATTTTTTGCCCGGTCCTCTTTATGCCCCGCGAAACGAAGCACCTGTAAAACAGTATCGAAAAGCCCTCGTCGAAGATACGTAACGGAAGGGGATAATGTGTGCAACGAAATCGAAGCTTTTTCTGGCGTAAACTCACCGACGGAATATCAATCTTTCTATTCGTTACTATTCCAAAGTCTCGAATGTTCAGCTTTTTCCCCGTCCAATTGTTTTTATTCTACCTTCCTTTATAGCGTTCAAGTAATCCGTTTTAAATGCGGTAAATTGTGAATAGTTATTAATTTTTCCGTTTTTAAGAATTAAGAACTGTCTTCTTATTCTGCCTGATTTTATTTTATTATGTTCTACGTTATTTCATTTTATTTCAATTGTTATTCTTTTCTGTATTTTACTTTGTACTGTATATGATACTATTACTCTCTGTGTGACACAATCCCCTGAATACTAAAGGGTCTCTAGCCCGTTGATTAACAAAAATATATTATTATTATTATTATTCTTACGCGCATAGAAATGATCAGAAATATATCAAACATAGAACTTACCTATTTTTTCTCGACACTCTGTAAAATGTACGTTTCGCGAAGAGAAAGAAAGTAAGTCGATAAGAATTATCCAAAAGGAAAACAGTTTCTGAACCGCGTGAATTATAAGGCAGCCTCTACGTCGGCCGAGTATCCTTAAAATTTCACCTCGTTTCAACCCCTCGCAAAGTTTCATACTGAAAATAACACGAAAGGGAGCGACAGCTGACCAGAGACACGTACAAGCAGGCCTCTGTGCCCGCGTGAAATTGTCTGGAACCCATTGCAGTATGTGGAGCACAAAAGCCAGCGGTTTGCAGCGCCGGGCATACTTCGTTCCCGTGGCCGCGAAAGATCAAACGGAATGCAAAAATGGGAACCACCATCGGATTCCCCGTGGACGCTTACCTTTGGGTAATGGATCGAGATCGCGGACGTGTATTGGAACGTCAGGCTGCCCGGATAACCGTAAAACGGTATCGTTATGATCTGTGTATGGGAGTCGTCGAAGTAACCGAAGGCCAGTTTACGGCCGCTCGGCGAGAACCATATAGCCTTGTTGGACCCGAACACCTCCTCTGAAATGAAACGAACAACCGTTAAATCGTGCTGCACGATCGGCGATATCGTGCACGGGGAATATGAATGCCTTGCGATTTTTCTTCCCCGGGATAATCGAGTGAATTGAAAAGCGGATGCGCGGAAACTTTGGTTGCATTCTGCGGACACGTCGAGGTGCGATAAAATGGAAAGAAAAAAGAGCGATCGCTAGAACAATCTTTCCAAAAATAGAAAAAAAAGACAAGTCAGCACATCTGCGCCTTGCTTAAACCCGACGTTATCCCCCCAACACCGTGCTCCTCTCATCGGTATATAAAAAGAGCCAGCAACGAACGAGGAATTATCTTCGAGGGGGGCATCGCTCGAGATACACGTTCCTCGCGAGGGTGTTTCGTTCCTCGAAGCAGTTGCGCAGAAAAGTATTTCTCCCGCAACAATGAAACGATTCTCGCTCGCCGACTCAGATAATTATATTTGCTTGAACAAAAGGCAGACAACAGCGTAGGAAAGGAAATAAACCCGAGAGCAGTGGAAGCAGTAGGAGCCAGGGGGAGGGGAAAAAAAAAACAGAAAAATACGCACATTCTCGCCGAAGCCGCTGCGAATGGTGAGGTTTTAAACGTGCCTAGGTAATTTCGCTCCGCTTAACTCGAAAGCACTTCGTTTGCCTCTTTTTAACCGCGACGCCGGAAGCCAGAAGGAAGTTTACCCGCCGCTCAAACACGGGTTATCGGGACAAGCTGCAATCCGCGAAAATTTCGCCAGCCACGATTTTCGTGGCACGCGACGTCGTTCGGCTTCGCTTTTCCTTCGTGCGTCGCGCCATTTCGCCGACTGCTTCACGCGTACGGAATGCAGAAAGAGGGAAATCCCGCGACAAGTATCTGAACGAGGATCGCATGAATTGGCTCCGCGTATTTTCGATGCGCCTCCGCTTTGCTTGCGATGCCAATTTGGTAATCTACATACACAGAGGCATTTCGTGATATTTTCTCGTTGCTGGAATCGGGAAGATTTCGAGAGAAACGGATCAGCTGTTGGGCTATTCGATTTGGATCTTTTTACGATGTTACTTGCGTGTGTAAGTCCAAAATAATTTTCGACATAATATTCGACAGATTGCACGAGCTCTTTGTCCGTTGCAATTTTACGGTGAGCGTAATCTTCCATTATTCAGGTCGGTGTATTTTTTAATAATTTTAATAATCTTGCCACAAATCCTACGTCAATAGCCCCGTGCCTTTTTAATCTCTTCCTGTGTGGCAAAGAGAGGGAAACTTTCGAGCCCTTGTGAAAGGAATCGACGGAAGTTTCGGGTTTAAATTGCAAGCTGAATTACCAGGCACACGCGGCTTGTACGCATTATAGTTGCGAATAAAAGTGTGGTTCGAAAATGAAACATGCAACTGAAAATCTGCGGTACGTACCATTCAGCCTTGCGTCGAGGATTCGAAAAATAATAATCGCGGCAGAATGGAAAGATTATTCCGCTGTATCCACGCGACATCATTAATGCATTCGAGCGAACATTTTCCGTGATTCACTCCGCGAGCGTTTCATTCAAACATTGTGCTCGTTTCCCGTTGCGTTGCAGTCGCAGGTAGCTCGCGTGATTTTTGGGAACATGAATCATTGCGTCACGGGAATTATTCCCAGAGGACCTGACAAATCTGTCAGTTTACACAGACCTAACGAGTCGGCTATTTATCCCGCAATTGATAACTCGAATCTTGATTGACATTAATTACATAATATACCGTGTACGCGTCAAACACGATCTACCACCCTCCCTTTTCCTTTCTCTATACCCTTCCGTCGAAAATGCTCCACGATTCATAAACGACATGTTGATAAACAGTCCTTGTCGAATGAAAAAAATGTGGCTTTTTCATATGGAAAGAAGTGCGCCGCAAAAAATTGTAATTATTGAAGAAATTTCGCCGCGTCCCTCTCGGATATGAAAAGAAATATCGCTCGTGGAACGCCTTAACTCCAAGCAGGAGAAACCGAGGCGGGAAGAAAAAAGGATACCCGCTCTGAGTATCGCAGAGAGATTCGCGTTTAAAACGCTTTAACGCCAGCTAATTAAGTCGTCTTGGCTGGGGCGGTGGGGTTGGTTGTGGGGTGATTAAAGTATTCGCGGTGGAATTATTTTCAGCGATATAATTCTGGCGTTCGAGCAAGGGGGACGGTTCGAGATCTTGTTAAATCTTTGTAAGTCGACGTTTTCGAGTTACTAGGCAGCCTGCGTTCGCTCGTCGAAATCTAAAGGGGCGCTATTTATTTGATTTATGTGTTGCATCTCCTCGCAGACTCCTTCGGAGGGAACGGAATTCGTTTGAACTGCAAGCTCTTCGGAAAAATTATCTTTGAATGGAATACATGGCCGGGGAACTGCCGAGACAATTATGCTTTTGCAGAACCTCCACGCTCGTAAATAGATATCGAGGGAGAACTGTAAGTTCGAGGGAAGTGAACGAAGCAAAATGTATTATTTATTTGGCTTTCAAAACGCTTTTCAAAACCTGCACACACTTTTCCTTCAACACTATCCGCCCATCACTCTAAAATTGCCTGCTCGCTTCGATATTTCAATGCATCATCCCCCCGCACTCGGGCATTATATTTTTGTTAAACACGCAAATATTAACTTGGACTTAAAGTAACCTCTAAGAAGTAATTTTCAGTCTGGCCTCCGTCCCTCGAACTTCATCGTAATATTCATTCCCGTGAATTTAGTCCAATCTTGAAGCGAGGCGGAGAGACTCTAATTTTACGATCACTTTTTCCCAAGGGGGTTCGTCAACGAGTTAATTCTCAGCTGGAAAAAAATATGAAGGGGGGGGGGGGGGGTCGTCGCCCTTTGATGAGCACACCACGAAGGAAGAGCAATTTCCATCAGCAACACAGACTTCTTCCACCTTTTCTTCCTTTCCTTTTCCTTTTCGTTAACGACGCCGACAAAGAGGGGACACGCTTGTTATCGAAGCTGCGGACGTAATAAGCATTACTCACCGACAGGGGGTGGTAGAAATTGGGGTGCAATAATGGCCGTTCGATACTTTGCGCCGCGAGTTTTCCAGCCATTCATTGATAACAATACTCCGGTCGTGCCTCGAATATCGGGGACCGTGGAGGATAGTTTCTGAGAATATACGAGTGGCGTCGAGAAATCTTCAGATTTCTCACGAGCATCTGAGAACCCTGGACCTTCGACGTATTTTCTCCCTTCGATCAACGAACATCGATGCGCCATTTGAATCCACGCGGTGAACAATTCTTACATTTCTAATAATTAAAAACGAAACATCCTTTCATTTCGGTGAACGAGAATAAACGTTCGCAATCATCAGCTTCTTATCGGGCCCGTTTTCAAGCAGACAAACAGAAATCCCCGTGGCGTTACTTTCGAACAATGCCGACGGACTACGAATAATTCAGCCCTGCGAGAATCATTCTCCCCGGAAGAGAACATAAGGCCGTGCCAGGCTGTTTCTTTCGGCCGAAAGGGGATGTGACCCGCGGCGCGCAAATAACGCCTGCTCGAAGAGGGTGTACGGGGTTGCACGGCATATTTCGCGAGGCCGTGTACGGACCTGTTGGAAAGTAAATTTTCCTTCGAGCCTGCGGAGGCCCGCGAGGGGAAGCGGATGAGAAAAGGTCGCGTTAGATGGAACGAGAAGAGGGCGCGAGAGGAAACACAGGACGAAAACGAGCTGCAGTAGTAGGTCTACAAACACAAAAGGAAAGGGACGAAAACGGAGAAAGGAGTAAAGGGGTACAGGGATGGGAGGTGAGAGTACAAAGGCAACGACACTGCGTTGCGCAGCTAGCCGGACGTGACGAGGGAGAGAAATATCCCGAGGGTGAAATTCACCGTGGAACACGGGGGAAGGGGCGGGCGTAGGTGGGCGGCTGGGGTTGAAGGTGAGTCGACTGTAAATGTCGCGAGCCAACAAGAAAATCTCGGGCACCGCGAAATTCTCTTTACGTTCGTCTAATTATTTATCTGCTGGATCGTTCGTGTTTGCGGAATCATTCTCCCCGGGGGTGGAACTACCGGATTAGAGTGGTCGGTTGCTTTTTGGGGTTGGTGCGGCAGGAAAGGCCACCCCGACGCGTTTAAGCTCTCGTTCGGCTGACGGATTAAATGATCCGTTTACACCGTGGCCGAATGAATCGAAAAATTCGCCGGTCTGGACGGGACGGCTCGTCGATGCGACACAAATGAAAATAGTAATCCGACGATTGAAAATGGTAGAGGAAAGAAAATATTCGAATGAAAGTGGCGCTCAGAGGGTTGGATAGCTCTCATAACTATTTCCCCGTTCGAAACGAACACTTTCTCGAGCCCAGAGAAACACTCCGAGCAGTTTTCGAGCTAGACACTCGAGGACACACAATTTCGACTGGCTCGAACTTGCGACGACACGTTCCCAACCCTGCCAAACACGTGTGCCCCGCACTAGCACGCCCCTGGATAGCTCTGCTTGCAGAGACACGTTTCCAAACTTCTCAGAAGTTCCTCCACGGATACGTCAAAGCAATCTTCGACGTTCTAACAATGAAAAAGAAAACATCAAGCCAGACTGCTCAACGGGAACTCCATGAAATATTTCCAGCCAATCCTCGTGCCACCGAAATTTATCCAAGGGGGGTCGATAGCCTGGCGCTTTCACGGGTTCGCGAGTTTCCATCTCATTAGCAATCGCAACGAGACTTATGAACGTGTACAGAGTATACTTTGGTCGACGATCGACAATGCTCCCTCTCTCTCTCCCCATCCACCTCTATTTCTGCTGGTGCAACCGTAACCCGGAAATATGACAGCCCCGGAAACGTGGTTCCGGCGGGGAACGTCGCGCCGCGAATTATTATACGATTTCTGGGCTAACGATTCGAAGCGGAGAATAATTTCCGAGCACCGGCAGTGGCTGGAATTTTGCGAAACAGATTCGAAATTATCCCGGGGAAATCGAATCGGGCCTCGTTGCTTCTGCTTGATGGCATCGGCGCAGCGGATGTCGCGTTCGAGACCCCTTCGTGTAAGAAACTTCGCGAAGTTAAAGAATGTATGGCGAAGAATATCCCGACAACCTGGTCGATGCAATTCTAGTTCACCAAATGTATCGAACAAAAAATTCCACTGATACATTGAACGAAGTGAAAGATAATTAGAACATCGTTCGACCCTTTCGTTCGTCCACATAAACTTCGACGGAACAAATTCGCGTTCGAAATTAACTAAGGTCCAATTAAACACTTTCTTTTCATTCCTGCGCGAGAATGGTCCACGTGACTGCCAGGAATCCTTCCCTAGTAAACTGCGAGATCGCTTTTTAACGATCTCCTCTCGTCGAGCGAAAGAAACTTGCTCGTCGTCGGCTGAGAGACGTCCGCTTCCTCCACAGGAAGCACGAATAAATTAGCCCTCCTTTAGCGTTCTAGTGCACGGCTTTTATCGGGGTGTCGCGAGGGTTGCAAAATCGTGGACGCGGTGGAATGCACGCGAGATCCGTCAGCGAGAGGCTGACTCGGATGCCGTTGCCTTTTATAAGTTTGTTTAAACCGAATTACTGGCCGGTCTAGAAAAAAGCCGTGCGTTCTTCGTTTTTTTTCACAGACCGCTCCTTTGGCCCGCGAGGAAATCGCTTTTGTACCGGGAAACTATTCCACTTCCGTTCCCCGCCGGGTTCTTGATTGTTAACCGTGCCGGCTGCTGCCGTATCTGGCATGCTTGCTCTGCCGCTTTTATCAAACGCTCGGAGCTCTTTCTCCTGGCCGGGACAAAGATAGCCCGGCGAGTAGAAAATTTGGAGGGCGCTCGACGGTAATTTTTCATGTCGAGGTAACGCGAGAGACGGGTCCAATTCGATTTGCTTCTAGTCTGCTTGAAATGGCTGGAGACAACGAACAATTGTTTCTTCGAGTAACAGAACGTTCTTGATTGATAGCCGCGAATAAATCTTTTGAAGATTCACGCAGCTATCGTGGCCATGTGTAATATCGATAACGACAATTCGGCATCTACGCACAGGTAGAAGCTTCCTTCGGTAACGTTGAAATGTGCAACGACGCGACGGTATTACGAGAGATTCCAAACGAAACAACTCGCAATGGAGCAATTTTCGATGTGAACAAGCTCCGACGACGCGAATCGCTTGGAGTTTAATAACAGCGCGAGCAGTGCGTCCAGGCGTAGACTTTTTAATTAAAAGAATGCCCGCCAAAAGTGCTGAAGACTTTTTCCAGCCGGCGACGCCGTGAAATACGCGGTTCCTCCGACATCCTGGGCCCTCCGCGAAACTTTTCCCCTCCGTCGAGACACGGAGGAGACGCGACGGCGAAACGAAAGTAGGTCGAATCTTAATAGAGATTTGCACGGCGTTTAAAACGGATTTCCTACACTTGTAAACTCGGGGAAATTTTCATTTGGATACCGCCCGACTGGCATTCCAATATTTCACAACCGTCCCCCGATTTTGCAACGACGCTCGACTCTATTTAAGTGGAAGGTAACTGGGCTTCCGAGCGTCTTCCTCGATACTCGAGAATCGATGTGAAACGATAGGATGGCAACTGTTGCTTTGTAAACGCGCAAAAAGGAGTGTGCTTCATTTTGCGGCGGAACTTTTTCCACGGAGGAACGAAGCTCCTTGGCTTTTTATTAATTAAGGCTGCTCGGTGAAACAGGTGACTCGACAGATACAGACTTCCCCGGTGTCTCTTTGTGAGCTCACGGGCTGCTGGATTGTCTCGTGAAAAGTTTCCTTTTTATACCAAAGACAGAGAGAGATGGCAAGGATATAGATAAGGTGTTCTTTACTAATTAAAGGTAACCACAGAAAGATCTTTCTTCTATGCAAGTTGGTCTTTCTTGGACAAAAAGGTGGCCAGGAATGTTCTTCCTTTCCCCTTTCTCTTTCAAAATCTTCACCGGTGTGCAGAAAGGTGGGGAGGAAAACAGAATGACCGGATTGGGCGCGTATTTTCGCTTATCGAATTTTCATGGCACAGTGTTTTCGTTGAAAACTGGCTGGCCCGGTGTTTTGGATAAATCAATCGGTTATAAAATCCTGCCGTGTACACAGTTCTCCTCGCCACCGCCGTTATATTTCCCCGCGAATTCATTCGACGGGCGAATTTGTTTTTTTGTTCGGTCGACCACCGTCCGCGGTATGCGTTTCGTGTACAACTTTTCCAAGCTGTTTTCAAACGTGCAAAGTGGTCAACCGAAAACGGGCCAAGTCACAGCCGCTTTGAACGAGCCCTCGTTAATCCGGATTCGTCGTTTAACGCATACGACGGAACGTTACCGAGCCCGAGTCGTCGCGATTTTATTATTTTTATTTGCCGCTTTAATTCAGACGCTCGCAAATTCGTTCGCGAAAGAACGTTCAATACGTTCACGCGTATTTCAATTATTTACACATTGGGAGAATCAATCGAACGAAAATATGAACCGGTCTATCCGGTCACGATCGAGCGTAAAACAGCATTGGACAATTCGAGTCAAATGGAGGGACTCGCAGGGTGAAAAGGGGGATTACTCTGGCCGTGTAAAATCATCGATTAGTAATAATCGAACCGATCCTGCCGAGCACTTCGCGCGATACCTGAATGATTGATGACACTTGAATGATTATTAATCGCCGCGCAATACGATCGTTAATACATTGACCGAACCGGTGCGCAGCAGAAATCCAATTATCCGATTTCCGTTTTTGCTGAGCAACAACTAATGGACATTCTGATTGACCGACAGTTTTGTTATCCGGCATCGTAATCGTGGTCCGAGCGCAATGATTTCGACGGTCATGCAGGTGAAACGCGTCAATTCGCAGTCACCTTATCCATCCCACGAGTATCTGGAAACCCTTTCGATCACGGTTCACGGTGCAACTCCGATCGACTGGGAAACCCTCCATTTTGGTAAGCAACCAAAATCTTAGGTATCCGCGAGAACTAATTGGACATTGATTCAACCGACACGTAATATATAAATTCTTATATTGAAGAAATATAAAAATACATTTTTCGACGCAACACGCAACAATGGTCGGAAGCAAGGGGTGCATTTTCACCGAACCAACGTCAATCGTAGGAGGACTTTTAGCGTTGCATCGCAGTCAAAATGGGGAACGGATACACGTCGCAGAACATTCATGTTTCAAACTGTCGTCATTGGTTAAGGGTCGTTACGGGGGTCGAAACTGTCGCATGGTGCACGAGCATGCGTTTGCGTCCAGAATTGAACCGAGTTCCAGCATTACAAGCGTGTCAGGCGAGAGAACTTGCCTTGCGAACAATTACGTTTCCTGCGACGTATTTGTTCATAAACGATCAAATAAAACAAATATTCATCGGCGACTGACACAGATAGCGTTTATCAAAGTCCAACATTTCCAACCGTAGCCACATGGATCGAGGAGATCGTCCTTAAACGTTCCAGCGTTCAATACTACACGGAAACATCGCTCGCCCCCATAGCCCAACGCAGCAACGAGTTCAACTGGCACCCCGCGTGTAAACATGTTGTCTGCCACGAGGGGCTTCACCCGGGAACAATGTGTATCGCTCTATGGCGTTAGCATTCCAGCATAAAGCGACCCAGTGACCGAAAATCGATCCACTTTCGTCCCACGACGTCGTCGTTACCGCAGAACAGCCCTCTCCGACAACTTTCTCCGTGGAACTGACAGTCCTCCCCGTTGAAACTCCGGCAGAACAACGTTTTGCGAGTCCCATTTGCTCGTCGATCAGAACCCATTGACCGGACCCTCTACCGTTCTATACGCGCGCATACACACACACGCGCACAGACATATATAGACATATACCGTGACAAAAGGAACTGCGATGTCGCGAACACCGTACCGCCGGTATCGATAACGTTTCCGGATGTACGCTGCATGCAGGTTAAGTTTGGGTCACGAAAAGTGGCCATTGTGTCGGACGGCCATTCGGTATGCATGAAACGTTTGCACTGGATATCCCAGCACCGACGACCACCGATAGCAACTCTCTGGACGTTGCATAAATGTCCGGAAGATGTTATTGACTACGGGGATATTGCATGCGGGGAGGGACGATATCGCGGCCGTTCCAGTATCAATGACTGCTTCTTCATGGAACCGATAGTCCGAGTACTATGCGGTGGCGGTTCGCGTATCGATCGCGTACTATGATTTTAATTAAACTTCTTTGGCGAGGTGCTCGATTCCGGTTTGATTGACAGTCGCGTGTGGCGAAATCGAGCGTGGGATAATGAGGCGATTCTTGCGTCGAATTATTGTATATGAACACCGTTGGCGGAATTTTGAATGGAAATGAAGTTCGTGGGAAACGGGGGAGAACGAATCGTCGCCAAAGCAGAGCGCCGTAATTTTTCTCTTCGCCGTTTCCCAATGCCTCTCGGCAAATGCATCGCCGTCGAATATCGCGACGCAGCCCGGTATATGTACACCCTCTTTGCTTCACTTCTGCAGAGAATCGGAAATCGCGCGAGCAATCGTGGAAATTTTCGCGGGTCCACGACAGAAGTGTCGACGCCGTGAGTTATGTATTTCGCGGAACTGATAAATATCTTTCTACTTGGAGTGTACTCTGCTTGGCGGTGACAGCGAACGGGGTAGGATACGTCGGAACCCGATCAGAAATCGAAATCCCGTGGAAAGGAAGTTCCATTAGCGAGAACGGATTTCGAGAAAGGGATTTCTGTGAATCCTCGTCGTTCTATTAATGTCACATCCATCGCCGTCGACGACGGACGGAGCGAAAAACGGATAGAAGGAGGGGCTGAAAGCGCGGATATTCGGCCTTAAGACGTTTGTATCGCGCGACCATAAAAACTCCCCGCTCAATTATGCCAGGTATCCCCTTTCAATCGCGACGAGGAACTTCCTCCGTCAGAAAAACGACCGAGATCGGAAAAGCTGTCCTTTGTCGCGCAATCGGTAATTGAGTAACAAGTCGCCGTGCATTGTGCCGCGTTTGCCCGAACTTTGCTCCAACGAGACGACCCAGTTGCCGACGACTTGTTTGCCAGCGTTGGACGAGCCTCTGCTCGCTAACTTATCGTTTCTGACGCCGTTGTTGATACTCGACTTATGCACTATGACACAATGGATCTCTAACGGGCTGCCTCGCAAAGGACTTATTCCCCGATCTCCCCTCGATGCCACTTTGAATCCGTAAGTACCAGACACTTTATTCGCCAAACGAGGCGACCCGGGATCAAACGGGGCAACGACCAAAGCCCCGCTCATCGGCCAACGAGCAAAGACAAGCAGCTACTTAATCCTTGCCCCGTGTAGCGCGGAAAAACAAGCTCGTGGCACAATTTCCACGGTGGTATTTAAACGGCGCTGCGTCGCCGGCAACTGACTCCGCCAGTAAATTGCGAAAAGAAACGCGCGTTTCCACGGCGAAAATTCCATCCAAGGGGGCTTGTCACGCGTGCAGAACCTCGTGTCGGGTAGAGTCGCCGGAGAGAGTCGTCGGGCAATAATTACCACTGGCGTCTGCTTAGACCGACCGAGGTGGATATTAAAAATGCAACCGTGACCCGCGTAAATATCTCGCACTCGTTCGGGGACGGGAGGAGAACGACGAAGGTACAAAGAGCGCGGGCGAAGAAATGAAACGTGACGGGCGTAGCTCGCGAAACGTGAACGGCGACATTCTGCTCGGGGTGGAACAAATAAATGGCGGCGAGCTGGCAGCTATTATTTTTCATTTTATGCTTATCCGAATTTCCGGCTGCAGCAAATATCCTGCCGATCGGTTCCGGGCAATTGCGGTCCGCCGCTTTAAACCGATGAAACTGATTCGATTAGAGGAGACGCGGACGCTGGCGCTCTATCGATTACAGACTGACACCTAGCAACCGGTTGCCGATGGTTATTTAACAGGGAAATTGCCGATGGTCCGGCTGTCCAAGAGATCCCCGATCGTTCATAACGTTTGTTCTTGCGGAAAACAATTTCTACAATATGTCACGCGCGTACGCTGGGATTTCTTTTGGAATATTCCGTACAGTGATCTACGAAATCGCGACGGATCTGTATGTATTAGGCGCTCCCAGAAGTTTCTTTCACCTTCTTACTAAGATATTAACTGCAAACAGTTTCACGAAGGGTGCAATATTTTTAAACGATGCACGATACGTTCTTTTTCTTTTTTTGGGGACAATCTAATACATTATTGGGATGAACTAAGCCCGATAGGAATTATTTAGAGGAAACTAGGTTTCCAACCTATGCAAGGTTCTTCGAATATTTTTCAAGAAAAATATCCTCCGCAGATGTAATAATCCGTCCACGCCCGTTGCACACGCTCAGCGCCGCGCTCAAAAGTAACAGAACACCGTGCGTTAAAAGTGAGCACGACACCTCCATGAAAAGTAACTACGGTAGACTGGAAAATCTATAAAAACCCAAGTCCCCTGTTCCACTCTCGGAAATACGATCATAAGAGGCGACGAATAAAATCGTGCGACACGTTACACGTTAGCAAGCCCCGTGACGGGACGAATTTCCATGGTAACTCGCCGTTTTATTCCCGATAATAAAGGGGAGGAATTCGTGGTGTACGCCGGACCGGTCCAACATTGTCAAGAGGAAAGATCCATACAGCGAATCGCGATGCCTCTTTCGCTTCGACGGAAAAACAAACGGGGATCGAAGTTCCTTGGGAGTATGGGGAATTGCTATCGCGTTTCCCGTGTACTTCGCCTTGCGCAGAAATCGCGTTGACGTTTATAACGTTCACCTCGATATCCGTGCGAGCTGGCCGCGTTATCGTGCCGCCTTTTCCCGTGCAATTTATCTGCGAAATTTCGGATAATGTCGCGGCTATCGAACAGAGGGCCAACTCTCACGACTCTGAACCGCTGGATGCTATTGATTACAGGAAACGATCGAGCTTCTTAGATGGGGGAAGTTTTTTAATTTCTTCAATGACTATACAGATATCGAGCTTTGTTATTATTTTCTTTTATTATTATTAATTATGAGCGACATCTCCTGCAACCTCGAGGTAGACGTGGTTTCGCGAAGGGCTGCTTAAATCTGTACATGCACTTCAGCACCTGTTACCCTTGATTAATTACACCGGGGGGATGGAAAGCTGAGTAGTTGGAAATTTGATAGAAATTAACGAGCCTAAGACAATCCTCGCATTTTCTACTTGTCAGGGGAGCCTCGATTTTCTGTTAACCCATCGTTTATCACAGTTTCGTATTTTAATCATTTTTTTTTCTCATTCCCTTCAACTCGGTTCCCTTAATTTATCACTGTTGTACACTGTTTTTTCCGTAATATAGAGTAATACAAATTAAGTAAGCGAAAAGATTCAATTTTGAACATTTCTAGTTCCGTGCCCTGACGGATTTATCGATATTCTCTTGGGATGGAAATGCCAAAGGCAAAGAATGAAGAAAAGTTGGAAATAGACGAGGCACGCGTACACCCAAGGAAATTGTTACGTCTGGCGTAATAATGGTCGCAGTTATAGTTGGGAACAATCGTTAATAATCGATGCCTGAATGCAAACGTCAAAGCCATGGTAGAGCGTGGAACGTTGTTCCATTCTGATTGCAGAAGTTATTTGCGATGCGCGACATGATTTTGCGGGCCACCCTGTGTAATATTTCTGCGGTGGACCGGCGTGACAGTAAATCCCAGCAAACGATGCGGGCCTCATAACTTGTCCACGCACTTGGTTAATAAACTTAATTTAATCATCCCTGCTGCGGTTTGGTAATCAAGAGGAACTTATCTCGCCAGCTGTTGACAGAATATTTGCAATTCCCAGGGACTTCAATCTTCCAACCCATGGCGATTTAAACGGTTAAAAAAATTTTTTGGAGAAGAAAAGTTGGAGAAGAAAAAGTATGCTTACTTTTTCACCCGTTATTTCTGTTGACTAGTGTACTATTAATAATCATTAACTCGTGTATACTGGAAATCAGTAATTATTGCGACCCTACTATTCAATAACAAATGTATCTATTTTGACCCAACGCGTGCAATCGATATTAATATTTTATCAATAATCGCGGTAACAGTATTTACAATTTATTGCAATATTTATCTCCTCGCCTTGAAACACGAAAGTTCGTCTATCTTCATCGCTTGTGCTGCACCACCCAGCTATAGTACACTGTGTATACTCGCGAGACTTCTTGAACATGACATACGACTGGTTACACAATATTATCAAGGTTTCCAGGCGGCCAGTCCCACTTTCGTGTCCCTAATGTCGCTAATGAAATATAGTTAACCCTTGTCAAAACTCATGGCGCGCGCGTTCCTTGAATACGCCGAGCTAGATAAATCCGCTTGGTACAAATTTAATACCGTCCGGGATTAGGGGGATGCGTGGACGTAGTTTCTCGTGGTAATGCCCTGATGCATACTCTGCGTCGGCACGCGAACAAAGTGGCAAACATTAAAAGCTACTCCCAACGCCATCGCTCTCAATACATGTATAAATTGGTTTTTTTCAAGCCGCACACTTGTCGAGCGTTTCAGAAAAATTGTCAAAGCGTTCCCAATTATGAATTTTGAATGAACTTTCGAGGGGAGCTCCTTCGAGGCTCAACGGTGGCCTGAAACGAGGTCCAAAAGAGACCCAAAACAACGAGCGAAAAGGTTTTAAAAGAGCCACCTAATAGAGCGTCTTTCATACCTGACCCGAAGAACCAGCGAAGTGCTCTTCACGGTGACAATTGCTGAACAGTACCAAGCAGACGAATAAAAACATTTCGACCCTTCTTCGAAAACAATGGGTCCTTGGAAAACATTTTTTGGGCAGCACAAAATACCTGGCAGTCTTTAAAGCAGACATTGCATCTCCGGTATTAACGACATTGTATAAATCCCAGAATTCTTTTGTCAAAATTGAGAGCGCTCTTGAATCGAAGTATTTATTACAATCGCGAGCGAAAAAGAATTCTTGGTGGAATATTTCTAAAAGAAAAATATATATATATAGACTCAATCGAAATGAAAGACAGATAGAATACGTTTTGTACGCGTTTCTGGTAGCGCGTCAAAGAGTGTTTTCAATGAATAACAGAAACTGAGTCCTCGTGTCTATTTCACGGGATTTAAACTTAACTTTCTGAAAATTTGATCCATAGCTTAACGTCACGTACAACGACATATTATCCCCCTGAATTATTCCCCTCCGTATACTTTCAATTTTCCAACAAATTTCCGCGGCACGATTTTACAAAGGCCCCTCCTGCAAAAATATCACCGGCAAAAATATCAGCCACTTTTTATGCAGGTCGGACGAAAACAATATTTTACAGTCACTTTGCATATGCATTACTCTCGATGAATCCCGTCCAGCCGGTTTGGCGGATTGAGTTTATAGAGGCGGCCGCGGCGTCGCGAAACAGATACATTCGTTTCCGCATAGACGGTGGAAATCGATGAGAGCTGGCCGTGCTGTGACGCGTGTAAATCAGCCTTTATCCTAAATTCTTGCCGACGAAATCCTCCGCGGAGTCGAGCCCCAGGCGGCAACTGGATAAAGTATGCCGTCAGCAAGAAAGTCCTCGGCTGACGTGGAACAAAATACAGGCTGTTGAAAAGTTCCTGGCACGCCTTTCGTCGACGCTTTGACACTTTATCGACGTTCCCCGTCCCTCCGAGAGGAACGCGTCTCGCGACTCACACCCCCGTGCAAAATCATTCGAGCACCGATACACGTCGAAACATTCCTCGGGCGGTGTTTAGGGGAAAACGCTCCGTTCGCGTTCCCATTATCGATGCCGCGAATACCACCTCGACTATCGCTCGGTTGATGAACCGATCCCTCGTTCTATTCTGCAAGGATCAAGCTGGCCAGGGGATTTTCATCGTCCCGAGGGGGTGAAAACTGGCGATTGAAATGGTGCGTGAGAATCCTTGGAAAAATGTCGGGCATTCATTTGGACGAATTTAATAACGCTATTGTTCCCGTCCTAGCGTTCTCGCCTTCGTCGTTTTCATTGTAATTTCTATCGAATCTGCTTCTATTTGTTTCCGGTTTTTTCTTCGAGATCGTTCCGCGAATTCTTTATTCGCGATCGCACAGTATCGAATTGCGCGTTACATTTAATTATATTATAATTGGCGAATTCGATTAAAAATTACTGAACGTTGCGGTTGATTTTCGTTGGCACAAATATTTCTTGACGTTAACTTCCAAAAGCGTGTTCACGTCGTGCGTATGATACGTACATATCCACGCATTGCACTTAATGGCATTCGAACGAGAATCTCCTGCTGCTTTCACGGTCCAACCGTATAAACACTCTTCTCGAGCCACCGTATTTTAAGTTGTTTATGGAAACAGCCCGAGGCACGTACAAGCTTCTTCCAATCCGTTTATCCGCTCCACTCGTAGACAGGCGACACGCGACGGCGCCAAAGACACCACGGCGTCCCATCACGATCAAACAAATCGCCTGAATCACTGCGGCCCTAATCCCCTTCGATCCGGATCCCGTATCCAGCTCAAATCCGCCGACAATCGACTGGCAATTAATACAAAACGAGGTTTGCTCAGCGATTCCAGGAGCTCGCGTGCAACCGTATCGCGCGAGTCAAAGAGGATCCCCCGATTCCACCTAGCGAGTAATAGCGGCGGGTGACAGGGAAGATAGGTGCAGGGAAGGTGCGCTTAAATATTTACCCAGTCGAGAGAGTCTCATAGAATTCCATAGGATTCGCGTCTTGACGGAGACCAGGTCCGACCATCTGTTCCCTTGGAAAGAAAGGGTCGGACAAGTAGCAGCAGATGTATATGTACTCATTTTCTCCGCAAGCCCCTCCGACGAACTTCTTGTACGTTTCATCCGTTCGCATGGAACACGGCCGCGATTTAACGAAATATCAAGCGCACGTCGCGTCGACGAGCAAGAGGGTTGAAGAGGGGGTGGAACAGAGTCACGGAGGGCTGACGAGGGCTCAGGAATATGCAAACGCGTGCAACGTGGCCCGGAGCATCAGCTGTGTGAATTACGACCCCGGCACATATTATTGTTCCGAGGCGAAAACTCATCCGGCTTGGACGCGTGCAAAGAGCGAAGCTAAAAGGCTGACAAAAAAAGAGCTATGTATTGCACGGTCACAGATAAAACGGCTGGTGTGCGATAACCTCTAAGTTCATCGAGGGATTTCCCTTTTACCCTTCAATCGTGGCGTCGACGTTCCGACTGGGTCGCCTTTAATTGCTTACGACACCGTCCTCGTTGTGGTCGTACTTGGGGCAGGGTGGAGGATCAGATTCGCACCTGAAGGTGGGGAAAGGAGAAGCAGAGCCTGGGGCAGGTATAATGTCATTACTCCGACGCTCATGGATCGTGGAAAACTGTGCGACAGTTTTAACCATTTATCCTGATGGATATAACGAGGCGAGATGTTAGTTGCAACGCGGTGACAGCGTGGAATCAACGATACCCTATAGTCTATAGCAACGAACGCTATCTTCTCACAGACTCACAGAAGTTGGGCATTGCGGGGGAATTAATTGCAGCCCCGTGAAAGATACTTTCTGCCGCAGGATAAATATGTGAACTGCATTGTGGAAGTATTACACCGCGATCGGCGGCTGGGAGGCGGCGTTGAACGGCCAATTAAAAATTTTGCAGGAGGTACGGGCCTGTTAAAAATAATTACGCTGGAAATCGTGCGGTCGTTACGCCCTCGAAATTCGCGGTTCGGAAATCGCGGCCGGGCTTTCCATTCGGGCTGGCTTCAACGTGTCTCTGTGGTCCAGTTTATTTTGAAGTATGCGCGGTGCACAACTAGCTCGTCGCGATAACGCCACTTCCGTTTATAGCTACGCGGATTCAACCGTATGATGCTTGTTTATTCCAGAGGAACTGTCAGCCAGTGGTTGCACTGCTATTAGAGGAGTCGGCTTGGTTTTGTGTGTGCCGTTTAGACAAGAAACTGTCTCGCACGCTCAGATTCTCGTAAATACATATTTTTTTAATGGTTAAATATATGACAATAGACGTACGCTATTAATAATAGTAATTATTATTATTACTATGTCAATAATATTAATAATTATTATTATTATTATTATTGTTGTTGTTGTTGGTGTAGATTGCAGACTACATAAATTAATTATCACCTCCCGCATCTCGCTGTAGTCCAGCAATAAATTATATCCGACGAGTTCACTTGCTTCAATTATCATTACAGTAACACCGGAACGCAATCAAGATCGACAGCCGTAAGAGTGGACAAAGGCACGCTAAATCAACTTCATCTCGACAAGGACAGTAGACACAGAGAATTTTCCAGCGGGGATCAGAAAGTTGGCGGAAAGAAAATCGCAAGGGCGGCGTGACGGGAAAAATACGGGAGATAAGAGATAGTGCAAACACCACCGTGTGCAGAGCAAAGAATCGAACAGATAGAATTGTTGAACCAAACACTCGTTCCCTGTAAATGTAGTTTCCGAAACAAGTATAAGTATACGTTTCTTGCTCCTTTCCCTTGAAACACTGCGCCGTATCTCTTACCTGATTTCGAGTTGCAGCGTATCCACTAATTGGGTTCGATCAAGGGAATTCACGAGCGAGAAGATTCGACGCGTAATATCGCATGAATGATAGGGGGATTCGAGAAAACTGTCCATGGAAGAGGCTTACCTTCGTACACCCAGTCAGGCACGCCGTTATAAATGGTCCCGAAGTTCCCAGTGTCCGTGATTTCATAGTCGACAGCAGCTTCCGCTTCTGGCCTGTAGTAAATGTTGTTCTGGTACACATAAACCAAAGCGTTGCCCTGCGGCGCCCAGGTTGCAAGTTGCAGGGAAATCGATTCGTTGGCGATCAATGACGTCTCTGTCCTGGAAAGATACATTTCAATAACAACGTTGACCAATCGATAAAGCATCAATGAAAATGCTGGGTAGTCGATTAACCGGTATCAGAGAGCATCCGCGATCGCTCGATCGGCGAACACTTGCGTTCGAACGCAGGATAATCGCGTGGCGAATCTCAAGTCTAATGGTAAGCTTATCTTAGGTTTAGCCCAAGCTTGGCTCAGATAACGACCGAATCAAACGTGGAACGAGGCCTGCTGTATCCGTCGCAATATTCCACGCCCCCTACAAATTCATTTTCCACGTGAGATTTCATATTCCAGTTACGATACTGAAGCGCCATGTTGCTCGTAATAAAAAGAACAAGAAAGGGACCAGAGAACAGCGTCGTTTAGGCTTCCCTGGGATAACCCTCGTCGACAGAACCGCTCGATATAAATGGACAGGAATCCGAGGCTCGCGCAGTAACAAGCGGCCATTCGACTCGGTTCGACCAGAATTGCTCGAAGAAACTGCAATACCGCGACACGAAGCGAAGCCGGGGGAAGCAAACCGCAGGCGTGCTCCTGATGCCGCGATTACCAGCGTCGTCGGATGCATACACGTCGGGATCTTTATTTCAGAGACAGTAAAAACGGCTCGGACGTAAAGCAAAGTACCATGCCCGCCGGGATTGCCGCGTTACAGAAAACGATCTCGGGGTATCGCGTCGAGATGCACCGGGGCTGATTCTTCTCCTATGCGTCGTGGCCTCGACAAGGGGCCCGATTAATATTTATACCTCCCGTTCGAGTCGACGGCACTGCTTGCATCCACGTTCGCCCCGATCGTTTCGAATCGTCGGGATCGTTCGTCTGATTGAATAGGACGACTCGCTACTCCACTGGCTCTCCATCGCGAAATACATTCCCGACGGAATGTAGATGGACCTAACCCTCCGCGTTACTGCCTTCCCCTTTTTTACGAGGATACAGTGTTTTACGAGATCGTCGTTCGGGGATTTTCCTCCGCCGCGGAGATTCGGTCTGGTTCACGTGGCCGAACCACTCCCGCTCGGATATTCCACGCGGCATTCCAACTTTTGCTTTCAGAATTATGGGAACCTGATTAAATTGCCGCGTCGAATTTTCTCGGGGTGGTGGGGGGGGGGGGGGGGTTCTGTTGAGCATCCTCTTAATAAAATTGAAAGGAAAACGCGACGGACGAGGACGACACCCCGTGTCGTTTTTCATGGGAAACGGAAGCGGGGATGATAACCGGGTCGGAGGAGTTTGCTCGAACGGCCGTATAATTTTTGGCGAGCATATCGTCTCGGGCGAGTTGATCGAAAGGCTTTTATAGTATTTACTGGGGCCCCGTTAAAGGTATCACCGGAATTCGCTAATGGCCTCTAAAGGTGGCTATAGCTCGGGGTTAACGCGCATCCGAGGCTCACACTTGGCACAACCGTGAGGCTAAGTAATAAAGGAGCTTGCGCCAACGCTACATTATTTCCCTTTTAGAATTGAATCCGCATGCCAAGCAGATATACGCGGGCTTGTTGTTAAACTCGGCCGAAATTAAATGGAGGCTTAAGGAATTTACTGTGCCGCGGTGCGAACTCCAAGGACCACACCAGCCCCGTGCCTTTTATTTTTCTCGGGGGTGAACGTGTGCGGGAAACTTCCGGAAATACTCTAACGAGATTAAAGGGTCGTACTTATTCGATATTCTGACGCGTTCGCCTCTCGCGCGACTGGATAATATTCACGGCGGTAAAATTGATCGACTCGAAAATGCAAACGCTGTAGTTTTTAATTTCTTTCGCGAACAACGCACCCGACCTTCCACACGTGGACCGACTATAAATTAAATGAGTTCAATTTTCGTTTGCGCTCCGGATAATATTCTGTTGGCACAAAGAGATCCGCTAAATCAAGCTCGAACGCTTCATCTCCTCCAAACACCTGATAAACGCGGGCCAACATCGATATTTCCAGCTAATCTCCTTGCTCGCGCACATAGAAGATACGTTACCGTATTAAACTGCAGGCTGAATTGATGATGATTCGAAATGAAAAAGAAAAACCTCCATGCACGCGCTCACACCTTTCCAACGATCGCGTAGCCACGCGTGCCAGAGGTATTCGAAAAAAATATATCCGACGCAACTATCGATAGCAATCTCTATAAAAGCGATCGATCATGTAACAACGAGAGGAGCGAAATAACCTTCCAGCGATTCGTTGCGACAGAATGTCTCGTAACGAAGTCGAGGCGGTGTCAGCGACGCAGGGAAGAAGCAGCGACACTGTAAAAAGGGGTGGATCGCGGATGGGGGATGAAACGAGGAGAGCGGCTATCGCGACCTAGGAATTTTATGGAATTTATAAAACGCGCCCTGACCAACGGTGCTCGCCAGGGTAGAAGGAGGGAAATCGATGGAAAGTTTCCGCGAGATTCGAGCTGTCGCGATGCCAGAGAGTTTCGAGGCCAGCTCAAAGGGAACTTGTCCGACGTGGGGGTTGGGGGAAGCGGACGGGGGCCATAAATAAAGACGCTGGAATTCATGTGGCACGGGAGCCGAGTTTATGGGCCCGAGACTCTTGTCGGTACAAAGTGCACGGGTTCGATCCCCGATTCGACAGTTTCAATCGGGGCCATTCGTTCCGTTTAATTAATACGCGTGCTCCTGGCACGGCACACGAGCGAATTAACAAGAATTGCTGCGAATGGCTGCAACGTCTATTTCACGCGTGCGTCTCGCACGCCAGCGCCAAAGTTTTGCAGAGAGGGCGAAATAGGGGCGGGTTGTTAAAAGTTAAGCGAAAGGTGCGCGACCTCCGGTCGAATCTGGAGCGACCCGAGCCGGACACCAGTTTTGGGGCGGGAATGATCGATCGTGGAGAATACGGGGGACAATCGATCGTGGATCGTCGCAGCTGTACGGACTTTGGAATTTCGGTTCATTATTACCATTATACCGAAATTATTATGCCGTGGAAATTATACGGTTGCGTTTAATCTAATTACACTGAGCTCGTGTATGGGAAAGGACGATTTTGTTTGGGCGAATTCCGATGAAAACGACGCCGTTTTTGGCTGGGTTATTTAATCGGGATTATCTTTATTGTTTTACGAAACATTAAATACCGGCGATATATTTTACCGTCGTTATGATTTAATTCATTCGTTCGAGTTTCTAGTGAATATTCCCTTGCTATCCTACCCCTCGTGTCTAGTAAAAAACAATTTTATATATTGATATATCGGGGCAATAAAGGTGCGAGTATTTCGAATTTCCACGTTCCGCGCAAGCTACCGTTGCGTCTAATTAATCGTCGAAATACGGGACCTTCATGTTCCGCGGAAAATTGTAGATGAACGCTGCGAAATCGTGATAGGTCGAGGCCGAATAAAATTCCAGCTTCTGTTTCATTTAATTCCCGCGTGTTGATTTTCGGATCATTCCAGCTTCCGATAACCGAGCGCTAGATTGTTCACGGTTGTGCGGCGCACAAAATTGTGAAATTCCGTGTGCGTAGCAATCGCAATTAAATTCGTTTAAATGACTTGCAATCCGAGTTTAAAAGGGTTCGATTGAACAAGCGCGGAGATAGACAACGGAAATTCTTTTCCGCCGCAACGATTCCGGCGGAATTTTCCAATTGTGCTCAGAAAAAGGAGGAAAAGCTATCAAACGTTGAAACAAGGGGGGAGAAACGTTCGCGGAACACATGCAAACGATATAAATTCATTCAACGATGAGCAACAAACGATTCCGAACGGAGGATCGATTCGTTAATCGCGAACGAGGAATAATCACCTGCGGTTTCAATAGTACAACGGTTGGGTTTCATTGATTCAATACCACGAAGCTACATTACCCTGCATCCACGTCTTCGCCTTTTATTGGAGACTTCTCCGTGTCGTCTCAGACTCTGATACATATTTAAATCATTATTTTCGTTCCTCGGCATTTCCTTCGACGAAGGGAAACGATCGCCCGATTTCACGGGTAATTATTACTGCAAATCTCGTGCCGCGATAACGACCAGGTCCCCATAATTGGCATAGAAGAAGTTACCTTCGTCGTCGAACAACGGTTGCCCGTTTTAGCCGGCATGAATTATTCCGCGAATGAGAAACTAGGCAGCTGTACTTCCAAACAGACACAATATCTTAATTGAACGTTCATGCTCGGTTTGCGGTTTGTTTCGCAACTGTATTTCGATCGAGGACTCCCCCGTTAACTTAGATGGCGCGAAATGGAAACGCGGATTGCCTAGTCGGCCACTGAATTATTATGAAACGCCGGTCGGGACCATCGAGAATAACGCGTTGCTCCGAGCAAAACGTACACGTACGTGACGTAACGCTTTGAGCCTGCCGGAAACGGTGCACCGTTTCTTTTACCAGTTCCACTTCCACGCGCCACTTGCCGACTTCTGTCAGACGTCATCGCCGCCAGATATCGGGGACGCGAGACAAGCAAAGGGCGGCCGTATTGGCGAATTGAAATCTGGAATTCATATCCGAGGCGACGGCGGCGAATTACGTTCTCGATGGAACGTCGAAGAATTTCGCCGCGTGTTCTTAGCAGCCCGCGAGAGGAAAATGTCAGGGAAAAGGGGGACGCGCGGCCTCATTCGTGGTGCAGGTCACGTCACAGGAGTCATTCATGCGCCCCCTCCATCCCCACGGCAACCCCCATACACCACGAGCTTTTTGTTCTTAACTTATCAGCTCGTTTCGTCGCGGCCCTTTCGGAATTTTCCATACCGACGCGAAACTTTCCGCGATTCCTCTGTCGCACTCTTCCTCTGCCCAGGTATTATCATATTTATGAGAAACGTTTCCGGGGAGAATCGAGAGGAAGATTGTATTTGTACGTTGCTTACTCGTACCACCCCGGATTCGACTGCGATAGTTTCGCGGCGGATTACGGCGACTACGGTACGCTTGAAGAATTTTAAACTGCTGCCTTCGCTTTTATTTTAATGCGATTCCCTTTTCTTTACTTCTTTCTTCCTTTCTTTCTTTCCTTATTTTTTTTTTGTGCCGAGAATAATAATCGACGATGTAGATTTTACCGAACAAGGGGGATAGGACGGGTTGATGGCCGCGCGGGCTATAAATGCGGTTATATGACAGATCGATGGGGTTACCAGCAATCACGGTGGACCATTAAAATAACAGTCCCGTAATAGTGGTTGTAAAGTTTCTGCAAGCATTGTCAGTCGTGGGAACCGTTAGAATTGTTGTAAAAAAATATCCACGTGCGTTTGTAAATTCGTTTAAAATTGCGAAGATGGAAACAGATTTAAAAAGCAGTTCTACTGGAATCAATTGAGACATTCGAAACCAACGACAGACCGAACTTTCCCGCAGAACCGGAAACGTGCTACTAGTTCACAAAATGTAACGACAGGCTCGCAATTACAACCCGATAATTCCGAGGCTCATCTTCCTCCCCTCTAATTCTTGGCCACTTCCGTGCCAGCAATTTCACGACTGCAATTGCGGCGGATGTCAAAGAAACGGAAACCCTATCCCTCTTTGTTCTCCAGGCCTAATTGGAATCGTTTGTCACGCTACCAGGAGAGTGTATGATCGAGTGTTACACAAGGCAGCCTTCCTTCCTCTACTCGTCGACACTCGACGATCGAGGAGAAATTTTCTCGTGAGTTTTTCTTTTTTCTTTTCTTTTTTTCCTTCCAACGTTCGTCGAGGCTTTCAGAGGTTTAAAGCTCCACCGACCTTAAGAGGCAAGGAAACTTGAGGGAAACTTTCGGTTATGTTACGTTCACGTTGTTTCTTGATATTTAGTGCGCGGAAATTTAAGGGGAACGAGAGACTGTGGAAAAGTGAAACGAGGGGGAACAGAGTAATGGTAACGAAATCGAGTATGCTCTAAAATATCCCGAGAAAAATTACGTGCTCTCATAACGAGTAGAGAAAACTCGTGAAAATATAATTGCGACCGGAAAATGTATATTCACTGCCACCCAATACAAATCGTCTGGAATTATTCAGACTCGAGAATCTGATTGTCGGAGCGATTCGATTAATACTCGAAACTGGAACTGTCTTTCTAAAGTATGCGGAGGGCAAACTTCACTCGTATCGAACGCAACAATAATTACAGTTTACCAGCCCCGGCTATATCTATAATTCCAGTTTGAGTTATAGCGACGGCCATAGTCGCATCAATATCTAACTTCTTGCTACACCTACCATAATGGCGTTGCTCGTAAGAATAACTCCGCCGTCCTACCTGCAGATTTACCGAGCACCCGTATTTATACGCAAAGTTACCCCAGGTTAAAGTTATCTAGGTTGCAGTTATCTCACGCGTGCTCGGAGAAGCATACAAATCCTGGCCCTCTCCGAAAAGTCATTAAAGAATCACCGAGCGAGCAGAGAGGGCTAAAATGGCCGCGTGTTTCCCTAACGATGAACGGACCTCCGGTTTAAAAGATGGCCACGGGAGTAACTCCAACTTCAAGGGCCAAACTTCCAAACACCCTGCGCCGCGAACAACGGAAAAAGTTTCAACGTTTTTTAAAACCACTTCGACTGTGGAACGAAAGGCCGCCTCTAGCCCTTCGAACAATATTGGTTGTTACGTTTCCACGGAACTTTCATGACCCGTTCCGAACTTTATGGGAGGCCTCCATGACTTTTCGTCAGCTTCCGGTCTACCGGCGTTTACCGAGCGGATAACCCGGCTACGAGAATCGGTTTCCGCCCTGGGGCTACCTTCGCTGACCTCCTTGAGGATAAAATGCTGTTCGATATTCACATTATCAACACATTAATAAAAACGAAAATTACAAACTTCCTCGATTACCACAATCTTCTTAATCCCACCGACAAAATAGGTGTTACTATAATCCAAAGAAAATTCTCTCCACAAAATATATACACCTACGATTTTCTAAACCCGAGCGGAGAGCCACTGGCGAAAGCTTCGAAAACGGTGGCCAAAATCTCCCGGAGGAACGTCGCGGCGGACGAACGAGCACGATTAAACCGGTGGCAAGGAGGGTGGAAACGAATTCGGGGCGAGGAGCACCGCCTCTAATCGTAATATAAGCACTCTTAAACGGCAAATTAACGCCCGGGGATCCGCGAGGCCTGAGTTCCAGTGCGCCAAACGGAGGGAAGAGGGTTGCAAGGGACGTCCGAGGAAAGGGCGGAGGGAGGGGAGAGAGTCGCGACGGGTTTCCCAGCTAAGACGAAGGGGTGGAATTCACGCGGTCGTAATTTCCACGCCGCCAGGTTTTTTTTCAAGCGGCGGTGGGCGCCAAGATTAAAATGCAAATCTGAAAGTCCCGCGCACGGCCCCCGCGGAATAAGTTTGAGATACGATTAGCCTAAATGGCCGGCGGCTCGTTTACTTACAGGGTCTTCAGGTTCACGATCCTGTAGTGGGCCAGGTACGTGTGTCGATAGAGCTGCAACAGAAAGAAGAGGAACGGAGAATGTTTATTAGCCGAGTCTGCCTCGCCGGGGCAACTTGCCCGGAAATTGGATGCAGGCGCGCTATAAGGGTTAAATAAACGCCCCGAGGGCTTATCGCGTTCCTGTTGTTGCTGTTTACTCGCATCTTCTCCCCACTCATTTTTCCGTTCTCTTTGTGGCTCGTCGTTTAATATGCTTTTGGGGAGAGTGTTCTCGGATTGCTGTTCGAGAGACAGGCCCTTGTGCGTAGCCAAGAAAAATGAGGATGGTATAATCGAACGCCGAGGGTTTCACAGATGGTACGATTTTTGTAGCAAGAGCAGTGATAAAATAAAGTTGAAGGACTATTTGACGAAGAGTACATATTTCGAACGCATTTAATTAATTCCCACCCAGTTTACGCAGCCGTGCGGATCCGTTTCAATAAATAGTATTTTGTTCGGGATACGAAATGTGTCGGAATCCATACGTCAATTTTTTCCAATTTTTAATAGGAGTTGGTGAATTTTTCTATAAAGAGAACGGCTATGCTTGTTTATTTTGACAGAAGTGCATCGAACATAATGGAGTCCGTTTCGAAGAATGGCATCGAATTTCAGCGATGTCCAATTTTTTCTCAATCGCCCGGTTCAAAGCTGCGCAAAGTTTCGGGGTAATACGATGCATGGGAGTGCATGGCGAATGACCATTATTCCACGAACCGTTTATTGTTCGAATTCCACGCAGGCGAATTCGCGTTAGAATGATTCGCGTGTCCAAAGAGGAGATACAATGTGAAGTCTCATTTGTCCCGCGCAGTTTAAAACGCATAACGAAAATAAAATCACGGATCGTGGTTTCATTCCAACGCAAAACGCGCGAGCAATACATATAATGTACACTCCGCTTCTTATCCAGCGCTTTTCGCCATGGCATGAATTTTATATAAAATTATTCCGCGGGAAGGGATCGCGTTGGTCGCGGCCCGGCGCTAATAAAACACGAAAGCGCGAAATTTTTATTTCACTTTCTGAAAAGGAGTACTACGTTCCCGGGGTTCGCGACAAGCCTTTTTCTAACGAAATTTATCTAGAACCTGTCGTCGTCGTAACACCGTGCGCTATTTTTCACCGCGAGCCCGTGAAATGACGATCCTCTTTGCAGCAGCGATCCCTAATTATAAAACGGAAGCACGAAACCGTAATTTTCACTTTCGAATAAAAAGCACCAACTACAGTCCCGTCAGACACCGTCTTTCTCTCCTCTGTTTTACATGTCACGCGTGAAACTTTGCGAAATATTATAAAGCACGGCCCACACGCTTCCCTGGATTCCATTTTATAAAACGCAACGATCGATAACATAGCGCAACAATTTCTCTTGCAATTATTATAATCATCATCGGCGCCAGTGGCTGCGATTACGATTTTTCTCCGCGATCGCGCCCTTGCGATTCACCTTTCCAAAGAGAACGAGAATACGACGAAGAAGGACGGCATTTTATCTTCGCGGTCAAACGGGAGTACAAGTCGTTGAAAAAACAGCAACCGGTGAGGCAACGACTATCGAGATCCCGGTGGCGTCGCTTATCTCAGCGAACGTAAGCGGTTATGGCACTTGCTCTCTTCCCTTATGTTTCATAGCTCGTATGGGTGCCCTTATCGCGGCCGTCATAATTCTTCTTTCGCCGGAAATCCAAATGCGACTTCTGCTATCGACTACCGCGACGCGATGCAATAATGGCCAGCGCCGCCATTCCCCTTCGCCCTCGATCAACCGTAGCGCCTTTTAAATTGCGCCACGACCAGGAATATCCCCATTTAAAGACTTCGCTTCCATTCTTATCAAGCGAATTACTCCTTCCGCGTTTAACCGGAAAAGCACGCTTCTGTTTCCCTCCTCGGAGCTACACGTCTCTCCTCAAGGACCATCGTTTCAGCAAAGGTGAAACGTTTTTTCGTGTCAAACCGCTATAAGAATAGAAATTGACCGGGCTGCACCGTCATTGCCCTTGCGTTTCTTCATCACAATTCGTGAAATCAAATTTGAACCGGATCTCCATGGAACAAAATATATATACCAGCGATCAAGCAACGAGGGCCAAACGGATTCTGCCCATAAATAACGAGCCTGCGAGTCGATAGCATCGAGCGACGGCATCGACGGCCTGCAACGATACGAAAGGATTCATGACACCCACTCGCTCTGTCCGTGCTGTTTTGTCTCCATTAACTCTTTCTGGGACACGATACCACGAATCATGCAACCGCGATAAGAAACGTTTATACCCGTGGTCGAAGCTGTGACACGGAAAAGACCGATTGTCGACCGTTCATTTTCACTGAACAATTCTCGCTTTCCACGATCGCGAGCCAGTCGTTCAGGCTGCTTAACCTTTGCCGTCGGAAACGCGTCTAAGGTTCTTGCATTTAAATCGCTCTCGTGTTGCTGCTCGTGTTACTCGTGCCTGCGCTCGCATTTCTGTGTTCAATTCGCTTGCATGACCAGACGGGGGATATGCTAAATAGAAACACGGTGGTGGGTACACGATCCTTAGAGGCGATACATAATAAACTCGAAGGACGACGGTGGACATTTTTTCGCGAGTATTTCCTTCGCCCGGGAAATTAGTGTCGAGATCCGATTCGCTGCGGCGCGAAATTGTCGGCCTTTTTTTCGCGAGGTCTCCGGGAGGAACGTTCGTTTAAAATTTTCAATTCAACTTCGCGCGGGAAAAATTTCTCCCCGCCGGCGATACGTGTTCTCGAACACTGGCTTAAGGTATTCCTCTTATTTTTATCGTCGCGTATCCCACACGCCGTTCCCCGCCAGCAATCGATATTTATTCGCACCTGCGATGCGCCCATATTTTTGTTAACAAAGGCAGCAACGAAAATGGAAGAAATTGTCACGGTAACGTTGATACCTCGCTCGCACGTTAAACTCGACACACGAACAATTAATCGGCCAGCCGGCACCGGCGGATTAATTAATTGCATTTCAGCCGCGTGAATGGCGCTGTAACGATCGCCGGAACGGGATTTCGAGGCCGGTCGAAAGAGATACGATTCTCGCAAATATTTTCGCGGCGGATTTTTCCGGCCTGCCCCGCTGCCGACGAAAATTGATTTACAGGTCAAAGATAATGGCCCGCCCCCATGGAAGCGACAGCCACGCTGAATCTTGATATCGCGGGATTTGTTTTTTTTAATTTGCCACCGGCGTACGGATTTTCCGTACCCTGGGATCGCGATGAATTTCCGAAAAATTCCCTTTGGCGAGGTCGATTTTGCGACCCGATCCTGCCTCGATCCACGAGCGCCGAGGATGTCGATTCTGCGGTTTCGCCAGGAACTCGGGGAATTCCCTAGTTTTGACGGGCGAAGCTGTGTGCCACCTTGCCACGGGGCTACTTCGATTTTCTAATTAATCCTCCCCGACCGGGAACTTCGATTTTACGGGACAGCCATGTCGCTCCTGCGGCCTCGACTTGTACCATTCAATTTAGGGGTAGCGACACACCGTAATAAATGATGGTGAATTCCGTTGATTGTGCATTTCGTGCGATTCCTCGAGTTTCTAGTTGGTTTCGTGTAACATCTAATTTAAAGTCGTCGCGAAGTTTTGTACGTAGGTGGTGCCGTTTTAATAGTGTAAATTTAGCGTTATGGATACGTATATTTACTATTGTATATTATTGCTAGTACTAACAGTCTACTTGTTGTAATTTTTACCATCTCACTGGTTATGAGAATCGGCCACCATTCACAAACATTTCAACCAATTATTTTGCTAACAGAATAATCATTACCATGATTATTATAATGGTATTATAGTGCGATTTTCATTCACGATTTAATCGCCAATGAAAGTAAGTACGAGAACAATTTCGCACTTGTCGCACTTGCACTTGTCGACTACAGTTTTGCAACCCGACGCCGTAATTCGACCGGCTTAATTTCTGAAGCCGAGTTCTCGGATGGCTTTTTACTTGCCACCTATGAATTTCGATTCCCATTGGTACGAAGCTTTTAATCCGAGTTCGGTTCCACGATGACCGACATTTTTTTAATTAAACTCGAAACGTCGGGGATCTGTTATTAGGTTAATTGGCCGGCCGGCGACTAATTAGACCCGGCAATCCAACTCGATGATAGTTTGAAGTTACACTTAAAAACATTTGCACACCGTATTCGCTGTTTCCCGCATGGCAAATGGCGGTATCACGAGATTATAAATGCAGCATGGTCGACTTAACGACGGCAGACGTCGAATTTATGGTGCTGAAGTAATTGAATGAAACACGCCAGGCCGTTATTCTCTAATAATAATAATAATAATAATAGCCATAGGAATAATAACAGAATAATAGATTACAGGCGGAATTATTTTTCTTTCGAGCACTAAACAGTTCTAGGTCTTGCTGAAATCGTATAAAAGAAAGGAAATTTTAATGAGCCTCTAGAACGCACGAAGAATAAGGGCAACTTCTTCGATTATTCGCGTTATTGTAAAGATTGTTGCTTCGTTTGCCACGTCATTATCGCGTCCGCCATTCAGTCCTGGATATTCTCATTCAGAAGAAAGAGAAACGGACGCTTGCGTCCGTGTCCCGATTATTTCCCCGCATCCCGCCATAAAATATGTTCGAGTCGTGCTCGAAAATCGCCGCATAATAGAAGCGTCATTAAAACGTGCACGCTGTTCGCCCACCGCCAATGGAACGTCCGCGTTCATCGGGCAAACAACGGGGAACATTTTTCAAGGGAAAAAGTCTGCGACGTAAAATCTTTGTGATCGCGGCTCGCCGTCTTCGCGGTAAAGTGTAAATTCGCTGAAAGTTAAAACGGAAACGGCGGACCGACTGCAAAAAAGGACACCGTCGCTCGCCAGTGCGTTTCTAAGAAAGTTTCAGACTTGAACTTTATGTGTCTTACAGTAATTTACGCTTGCCGGCGGTTGAACAATGTTTTATTTGCCTCTTCTGCAGATTTTTATCCGGGAGAAGAAAGGGGCAGGGGAGCGGAAGGTAACGGGTAGAATTCTTAAAGCATAACAAATGTACCCGGGGAAAAAAATGTTCTTATTTCCGCACTTGCTCTCACGGCAAGAACTTTGCGCTTTTCTTCCTGCATCTGCATGCATTAAAGCGAAGATGCTTTTAATATTAACGTTGCACTCGCGCGGGTCAAAGTCGCCATCGAATGATCCCGTAGAAACGTGAAAGAAATGCTTGTTCGTTTCGCCAATATTCGTGGCTCTTGAACTGTGCCTTGCTACTCGCGATGCTATTAAGGAACACTGCGAAAGAAATTAGGCGAACTTGAATGGCAGTGGTGGAATAATTACAAGTACACTTTCGTTGGCGAAAGTGTGCAGGGGTTTAACTAATTTTCGCAGAAGCCTGGCGAGGTTATTGCATTTGTTACAAGTTTTTTCTCGCGACTTATAAAACGATTAAAACTTTCCCATTGGATTTGCCCGAATCAGTGTGTCGCTTGTTACCTTCCGTGCTGAACCATATTGGCCACGATTGTATACAATCGAGGACAACCCTAACGGATATAATCATTTTTTAGTGGCAAATAATTCGAGTTTACGTAACTTTCACGATTAATGGGCCGCAGCAACAAAATATAAAATGAAGAATAACAAATACGCCGAATAGCAGGCTTTTAATGAGGGGGTTGTATATTATGACGTAAACCCGGATTGACGCGAATATAACGTAACGAGATAATTAAAATAAATATAGTCGTGTTGAATTCCCGTCAATCGTCGCCGCCTTTTAAACAGCCAGAATTACGTAAGCGGAGCACTGGCAAGAAGTATTTGCCTATATTTGAATACCTTTCATAGGTAGAACGGTTACGCAATAACGAATATTCAGAATGCTGGAATCGCAAGAAAGTCTCGTTAAACGAAATATCGCTAAAAACAAAAGAACCAGCCCCGCGTAAAAATTAATTATACCGTTGCTACACCTTCCAATCGATATTTCCGCTATCGAGCCATTTCTATGTTTGCAAAAACATATAACGATTTCATTGAAGCGAGGCCAGTTAAATGCACGCCAGCAAACACGACAAACTAATGAAACAAAAAAATAGAAAAATCTCTGTTCCGTTTCCACCAAAAATTTTCATTTGACAAATGAACAATCCTCCCCTGTATCATCTTCTTATCTCCCGTGGAACATTCACTGGTCGACACCGGACGATCCACCAAGAAACGAAACTAATTCATCCCTCCCCCGATAAACACGCAAGAAGCTCGGTGAAAGGAGCGTTGTCGAAAAACATAAAGGAAATTTCCGCTTGTCTCGGGCACGATTTTAATTTAACTCGCCTCTCGCCACCGCCCGCCGCAGCCTGCGACTAATTTCTCTCAGGGCTAATTAATTGCCCCGCCGCGTCGCGTCGTTGCAAAAGTGGCAATTCCATAAACCAAACGGCCGAGAGAATGATAATACGTCGGCGACTGTACGCAGAGGAGTACAGAGAGCTGCGGGGAAGAGGTAGCACGGGGTCGGAGGGGACGGGAAATATACGCAGAAGATCAATACTGTCCTAGTGAACGCACAAGACGTAACCACCGCTGCGGTTATTTTCGCGTAATTGCGTTTGCGACTTCGATTACGCATTCACAGCTTCGCGTCTAGTTTCACGTGCACGCGTGCGTCAGCGCGCGAGAACCGTCGCACGCTTTTAAAACCATCCCTAACGCTGCCGTCCCTGTACATCGTACGCCGACGTGCGGAACAAAGTCTATTAATTACGCAGCCGATGATTCGGTTGCGTTTAACTAGTGCGTTGAGATCGCTCTGTTTTCACAGGCAACGAATTGCGCAATACGTCTGGCTTAATCGCACCCTGTTACCGCGACTAATTGTGCCCCATTCCGCGTTGAAGAAACGAAACGAGTTGAAACGCTGCCGTGGCGAGTTTTGGTGAATAACGAAAATACCCGAGTGAAGTAGAGGCTCTTTCTTTCTTTGCTTTTTCTTCGAAGTTCAATCTCTATCAAGTGCGTCCGCTCTGAACTTTTTATCACAGCAATCTTCATCGCACGGCGGGGGAAAAATTCGCGAAACGGAATCCTGCCCTTGCCGGCGGATAAAAAGCTGTGTCAACAGCGGCCTGTTGGAAATGCAAAGGGATCTTCGTTGAATGTTCACCGGGCAACGTCGTTGTTATTTGGAAAAGTCGAGTGCCTGGGAACTCGTTCAATCGAGTCAGAGGTATTTCGGTAACGAGTTAAGGATTTGTCAGACCATAGACAATCGGGAAAGAAAGAAATGTCGGTACGCGGGAGAAGCAATGGTGAATTCAACGAATGGTGAAATTGAGTTTCTTTAACCGCGTAATGCATGATAACGAGGTTCGCTCGCGGCCCCTCGTTTAACTAACAAATACGTCGATACGATAATCCCACCTCCTTTACCAGAGAACCATGCTATTACATACCCATAAGGGATACTACGTATAACTGGAGGATAACATTTGCTCGCCACTTTACGCAACATGTGATATTGTTAACATTACCACTTTGGGAGTAATTTAACCGCGAACTAAGCTTCGCCGAAGATAAACAGTCGGCCAACGTTTCGCTAATAGAATACACGCCTAAAACTTCGAGCTTCGATGAGGCTGCGATAAAGTGGAACGGTATTTTCCCTTTTTCCCTAAAAAAGTAAAGTAAAGTAAAGTTCATACGTAGTAGAAAGGAGATTTCCTATTTCCTTTTAAGATTCACAATTTCTATCCTTTCCGTTGCGCCTCACTTTGCTCATTCGCGACGAGAAAAATCTCCACGATTCTAATTAAGACACGGAGGACTCGAAACGTCTTTCCATTCTTCGGTAAACACCGACGCTCCCTAAAACCAGAAGAACGGCAACCCTTGGGAGGGTATGAACGAGGGAAATTATGGGTTGGCTCGTCCGAAACAGGGACGTACGAAGCCTCTTCCGTGTTGTATATCCGCATGCTGGCGAGCTTATGCAAAATTCAAGAAACCGCCCAGCTCGTCAACCCTTGAGGACGAGCTCGAAGAAAGCGGCCAGAATTTCCACCCTAACTTAAACCTGGCTACAACGTTTCCATTGTGCCACTGTATATTAAATATACAGGTTTAAACTTCTACGCTGTAATGAAAGATATATCGCAGGAACGCTTGGTTTATTTGTTTTAAAATTACAGTCAAGTTTTTACCGCCCAATACAGACACACCGTTTGGAATTGCTACGATAAAGCAGCGTAAATTTAGCAATTCTTTCCCTCGCTGTAAAATACCCGAATAAAAAATGCCAAGGCAAATAAAATAGAACAGCGACAGGATGTTTGCAACACTCGTTAATGTCTGACAAGAATGGCAGGAAATTTCCAATATTAAATACCTATACGCCCCAACTTTCTCACAGTAAGTTGAACAAAATTTTCGTTCTCAATTAATACCTTGCTATTATTCGTACCTCCTAACAGAGTCCATTATTCTATGGTATTACGGAAAATGTTCGAAAGCCCCGCGTTGCAATTATAACATAACAGTGCTGCCAGTCTGAAACTTCTATCTCCAATAAAATCTATCTCTAAAATTCCGTCCCTATTTGAAAATTGCACTCTATCGAGTCTCACTGACTGTTCAATGAAAACTGCCAAGTATAAAAAGTAACAGCCCTGCCCCGCTGTTACACGCTAAATATTCCAGACTAAAGTTCCAAGAATTTCAGCGTGACTATCAAAAAAAAAGAGAAGAAAAATACCGTTGCAATAAATATTCAGATAATCCCGCAGCCATTCTCCAGCAGGGATTCTCCGTCCATTAGCAGCACCGTTTTCATATTCCAAAGACCAAGCACACCCTTGAGCTCGTTTTCCTATGGATACACCCGAAAGCTCGCCACTGAGTATCGTCGCGACGTCGAGCGTCGAGACGCCGTTGCACAAAGGATCCAGGCCAATAAATCTCTCGCAGATACCGGGGCCGATTCGATTCCGCGGTCGTGTTTACGCTTCCATCGACAAAAACGCCCGCCCGAGGCGTCGTCGCGATTCTATTGCCTAATGCATCGATACTACGATTCGCAAACAAGCGACTTACCATTTCCTCCATCCTTCTGAACGACGAAACGAGCAATTGTTCGTCGCGAGCGAACGATTCGAACGCGATTGACCGTCGGATCAAAGACGAGAAAGCAGGGGGATTCCTTTTGCACGAGTAAAATCGAGCACGACGGCACGATTTTTAATATGTTTACTCGACGATATTGGAACACGCGGCCTGGATAAGGCGCACTTTATTCTCTGCGTCGAATCCGCGAAAAATGTTCGTCGCAGCTGGGATCTCAGTGTTCTCGCAGGTTCCTTGGAATGGTGAATTAATTTTCGTGCGGATTATTGGCTCTTTAAATGGTCTACGTAGTCGCGTCTTCTATCGTCCCTAAACCAACGCAACTGCGTGCATTATTTCTGAATCGTAACGAGGCTACTTCCGATATTCCTGTTCGCACGTTACAATGTTCTTGCGTCTGTGCGACATTAAGTGCACGGTGTCCCATGGCAATATCCTCGTCGCAGGGCGATTATATCGCGGTGTATCGTACGCTAAAGACTTCCACCTCTAAACACCATTACGAATGATGAATGACCGGCGAGACCCGGCCGCCAGCAGCGCTTCAATGAATTATCGTTCAATTTCCGCCTGCCACCCCGGTAACAATGCCGTTAAAAAAGCGATCCGCGATAACCGGGTCACGGGTAAAAATAATGATGTCGCGTGTCGAATACAATTTCGTCTTTCCGCCCTGGCGGGAACCCCCGGAACAATAATATGGTAAATCGGCGTACGATTTGCCGAGCAGCCCCGACATTGTCAAACATCGTTGTCGAAACGGGACGCCAGGCGTATGCGCATTACTGCACAACAACATTGATGTGCAAAGATAATAATTGCGTTACATGCCGCTGTCTAAACGGTTCACCCGGGACACGAGGGTTCCCGTGATTGTCGCGCCGATTCCGTCCATTATGCACGGATCACGGGAACTCTCGTGCCGTCCCGATTTAGGCTTAATTGTCGCGACAGGTAGGCACGCGTCGCGTGTAATTGCACGCGCCGCCGGGGGCAAAAAATATCGTGCAACCCCCGTCTCGTTAATGCGTGCACACCGTTCACTGCACGCTACCCCGCGACACGTTTCGTGAGCTGAGATTTAGTATTTCCTGCATCCGATAGGGGAGTAGCCGAGCTAATTTTTATCGCCGCCAAATGGCCGATCTCTAGTTGTCGCTGAATTATGAGGCAGGTGTGAAACGAAAATTGGACAAATTGTTGTATTATAGAAATACTTGTGAATATTCGATGGAAGTATTACGATATTTATAATAGCTACTGTAATTCGAAGTAGGGGATGTAATATTCTTCGTAAATATCTTAGGATATCAGCAAGCCTGTGTAGAAATTATTTAAAGAATTCCCCTTGAAAAATTCTAGAATCTCCTTGGACACTCTATCTATGGAACCGGGGGGTCGTTACAAAATTGAATACTCCTGAATTTACGGAGAAAATTCGCCGATCTTCCCGTTGGGACAATAAACGGTGTGGAAAATCACCACGGGGGGAGGTTAAAGTCGATCTAAGGAGGTGCTCGGCTCGCAGGGGAATTCGGTCGGTTCATTTCGCATGATCGTTATAACAAACGTACCATTCGATGGGAGACTCGCGAGCCAATCTTGCCGGGGGTTATTCGCATGCCCGCATACTGCATAACCACAACTCACGTGTTTCACGTACCAGCATCCTGGCCCGTTCTATTGTAATACAAACGTCTATACGTGCGAAACTTTCCTCGCCTCTAATTTCCGACCGACCAACGACTACCGTACGTTAAGGTTTAACTGCAGCAAAGGTAGCTGCTTGTATAAATTCAACGAAATAATAATAACGATAAGAGCGATGGTAATTAAGTGCTCATTACGTTACTGTTGCAAACAGTAGCAAGGAGAATCACATGACAAGTGAAAATTGTACGTATTATTTACACGATTGTTCGTGCAAATAATTTCCTATTTACTGCATCAACATAGTGTGCAATCCAGTTTATCAAATGTAATTATTATAAAGTATAATAATTACATTTCGCTCGACGTATTGTATTCCAATACGATTGAAATATATTCACAAATTTCCTGGAAACCTTTGCCAATTACTGTTTACGTGTTTACTAAGGGCGTGTACTATCGATGCACGTGGAGTCGATTGAAATGCAGAGTAATTACAAATTACTAACTTGGTTTGTTACTAACAATAAAAAGAAATTTATGCTCTTGTTATTTGGCCACGGTGATCGAAGAGGTCCAAAGGGCCTGGGTCCAAGAATCCAGGGAACGCCAGGAAATCCCGCGAGATACAAGGAACTCGGGGAGTTTCGAGAAACCCTGAGAGATTGGAGGAAGCTCGAGAGATCCTTGGAGATCCAAGGAATTTCGAGGAATCGCGAGAAATCCGAGAAACTGCTGGATATCCATGGAGAACCTCGAGAGATCCTTCGAACCGAGGAAACTTCAAAAGGTCCCCAGAGATCCAACAAGTTCCAAAGAGTGTCGCGCGGTTCGAAACGACCATACATGCCCGTCATAGATCAAAGATGCCTCAAATGGCGATCCCATGGAAAAAATTTCTACCCGTTTTCCCGAAAGTGAAATGAAACTTTCGAATTAACATATGCTGGCAAACGAGCAGGAAACTGTTTCCTGTTTCTACTGAAACGCATCGTAAATTCCAACTTTCCAGACGGCAGATGTTCGGTTCGCCGATAAAGTAGAACCAATTCGGTGGTAAACCAAAATTGTTGGGTTTACGCGAAGAAAGATGAAAAAAGATTCCCTCCCCTGTTCCTCGCGCTTTCATTTTTAATTCATCGTCCGCCGGTGAATCGGGTCGGGCAGAATATGGAATTCTTTGCGTGCCTGACGAAAATGTGTCGAGCCACGCTTTGAAACGATCAAGTGCACACAAGTCAACGCCGCAGTTATCGCGTTGCAAGTGCGTTCTACTTTTCGCTTTCCGCCGCCGTGAAATGGATGGAACTGCGTCGGAAGCGTTCCGTTTCGCGTCGAAAGAAATATTTGAGAAAACATATGAAATATCGTCGGGCGACGTTCGCGTATCGACGCGTCTGGCAGCGAGAAATATTTCGCCCGTCCGTTTTGTAATCTTTTAATACGTTCGAATCGATATTTGTCCACCGTGCGTTCCATTCCAAGTCCGGCTTAAAAATCCGAACGCAGTGGATCACTGCGAATGAAAGTTTCGCTGCCTTCGCTAAAAATTGCAATACGCTCGGCAAGGAATTTCCACGTGGCCGTTCCTTCGACCAGCCCTCGAGATTTCCCTGTGCGACTCGTTGAAATTTCATGCCGGATAAAAAATTCTACGGAGCCGGAATGTTCAACGAGCGCGTGTAAACTGTGAATCGCTATGGGGGACATTAGCATCGCGAAAAATGTATGATAATCAAAGTTCGAGGAAAGTTTATACCCGTCGGCGTGGTGGCGTTTTTCGTTCGTTAGAGGGAACGTGGTCGGGATGAAATTTTATTTAACCCGCGACCCTCAACAAATAATTATTCTGCGCAGCTTTATCGATGGCGGCGCTTTCGTGGAACACGAGGCGGGCAATTGTGACTAAACGAATAAATTTCTCCGGCGTTTTGCTCATGCTAAGCGGCCGTCGCGGCACGATTAAATGATAAAATTTGTTTACCGCCCGACCGAGCTTGGGAACGACGCGAAAATCGCGACAGGGAATTCCCGTGCGCGGAAAAGCGCACATTTTTACGGTGGACGATAAGGAAATCCCCGTTGGCCATTCTCGAAACGCCGCGGTGTGTTGGGAGAAAGCATGATTATATTTCTAAGCAAAGTATTTGCGAACTGAACTGGGGGAGAAAACGAGATACCTCTAATCGCATAAACAGAAACGGAGAAATACTTGAAAAGTATCTACAGTGGAACAAATAAATAATAGGGTAGACGGCGACAAAATTGAATTAATTGAAGACGTGAAAAGTTTTGCGACCGACATAGCTGTAATAATTGAAATAATTAAATACATCCAATTCGGGATACATCGGGCACCCAAAAAACTTCGAATTCAAAGATGAACAAATTTATATTGTCAATCAAAGTCGCGTCGGTTTCAGAGTAGTGTATAAATAGGAAGAAACTCGGGGATATACCTAATAAATTGAATTCTCATCCACCGTCGTCAATGGACGACTGTCTTCGTTTTACACGCCTTTCTTTCCAACCTGACAGGACGAATCGCTTTTACACACGCTGGTAACTGCGTTTAACGAGTAATATCGCGGGAATAGCAATTTAGATCGGGTACGCCGGTACGTATCGTTTAATAACGCCAATTGCCAGTCGCCAGATGCAAATTGCGCTCTGCATTAATAATAACTGGTGATCCGCCGGAGAAGAAGGGAAAACATCGACGAATTTCCCAGCGATCGGTCCGTAATTCGGTACCCCTGCCATTCCCGCGAACGTTTCGCCCATTTTCGCCGGCATTCGCATAACAGAACAACCCAAAATGCATCACGCTCGCCGATGGAAGCTCGTTAAAAAAAAACAACTTAGTTATCTATCGTACGGTGAGCTCGGCTCGCACTGAACAAAGTTCAAAGTTCAGCTTCTTACCGCGAGGAATCGCGGTGCAACGTAGCTCATAAATATACATGCTTTATTGTTCGCTGCTGCCGGGCGAAGTGGCAAATCTGGGTCAGAAATACAGTGGCTTGGCAAACCGAGACTAAGACCGTTGAAGCTCGATTTGACGAAACATCAACGAGGAAAAAGGAATCGCCAAAAAAGCGAGCGCGCTTCTCGCGATACTGATGCAAACAATAATCGCTATTTATCTATGCATTGTTAATTTGTTACATTGCGACAAAATGGATGTACCATAAAACACGAGGTGTGGGGATCCATGAAAATCCATCAGCGTTAAAACGAGGCTCGTGTAAACAATTACTGGGGAAAATAATTCAAGACCAAAGAGGTAACGGTGAAACAAAGAAATCGCAATAAAATATCCCGGTGAAATAATTCGATATCCCTTTCAACCGTATCCAGCCCGGGCAAATGTTTTTCTCCGCGCTTTCAGCGGGCTTCCGCGCCGATGGCTCGAGAGATCGACCGAACCCGGTCCATTAAGCGTTTCCACGGGAAGCACAAGTGCCGGCCGTGTTGGTAGGCGCGACATTTTTGGTTTCGCACGTTTTTCCGTGTACACACTTAATTTCCCAGAGGCGAGCCAACGGCTATTCAGTCCGGCTGGCAGCGTTCCAACTGAAGTGGCTCATACAGTTGCGGGCGAAGGGGGGTGCGGTTGGTAGTTCTTGAAATAAATCAGGGGCCCGATAAAAAGCGTTGAAATTTTCAGCGTGCCCCGTCGCCGCGTAGATCGATACGCCGTACGGCGCGATAAATAAAAATGTTGCTTCGAAACGCCTCCGCGTTGCTGATGCTTTATCGCGTTCGACGGACGATCCCTTTTGCGCGAATAGATTAATGGCCGAGATTATTGCGACTACACGCGGGATCTCTCGACCGACGATCGTGTCGCGGGCAGGATAATATCGACGGGGATCTGAATAAATAGTGCGAGGAACAGTGCGACACTTTATCGGGCGGCGCGTCGAAAACGAGTTAATTGCTGCGACGGGATAATAAAAGCGCGATTTAAAACACAACGTAATCCGTGCACTTTGGCCCGTTTCCAAATGCGTGCTCCAAATACTGGCGTACGCGCGAACCGCCCACTTGTCCTTACTTTTCCATCTAATTTGCATCTACCCCCGGCAACTTTATCTCTATGTTCTTAGGGCTGGGAACGGGCGGAAATTATATGCCGCGGGTCTTAAACCTGTTTTTGGTGGGGCGGGTGGATGATTTGGCCGGGCGAAAAAAAAGGAAAACGAAAGCGTACTGCTCTTGTGCAAGAGAATCCCAGAAATACAGTGTCGGTATTATTGAACGGCTGAGAATGAATAGCGACGCGGGAAGCGTAATTTGAAATATTTGCAGGACAAGTGTGGCGAGATGTAATGGAGATAAAATGATATATGGTTAATTAAGAAATTGTGTATCGAACGTATGGAGGTTTTTATATATTGAATATTTTATCCATCGTTCCAATTATGCTTCGCCGAATTGGTCAAGTGGTTGGTGCTTCTTCGAATTCGAAATCTCTATCAAAATGCTATCGAGTCTCAACAAGAGGATAGTCAAAATAGTATTAAACGTTTCGAGAAAAAAGACCAGGGATCTAGCTGGCGGAAAAGCCCATTGAAAATTCCCCGAAAGGGATCGACGCAATTTTCCTTGTAGCTTTGACCAAGGTTTTTCCTCTGGTGGCTAATTTTCTTGCTTTCCACCAAGGCCTGGGGAATCTTCTCTGAGGCAGCTGCGTTTTTGCGGCAAGCTTGTTCAACCAGCCACTTCCATTCCCGGTTCCCTCGACGAGAAGTTAACATTTCGCTAACGCTAGCCACTCGATTACACTCGCGTTTATCCGTGAATGTGAATAGCCTAAAGCCCCCATAAAATACCGGTCGTCGAATCGATGAAAATGAATATTGTCGTTCAACTCGTTTGGCCTCGCAAATAAAATATGTCAGAAAATTTATCCGGTAAACTCATAAAATTCTTTTTCTTTTTTAAGAATAAATACCGCGAACGGGATCTAGGTTAAACATGTAAAATAATTCCTCTGATATCTCGATAAAATCCCGGCATAAAGGAATTATGCAATCAATGCAATGTAAACAGTGCTATGAATGGGAGAGAAAATTTTATTTTCCCCGATTTTCGCGACTAATTTATGCGCGATTTAATGAATATTTTCAGAGATAATAAAGTCATACTTGTCGAATATAAATATCACACTTATCGGCACAAATTTATCCGCAGATTTGACTAACAAAGCCATAACAGAGCCGTGGTAAAATGAAACCGAAGGAAAGCAATATGAAATTCCACGCTTATATATAGATTACTGCCCGATCCTCAGACATACCAACCGTATCTCTATTACTTCCATTTCGATTTCATTTTAATCGTAAATAATCGACGCCTGGTAGCACGGTAATTAGACGAGGATGTTTTATTCAAGGCGACGCATTAAATCGCAATAATTGCGGACAATTCTGTCCACCGTGTTTACACATTCCCAGGATACATAATGCAACGCGTATTCAACGTGCAGAATTCATAGCTCGCGACGATGAAATTGGGGTTGCGCGATAAATACGTACCCTCCCGTTTTTCATCCGATTCTGTTATTGTGTGTTTTCCCCGTTCGCGTTTTGCGAGCCAATTTTCGGCTATTTGACGATACGAGGGGGCTGATTACCTACGGCCGATTTGCATCGTTGTCGATTAATCAGCAGATGCGATGTCTACTGTATGTAAACATCGTTTCGAGTTCGCGTTAATTATTAATCTAATTAACAGAAGTCTATGGAATTCGGTAATTTCACGTTTGTTCCGTATAAAAGGAACACGATATTGAAATTGATTCGTGGATTTAGATTTGAATGATTGAATTATTTAAATCGATTTATGTCTAGATTAAGAAACTTGCACAATAACTGCATAACAACAGTCCAGATTGAATTTTTCCAATTTTATCGATCGAAAGAGCGAAGCTTAAGAAATTGGATTTGCAATACTTGACTTGAATGTGTCGATGAAAAATGCACAACGTCTGCATGAAAGGCAACCCCCGAACAAATATTCATCGTTAGCACAAGCAAGGAACAACGATAACGTTCAATGTCGACAGCCGCCTATTCAGAACGGAAATTCCTTCGAATTCTCCCGCGGGATCGATAATGAATTTCATTCGTGTCACCGTTCGCCGATAATTTATTTACCCGGCCGCTTTACGTCGGGAATGAAGTTGGTATGTTGAATCGATTGAAACCAAAGATCAATGTACCGTGCACAGTTCGTAATTTATTTATTTGTCACCGGTGTCGCCGGCAGGGGACAAAATCCGTCCCACTCAGCCCCGCGTATCGGTTAAAGTTAGAAATCGATGTATCGTGCGTCCATAATTATTTATTTGCACCGGTGACGTAGCGGATACGTCTCATCGTTATTTAATCGTCGACACGATTTCATTTCCTACCTCTGCGCAAAAATTCGAACGAAATTTACCTCCGATAAGCACACGTTGGCAAATTAATATCGTGTAGTTTCGTCCCACGTGTACCAAGCGAAGATTTGTACGCATAATTTCTAAAATTTGTACCCGACTAAACAACCGCACAGTTGGTGGTTAATTGTTCACTTGTTGTCGGCTCGAAGCGACAAAACGAGTAAATCACGTTCGTTCAAAGTCAGCAGAGCCTCGACCACGCCGTTCCATTATTCCACGCAAAGATCGATCTCGTTTGCAGCACCATTTTGGTCAGCATTCTACGTACAAAGAGTCGACAACGGAAACGAAGGAATCCATCGAAATGCGGGAAGAATCGGATTCTTTCGAGTTACTCGTCGCAAACGTTTCCGTAGATTGCATTTTCGTCGTGCACGGGCACAAATTTAAGAATCCGCCGATATTCCACGAAAATCGATATCGGGACCCGGGTCGAACGATGATTTCGCGGAGAATGACCGAGGGATCTGTTGTGCACGCCCACGTTCCGCGACTTTTTGTCGCTTTCATAGGCAATCGTTGAATTGAACCGATGCACAAGGTAACCGCGGGCCAGGATGAAACGAAACGATCTATTCAGCAATTCTAACGAAACTATAGCGATCTAGGTTAACGCTTTACATGTAAACCACCACTTGCGATATCTGGCTACTGCCTTTCTCCTGCTATACAAAGCTCGACGCGTGAAAATTGTTTCCCTTTTGTTGGAAACAATCGGGCGCGATGATATCGTCGACAAGTTTGTCATGCGATTGACAGGTACGAAGAAAGCCTTTCACTGAAATCGTTCCGCGGTGCCTCGAATAGAGAATGATCATTCTAATTCGACCAATCGAAGGTAGTTCGGTGTGACTACCTAGACGAATATTTTATTATACCATTAATTGTGTCGCAGAGGCAGCGTGAAAATGATATTAGAAATAAGGAGACAAATTTTTCGTAACGATTATTGTACGGAAATACTGGTTCCATGATTCTAGTTCTCTAAACGTGACCAATTTGAGGTAATATATCGCAAATCCTTGGGCAGTTTCGAGCAGGCCGATGCTTTATGCTACCAAGTAAGGGAATAAATTTCAGCGGGACGACGCGACGGTAGTATCGATTCCAATAAGTTAAGAATCAATCCTAATGCAGTCGGAGTTGCCTGGGATTAAGGACGATACACGGGGACGATGGAGAGGACGGTACCTTTGAATAGGGAACGGTGCACTTATAGTTCCGACATGATTTGGTGCAGCCGGTCAGAAATTCAAACGAACTGGGCCAATGTAAATCAAGAAGTGCCCGGCACACGAACGAGCCCCTTATCAGCACCAAGGGGATCCTGTCCGTATTTTTCAGCGGCTGAAATTCGGCGGCCGCCTTGGAAATTTGCATAGCCGGCCATTATTTCAGTACTATACTTCGAGAAGCTTGAAAAAGTTTCCCCCGTCAGGGAACGGGACTTATCGAAAACCAGCAAATTTTTCAAATTTTACCACAGATTTATCTTCCAGAAGAGACAAAGCTGAGTAGAAAATTAGCAGAAAATATGTGCAATAATTTTCGCTATAAAATGGAATTCAGTGGACCAAGTGATCGCAAGTTTTTCCGTTTCCCTCGAAGCGAGAAGCGAAAAGAAATAATTGAGTCGCGGCGACTGTTTGGAAGACCACGGTAGCCATTCTGTCGACGAATATTTCAAAATTCTGCACTGAACGATCGACACCAGTAGAGGAACACGTGCCTGGAACGTCTGATCGGAAAAACGCACCGGTGCCGATGCCCCACGTAGGTACGCGTCGTTTTAATTGCAGTCGCCCGAGCTAACGCGAGATTTCCGACAATTCCAGTGGAATGTTAGGGAGAAGGCTATCAGCACGAAAATTTCTTAACTCTCCAAATAATCCAAATAATCCAAATAAAAATTGTATCCGCCCCATGGTCCTCGGAAAAGCACTGAAAGCGCGGGATTAATTAAACAGGCCAGACTAAGCCTGCGGCGATAACATCCTGCAAAAAGAAACAAGCACAAATGGTTGGAGGCTGCGTAGTAGGGTTAATTTTTAATTTTATCTTGAATTCCAGGCGAAACTCGTGACGCAGGATAAAATCGATATCGTTAGCGTGCCAGTTTGACGACTAACGAAGCATCTGTCTCGAGATCGGGCCCGTGCACTCGAGATTGCCTTGGGCTATTCATTATCATAATCAGCTCCCACTGCATTCGCCAATCCGATTCCCAGTGCAGTGTACACGTTAATGGGCTTCATGCAAGATTACCACAAACGCGGAATCGCACTGATGCCTGCAATGAAGACGCGTCGAACAGCTACTTTTGTCGTCTCCCAATTGGGATGGCCCTGATTTATTCGAACCCAGTAATTATGTCGTGATTGGTCATATTCGAGGGACATCGAAGTTAAGTTGAAATAAAGATGAGTGGTATCTTTATACAGGCCTGAAATAGTGCAGACAAATTTTCGGAAATTGTAAAGTCATACTGTAAAATAATTATTTATAATTAGGGTAAGATTGCAACCAGCGTTCTTATACTAGGAACGTATATTCTAATAAATATATGACTGTGCTAAAATATCTCTCGAATGAAATTATACTGGGGCCGATTAAAGTAAATGGTACATAAAAAGAGATCCAATATTCATAAATACCCTCGTCAACATTCCATTCGAAGCTACCTTGTTCGCGAGTAATCCGTGTTTCTCTTATCGAGATTACCAGCGAGTGGCACCTGCCCGAATTCACGTATCTGGCATGAAATTGGTGGAAAATTTGTATGCAAGGTTCGAGCAGAAATAATAGTGATTCGTGGGGCTCGCATGAGCGGAGCAATTAGTCTCGCGCGGACCTCGGTCGCACGAATCTCGAAGAATATTAAAGGAATTCCATAGAATAAAGGATCGCATGACGGTGGTAATTGATTTCACGTGAAACACGCTCCGCCATTGATAACTTCTCGCCGGCCCACAGTTCCGTTGCAGGGAAGAAAAATAAAAAAAAAAGGCACGATCGCCACTGAATTATAAACTGCAGTCGCGATTGAATTAAGATAAGATGGTATTTATGTGCGACAAATTGCGGTGACTCTGAAGTGAATTTAAGAAGTCGTTTCTTTCCTTCTCTTTGAAATAAATGAAACGTGAATTTTGGTAGGAAAATGGGAAGGAAAAAGCACGGGTGGAAAAATTGTTAAATGTGTCCTGGTTTTGAATATCTCAGGATCAGCCAGATCGAAGTACATAATCCGTGAATTTTTCACGGGCGATGGGAGACATGTAGCCGCTATATATCTTTCGCACAATGTATGCAACCGGAGGAAAATGGACGGCCTGCATATTATTTATTAACTGCCATCATTTTCCTGCCGGTGCTCTCTGGCCTTTTTTCCGCGCCGACTTTAGCGTGACAAAACTTCCAATGCTTCAAAGTCATACTCAGCTTTCTACAGGATCTTCGGGCGAATCTCTTATCCCTGGAACCGCGGCCCCGGCTATTTTCGACAAAATCGAAGAGCAGGGAAAAAACAAGTTGCAAATTCTCAAGCTGAATTTAAACGCGTGCAAACATTTTCCATCTGCACCCTCGAAATTTAATATAAACTCCTCGATAAACGTTTCCTAATACTTTCGTGTCGCCGTTGCACAATTTGTGTTCAACTTTGTCCGCCCAACTTCTTAACCTTAATGAAACTTCGAATACACAGTATCCGCGCGGTGAAGTTGGTTTATAAAGAACCGGGCTTAGCACCCGGCGAAGTATTAAGAGCTTCGGGAAACATTGCAACCGAAAACCGATGGAAACGGAAGGATCGGTCGCCTGCTCGTTGCGTTCGAATAATTAATTCCACGCGAAACGCAATTACGCTTGATCCTTTATGATCTCCAGCCGAGCTTTCGCATTTCATGCATCATTTCGCGTACAATAAAGACCGTCGCGTGTTTCCCATCCATTTGGAGATTTAAATCGTAGGCCTCCATAGAGTGTTGAAAGAGGAATTTATTCGCCCAATGAAACATTCGTAGAGTTTTCGATGAACCCCGTGACCCTTTATTCGTCGACGATTTAATGTGCACCGTCCCGTGCGATCCACGAAAGATAAATGGTCAAACGAGGAACAGTCATTCCTTTGCCACGATCATGATGCGTAGTTTAACGAACGCGTGTATTTAATCGGACACGTTTTATTTACATAGTATTTGCATATCGAACGGCGATTGCCACGATTGCACCGCGTGGCGCACATTTTTAATGAAAGGGTTTCCTAAACACTAGTGCGGGCAGAATTTCGCTCGTTTCTATGAGTGGTAAATGATTTAGAAAGCCAGGGATTTTTCGCAGCTCTTGGGTAAAATTATAACTGGCACGAAATTTTCCATCTTTTACTGCTTGCGGCAAGTTTAAAGACTGAAGCGTTCTGCATTTAGAACGCTGCAGCCCTTCGTGTAATTATATATATTATGCGTTTATTAATTATAAATGAAATTACTTTACACCAGGAAAATTATTTTCCGTGTTAAATTGTCCGGATAAAATACTAGAAAAACAGTATTTTACTTTAGAAATTAGAAAATCCCAAAAAAGAAAACCGATACACCTGTCTGCTCATTTCTCTATGCAGTTTTATTTGACAAAAACCCGTCGAACTATCAAGAAACGTGAAGTATCCTACGGTCGTGACGCAGAATTATTCAACTTCGACTAATCAGATTCCGGGACCTGAAACGAGCTTGCGAGATTGTCGCCGCACTTTTAGCTCGCCCTCCGCCGAATACCTGAATTAACTAATTAACGTAATATTCTACGTGCCGCCCGTCTGGCTTTTCACCTAGTCCCTGTAAATGCCGCAAAACGACTGCAATTTAGAGGAACTACATCCAGAAATCTTACGAGCCTGTCCCGTAACAGCTCAGAGTTTGGAAAAAATTAATTTAAATTTTCCATCGTAGCTTGACATTACGAAAATGTGTTTTTAAAACGTCACGGGCAAATTCGTAATATTCTCTCAACTATAAATACTAGTAACCCAAACGAGCCGATTTATTAATTAGAAACAGGATTACAGACAGTTCGCCTTCGTAATTCATCGTGACGTTCAACCCCGCGCAAAGATCACGGCAAAATGGAACTGACAAAGTTCCCCATGTTCCCTATCTTTGGTTTAGCCGGGACCGCAATCGCGGACCGACAGCAACTTTGTCGACACGAAGACGGTTAAGCGTCGTCGACTGGTACAACCGGGGAACTTCAGCTACTCTTGGCCAACGTAAACTCCATGCTTGACTGATAGAGGCTTCCTGTCAGTGTTCGCCCACTTTTTCGCTCGCGAATCTCGTCTTTACATGAACTTGGAAGTTTGCGAACCTCACCCTCGCTGTTACAGCTTGCTCCGTCGGCTTGCAAGAAAGTGTAACGCCGCGGTAAACAACCGAAGCCGACCCGGTTCGAGTTCATCTGAGCTTGAGGCCGGGCAGGTACAGTGCACCAGGCTTTGCGTCATCTTCGGGCAATCACGAATAAACAGATTCGAAAATTGATTGATCGCTGGCGCAGGGTGGTATCCTCCGTTTTGGTCGTTTAATACAATGCGGCAGTGGAGTTGCTGGTTTAGACGGTTCGACGGTAGGGAATATACAATTTCAGTGGGCTGGCCGTGCCAAAAACCTTACATACATGCACGGTCGATATTCTCGACACCTTTGTAACTGCCTGGCAATATGCGCGTTGCGGCTGGCAATGCATCACGAGAATTGCCCACGGGACGTGCGTCGCCCTTGTGACGTACGTGTAAGTCCCGGATTAATTTCTTCGTCGGTCCCGAATCATCGACGATTTTTCAAACGTTCCCCGCACCTGTCGGCGCCGTCACGTTTCGCTCGCGTTCGACGGAGCCATCCCGTTCGGCACCGTTCAATTTTCACGCCGGGAAAATTCTTTTTCTTTTTCGAAAATTTCGAAGCGCACGATTCGCATCGTTCCCTCGCGAGGGGAAAAAGAAGGTCGCGGAATAGGAAACAATATTTTTCCTACTTCACGCATGGAAAGGATTTTAAATCGCGATTTTTAAACGCCGTGATCAGTCAGTTCTCTTGGCGGTAATGTTCAAAGGAAACTAGTACGCTACCGTGGACACGGTGGCTAATTGGCGTCGATCAAACTGCACAACCGCTCTGCACGATTTAATTAAGAGTCTCAAAGCTATAACAGAAGAGGATGGTATTGTTTAGAAAGAACGGGGAAAGCTTTCGCGAGGGATGAGAGGGAAGCTAAGAAGCACACTTCATCTCGAGTATCCTATCGAATCGAAACAATGCGCCGTATTGAATACAGCGACGCATTTAATACTCTGACTTTATAATAATTGTATTATTATGCCAATAATATCATTGTTGCTATATTCTAGCCGTATATAAAACCAAAAAATACCAACAAAATTCCCCCCCTTGAAAAATATGAAACACAGATATCTTTGTACGAGTAGAAAATAATGGGGACAGATAACAAGTAGAAGTATCCCCCGATTGACCCATACAAGCCATATCATTTCCATCGCCTTTCCCCCGGACAAATAAATTACACGGTCCTTGGAAGCAACCCCCGATTAATATTAAATGCCTCGATACGATCGTTCGCATATCGCCGGGCGAATCGAGAATCGAGAGGGGGCGCGAACACGTGCAACCTGGAGAAATGAAACACCGGGGTTCGTTTGCTCGGGCGATTACAGGAGTTCACGAAGCAGGCTTAAGCGTGGTCGCGCAAACCAACCCCAGCCAGTCACCCTACGAAACTGACTTCCCTAATCGTGAATAAAAGCGGAAAGTTTTAGATCGGCACGGTAACGTTTACTTCTCGCCGGCTTAATCCTTGCCCGGTTACTTCGCCATCGGAGCAACTCCTTTAATTCCATAAACTTTCCTTTTAGTGACTCGGAATACATTAGCGGGGGAACACGGGACAGCTAAAACTGCAATTTATCTTGCCCGCTATGAACGCGCAATACACCGTGTCGCCCGAGCGTTTCTTGCACGATTCCGGACGGGGACGTTGCTGCCACGAATTAATTATGCGTCTCAAGAATGGCCCGACGGTGGATTAAATCGATGCTCGGTTTCAATTCGACGCCTAAAAAATTACTGCTCGGCGGGAAGATTAATTCGTCGACGAACGGCGGGCACCGGGGACAATTACGATCGTCCGACATGAAAGACAAACTGTCTTCACGAACGAAACACCGTCGCGCGGATAAAATACTTCAGCTCCTGGTTTGGAAAAATTTATTCGGCCGAGTTGAAATATCGTGCGATGAAAAAAACACAGCGGAATATTCCTTTTTCATTACACGCTGCACGCCCGTTTATTTGCCTCGCGGGCACAACAAAGGCCATAAATATCGCAAAAATTTATTAAACAATAAACGTCAATGGCACAATGAGAGTGGACGCGAGGAACGTTAGCCCGGCGAAACGGTCGATTTCTTGCGCCGCCATTCAGTATCCCAGCACCACCTGTATTTCTGTTTAGTTTCAATTGAAAATCGAGCAAAACACAACGGTCGGTCCGTCGGTTTTCAAAGCCGCGGGAAAAAGCTCTAAGCAACGCGTCAACTATAAATCTAACGTGTATGGCGGGCGCAATAAGTCGTTCTGCCATGAATGTGTGTAAATGTCGCGGTGGCCACCATAGAAAGCGACTAACAAACAAACCTGGAGCGACGCGTCGCTTGCGCTATTTGCAGCCGGGTTTCCTGATTATTCGAACGACCGTACGCCACCAGGAGCGCGATATTTCTGGGGGGAAACCGTATTTATTCTGTACCAACGAGGTGCTTCTCGGAGCACGACTAAGGTAAAAGGCCAGCTCGCGCGATCCTTCGCAAAATGTTCATGCTAGACGAATTTTTGGAGACAGCGTTTGGTTACCGTGATAATAAAATACCGGGAATTCGGCGGATTAGATTAGAAACATAAATTGTGTGCAGAGTGAGAGGTTCCCGTAATCCATTTAGAATTTCACTTGCGTCAAGTACGTGCTATGAATGAACTTGTGTCAAGTACGTGCCCTATGTTGAGCATAGCGGATGAGGAAAGGAGTGAAAGTACGGGGAAATCGAAGGCGAGTAAGAATTTCAATGGCAAACGACAGTCGAAGGAATATAGAACAACAGAGAAATGTGCACAGAAGAAGCAAGTTGTTTCAGCGTTAAGTAAAATTACATGCTTCCCCTATGCATGATGTTGTACTTCTTTGATCGAATAAAAATATCCCAATAAATCCCCGTAAACAACACTTTGCCTTTCATTACGGAATTGCTTCGAAGATATCTGGTTCACCCATCTTGATTATCAAGTTCCGTGAAGCAACTCGCGGCAACCGCAAGACCGACAGCCCCTAATAATGTAAATAGCTCGTAGGATCGCAAATAGCTGATTGACTGGCGTGATTGGAATGTCCTCGCGATGCCTAAGGTAAAGCTGGCAAAGGTAAGACCGGGTGAATCGGGCAAAAGCATAGAGCGGAGCGCGAAGATAATTAGCAAGAACGTCGGCAGTAGATGAGATCAACGATACGCTCGAAAGGAGAATCAAGATCAAGCCTTCGAGATAGATTGACTTGTGTAGCCAGAAGCGGTGCGTTCGCGCATCAGATTTGATTAATTCTGAAGCCAGGCCGAGAAATAACTACGCTTTTGTCTGCTCCGCAGACGAATTATCGGCGGGAACCCGCGACGCAACCAATCCACGTATTTATTGATTACAAATGTACGCGGGTTCGCCAATCTTTAGAAATGTTGTTCAGAATTTTACAAATATTTCGCGATGGATTTCACAAAAATGCAGGCACGAATTTTTACAAATATTCAGAGACGAACATTTGCTAGTTCGTACAAATATTCCCTCGGGCGTACTCGCCAATTCTTGTCCGAATAAATATTGAATAAATACATTTAAAAATTTAGCTGCTGCAACCACACTTGCGTGTTCTGTTGCAAACATGGAAAACTCGTGTACAAACAGAGGATCGGAATCATTCGTGCAATGTGAGATAAATTTTCAGTCGAGCAAGTTTTTTAATCGCCTCTTACAATCTCAGAGTCACACTACTATTCGGGTCAAATCCGTGTAATTGACTCGATATTGCATAACAAACCAACTCCTCAAATGTTTCCCAACATAGAGATACAGAGCAGGCTAGGCGAAGCCGAATTCGTCGGCCGTTGAATCAAAGCAGGCCATGAATTATGCGAAATTTCATTGATCCCATGGATAATTCACGACAGATCGATTATCGAAAATCGGTTCCAACGGAGAAAGCAGCGGATCATAAGTAACCAGGATCAAACAATTCCAGCATCAGAAAATGGAATCAGAAAATGGAGAATGAAAGTAAAACACAAAGTGGTGAAGGGGAAAAGAAGAAAGGGTGTCTGTGGGTTATTTCGATCGTTCGAGCACTTATTGCTCGCAGTGTTCGTACCAGAAGAGCATTAGAGATCACCGTTGAAATCGACGCGCAACCGGCACATGCATCGTTCTATCGCATTGACATTTTAATGGGGATGCTGCATAGAGGAATTTTGTTAAAGGCTTCTTGTCGTCCACGCTCCGATACAGGGTCGTGCGACGAGTATATACGTCGTTCTTTGTGGCCACTTTCAAAGGCCTTCCGCGGTAATTGATCGGTCATCCGTTTCCTATAGTTTATTGTTGCTGCGCGCACACCAAGACCGCCTGCACGTTTTCAATCTCGCCGACTCATTCGGCCGACGTGCCGCAAACGTAATGATTAATTAATCAGCCAGCCTGCGGTGAATTAATGCGACAGTTTTTTTCCGTGGCGTGGCTGCCACTTGGAAATCATTGCTCTAGTTCTCGCCGAAGGGTGAAACGAAATTATTTTCCCGTTTTCCCAGTCCTCTCTGTATGGTCGATCGATTCTTTTTAACCCGCGACGCGATAGGGATGACCGATAAATTTTTTGGATGGTTCCTTTCGATCAAGTTCCAACGGGAAATAATTGAGCAGGTTATTTTATTAATTGCACCTCGCGTAACACTTTCGTTCACGCTTTAGACATAAAGAAAATATTGCTTCTCTCTATCATTCACGTTGCATTATTCCTCTTGCTCCACGAAGGAGCGGTAATTTTCCACGCTATAAATAAGACTTACTATTGCATCTAAAAAAGCATGGGTTGTAAAATGTAGGCAAACATCGAGTATCCATTAACTTCCTCCTCATACAAAGGTCGTGAACGTAAAACGATTTCTTCGAAATTCCCTGTTTCGCCCAATTGTCCGGCGTGCGCTCTCGAACCCATAAAACTGAAATAACTGTCGTCCACATCAGCCTGAATTCGCTGCGTATTCGCTTCGAATTCGAAGCGAAATGGCGTCATTTGCAGCCGATTTTCCACGATAACGAGAATTCGGTCAATACGCGAACACTGGCTACGGAACGGGTTTTACTGTTCAGTTGAACGTTGAATACATAACACGGCCGTCCGCCATGATGACCAGCGGCATTAAACCTTCATGGTCACCGTTCAAGAACGAGCGGCGCACTGCTTTATAGCATCCCCGTCTGCTCGTCAACAAGAAGTCCCAAGCTTAATGCACATCTTTGGAAACATCTGCGACAGGACACTTCGTTCTCACAGGTTGTTGAAAGAAACAGAGCTCCGTCGTGAGTTCTGGATCATTTTTTAAGCACGTGGATTAAGCAACAACAATCTCTGTGCTGCTGCAAATACTGAAAAAAATTCGAAACTCCAGGAATAAATTGCGGCGCGATTGTAAATAATTGAGAAAGATCAGAATTATTTAACGTCCCGGTAAATCGTTCTTTTCCATACGCTTTTTAACTCGCCGCATTTATTGCAACCTGATCGACGTCACGATTAATAGCAGAGGTAGAGCGATATTTACTGGACGCGTAAAAAGCGCAACAATGCATTGTGCAAGTATCGTGTTCTATCCTGGCTGGGTTATAACGACGTACAACGTTTATCGTTTTCAGGATACGGTGATGAATGTTCATTCAAAAGAATCACTGATTAATCCTCGTATCTCGCGTGCATTACGTGCTAATAACGCGGTGTGTTCTGGAGGGCATTCTTTTCTGTTCAGTGATAAGTTGTAATAACGAAAGATGGGCCAGGCTGGACAATGAAGAATAATGTTACGATGCGCAGAGTTCTGTGGCAATACGAACACCGTGGACAAATGCAATTTCTGTCGAATTCGAACGGTACCCAAGATCGAATAGTCTGAAAGAATATTCTTAATCGTAGATTATTTTCCCGACTTTACCAAGCCGTGCGCGGCAATTGAATAATTGCCAGAATGAATTTCAACCCCGTAGCTCGATGGTTATCTGTGCATATATTTTACTGTGAGCCGGCACCGACCAACGCTACGTACCACCCGATAAAACGAGCAACGAGGAAAAAATACAAACTGTCGGGGGGAAAAACAAATAAGACAGTAAGACAAGAGAGTCCAGACGACTTTCCCGCGAAGGAATCGCGAACGCGGCCGATTTTCCACTTTGAACGTTTCAACTGCACCGCGTGACTTCATTAAACGCGCATCACGCGCACAAAAAAAATGAAACTGCATGCAGAAGGTACATATTATGCGGGCAGCAAGGCGACACGCTATCGTACAAGCGTAGCATCCTCTAATGATGCAAAAGCCGGATGGCTGCACAGCAATATTCCCTTTTGCATCTTTCCTTTTTCACCTGTCGCGCCGTGCTCGTGTCCCACCTGCGCTGCACCCGATCCTTCACCCTTCCGCACGGTTCTCTCTATCTCAACCCGCGCCCGCCCGCGCTAACGCCACGTGGAAAACTCCAATAATCAGCAAACTTGCCTACGTGTATACAGATCGCGAACCGGAAATTCATTAGACGACCATTGTGCATTTACCCTCGGTCCAATTAGTATTATTTTTCGACCCGACGTGCACGCGTTTATTCAGCGCTTCGACGCCCGATTGCCGACGTCGAATCGTGTGCTCTGATTCCTGCACGGCCTGGGCCTGCCCACAAAATCGTTTCCATCAGACGACGGTAAATTGACAGTAGCGTTCGTATTATTTTAGCCACAGGTAATTTAATCATTTTCTTACGCGTGCCTAGATCATTTGATAAACAAAGCCCGCTTTTGTTCGTATCGCGACCCACTCAATTGTCGCTGCTGTTATCCCCCCAAAGTGACTCGGCGATAGTAATAACATTTGTCATTAATTACAGGCATTAATTGCTGCGCGAGACGGCATTAATCACTTTGATTAATCGCTTGCTAGTAATGCCTCGCCCACCCACGCCTCCCTAAACTCCTCGTCCGTGATAGTCGTCCCGAAGTACGAAGGAAAATAGAAACCATTTATCTGAACGTCTATGACGATTACGGTGAACAAAAATCAACAACAGAAACAATCGAAATATTAATTAAAAGCCAGCACGTGTTTACGAAACGAATCCGCCTAAAACTTCCCTCAAGCCCAAACACTTTGCACTCAATTTCACCTAACAGCTAAAACCGCATACCCAATTGTCAACTGCGATAATCATTACCAGCTAATAATAAGTATCGAACGTCTGAGAGGCATTTCACCCACTTATCCGCTCAGCACCGCAAAAATTCGGAGACCACTATTGGATCGGAGCGGACACCGCCAGAATCGGACATCACGCTCATCCAGGAGCCGTAATTTCAATTGGAAAACGAGCAAAAGGACCACGGGGAGGACTGTCGGGGCTCGTGCACAGAAAGCGGAATCGGCCCGGTCCGCATTAGTATTCGTGAGGATCCCGTGCTGAGAACCGCTGTGCCGATCGCGTGCATTTCAACGGCATCTGCTTCGTATTGGAGGCCAACTGCTCTCCGCGATGCCTGCTTCTCACAATTATGCGGTGATATCGTAAATACGACGCCCTTTAAAATTCCTCTCACTAATACCCGGCGCCCACTACACTTCGTCGCGCTTCCTTTTAATTCCGCCGCTTTCAGCCGATATCGGAAGGGTGGGGCTCGTAAGGGGCGAAACTTTGGAACGCCTGAAAATTAGCCGGCTCGGTGGCGCGTCGGCTAAATAAAAGTTCGCCTTTAGGGTGGCGGAAAGGAACGGGCTGCCGGGTTTGGAAATTTTTGTCGTTGGAATCGGAATGGAACGGGGCGGCTCGTTGAAAATTACTATACCGGCGTGAATTAAGAGGCTTTCAAGAAGCGGGAACAGTGCTCCGGGCGGGCCTCGTTACGGGTCAATCCTTTGCGAGATAAGACGGGGTTAACAGGCCCGAGGCGATCGAAGATTCGCAGGCAACGACGAGTTCCTCATCGGGCACGATACTCTGCTTCGATTTTGTAGGCTAAATCCCACTCGAATATTAGGGGGTTCGGACGACATTTCCAATTGTTTGGATAATTCGGTAAGTCGGTCAAGAGTTACAGTGTCTGTAACACAATACAGGGTTTTTCGTTGGGCTCGATTATTTGTATAAATTTTACACGACATATTGATTAATCCGTGGCACAATGGTTTATTCGGCTACGTTTCTCTGTAGCCGAATAAAAAAGTCTTATCTCCATTCCAGTAACCAGGCAAACAGGAGCTATCATACCAAGCACATCGGGGTTCGTATCGCTTGCATCAAAGTGTCGTGTTTACGGGGGTTCGTAAAGGCGAGACAGGAGGACAGGTTGGGCCCTCCCTTTGGCGGTCCAACAGGCTGCAGGGTGGTCCGCGGTTCGTTGCACTACACGCAGGCCAGATAGAGGGGCTCGGTTCGCGTACAAATGTAGCCGAACGGGGGATGAAGTGGAGAACGGGGTTTGGCGGCGGCGAAATGCACACAAATAGGAAAAGAAGAGAGCGTTCAGTGGATGAAGGGAGACTGACAGAGTAGCGGAGCTGGTCGACAAAAGGACGCAGCCGGCGAAACGTGATTCTAAAATAAATTCATCGGATTCTGAATTCGAACACGGGGCGAGGACGCACGATCGACGCCGTTTTGGAAATGAAACAAAAACGTAACCGTCTAATCAGAGCAAATTTTCCTCTTCGGAATAATATAAAAGACCTTGGTTCTTCGAACATAATGCAAGTTCAACCCGGCATAACTTTTTGTTCGTTTAGAAAAAAAATAAAAAATTCTGACAAAGCGTGGAGAATGAAAAATTCATTAAATGGCAGAATTTTGGTAAAATCGATTAGAAATTTCTTGCTAAATTGCTTCTATCATATGCTACAACATAATAAATTGCAACGCCGGCGGAATTTGTCCAGATAATCAAGCGGTATTCGAACAGAGTCTACGAATGAACGGAGAGGAATAGAAGGATGATACTCGAGGTACAGCGATACTGTGAGGAACAGATAAGTGGGCAATTGGGAGACGAGGCTGAAGGGTAGAAGAGATTTAGGATACAGTGGCCATAATGTATGCAATTGGGCCGAGAAGCGTGTAGGGTGGTACCATCGGTTGGTCGATTATGCGTGCTGTTGAATGGCGAGGAGAGCAGGAAGCTGGGAACACACAAGCCCGGAATACTCGGCCGCCTACGTAGGCACTATGCACGTCAGGTATTATATGGTATTTAGCGTGTATCTGCTGCTCCACGCACGCCGTGCTTCAGCATTCTGCAGTCAGAATTGCTGGGGAACACGTGTTCCAAGAATATCGCCGGCACGAACGTCCTCAAGACCAATGGTTGCTTTGCCATCTGCGTCCAATTGTTAATAGAACCGCGCGAATGAAGAATAATAATGAATGAGAACGTCCAATTTTCCGTACGATTTTTCTGCGGCTGAGCAATTTTGTATCGTTCTTTTTTCGCGTCTCTTTAGCTCCTGTATTAACGATCAACGTGTTCATGATTCGAATTCGAACATTCCATCGTCTGACATATTTACTTATACTACTTAAAAATGCACCTCGCTTTATCGTTGACCTACACTACTCGATATATTTCATTTCAATCTATGCATCATACAGTGGATCGTTCAAAATGCAGTGCCTTTTATCGTTGACAGTAGTATACGAAATATTTAAAGCTGGCAATTTCTACCTCGTTTTCTCGCTTATTGCTGTCCCGAACTGGGCCACCGATGCGTTCGATACATCCTCAAAATGTACTCACGTCGCGAAGAGCTCCATCCACGCGTGTATACGTGATACCGGGCCTATTATCAGCCCTTCGATATAATTTCGACACTTGACGATCTACACGCTCGCGATGGAATTTCGTAAAATCTTGGGGCATGCAGATTAACTAATTCGCAACGATCCAAAAGTATCCCTCTACGTTTCTCGGTCGAATTAAACAGAAATTAGTCCACGAATTGTCACTTTCCATATGCCGCGGGTCGAACGGCACGGTTATTTTGAAATAACGAGCATCATAATCGAGTTAGGGGCCCAGGCGAACCGACAGGCGTTATGAGAAAAATGGAAACGAAACCGAATTCGAGTTACAGTGTTTTTCCAAGCGAGCCGGCGAATTTCAAATGATCACATCCCTGAAAATAAAAAAGCCGCGTGCCCATTCCGCGACTGATTCGATTCGTTTGCATGCAAATGTAACCTTCACAGGTGATAAAACAACCGCCCCGTGATATCGTCTGGGCAATGGCCCTTTTATCCTCGCCTCAGATACTGAATCGTACCCGGACAAGAAACAGGGACAATCTAATCGATGCGAAGAACATGGCCGATGTAACATGCGCGAAATTAAATTCTCTGTTTACGCGAGCGAAGGAAATTTGCAGAGAACAGAAGAAACAGGTTTGGCGAATATAGAGCCGGCTTAAAATTAACGAAGGGACTGTTTGGAAAACAGAGTCTCCATTTTCTGTTCGCAGAGGGGGGAACTGGGGAAACAGAATCCTTAGTTTTGCTCGACGACAGGGGAAACTTCGGCTAGAACTCGAATTAAATTCATCGAGCGAGCACCGTTCATCTTCTTCGAGTTTGCTCGACCCTTTATCCAATTTCGTTGACGTTTCATACGATTTATCTACGCGTGCCCGCGTACGCGCTGCAAATTGTGCATCGTCCGGCCACTTTTGTGGACCAGTGTGAACGGCCAGCAGGTGCGAGTATCGACCGAAAGCCTATCGAACGAGGTATTTTCGCGGTCAATCTAGTCGAAATTTAAACGCAATAACATTGCACCTTCCATCCTCGCGACGATTCCGGCTGAGAAGAAATTTTAATACGACGATATTGTATGAATAGTAACGTACCTTTTGGTAATTGATGGCCAGGAGAAGGTACTTCCGATCGGCCGACACTTGATGATCAAAACTAGATATCAGTGCCTGGAAACAGAGATCAGAACATTATTGTTCACGACGGTTTCTTTCGAAAAGTTCATCTAGAAAGGGGCTGATTATTTTTCAACCACGTCGAGGTAATCTCTTTTAAAGCACAGCTCAGCAGAAAGAAAACACGTTGTACTCACATTGTTACTCGAGTCCAGGATGGTCCTCGGCTTCCTCGATGTGACATTATAGATCAGGAGATTTCCAGTTTCATCGCGATACAGTATCTCGTTTCCTGTAACAGAAACGTAACGTGTATTCCTCTAGCGATCTCTTCCTCCGACGCTGTAGAGATACGCTGGCTTTTTTTGCGGGGACAAAAAAATAAATTGTCACGATAAAGACCGTTCGATAAAATGGAATTACTTTTATATCGCACACCGTTCCCGCGAATGCTGGTTTAGACAAGTTGCACCGAAACGCCCGTTCTGATTTACATCCTAACCCCACGATATTCTAATTCAGAATATCCCGATAATTGCACTTAGCCAGCGTGAGCATTAAAAGTTTCAGAAGCCGATAAAAAACAAAACTTTCTGCAATAGTGCAGAACAAAGTTTGCGCGCACCACAGATAACCAATGCTACTTCATTACTGAAAACGAACTAGTTCTGCACTACTTTTTTCCTGAAACGAACAATTCATAAAATTGCCTAATACAACTCTACGGCCAAAGCTTTTAAATTCCTTTACAACAACGTGGGAAAAAATGATCTAAGAACGACTGAAAGTCCCGACGCTGTTAGGCGCGATCGATCCACGGTCTAAACCTATTAATCTACGTAATCCGCACTGTCGCTCCTAATTAACCCAAATTGACGAAGTTTTCCCAGCGAACGAAATCAAACCGCAATAATCCGCGTCCCTCCTTTAAGCATTAACCACCTTTGTTCCCAATTAGTCCGGATTAACAAGGTTTCGCTGCGAAGGGGTAGAATGTGCACCTGTAACCGATATTCAGTGGCCACGCCACCGATATCAGAGGCCAATATAAACGTCGATTCAGCAACGATCGCCCACGGATATTTTTTCCAGTGTTCCGTTGCCGCGTCGTTGCGTCACGTATCGTCGTATGAAACTGTGAAGGCGAAACGCACAGGATTTTAATATCCGGCACGACGGATCAACAACCACGATGAAATCGTGGGGGATCTGCTAAACGACTGCGAAGGTGGAAGTCGCGGAAACGTTTGTGAAAGACACGGGAGAAATATGTCGGAAAAAAAGGTTGCAGTGTCGACGATAATAAAAAAAAAATATAGATCCGCGAGAATAACAGGTGGAAACGGTAATGAAATTTTTTAATAAATCTGTATCTCTGAGTCTGGGAGAGGGAAGCTTTATTTGCGACGTGTAATCTAGTGGTGGGTGTAAAGAAGAAATTTAATCTTGCAGCAACGTGTAGAAATAGTTTGGAAACTTGAAGCACCACTTCGACAAACTTATTCCATCGATCAACCCCATCGTTTCCTGATTTTGACGTAATGTCAAGTTGAAAAATGTGTGTGGAAAAGTCGTCGAGATTGTGAAAAAAGTGGGGAATAAAAGTATAGGAGTGAAAATAAAAGCCTGGTGCAGAAAAGAAGGTTCGGAAAAAATTATAGTGAAGTATACGGTTCCTTGTGTGTCGGGTTCAAAGCAGTGACTCGATGTATGGTGCTTCGCGTATTACTATATTCCCCGTAGAAATAGAAAATGCGTTCAGCCAGTATATTACTGTCGCTTACGGCATCTGACAAACGTCGAATCTATTCATGCGACTCGATGAGACCTGTGCTGCCTTGTTTTATTTCTGCTTGCGTTTTTCATTGCTGGATCGTGCTTTTAATAGAGGGATATGAATGTGACTATAAAGAGTACGTCTCTACGAGACTGACAGTCGAGCTCCATGATTACCAGCATTATCGGTTTACTGTCTTGCTTACACGTGTAATAAAGTGGGTATATTTTGCGTATCAACGGGTGAACGCGATTTTTATTGTTAAATATCTCGTAAACTGTACCGCGTCTACGGAAACGGCCTGGGACGAGACAAACATTTTTCGTTTTTATATCTGCACGCAAAGTTTCATCGTGTTATTCGTATAGCTGTTCGTAATCACAGCGAAAAATAACATACAAAAACTCCAGCGAGTTAAAACTTTAGTACGCTCATTTTTTAAATACATATCCAACCGTTTGTTTGCTCATCTGTTAAACGCGAATTAAACATAATACAATCATTTCATATTCGTTCTACATCCTCCACTATATTAATTTCAAATTATCCCAATCGCAACGCCTATTTCTAACAAAATTTACGTGCAGTTTCCAGATATTGCTACGTGACTGGTACCTAGCGAACCAAACTACAGACGGGCCTCGCAGGTGAAATGACTTGCCTCGTTCATTTCCATAGAAATTCACGCGATCACTTCAGATTTCACCGGCTGCGGAATCTATCGACGCCCGTGCATGCATTATTACAAAGCAGCATTTCCAAATGTACCAACGTAGCAGGCCAAACTAGACCGTGATGCACATGGCGTCGCGATGCGTCGCATTTCTCGTGTACATACGGGAATCCACGTCAACGCGGGATTTGCCCGAGATAATGCCGCAGCCTTGACTCGTTCGGGCTAACACGCTGTTTCCCTGCAATTTTCCTTCCCAACCAGTCTCACCCGGCCACGTTTCGCGCAATTTATTCAAATATTTTCCCGCGACAACAAAGAGGGTTACGGTCGCTGGCGTAAATGAGCGTTTTCTCCAACAAATTCCGCAGTCGAGCAATTAGGTATGCGATTATCAAGATACTGTAATAATCATTATTATTAAATAACAGCCACGCTCGAGTGAAAAATGATTAAAACTGTTCAATGTTATAATTTCGCTATGCTTTGTAATAAAACATATCTCAAGGGTGCGGGAAATTTGATTTTGCAATTTCTGCAATTGTATTACAGCTTAACGCGGTAAAACAATGCCAACCTCCTAGCGCCTGCCGATGCTAAACGAAAACATCGGAACGCTGTGTTTCCTCTGTTTAGACGAATGGCGCCGGTCGCCGTATTGCCGTGGCGAAATGTACATCGGCCGCAAAAAAGCTCAGTTCCCCAATAAACGACAAAAGAGCTTGCATTCTTCTTTTTACCCGGGGAAGCACCGCGCATACAACATGCATGCTTTTCAAGGATCGTCTGGCCTGGCACCAGCCTCGATTTTAACGAAGACGTGCACAGCATAATAGCGAGGGCACGATGTTCAAAAAACGCTGACATACCGATAGCCGCGTTAGCTTCTAATTTGCGTGATCACAGCTCGTGTACGAACACTCTCACTACTTTCACTCACTCTCTCTATCTTCCTTTCTTTCACCCCCTATGCATATCGTTCAGGCAGCGTCGCGTATTAATCAAGTTCGTTCGTACGCGAATAACTCGGGCACACAGAGAGCTTTATAAGTGAAGTTGGTGCAGGCCGCACACATGTATGTGCAATGACACTCACAGTGCACTCATCCAGCCACCGCGGCGGTAATTTTTCTGTAAATAAATCGAGCCGCCTGTAAACACCCTTCTGTGATTCGTCGTCGATAATTTTTTTTCCCCCCCGAAGCACACAGAAAACCTGTCTTGCAAAGCGACTGTGCTGCCTGGGAAAATTAATCAACATAGCCAACATCGTTTGAAGCAAGCACACACACGGTGTATGTGGGTGTACGTGAAATTGCTTGAAAATAGGGCAGTTTTTAGACCGTCTCTTCGAAGGAAATTATTTCGCAGCCGCGCTGACGTAATTCGGCGAGCCTCAAGGGCCTGAAATTCGCAAATTCCATTTCAATATTAATAACTAATAACACACTCTCGCGGGCTGTCCGTGTCGACTTTATTCTTTCCGGTCGTTTTTCTTTCTTTATTTTTTTTCTACTTTTTTCTCCGTTTCCAGCCAGGAAGATTGCGGATGAAAGTTTAACGCTGTGTGCTCATCTACGACACTCATTCTTCACGGAGGAGACGGATGGCTCGAAGATTCCGTTAGATTGCCAATCTCTTATATCTTTTTTTTTTTCGAACGATTTGTTAGGAAAATCGTCTCACGGGTATTAGTGATCTAGCGTGAAAGATTGTCAGTGTCGGTTCTATCGCGAATTCTTTAGCTGGGGTTAAAGAAAAGAAAAAAAAAAGGTTAGAGCCAAATTTCATTTGGAGCGAGCTCATTTAAATTTCCAAGCGTACGCTTCACGCACTATCCCCTGTAACTCTAAAGGAAGCTTAGCCAGCAGCAAAAGTCTCGAGACAACCACGTCCAGCTTATGTGCCGGGTGTTTAAACGTAACGACGCCGTTTACAAAGGGGAACGAACCGACAGCCGTTGCTGCGTGTGCATACTTTCATAAGAAACTCTCGGGGACGCGCTGTAAACTGAAGAAAACGTTCCAGGCAACGCTGCTGATAACTGCCCTGGGATTAAGGGGCCGCTTGAAACTGTGAAAACGGCCACGGCCACGAGAAATAGCTGCGTGGCAATTTTGCGAGACTGGAGAACCAAAACGTTTACAATAGACTAATACGAGCAGTCATTCTTCAGACAAGCGACGAGAAATATTTTATCTACCGGCTGGACGATGAAAATCTTGGAAGCATTGAACGTCGTAGCACGAACGATACGTCGAAGGACTCGAGTATCCAGGGGCCAGAGAAGTCAGACGTTTCGTGGGCGAAAAACTCGAGCGATCCCGAGAATAAAATTCAAAAGCTCCAGAGACTCCCCACGGATCGAAACTACAAAACTCGGACGTCCCTAATCTCAAAAGCGGCCACAACTTCATCAATATGCATGTACATATTTCCGTAACACGACAATCGAGATCGCCGCCCGTCTAACTTCTCGCCCCAGAGCATTCCCGTCGTCTACAACGGGCGGCCCTGATAACAGATCCATCAAAATTTCGCCCCAAATTCGCGGACCCTAATTGTATCCTCCCGTGAACAAGCAGAGCAAGTCTCCCGGACGGAAGCTCGTTTTCTACAAATGGAACTCCCTTGTATCCGACAAGCTACTCGTACATCATCATCCGCGCCGTGTAGCCGTGCAAACGAGGACCGCCCTGGAGATGCCGCACGGTGTCCTCGTGGAGTTGAACGGCGACAAAACCGGAGTGGGGAAGCCGGTTTGTCGAGAGGGAAGAAAAAGAAGAGTTATCGACGGGACGAGTTGCCCTGTGGGACCTGTTACCGAAAGATAACGACGATTCACGCGGAACGTCCATCGTCGTTTCAAATGACGTGCGCTGTTCCTCGCCATTATGAACAACTGGACGGATCACCGTGGAGGATGTCCCGTGTGGCCGGGCAATCGCGGAACACGGCCACGGTCTGGAAATAATGGAGGCAACACGGTTTTACGCGCGCCCGTTAAATCCGCCAAGGCTCGATTATATTTATGGATTCCGCCCCTGAATCGGCGCCGATCGAATACGTTTATTAATTCCCGAACGATCGGGGTGAATAAATATTCGCGCCTTGCCACGGCGGATCGAAACCCCTTGGGGACGGTGTAGCGGAGTTTCGTCGAAAAAGAAGATTTATTTCGCGGACGCTGGAACAGGTTTTGATGGATCGTTCCGCCGGTTTCTTGCTCTTCCTCTGGTTCGGACTTCCCGGGTGGTGGACGTGTGCGAAAGTCGGGGTGTACGGGTGGAGATTCGATGAGGAACGTCGGAAAGGGGAAGTGGAGTCTTCGGGTTTGGAAATCGTAACGTAATTGGCAGGGTTGTCCGCAGGAAGGGATAACGAAGTCCGAGAGATCATTAAAATTCGGAGCACCGTGGAAATTTGGTAAATCGGTGAGATTGCACGGGATGTTAGAATGACTTTTCGTCCCTGATTTCCTGATGTCGATGTGTGACACAGACGAATTATTATTGTACCACGATGATCATTATATAATAATAATTTTCATCGAAGCATAAGGCCATTTATACAAAGTCTTCTTGTTGTATCATTGGAAAACGACGCAATAAAAGAGCAGATGTTTTCTGTAAAAAAAAGAAAGGAGAGAACAGACGTTGTTGCAGGCCCCAGATGGAAGCTATTCTCACGTGTCGTGCGTTGAAACTCGAGAACATCCAATTACGACACTTATGGCGCCACTTTATCATCCCGAAGATTATAAAGGATCTTAAGGGCCGCGGAGATGAAGGAGCGATAACAATTTTTATCGGGGGTAATTGCCAGCAAGCGAAATTCCGAAGCTTCCCCCGCGACTATTAAATCACCTTAATCTTTAATATCTCAGATACCGCGAGAAGCGTTCGAGGAATCCGTTTTCACCCGCCTACCTCCTCGTCCTGGGACAATAAAACACCCACGAGTCTAATCTCGTGCAGAGTCGATACCTTTAACGAGCCTTCAGGGCGAACAGATTGTCCGTGGCCCATTCAAGAAACGTTCGAGAACAGATTTTCCTTAGCCTGGCCGTGAGACGATGAAATCGATTATGATCTGTTCACCGGATAGATTATTACTCTTCTAGTACCCAGTCGTTTGACTTTTTAATTCCAAATGGGACACTCGTGGGCTTCTTTTTTTACAGTGGAAATATTGATACTCTTATTCTGGACTACGTAGTACTGCCATCTACTTTAATTAATTTAAAGGGCAAAGAGGAAAAGAAAATTTTCCTGGTTGAAACGGTAATTGAAACATTTCTGTCATCTTAGGGCAGAGAGAAGCAGTGGCGAAGAAATACATATTTGGTAATTTATCGTACTCTATCGTACTCTATAATATCTGAATGCGTTTACAATTTTTATAACAATATCGTTTTAAACACGAGGGGATTCCACTTGGCAAGATAATCGAATGTTTAAATAAAGTTTACACTCAGTGTAGCCATTTATCAAGGAAGAATATTCGTTGAAAATTATCCAAAAAATGATCGTCCACCGTAATGCGATATCATATATTTTTCAGCCGGTTTGTTCGCGCGCGGAACGTAATCCCGTTTTTATGGGGGATTATTTTTTTTCAACTACGCGATTAATTAATAAAGGATTCACGTATTATCGCTTAAATGGAACAGTTGTTACATCGTGTTTTGTTAATCATTATAACCGGTGGCGCATATGATATAGGTATAAAAGGTTTCTCACTCATATACCATGCATAAGATAAAGCAACGGAGAACATATAAAATTAACAAAATCCATTAAATAATACCTCAACTGCTATTCCAACACGAATAAAGTCCAGGGAAAATTAAACAATTGGTTGCCTTATTATTTGACGATTCATCGAACATTTAGAAATCGGTAGTTACCGCGAATACGGACCGCCCACGTTATTAAATTTTACTTTTCTTTTTATTCGTAGGATTTATTAATAGCGAGCAGAGTGAATATCATATAATTCTTCGCCGGCAATTAATCGTATTCTTTATGCAAATTTACGTATATAAGTGAAATGGATACAGCTTTGCAATGTTAAGCTGAATTCTCACGGCAGACCAAGTATTGATCGTGCTAGCGATATTTCATCATTAATTGAGCTTATTTATACCATCCGTTTCTCTTTTGAGAAGAACCTCAAAGAGTCCTTTCTATCTCCTTACCCGAATTAAATGGAACTATTTTATTGCACCCTCGTTCCTATCGACGAAGAAATGTTCAATTATCGCCGAGATCCTGGTATATTATCCATTGACAAACGCACGCAAATACTCGTGTAAGTTCTTTTAGCGCTTTCCGCAGCCGTACAAAGCGTTCATTATTTCAGAGAAAAGTAATGAAGTTAGTTGTGGTCGGTACGTTTTCACCCCTGGGGAAACACGTCGACGGTGAAATGTTCAACAAGAAACGCGTAGATGATTGAGACGTTTCACATTACGCTTTAACTAGAAATTTAATTAGCAGTGAAATTATGAAATTCAAATTGCACAGAACTTTGGAAGTTAATAGAATTTGAGGGGAACCTGATCCGCGCGTCTGACTAGTAGTGTCTAGATTCACTGGTGCCCTGCTACGTCGCTATTCTATCCCTGAATTCCTGAACAATATTCTACCTACGCTTTGCAATCAATATTTTTCGCCCCCAATAGCAACCACCATAATTTCCAATCTCTTGTTCCACGTCCTATACGATTTATTAATCTCCCCGGCAAATCTCTGCGAATATGCTCCACGAATACCGAGCAAGTAAGCAACCTGTACCGACCACGATCGCGCCAATAATTGACTGACGCCGTGCCCAGCTCTATGGAAGCAGTGCGAGCTCGAGGCAAACAGAGCGAACCACTATTCGCACCGGAAGAGCAAAGTTCCCTTCAGCAAAACATCATCTGTGATTCTCTGAGCAGTGAACCTCGTTAAGTTGCTCGCCCCTTTGCCATAATCAAACTTGCACTCCATCTTCGACACCGTCGGACCACCCAAGCAATTATTTATCAAAGCAATCGTTTAAAACGACCCTATATTATACGCGAAACCCAAAATTACGAATAAAAAAATTATCTGAAAGGTAAGAGAAAAATGCACGGCGGCGAAATAAATTTATGGTGTTGAAAGAGTTAGAGGTTTCGTTTGGCAACAGAGAGAACAAGGGAGAGAGGGTGGCTGTCGGAAAAGCGGAACGGAAGGTCGGCCGAGAGAAAAGTTTCCAAGCGGAGCGGCACGGCATCAGGAGGCAGAAAAGGAAGCAACACAGTGGAAGAAACGGGACCAGGAACCCAGTCAAAAGTTGGGGGGATGGAAAAAGAAAAGCTTCACGCTATTTTAATCCAAGAGTGGGTGTCCCGGCTAGAAGCGGATTTAATCAACGCCCATTATGCGCGCTCTCGCTGGAATGATACAGTTTTGTTCGAGTTTCTTCGGGACTTTTCGCGCCGACGAGTCTGAAAGACGAGCTATCCATGCTCCAGGTTACCAATTACCACCTGGAAACTTATTCCGCGAAGCACCGCACCCCCTACCCGTTTTTTATCGCCCTCCGTGCATTCATTCTATTCCATCTTTCTATCGTCTCTTAATTAACGACACCGGGGTCACGTGGGGTGCGACGATTTCAATTTTTTTTACAAACTGATTTCTGTTCGACGAGCTCGTGCCGCCTTCTATCGCTTTTCTCTTTCTCGCCGTACGGATCGCTATTGAAATTGTCTCGCAGTTATTTCCGCGTGTACACTTTCGAGGCTGAATACGCGTTCTCTTCTTTCCTTTTTCATATACATATATCGATCCGACAGTAAAGAGGACAGGCTTCCAGCTGTGCGAAACTTGGCCCAGGGATACGACGCAGACTTCGGTAACAAGTTGGGATCGCGGATGGAATTAGAATGATTAGGGCTTCCTCGAGCATCTCGAGGGTACAGGCCTGATTAAGGAGGAGATGATTAAAATGAGGCAAAAAATATATTTCGATGCGGTGGGCTGTTTAAAATTATTCCGGTCTTTCATTTTATTCGGAGAATCCTAAATTGTAACACTAATATCGTAGATCATAGAGAATTACGAACCGATGTAGGAGGCATTTACTAGTGCTCGATGGATACTGACTAATTGCCGGATTAGCCCTTAATCTGACAGGCGCGTTCGATTGGTCGGCCGCAGAAATTGCATGATGTTTACTTAATTACCAGAGACGTTATCGTATTATCATATCGGCAAGCGGACGGTAGCATGCATCCCTGAATTAATATCTCGGCAAGCTGAACGCATAAAAATTTCAATCGGCCACGGGTAATTTCCTGAGTACAGCGCGATGCACAGCGTATGAATTCGCCATGGCGGTAAGTAATGCCGCGTTAAATATGCAACGATTAATCACCCGATACTTAGAAAAGCAACGCCGCCTAAATTTTCAATAACGAAAGGGCTGGATGCTTGCACCCGGGACGGAAAATTCGTCTGTGGGATGACGATGATAGTGCGGGCAATTTCCATTAGACTTATTTATGATATTTTTAAAGGGAAGTTAAAGGTCTCGTTAAAGAAGAAAAATTGTGCTTCACAGCGAGGCGAGTCGCGTACATCAAGTCGCAAACGCAACGCCCCTAAACACCACGGTTACCTTTTTACCATTCACGCGTCGAAATAACGAAAAACACAAACGAACCGAACGGAAATCATTGCCCGGATGCCGCGAGAATCTTCGTAAGTTAAAAAGACGAACAGAAACCGGACCGTTCGTCGGGCAATGAAAAGTAGCGAGGCGAACGAAGCCATCTTTCGCGATCAGCTCGAACAGTGGAAATATATCTGGGCTACTGTACAGCCGGCAGGAGGGCGGCTCCGTGGATGCAATTACGGGAAGAACGAAGGCGAAATTAATGCCAATCGATTTCGGGGAAGCCGTAGATTTCTCGACACCGTGGCCCGGCCGGTTCCCTCTCAAAAATTAACGACGACAAGTCCATTCGAGTCTCAGTTTTTCTCAAGGCTGGAACCCTCAACGATGGAGATGGAAACGCGGATAAACGATAGTCGAGGAAAGAGAAATGGCCAGTTCGCAAGGAGGCAGAAAGAGAAAAAGAGGGACGAGTGGAGGGGTGAGTAGATATAAAAGAAAAAGAGGACGAAGGAACGTGGTTGCCGCCGCTGGTTACAACAGCCAGCGGTCCTGCGAATAGAAGTGAGCGAGAAAGGTGTGCTCTATGGCGGTAATTATGGTGGTTGATGAGAGTTTCACGCTAGGCCGAACCGCAGCCACCATCAACCCCTTTCCGCCACGGCGAAATTGAGGTGACTCCGTGTGTATTTAGCAGTGTCTGCTCCGGTCGAATAGACCGTGAACGACGCAGCCAGTTCACCGTGTGTCAGCTGCAAATGCACGCTCTGTTAATAGTCGCGAACTGTTTCCGAAAAAATTCACCCGCACGTTGATCCAATATCGACGACTGACTTCTTGTTACGATGTTCGATCGATAGCGCACGATTTATCCCTTGGAAATTAGCTTCTCGCCACTAACTGATAAATTTTCTGTGTTTCCTTTTGTTTTTTATTGGGGTTCCGTTGAATGTTGAAGAATTAATTATTGATAATTGCAAGGAGAAGATGTACTTTGCGATGTACGTTTGTGTCTAACAGAAACGTTTGCAATTGAAATTCATAAAAGTCACGCGGCACGTGCGATTTAGGCGGTGTCTGACCACGCACGACCCGATTCTACTTATGCCGCAGTTCAGTTGCCAGACTTTCGATATATGTATTATTGAACGTGTGAATCCTTTTGTTCCTCCTGAACGAATTTTAGTTGGAAATTGCAGCACAGTAAGAAGAACAGGGTGCGTTGCCGTCGAAGCTCGTTCGTGCTTGATTATCGTGCTCCATCTCCCGACTCGAAATTCGTCGACGACCTGGTTTTTGTTGTTTCGAAAAAGCCCAAGAGACGAGAGGGTGTGGGTGGCACCATCGTATCGTTTTGACCCGTTGCTCCGTGGAATTTCTTGCGCAATTTTTCTCCGACCGATGCTTTCCTTTTGTTCAGCCAAGAATCGCCGAGTGCTCGCTGGAAACGAATGTAAATACGGAACGAGAACGTTGCTCTGACTGCGCGCGGTTTCCTCACTTTTTTTCTCCCTCTTCTTCCTTCCTCCCTTTTCCTTTTCGCCTATCTCCACCTTTTTGCCCTTCCCCGCAGCGGTTTCTTGCTTTTTTTTATTTTCTGCGAGAGGGGCTTCAGAAAGTTGATTCAGAAAGGATAGCGGCAAGAGACAGAAATAATTACGGGATTGTGTTCGTTCCGTCTTCCGTGTTTCCCGTCCAGCCGGTTGTTTTATGGATTCCGCGAATTCGAACAGACACGTAGAAGAATTCTATGGAGCATGACGCACACAGTATTCAGATTCCCGTTTTCTGTGAACGGTTCTGCGCCGTCCACCGGCATTGAATCCTCTGAATCGTCGCCAGTAGTGCGGGTGGAAAACAACCCCGAAAATAATATTTTACTATTTGATAAATTTCCCCTTCGTGGAAATATCGACGCAGAGATCGAGACTCGTTCTAATTCACCGCGTCTGTACGAGGAGATAATAAATCAGTTCCTTACTCAACGAATAAGAACAGACTGTTAAACTTACAAACAGCGCGCAGAAACGTGGAAAAGAGGGCAATTTAACACCAAGCATACTGAATTGTCAACGGGAAGAGCACGCGGACTAATTCTGATGAACGCAACAAGGACTTATTACGTTCAAACGTAGCAACAGAGCAAAGAGCACCACTGGATCTCGTTCGTCGTGTGCACGCGCCCCGGGCCACTTTTCAAAGACCTTTCTCCCCGAAAACTAGCGCTCGTCCCTCGAAAATTTCATTCTACATTTTCGATTTATTTCGCCGCGGAGGTAACCGGCCCCCTTTGTTCGCAAATTGCACACCAACGCGACAAAAATGGAAAATCAACTCGACAGAACCGTCTCGCAAATTCTATTCGTACGAAATATGCAAAATTTCTTTCGCCGAACGTGTCCGCTTGTTATCAGACCCGTCATTTGAAAGAAAAGGCTGTTTCATTATTTAAAACGATCTCAATGTAATGAAGTCACGCCCTTGATTTTGATCTTATCGTTAATAAGCTGCTATGATCGTTACTATCAACTTTATTAGTACATTCATCGTTTTATTATTACATGCATTATTATTTCTCAAGATATATTTAACAAGGTTTCGCCCTGCGCCTGAAATTTATTTTTCTCTTTCGGAAGAAGAAATCAGTCCACCGGACTATAATAAAGAAATTCTCTACGACAGTCTGTACACAAGGCGCAGAATATAACGCGACAATAAGTTAAGACAGAGGAACGGTCCGAGTTTGTCGAGGATACGGGGAAACATAAAACAGGCAAGTTCGTAAACAGCTCGGAAGCAGTTTGCGAACTGCTCGTCATAGCGTGCGCATGCAGACCTCCTTCTTGCCCCTTGGCCCTGCACAAAGATGACATTTGCGAGCAATTTCTTTGATCTTATCGCGGGGATGAAGCGCCCGTAAAAACGTGCCACCGAATAGCGCGGAGAGCCAAGTTAGCTGGAAGCTGTTCACGAAACTTGTCGCTCAACCTTGCCACCCTTGCACGGAGCTTTTCAAACGCATCCTCCACGCGGTGCTCGAGAGTGGCCACCCCGGAATACCAGAAGCGATCGAAGGGGTCAGACAACGGAGAGACGAGGGCTGATTTTGAAGACGCTCCCTCGTGGAACTTGGAAAATCTGTTATCTTCGGCTCATAATTTTTCAATCGCGAGAATAAATCACTGTGGTGGATGAAGACCTTTTGGGAATTTCGCGGGACACCAACTATTGTTATTCAATTATTCGAATCGTTCGGTCCAAGGAAAAAAAGAAGAATTCACTGCGCTGAAACATGTGTCAGATTTAAAAAAACCACCCTTTCTCCGCACACGTGCGATGCACTTTGTCATTACGAAATATGGAGAACACGGTAAAAAAAATAATACACAAATCATCCAACTTTCGACTGAAAGCACGCTGCACGTTGCGGAGCATTTTTTCAAAAATTCGTCGACGTTAATACCTGGCTAAACGAAAATTAACTGCGCGTATGCTCGAAACAACGCTGACGCTACGAAAGGTAGCTAGCAAAAGGGACGAAACCTTGAAGAATACATCGATCCCTAATCTCGTGGGAAGCTTCCAATGTATCGACTTCATCGACTCACTTGGCCCAATCGAGCTACGCGAAACTACGGCCTAGGCTGGTCGAAAGTAATCTAATAATAAGGGAGTCCATCCGTAGAAAAAAGAATGACCAAGAAATATGGGGGGTGGAGCTGAAGGTACGTCGCCAGGAAAATATCTCCAGCTGACACTTAACTTTCAAGAAGGAGCTCCTACTCTCTAAAATGATCAGCCTCCCTTTAGCCAATAGCTGATGGCCCGCCTTGTCATGATTGCCTCTCGGGCCTCGGGCAGCTCGCCAAGAAGACCTGGCCCCCTGCGTTCGTCTCCTTTCCAGGCAGAAAATTCTGTCCAGGACAATTCGTATCACTTGTTACGTGGTGGCATGCGGACCACACCACGTGATACTCGCGACTGCATCGTTGCACGGATGCAGCAACCTTCGCGGATCGATTATGGCACGGTTTATTTCGTCTTCTATCTCGACTAGGCAAGGGCAACAGTGATTGAACATTTATCTTGACAAAGGTTTGCCCGACGCGAAGAAATCAGGTACGAAGCGGTTCAATGAAAGTACTTGTCAATTACTGTCCAGGAAAGAGGAAACGATTAGAGTGCAACAGGAAATCGTCGAATTCTCGACTTGCTATTATGAAAAAACCGGTGTACTTAGACGGGGGGGAAAAATCGCCGTCTGTCCTTGTGTGAAACGCTGATTATAATTATGCAACGACACTGTAGCTCATCGAGCGTGGCTAATCACCATGAATCACTCGACCTATCCAACGAACTGTCAACGAAATCATGATTAATACCTCGTGATTTCTCGGACAATTACTGCGCCGAGTGAAAAGTGTCCAAGCTCTTTTTTTCCATCCTTTTATATGGAATTTATGGCCTGTTCTTTATTACACCTAACCCGCGAAGCTCGACGTTTTATGCAGTCGGTTTTTCGGCATCGTAGAACGGCCGTGAATTAATGTGCCGCGGTGGCCCGGGCACAATCGTCGTGGCGGATTCAAAGGGGGAAAACTTCTAAGTTCGTAACAAGGCCGGTCGGAATTAATTCGGCGAATGGAATCTTTGTTCCCGGGACGAACGTGTCTGCTGGGGCCGGTGAAAGTGAAGTTTCGGAGACTGTTCGAACAATGGTCCGAAACAATGTCTACGAATGTTTCGAGTGTTAATCTCGCCGAAAACCCGTTCTACTTGCCGATCTGGAAACGGAAGCAAAATATTTAAACGTCTCGCTACCATCTGCTTCGAAACAATGCATCGCGAAATTCGCAACTTTGCATTGTTCCCGAGGTAAAAAGCACCGTTTCACCCGTTCGATCAACATAAATAAAACAGAACAATGTAGCTACTTTCCGTATAAAAATTTCCAGCTCTGCCATTCGCCGTTGCTCGAGAAAAAATCTCGATTGCTTCTAGGAAGAAGGTTACGCGTGCAATCGGGGATCGACCGAAAAGCAGCGTGTCCACGATTAATCCCGCTACGCGACCGTCCGTTCATCAAGGTGTAATTCAATGATTGTCGAAAATGATGTTTGCCATACGTAATGGCGCAAATCGATAGGCCCGTATGAGCAGAGGGAAATTAACGTCGTGCCATCCGGTACACAGGACGTGTACGCTAGATACAGCCAGCATCGAAACCCTCAATTTGCGGCAATAACCTGAGCCTCTCGCAGCAAGGGGCGAATCGCCAGGGCCATGATCCCTGCCTCGCTAATTACTGCCTGCGTCAAATTCCCCCGATTGCAAACTGCTGCGTCGGACAACCGCAATAAAGATTTCACCGATTAAGTGGGATTTCGATGGGGAATCTTCGCCGTCGATCTCTGGCCAACGATGCCTCTGTTATTTCGACGTTGGACATCTCGCGATGAGCTAATTTCGACGCGGCATCGTCGAATAGAATTTATCGAAGCCGGATGACCGAATGAAATATATTCGAGTTGCATTAAACACGATAGAAGTTTTCGTGCTAAATGATCGCAATAATTGCCCTATTGCTCTTGGTGAATAGAACGATCAGCTACCCCCGAACGAGAGATAGATACGGTCGTTTCACAAAAATGACACTCCCCTTCGGAGAGATAATCCTAGTTGGAACACCGAACGCTTCCGGGTGGAAAAAAAGCCGGATCTTTCGAATCCAACGCCGCGCTCGGTCGATTCGCAATTTCTCGCGGAACGAGCTCTATCTCGCCGGAAGAAATATATAAGATATTTACCGCTGATCCACGTGCCGTTGAAGCTCTTCGGAGATAACGAGCCTGCGAGCCATTCTTCAAGGGAAATACCAGGTGCGCCTGGCGTTCTCGAGCCGGAGGAATCCGGACTTCCGGTTAAAAGAATCGCCGCCGTGACGACTAAGGCGAGCACGACCACGGCGACCAAGCAGCCGGCCAGCAAACGCCGCCAATTCCTCTGCTTGTTCTTCGTCATCAGGTCCTGAAACAATTATATTACGATCAGAAAAAACTCTAAATTATTTGAATATCATTTTTGAGGGGGTTTTTAAATTTTCGTTGACGACAGGGTATTTTCGCCGGGCAGGTATCGATTGATTAAGCTGGATGAATAAAGAGAATTAATAGAGTACAGTGTTTGTTGCTTTTGGTAAATATGTGAGAGGGTTCTTGCTCTATGGATGTGCGGTACGCGTTTTGTCGCGGGGAAGTTAGGAAGGCAACAGATGTTAGGAACGGGAGAGCTTGAACTTGGAGGTTTATGACGAGGACGAGACCGTTTTATTATTTATTGGACAGCTTTATGATCCGGAATGTTCGAAAAAGTGGGGAAAGTTCTGGTTGTCCTCGAATTTTCCTACTTTTCATAACAACGATGCACTTTGGCGGAAGAATAAACGATTCACTCCGAAGCAAATATGTAATCACTATAAATCTTGCAGGTATCCGATGATTATTTCGAACGATCGGAAAAATGTCCAACCCAAAAACGAACAATAAAGCCGCGAAACAATTTACTACCGGGCTCGACCACAATGCGAAGAAAAAACGAAACGGAATTCTGCAACGCGTGCAGAGTTCAGAATTTCGATTTCCAAGCCGATTGCCTCGTCGCCAGAACCATCTCATCTACAACGGAATCGATTTGCACGCATGTGGTCTACCGCGATCGTTCCATCCCGTTCAAGCCTCGTGCGAAAACGATCTCAAGCTTAAACCATGCGCGATCAAGTTTAAATGCGAGGGGATGATTCAAAGAGACGGCGAGAAAATTCGCCCGCTGTAATCGCCGTTTAAGACCGTCACGTTCCCGCTGGAAAACTTAAACAAATATCGATTTGAACGTCTAACGGTTTGCGGGATCGGTCGTCAAACAAGACGAAGCTTTCCAATTATCGCGGGCACGCCTCTGTCGTCTAAGTGGGGTCGCGGATTCTCTTTCTACGATTGCATTGAATTTTCGACAGACAAACGGTTATGGATACCTGGTTCGAGGCGACGAGAGAGAAAGAATAGATTTTATTCGGACGAGCTCCGTCGCGATTCCGTTTTCCTTTGTTAGTCGTAAATCCGTGGACGATCCTCCAATCGTTAAAAAAATATATTATGTCTTTACTGCGTAGGGAAATTCTCGGTGGGATTTATCGAACGGGACGAATACTTCATTGAACGCGGCAGGAACAAGATTTCGAGGACTACGATAGGCACTGAACGGCCTGGTAACCGCCGTGACCAAATATTCGCGATGAAAGTCGTAAAAGTAAGGAATCCAGGGCTCACTTCTACGTTTCTTCTGAAATGCTCGAGTATCTAAATTTGTGGAAGTGCTCTTGGTGACTTATCGAGGGCTCGCAGACATTCGAATAAGTATCCGATCAATCCAGAAAATGATACGGAAAAAAAATATTCTCTCGAGGTATCAGAAATTCTCTCACGAATCGAACAATTTTTCACGCTGATAAGTACTTTGGAATGGTCCGAAAATTTTTAGCGAAGTGCCCATTTTTTTTCATAGACGAATAGAATAGCAATTTCGGTAAATTTTCAAACGATCAGTCCTTCCAGCCAGCCAAATAATCTTGGGCAGCGTTAATTTGTCGCGGAAACTGTAATACGTACTTACAGTGAGCAATATCATAAAGTGTCGCCCCCATAGAGCCAAGAGCTTTCGAATGGGGGGCATTAAGCGCTCGGTCTCTTAAAACGTTTAATTTCATCCAACGAAACGTGCAAATATTCGACGTGGCATTTAAACAGTCGACCATCGGACGATTTGTTATTGATATTGAGAAGAATCTTTGGCAACGGTGATGGAATCACCACACACACACAGGAACAGGTGAAACTTGTTACCAACGTGATTGAGGATTCGCGAGCCACTCTAGAAGAACGATAAGAAATAAATGGGTGAAACGTGAGGTAATATCTGGCGAGTCTTATCGAGGGCACCCCTGGATTCCATATTCTTGGAAAAGTAACAGCCTCGTGCGTTCTTAACGGTGCAACTTGAACGATCCTCAGCAGTGTGCTTATAAGCCTCTTTTATCAAAATTAAATTTGGCTCCCCATGGGCTCATTCATTCTCGACAAAGCCCATTACGGCGAACGGACCAAGAAGAGGAGTCTCATTACAGAATTTCATTTAACGAAATAATTATTTTTAGAGGGAACTTTATGTTTGCCACGCGTCGCCCCGTAAAAGGCGACTATATCAGATTTTCTTGCTTTCACAACATTCACATCGAAGCTTCTTTCTGTTTGTTTAACCTGCACTATGTCCAAGTATTTTTCACAGGCATCGTTTGGTGATTAATTTCATTCCCGCACATTTTTACTTCGGATGCAATCAAAATGATTGCAATGATAATGTTGATTTATTTTCTACAATTTTCTGAAGTAAATAAAATATTTTCTTTCACAGGTATTTCTCCTTTTAAATTCAATATACCAAGAGGTCGACAAGTGGACCATATGCCACGATCCTCGTGAAAGTCCTGAGACGTGGCAGTGGTTCGTTGAAAATAGAATGGCCACCAAACGTAAGGGACCAAGACCAGGACGTCCAGACGAATTTCATTTATCTAAATTGATGAAAGTATTCTCCCTTCGAGGCACCAGGAAAATCGTCCGGGTAACGGTCGATACCAGCAACGGTGGTTTCTTCGCCGTCGCGTTTAAAGTGGTTCTAACCATTTTTTCTGATTTACGTGAGCACCCACCATCGAGATTTATTAGATCCGTCGCATAAAAGCTTAACGTGATTCGAATACGCGAGAAGGGAGACAAATTTTCGACGGACAAAATATATTGTTATACCATTCCGCGGGACATACGGGGAAGAAATGCGTCAAGCGATTTATAGAAGACGAATAATAAACGACGATTACTTCCCAATCATTATGGCGAACTCTCGCAGCCTCTCGAAAATCCTTACATCGATTAGCCTATTAAGTATATCAATCGTCCACTAATATTCCCATGGAATTTCTTAACGAAACAAAACTCGAATTTTTCTTCCATGGAATACACCTGAATTCAATACATGGACAGGAAAATCCTGGTGCCGTCAACGCGTATTGATTTGCAATTTTTATTCTCATTTGGAAGCGACATGATCATTTTCCTCCATTATTCACATACTACGAACGGCGTATTGTGCCGGAGCAATTTATAACCGGTGGAATATCGTTTCGAACAATGCTTGTCCAGGAGAGTGGTAAAAGTATCGACATCGGCGAAAGATATTTCTGCAGTTCATTAGACGAAAAGAAGTGCGCCCCGCCGTAAGAAGAGCACGCGAGAAGATAAATAGCGGGTAGTGTGCACAGCATACGCGGAACATCATTATGAATGAACTCGGAGTTACTGTAATTACAGAATTTTAATTGGACTCTCCCCGTTGCAAAAGTTGTAGCGCGCCAGAGGCCACAACTCCGGCCGCAAATCAATTTCATTAAAATACACCCAATTGCGTAAAAATATTGCTGAAATAACGTGCGTTCTAGTGCGAGAGCTTCGCGAATACCACCGCGGTAATATTAATCGCGCGGCGTTCAACAATTTGCGTGGCAATTTTCTCGTTTGTCCAAGAGCCCTGGGAAATAAATCAAGAAATAGTTATAGTTTGAATAGCCAGAACAAATACGCGGTTGCTCGAATATTTTTCGACGCAAAGATTCAACCGCTCGTGTGCCAAGAAAATCAACGGTGCCTATAAATTCGCGACTTATTATATATTCTGAAATTCGAGTCCACCGAGATTCGCACACGCTGGAATCGAGTGCTCGAGAATACAGAAATCCGATAAATCGAGCGGGAGAAAATAAAAAGTTCGGTACTCCACCACTTGCGCACGCGTGAATAAAAAAATCTGGTTAACCTTACGAAACAGTGGGTCCGCCGATATTTCCATGCGAATTTCGAGTTTGAAAGTTCACCGAGGTTCATCCGGCATTGATTCCGGGGTCACGTATCGTCGTGGAACTACTGTATTAAGAACAGCTAAGGAAGTGCCTCGATATTCAGCATCTCGAAGAGAAAGGATGCAATTAACTACCTGTGACTATCTCCTAGTGAAAGTCAGCCGAGCGAACGAAGATGCGAGGAGATGTGCTCACCCTTCAGAGATTAATGCCCCTTTCACGCTGAAACGAACCAGGTCATTCCACTGGCGCATTGTGGAAGTTCGATGTAAATGTTCACGGTGCTCGATTAGTAATTGGTTTTGAATGCAGCCTAGTCACGGTGAATCGATCGTTTGTTTCAGCGGAAGGGTGTCGAAGTAGAATAAGAAAAAAACACATCGACGAGCTCGAGCGAAAATACATTGAAGTGCCCTTCGAGCATCGCAGTCTAAATTCTTTAAAATAATCACTCTGTCGATTGTCCATGATATTGCCTCGATTTTCGTTAACTGTACTAGATATTAAAGGAATAATTCTGAACACGATTCTGCGCGCAATTGGCGATTAATAACAGAGATCATGATACTATGAACGAGAATCGATGCAACATATTTCCGACGATTCTCTGCGATACTATCGTAACAAGGATAAACGCCTGGCAAGACGGGCAACAACTTGCGCAGTGAAAAATTAGTAATAGCAATCATCATCGCAGGATTACTTATCCGAGATAACTCGTGAGAATTTCATTGCAAGTGTGCGTCAGAGGTGGCGCACAATTGAATGCCTTCGGAGTCAAGCGTAGTCTGCCTTTTCATTTTTCCTGTAGGTATTTAAATATTTTTCCTTCTGCTAAGACAGCATCGCAGAACAATGGGTGAATAGATTACTGCAGTGCGTTCCACGCTGCACCGTCGTTCAAAAGCGCCATTCGCCATCTCAACCTTGGCGACTTTCACATGCACGTACATTTCCCAATCCGCAAAATCGACCCTGACGACCGGTTCCAAGCCCGTGTATTAAACTTGTTCTCGAACGCTGTTACGCAACTGTGAAACAAACTGCTCCGTATCTCTGAATTTGAACGCCGCTTTATCCCTACACTTTAGACATACGACGGTACCGAAAGAAATATATTTCGCAGTGCACAATTCGATGCCCCGTGTAATTGAAAAACTGGAATTTCACCCATTCCCACGATTTTCCTGGATTATTATCACGTGCTTCAAAGCGATTCATCCGTTTCGAATATCACATTATTCCGCGCAATTGGGAACCTTGTGCCTTTGCCGCACGCTAATTTCGGCTAATTGGAATTCTGACAATTTCCGCAAAATACGCACGCGTGTCTCGAATCATCGAAATCGCCGCAGTCGCGTAAGTGGACCCGTAACAAAGCAATTTCGAAACGATACATCGGGCCGGTCAGCCGCGGCCGGCAGATGCGGGCGAAATAAAAACATCGGTCGTGCCTGTGTTTTTGTGCAATTGTAAATCGAAATGTCAATAGCGTGAAAACACGCGTCCAGCAGAGGCGGGTTCCACACACCGTCATTATTAATTGAGTTTAGACATGACCGGGACGCGCACACGGTTCTCAGAGGAATGCAATGTTTCACGTGACACGTATTTTCCCCATTCACGTTTACGGCTTGTTTCCATGTAATCGTTTTATCGGATCCGTGTCAAGGGTATGAAAAGGATTCAGTGGCCGAGCTATCGTTTATTAACCGAATGCATGGCGGTTGTTTAAAATTTATAATCGAACGATAAATTGTTCGAGACGAGGTCGAGAAAAATTCGACTGAATTAAATAAGTTGAAAAATAATGCAAAGACGCCGGCACTCGGATTATTTCAGACGATTCAAGAAGGGCGAAAGCGCTGAAGCAACTCCAACCGTCGAATAATTCGCTCAAATTGGACGCGGCTCACATAGGAATGAAAAATTAAGCTCCCGAATTAATGCAAGTGCTGGGGCACGATGTTTCAGACAATATCGCGCAGCTCTGACCTGTACCACTTGATGCAACGGTCATTAGAGAGTTATTAGAGCTCGCGGGTAACCATTATAAAGTGAAATGAAGAAATTCACGAAGCTGTATATTGTGCATCCATATAGATAACAAAACGAAACGAAATACGTACAATACACTGAAGCAACCAAAAAAATGAGGGGAAAATCAAGGTTCACAGAATCGGTGATCTACAAAGTTTCCACGGGTTACTATCAAAGAGCTTTTTTTATCAGGCAACAACTTGCCTCTTCAACGAGACCACAGCCTTATCGATAGTCTACGCAACGATGAATTATTTTCATTGCTAATTCGACGACGGCAAACGTTGATACAAGAATTTCGACGTCAGCCTCGAGCGGATACCGAGGCTAGTAAATTATTTAAACTTCGATAAGGCATAGCCGCTCGCTTCATTTGCTTATCGTACCAACTGACAATTCGTTTCTCGTCTCTTCCATTACCTTTCTCCTCCACGAACGTTCGTTCGAAGAGCAGCGAACCACGAGCGTGCTCGCACGCGCCGCCTGATAGCAATATTTAGATTGCCCCGTGAAATTATACCCCGATACACCTGTTCTAATTAAGCAATAACCTCTCCGAAGCCCGTAGCAATCATTCCATGTTCTACGATCCGCGTCGACTGCCGATTCGATAGGATCCCGTTCCCAAATTAGCTTTCGCTCGTTCCACAAACTCCACGCGCAAAAATCTCAGTGTCCCGCGAAACTGCCACCAGGCTACGACAATGAAAGCAGCGTTCCCCTTGTTAGAAAGGGCGGAAAAGTGTGACGAGGAAATTTCAGCGCACGTCGCGAACACCGTACGCAATCGCACGGTAACCTCGTCCTATTTAACCGACACAACACGGAACCAGCACAGCAACTCGATCCGCGCGAGACAGTGAACTGACAGAAGGAACACAAAAGCCGCGGCCCCGTAGAAAGTGAGAAAAGTGAACGCTCGCTCACGTGTCGGAGGTACCGTACTGGAAACGGCATCCGCGATGCTTCGAGATGGTCCCTGTTAGTCCAACTGAATAAGGCCCCCTTTCTCCTCGCGAACCGAGCTGGAAACCGGGCCCCGCCGATCAATCGATAATCCTTCGCAGCTGGGGAAATGCCTCGCGATCGAATGCGCGTACGATCGCGCTTCTGCACACTGTACGACTCTCCTCGCCTCTGGGTCTTTCGCACAGAAATCGTCGTTCAGTCACGATCGGCAGCGCTCGGTGTTCTTCGGCGGGGACCAAACTATCACGCTTGGGACCCGTAGAAAGGAGAAGTTTCACCGTGTCCGCCACGGACCGCTGCTTTTGGGTCTCACACGTTTCCCTTCGGCGCACTTTATCCAACGACACCCGAATACCGCCCGATTCTAAGTGGTGCCTGGTGCTGTTTCACCGGATCGTTGTTCTATTTTAACAGCGAGTGCGTTCGCTCGTCTGGTCGCCATTGTTGCTACATTTCTGCCGATTGAAGCCTGCTTTCGGCTTTGCATCGGCCACGCGCGACAATGGCGATCACGACCGGCGCAACAAACGCTGGATGCACGCGCAATCAACACGTTTAATGAACGTTATATCGCATGGAAATAGCGTCAGTCTAAATGAGCTGCGTCGTGTATAGAGGCGGATTTTCATTTTTCAGCGTGGGTTAAGGAAATGTCTCTTGCAAAGAAGAAACCGCGTTGTAAATCTCTCTTTGCGGGTATTTTTCACGTTATGCAACGTTGTGTCGAGGTGAGGATACTGCCGTGTGCGTAACGTGTCTTCAGCTACGATTTTGCGATCTTATCGCGACGCAGTCGGCAAAGAGACGGATAAAAAGACAGAAAGAGAGCAAGCATAAAGTATTCCGGCCGTGAAATTAATATTCAGAACCGAGAACGCCAAACAAATGATAACGATGCAACTGTGGCAGATGTTTCGGTGTAAATAGAAGTCGCACATGTCGCGTGGAAAAATTCGTCGACTTAAAACGTGCAATGGACGAATCAACTTCGACGGGTTTTTCCTCGACCCTTCGAGTTCGTAGCTGAAGCCGCGCTTGTTTCAGCGGAAAGGTTCATGAGGTTTTATCACCGTGACACCGTCGTGTCGCGCGAAAATTACGGACCCGGGAGACGGTGAACGGCGTGGGAAAAAAAAGTTTTCAGGTACTTGTAGAAATATTTCAATGGACTAAAAAGCTGCGCGATTGCCGCTTTCTAGCCACGTTCCGCGGGGATGAATGTGTCAAATGAGACCCGCACATTTTCGACAGCGTTGCGTCGCTCGAAAATGCCGCCGCCTTTTACGGTAACCGACGCCTTTAAAAGTCTCACTTTTTAATCCTTTCTTAACGACAACTCCAGCAGCTATCAACAGGCGCTTTCGTGTACCTGTACACGCGCGTTTACGAAACTGGGCGAGAGGATATTAATTGATGTGTTAGTGTTAGCGTATTTTTTAAGGGAGAAATACGATCGGGTGGCGAAGTACTGTGCACCCTGTGTATAATTTATGATGGGGACGCAGTCCTACGTGTGGTCGAAGAGTGTTTTCGGAACCTGGGTGGCAGACGATGGCCGATGGCCCATCGCCATTCAGTTATCGGATGTCCTAGGATTGACTAGTTTATTGCATGTCTTGAAAGTGAATGAATAGGGACTCTGTTCCTGGAGGATCTGGCCACGGAGTTGGTAAGAGGACTGTGATGAATCCCATGGCATTTACCCCAGAACCTTGGAACATTGCAGTCGTTTATAATCTCGAGCTAGATAATCTTGACGTGTAAACTTATATCTAACATATGTTAATAGCGCGACCATTGGCTAAGCGACAGCTCGTCCCAGTAGACGTGCTATGATTGCAGCACTGCGAAAGCATACGCGTATAGTTATTAAAAATGAATAACCAATCTCGAAATGCATTCTTACGGTTCAAATACTTTTCTGTTCTCATTGATTCCCGTGGAGCAGCGTTCGAAAGGAGAGGCATTCGTTAACAAGATTGCATTCGGGCGCTACGGTATGAGAAAATGATTTTTTCTGGGCATTTAAATAACGGAGCGTGGGCACGCACGCGTGTAATCGAATGAAATCGAATCGAGGTGAAATGATGCGGGGCAAACAGCACCGCGCCGCTCGGCTATCTTTCCGGCCAAATATTTTTATGAATCGCCTTTAGGGACCCTATTTACACTTAATAGAAACGAATAAAAGGAAACGAAACGATACGAACCAGCCCCCTTTGAAACATTCCCCAAATCGTTCGAAACTCGAGCGGAATTTTGTCTCCCACGAGCCTAATATCATATATTCGACGAAAGTCGACTTTCAAAAATCGAGGCCATCTTGATTCAGGTAATTTGATGAACTACTTTTCTCAAAGAGGAACTTTTTCCTTCTCGTTAACATATTTCGTGTTTTGCCCTCCCCCCCAACCCCTGCGGTGGCTAATTAAACAGTTTATTAACGTAGAAAATGCGAACGAGGATGCAAGAAAAATGTAATTATGGTCCGGCTGGGAGGTTCAAAAACATTCGAGTGGAAATTTCGTTTAATTACATTCGACTCCACCGTGCAACACCACTTCATTCCAATATATAGGTCAGAATATTTTCCTCAACCCTATCACCGACATGATTTTTATTCGACCATTGACGAGTCAAACGGTCGAGCAAAAATTGTAATCATTCTAAATATTTTAGCCATCCTTTACTGCCCAAAGTTATTGTTCAATTCTTCAGGAGGACGACCAAAACTGCTAAGCAAGAATGATAAAAACAATAAAATCGTTGCAAAAGAACTGCAAAAGAACGAAATTAGGTTTCGCGAAACTGTTTACGCCAAATTCACTTCTATTCGTCGCAGATTACGACGTTGCAGATCTGCTTCAAGTTTGCCGCGCCGTTTCAATTTCATTCGTTTACACGCGAATCGTTCAATCAAAATGTTATCGCCCCGATCCGATTTAATGCAAACGAGTTTTCTGTGCGTCGATCCGACCGGATCGAACACGACGGTGCAGCCAAAAAGGAAAAATTGCAGCTGAAATACACTTGTATTTGAACAGCACCGCGTCAAAGAGCCTTGCTATGTACTCCCTGTCCTGGGAGGCGAGTAAATGAAACCTGAGAACCTTGTACTAATTTATCTTGTTACAAATTCAACCGAAAATTTAGTAGTTGCGGCAAAGTTTTCGATATTACGCAATAATTCGATCGGGACAATTTACGACGAAGATGCAGAAACGGTTTACGACAGAAACGGAAATAACTAAAGGCCGGCGTAAGGAGATACGGGCGGTCCTGGCCAGACACGATTCAGCATACTGCGGCGATATTTTTATAACTTACTACGTGCGGTTGATTCAAACACCGTCGCTCGCTGAAATATACTTTTACATAATACAATCGTCCATCTAGATTCATTATCAACAAACGATATCATTTTCCCCAGCTCTGCTCGAGAAACAATTATTCGAAAAACTAACCATCCAGCTCTACGTCCAGGAAACAATACGCCGAAAGATTTTCCACGCATTTTCGTAGTTCCGAAAGCGTACCGCGGCAATCAGAGCGCTCATTTTCGTGGAAGAAAAATCGTTGAATTTTTCATAAACAAGCGGATGGCCATTTAATGGTAATCTGTTCAAGCGATCTCATTGCCCCTTTCACCGGCGGCGGTCGCTAATTACTTGCAAGATTAATTCTCGACCTGCTCCAGCGCGGATATTACGGGATTAAGTTGCACTTTTACGTCATGTTGGGGGCAGGAAGCCATTTTTCTCGCGCGGCCCTTTCGGTCGGCGGCGGATGAAAGAAGCGGCAACAAACCCGCAGGAATTTATCGCGCGCCGACCTTGCAAACGACAATACGATTTCACCGGCGCTGTTCAAAGTTAAATTGGCCCCGAAACATATTTTGCCCCTGCGCTATTAGCTCTCCATGCGCGGGTTGTTTCATTCGAACTTCGACCCTTAGCCTCAATCCGCACCCCGTTTAGCCCGATTTTCCCCCACTTCCCGCCCGATCATCCGACTCTCTTTTCTTTCACCGTCCCTTTTATTCACTTTCAAGTTCCACGGAAACTCGCCGCTTTTTCTTTCCCCCCTTACTTTCATTACATTCGAATTGCCCGATTGCTCTGCGAGAAGTGAAACGAAGGCCTAAGGGACGAAACGGCCTCGAGGTTTATGATCCGGCAGCCTGGAAAAATGCTGAGGCCGTCCGAATCTTTCGGTGCGATGTACATCGCGCGACTTCGGGCCACTTATTCTGCTTGAATTTTACGGGGAGAAAGAAATCACTCGGAAGAGAAGGGCGAAAGAATGCCTGGCTAGAGGTGAGGACACGCTGGTTGATGGGACAGAAAGGTCTGCGGCGGTGAAATGGTAATTTCTTTTATTCGGAGAAACGCGGCGGTCCATCGAAAAGTCCATAAAGTGTAATTGTAAGCAGATCGTTCTAAAGAGTTTTACACATCGATTGAGGGAAGACAGCCTTTCTAATTTTGTTGCATGTACATTTGTTTGAAGATCGACAAGGAGATATTGAACTCTCGTTCAAAATTAGCCGAATTTCTCTCCATCTCGCGAAGAAGACTAGCCACATAGAAAATCGAACGGCGCAATAACGTTAAGCACCGCGTGATTACGCAGCGTGTTCGACGGGCTCGCACAAAGAACAGGCCGGCGTCAAAGAACGGAATAAAGGATTCGTTTCGAAAGGAAAAAGTAATCCGAAGTCGGTGTTCATCTGCGCCAGTCAAGGCTGAACAAATAACCCCCAAGTATCGGCTATTCGCGTGCAACCCTATTCGTTCTACTCCACCTTCTCGGCGGTATCGCGAATTGGAGGGCAGAATCAGGCCGGCCTTCACAAAGGGACGTGCATATAAATATATACATATCCGTGCAGATGGAGAAATTTTTTTCTCCCCATCGGTTTCCAATAGCGGGCGAATCGGCCAAACGCCACGACAACCGCGCTTCCAACGTCCGTATGATTATCATACTGCTCTATGAATAGATTCTCCCTTTGCGATTGCCCTCCGCATTGTGGACGACGTGTTGCCAGAACAGGCCAAACCAGAACGCAAGGTGGAATGTATCTAGAACTTGCGGGGTGAACGTAGGCCTGCTTTAAACCCTCGACCCATTTTCTTCTCACATTTGGTGTGAATATATATATATAATAATATTTCCCATTCGTTTAACATTCGGATACGCTAAAATCGTTGCTATCCTTGCGACGAGGATAGCAGTAGAATTGAATAATATCGAATCGAAACTGACGTGTCCAAATCGTCCACGAAGAAATCGACCCTTCAACGGCACTCGAATGAACTCGCAGTAGCAATCTCTTGGTGTGCATACGAGACCTTCGCCACCGCCAATCTCGTACCTTTTCCACCGGGCCAGTGCATCGTAGAATTACTTGGCCGGCGTGCCAGCAACAAAAGCGATTCCACTAGATTATTGCAAGAAAGTGTAGCGAACGCGTAACACGATGGAATACGGCGAATAACTCTGAATTACTTTGCGGCCGGGTACAGATCACCGCAGAAAGGAGGGTGAAACCGTGGCGGTCGGGAACAGTGGGTTCGCAATTCGTTTTCGCGGTTATTGTAGTCGGGACCGATGCTCGACGTACGTGCACGCGTTATCGACGTGTACGTGTACCCAGGAATTCCTTCCGGTGCCGTAGTCGTTCCACTAAATACGCGAGATCCAATTTGGACGGATCCCAAAATTCGAAGAAATAGTGGCAACGCTTACACGCTCGCATATGTGTTTACGTCTGCCGCGTATAGACGTGTATGCATCCTCGTGTACAGCAGCCTTTATGTAAGACGCGTCCTGCAGCGCCTGGCCGCGTTCAATTTCGGGCAAAGTCTTCCAGCGAGCTTTATCGGTATCGCCGAAACAATGTGGCCTCTGTGAATGAACACATCTCGATGGAACTTTTCAACTTCCACTCGCTTTGCAGTAATTACCGTCGTACCGAGATTCCACTGCTCTGAAAACGTCAATCGTGGTCAAAGGTCGTGTTCCATCCTCTTCCGAAATTGAGGCGCAAAGCAATTTCTAATCATCGAAGAACTTGCGGCTGGAAATTTCCTACATTTCCGTGATAGATAGTTGGGTAAATACATAGAGTCTGTGCCGCTTCCTCGAGCCGGGGTGTAGCTATAACTGGGTACACGGTTAAGCATGGAAAGTCGACCCGCGGAACAACGCAAGATGTTAAACTCGAGGAGGTTGGAAAGTGCAAAGTCTGCTCGTGACGCGGGTTAACTTCGGAAGCTCGAAACGCCAAGATTTCAACTAGCTCGGCTGATGACAGCTTTGTTACCGACTTCGTTGCGCCCCGGTTCCACTGCGGAAGGGCACGCGAAATCACCGCGAACGCCGATAATAATTTCGGTTTCGAGAGTACGCGAGAAATGCGTGGAGATGTCTGGGAATTGTGTCGGTGCAAATGCCGTGGCGTTCCAAGACTTCCCCCGTTGTTTATTAAAAGCTGTTGCTCGTTTATGTAACGCTGCGAGAGGACTTTGCAAGTGAATAAACGAAAGGTCCGGAGAGAGCCGGGGGATAATCCCCGCGACTGTGATGGTCCGCCGTCAGGGATACATAAATGGAATAACTCGAAAGTTAAGATAAACAGAATTTACAATGGAAATTTCTTTTCATAATCAGTCGAGTTTTACGAACTTGCTACATATTTTAATCCGGTGCTCGTGGGGCCCGGAGGTTTGAAACCGCGCCCCGGTTTCCGCAGAATTAGACGGAAAGTAAGATGAAACATGGAAAGTTCGCGAGTTTTCAAAGTATGATTACGCTCGCTGGCTGAAATCAAATGTTGCTGCTATCCAACGACCGTTTCCGTTTTTTACACCGATTCAATGCTGTTAAGAATATTCCTACCACATTCTTGCCTTTCAATTAAAAGAAACAATTAGACAAGTCATGCAGCAAATCGATATTTCCGACCTGGCCTTTACCTGCCGTCCGAATTAATTAATCGAAAGCAGATTAATTCGCAATCGCGTCCCTATGAGAAGGAAAATAACGAGAACGTTACGGGTTCCGTAAAAAATTCGCCAACGTTCCATCGATTTTCGCGGCCAACTAATTACGCCGTCGCAAAAACGAATCGCTGTTAATCATAATACGAGCCCTTCGGTAACCAACGGGCGAAACGCGAATCCGTACGGTCTGTCCAGCTGTTTAACAGCAAACAGGCCGATTTAACTTGACCCAACCTATCCTACAAATCCTTATTAGAGCGACACTTGGCTAATTGCGTGCCAGTTCTATTGTGCAAGGGGGCACACGGCGCGAAGTGTGCTCGAACTGGTTACTGGGTTTAGATAAAGCGATAATGAATGGCCCTGAATACTGTTTATCCCTAATGAAAACCGCCGTGCTCGCAAAACTGCACCGTTTCCAACGCGCGTTGTCTCGTGATTAGAATTACACGACCTCTCCCCCCGCCGTGTACATTTCATCGACTCCGGTCTCGTCGTTTTCCAACGGGCATTCCGATGCAAAAACGTGGCGATTTCACGGATTGGCGGTCACGTTAATCACTCCGTTTCTCCTCGATGTACTCTCCGCCTGGCGAACATCCTTTGTACCCGGTGCAACGCGAATTCTTCGGCTTCCCGAGGCCGCAGCGACGAAATTCCTCGAATCGGCGGCGTTTCCAGACTCTCGAGATTCGCGACTCATCTTTGCGAAATACTTGCCACGGTTCGTTTGATCTTTGACTTCTTATGCACCTTGTATCATCTTATCGTTCCCTTCGGTGGAATTGAAGTGTGCGCGTTACAGCGAAGGAGTGGAATGAAATATTTATATACGATGTTCTTAATTTTCGTAACGCCCCATAGCACGTTCCTCCGCGCCAACGGTTATCGGTATCAACTTTTTGAATTATCGACGGGCCAGCCCGGACACGTGTTCGTAACGAATCGACTGGAAGGTAGAAACTTGTGTGATATACCATCGGTATCCGTGTATCCGCTATAAAGTTCGCCGCGCCACGTTTATTATAGTTCGCGTGCATTAGAATTAGATCAAACTATTCTTTGCGCACTGTACCAAAGTCTGTGCAACGCTTCTCGTGGCAGGATATCTGTACGCGTGTTATATAAATTCCACTTGGTTCAAGTCACGCGGAAAATGTTGTCGAAATCGGCGTAAAAAAATTGCAACGAAAAAAAAGACACATTGGCGGATATGATAAGCGACGACTTTGATAAAACATGCTCCAATAGCCGCTGGCATCGCGAAGGAAATAAGAGGGCCGCGAGTTTGTCACGTTCTTTCGAATCAGAATCTTTCAAACAAGAATTCCGTATGATTGGCGTCCAGATAAACGCGCCACCGCGTCGTGGAATTACCGAAGCCGTTTCACGGCTTTAACAGCGCCATAAGTTCGAGCTGAAAGAGCGGTTAACGATCTGCGTGGTATCATTGAAATTGTTGAGACACTCGCCGACCTGCCGCGTGAAATCGTTAATCCCCGTTCAAGATTAAAGCGCCGACTATAAATTCAGAAATGAAAATGTGTCCACCGCCGTCGAGCAATAAGCGCGGCGTAACTTGTTCGTGTCGTTAATTGAAACATTACCGGGGTGCAAATTGAAAAAGCAAACGAGCAAACGTGCGTTATGGAACAGGTGGAAGCGGAGGTAAGTCAAGCTTTATGTTACTTGAGAAATGGACGAGCACCCTTTGTTTCAAGGGCGTATATTGTACGCGAAATGTAGCGACACAGGCGTTAGGGAAATAAAGGTTTCGAGATCGGGACGGAAGGACCGAGAAAAAGAAACAGCTCGAGGAAAGGGGATCACGAATAAAGAGAAACGTTCAAAGGGGAAAATCCAGAGAAAGGTCTACTCCGGGAGGTAGAACCGATAAGCAAGGATTTGGAAAAAGAGTGGCGCTAGACGAAGGAAATTTTTGCAGGAAAGCGGGGCAACAGAAATGGTAAAATTCTGTGAGCCGGGGAATACAAAACGATGACGCGGATGAAAGGAAGAAATTCGAGAAAGGAGAAATCTGCAGATAAGTAATCTAAAAAGCCGAATAGAAATGGAATACGATAAAAGGGGAGATCTCGGTAATTGAGCGGAAAAAAACGAGCTTAAATCGCCCGCCTCTGTTATTACTTTATTACGTTACACTCTATTAAATTTCATAAAGTGAAATTATCTGTTACTCACGCTTATATTCGGTCCGCCTTCCGTCATCGTTGTCGAGTTTCTCTTGCGTTCTTCTTACTAATAGGAGCACACACACTTTTTTTCTTGCACATCGCAGTTCGCACTCTCGGTTTTATTTTCACTTCCCTACTCCCGGTCTCGTTTACTTTTACTATCCGGTCGCATGCATTTGTGTAACTTCTTTGGGAATGGTATCGGACTTTCTTCTTATCTACTATTGTACTTTATCCCCCTGATATCGGAAGAAAATAAAATTCTTTAGAATTATTGCCGAAACTAGGTGAAGAAGCCATTGTACATTCATTTTGCCATTTCATTGTTTACAAAAACACGGCGAAATCTGTATTCTACAGTTATCAATGTAATCGTGTTTGGAGTCTCGCGAATTTTATTAGCCAAAAGTCCTCGTTTGCAATTTTCCCTGCACTCGAGGGATTTATCATCGTGTCCATTGTCCGTGAGAATTATTATATTTTCCACCCTCGCATTTTATGCGCCGGATTAAATACACCGACGACCATGAAAAATAAAATTATCGGCCCTTCCAATTTGCAAGTATTCCCCGGTTTTCGAACAATAAAATTATTACAAGACAGAAGAGATGTAAAACGATTTTAATCCTTGAAAAATATAATAAGCTTCTCAATCAAATTCATTCACCCCATTTATTTTTCTTGTCGTTTTCATTTCATTCTGCGTGAGTTTTTTTTACGAATCTATCATCAATGCGCGTATGGCAAATGAAAAAAAGTACGAGTTAATAAACGATCAACAAGATTCAGAGGATGAACTCCAAACCTGAGAAGCCGAATTGAAGAAGAAAGGAAAACAAATACGACACGATGGATTTGTACTGAACAATTGTCTACGACGCGTACAACTATACTACAACCTTGCGAAACACTGCTTGGCAACTTCTACGGTAATTGATAAATTTGTGTACGTACATACTAAGCTACTGCGACGCGTCTTCTATTCCAAGAAAACCCGTTCAACGTTCCACTATCCGATGTACAACATTCCCAAAGGAGTCGCAACTCCGAAACGTCGAAATGAAAAGAAAGGAGAACGTGCTCGTATCAACGCACCCGAGTGTCCTCCACTTTCTCAGTCACATGACCACCCGTGCCACGGCCACGCGTACGCCAATTTCGATATTCGATTGCTCTGACGTCGATTAGCAGATCCCAATCGCGATGGGTTAAAGTACAACCGCTCCAAAATACACGTGTATCTTTATCGCGCAATAAAGGTCCCTTAAAGAAAGCACTGCTATGGGTGAAATCGATTTGTCGAATCTATCGTATCGACGTGCATCGAACCCTGGATAACATCGGGGATCCTATAGCAACGATGGCCGCGACTTATTTATCAACGATTTTACAAACGATCTATACTCACATTAATCGGCTGTACGCGTCGTGTACTCGATTCGAAGCTGTGTTTCATAGAAAAACTGGCCGCGTAAACAAAACTAACGCAGTGCTCTGCGTGAATCACGAGCGAAACACCATCCCCGTACGACTGTTGGCGGCGTACTAATGACGGCTAGCCATGGAACGTCGACAGCCTTGGCGGCGCAAGCGCCTTTTCGAAGAAAGCGCGGATCACTGATACTAACACAACACTGCGCCGCCAAGCTGGATCACACGGTGGGCACAAACACACATTGATTGCGCATAGGTACCTGTTGAATGCCGTGGCACAGACGAGATATAGGAATAGGCAAATCACCTTGTGGACTTTCGTCAACGACGGGATATAGGAATAGACGAATCAGTCAAGGTACCTTTTCGGCCCGAGTTCCCGGGGATCCGAGAACGGCATACCATTTCCGTATCGCTCACAACGTTACCAACGGATTGCAGAACACGATGAGAACGCCCTCTAGCACAGACATCGAAATTAAATAATGTTTAAAATATGCTTTTGTTGGTCGGAAACGGGAAAGTCTAGTAGGCACGAACCTGGAGTCGAGGGTTCAGCTAGAAATTGGTCAGAACACGCAGAGGTCCAGTGGGCACAACTCTAGGATCGTAGGTTCACGTATAAGTTGGTCGAAAGCTGCAGAATTCCAGTAGGTATGACCCTAGGATCGTAGGTTGAGCTGACCTAAAAATCGCATATTTAAGAATTCTATCACAGAAGAATAAGTGGCAGCCTGTGGTGACTCGGGAACCAATTTGGGCATTTCATTGCGGTCGCAACGCTACTTAAAAATCGCGATCATTTATCATCGCAACGCTATATAAAAATGGAAGAAAAATATTCGCGATGGAAAAATAAGGCAGTACTGTAAATGCTAATTGAAACCTGTGTAGAAGAGGAACACGAAAATTATTATCGCAACGCTAGTACAATTTAATATAAAGGCAACTCTAATGCAAACCGTATTGAATCGTACGCGACGCTAATAAAAATCGCGATTTGCCCAATACGATGATAAGTCCTGGAAAAACAATAAACTACAACAACAGCATACAAAGGCGAGCATAGTGACAAAATAGTAAAAAGGAATGGCTCTCCATCCAAAGGATGCAGAGCCATTAGTAGTTGCCCTCTTGAGCGACAGTTTGTCGGGCCTCTTCAGCATTTAGCTTCTTCTTTTCTTCGAGCGCAATGCTCGCTGAAACTTAGTCTAGGCTCGAGACTCTATTCGCAAAAAAGAATAAAATAAAATAAAAATCCAAACCGCGTAGCTAAATGGAACACACGTGGACGAATCACGACTGAATACAATCGTAAAAATTGCAATTCTGGAAAATCGTAATGATTACGATTAAAATTGCAATCGATCTTCGCCTACACGTGCAGCCTCGAGCATAACGTAACACGTTCGATTCGGAGCCAAATCGCGACCGCGAAAAATTCGAAAAATCGATGGGCAAAGCCAGGGGCAAACGCATTTTCGTTCGCGCCACAGCTTCACCGTCCACTTTTCAAATCAGATTTCCTGAAACAGGTTGAACACGCGAAATAGTGCCTACCCGATCAGAGACTGTGTCAACCTGCCCGGCCCTACCTACTTATATCTATCAGACACACCAGAAGGTATACTACCTATCCTACCTAGACCTATATTTAAAAATGGCAAAGCATTCACACAAACACACATCGTGCCACGTTTCTCAGTCAAACACTCGGGTGCAAGAGCCTACACTAGAGAGACGTCCCGGGACGCCCCCGACACCCGAGCTTAGCATACAATCATTCACACTCTAAGGGTACGTACCAATTCCTGAAATCGGCTGACAAAGGCTAGCGACCATTGCGTGAATGTGCGTAAACGAATATGCTTGTGCATTACTTTCGTATAAAATATTGATTGTTCAAATATATTGTACATTTTCTTTCAATCAAAAATACTTGGTCCGTATAGTACTCTATTTGTTGCTATATTCTCATAATTCGTTATAATATTCAATGTTTATTTGCAATTGTAAAACATATTGCTATTTGTGAAATCGTAGTATCGGTATTGGAATAAATACGTTTATAATTTGTTATGAAATTCCCGAGCCGACGCAATTCCACAGACTAACCACATACACACACAGTGTGGAAAATACGTCGTGCACGGTACACTAGCAAATGTCAGCCGCCAAACATTGTTATAAATTTAAAAACAATATGATCATCGTGCCCATTGCCTTTCACTCACCCAAGTAGCACCTGGGCACGTGAGTGGGTTCCTGGCAATGAACACGGCAGGGGTTAAACCTGAAAATCCTGATCTAAAAAGATGATTAGTATACGTAAGATTGCAATAGGTAATAGTATATTTTACTTTCAATCTCTTTAAAAATGACTCGACTTCGTAACTTATGAAATATCGATAAAGACTCGACACTTACTGATAAATAATTTATTTATTAAAGGAAATGACTGTCATTGAAACTGAACTTACTAGAATAAATAATGCAATTATGAAATAAGTGTAATTAAATATTTACTTGAAAAATGGACAAGCTATTAAATAAGCCTCGGGTGATTCCTTAATCGAAGCAAATTGTTCAAGATACCTACTCCGATTTGAAAATCTACCCGTATACAGAGTGCCTTCTTGTACACAATGTGTAATCAATTTCATACGAAAAGGACTCGACTATAGCATATGAAAATTAATATTAAATACTATCATAGGCTATGCATATGCAATGCTGAGTTTAATACACATATCGTTATATTTATTTATTTTAATACATGATTACTGCAATCATGAAACACTTGCAGTAACGAAGTCGGAGGGTATCCGACTTCTGCACTGCTCAACAGTAAAAACAAATGTCAATTGATTATAAAATGAAATTATAAATTTAATGTACATTGTCCTCAAAGTATGTACATTTGTTCAATATATTTATTAATGTCATCATACATTTTTATCGAAATAGAACAGCCTACACGAACAAGTACTTATTTGATCAAATATTTATTTGAATAAGAAGTATTTCTATGACTCCTAATTTTTTTATATCAGAAAACGCGGAGTACAAGAAGGCAGATCTAACCTCGTATAAGAAATAATAGATGAGAAAATACTGGCGGTCACTATGCTCGCAAAACTACTAAAAAATACAACCGGTCACCCGTGCCGCTTCGGACCAATCGTCCTACGGCATGATTGGGGACCAGAGGAATTAAAATGCATGCGACTCACTACTTCGTTGATTGCAGATACCAAGGAAGTACTCGTGGAAGACATCAGGAACATCACCGAGGCAGCTCAGGTGGACTCAATCGTCAGGAAATGTGCAAACTGTAACTAATTAAAAACGCAAAGAACAATAAAATCTCCCGTTAAATCTGCATAATTTAATTCTTCACAAGAAACTGAGAATTGTTTAAAAGATACTTACATTTCTCACTTTCAGTGTCGTCCAAAACATCCCCTTCAGTGATGCACTAATTCTACTCCGATAGCGAACATAAAAAAAAATAAGTAAAAGACTATGTACGCGGCTATGTACTCAATAATTGATAAGGGGCACCGGTGCTCCCTTAATAGTATTAATACCTAGTACGTGAAAAGAATTGCCTCTACAATCGCGTGTAGCTAAGGTGTGAACGAAGATTTAAGCAGAGTCACTTGCTCTGAAAAGGCTAGAAAACTTCGGAGCAAACACTGACTCTACCGACCGCATTGCGCGCGGTCACAAAAGTTCCTGAAAAAAAACAAGCTTTCAATTATTTCAATCTCGAATATTCTTTGATCTAAGCCAGTGATACTACGCGTAATGATAATTAGGAGCAGCGGTAATAGAGTGTAAATAATTGTGGCATAACTATTATGAACACCGCGTGACAAGTTGGTAACGATACGCACCTCGCTGAGATGTCTTCCATATGTATTGTCAGCTCGGCGTCAAGTAGTAGAATGACAACCTTGGCCATCGTCCTATGCCGTTCGGCTATGTTCGACATCCGACTAAAGCCAAACACCATTTTTGTTTACGACGCTTGCGTTTCCTAGAATTATTCAACGCATACGTTAATTGCTTCGTGTCTTTTTTTGTTTCGCGATAGCTTGTCGATATTTTCCAGGAAAAACAAGCTTCCCGACCACATGCAGAAACAACAAAGAAATAAACAGAAAATAATGGCTTGTATTATGTTACTACTTGTCGTCAACACGACTGTGTATCATACAGGCGTTATACGTGGTACGAATTATAATTTAATAGATATATATTGCTAAAATTCTACTTATTTCGACAAGAAATTTGAGGAACGCTTACCTGTCAGCGGAAAGATAATTTAACAATATGGCGCCGCACCACTATACTTCTGCGCATTCCCGCCTGTCAGCGTCGCGTTCCCGCCAATCACGACTCGAAGCAAGCGAAAGAGACGCCATGAAACAGAACCAATTGAAATTGAAGATAAATGTATTCAAATTCACCAATATTATAATAATGTTTCTAGGAACTGCAGAATATATTGCAAGATAATGAAATTCGGAGTTGAAATAAGTATACGCATACGTAAAAGATGATACGTATATGCATATGTGAGTCGATTTGAAAATGCACGCCCCGCGATGTAATTCCGTTCACTGCACAATATTTTCTTAATTACTTGCAAAATATTCATTAATATTAACAAAGAAAGTACACCAAGCTTGATAGACAGGGCAATGAATACAATGTATGTAAATTCCAGCCTTCAAGAATATATTAGACTATGTGACATACCTTAATTCGACAGACACTCTGAACACGTCAAATCACTACGAGATCCGTTGGGCGAAAGAGGCAGATTTTTGAAATAGATTGCGCTAATTGGCTGGTAACTGGGTGGGTGGTGGGGGTGCTGTTCTTTCTTTAAGGCGGGTGTTTTTTGAATATCCTGTCGAACTGAATATTTTTTATTTCAAGTGTTACAGTATGGATATCAGTCGAATAGTGGGATACAAATATATTTATTAGTTATAATAAACACATCTGTGTAATAAATTGTGTGCAATGTTTGTTACACTATAGAATAAGTAAACTATTTGCGTCAAAATAATATTTGTCTTCCCTTAACTTTATTTGAATTACAATTCTTATCGCAGTGAACATTCAGATCCATGTCTAGAATCATTTGACACAGCATCGACGAGATATAAGAATTCATATATCTCATCTGTGGAAATTTCTTCCCCAATTCCCCTCATACCAAGCACATATGTAATCACACATCAGATATCGCCGAGGTAACCATTTATAGCAGTCGATAATCGAAATAGTGGCGCCATCTCGCGTTGCCGGCCTTTTTCGCAGTTTGCCGCGCCGCCAAAACCGAATTCCTGGATTACATCGTTAATTTAAACAATTGCATTTTTCTCGGCTTCTAGTGCGTATTTTTTAACCGGACTTATTTTAAATTAAAAATACTACCCATAGCTATTTCCTCCAACAGTTGCAACAATATGGCATTTGTCGTTTAAAAGTTATTAACAACTGAAAATATCAGGAGATCCTTATATCACGAGCTTGAACTTCAGGCTTCAGAGCAGAAGCCGAGATAATTGAATTTGTTTAAAGAAATTATAAAAGATCATATATATATATATAATCTTTTCTATCGTAACAAAGATATCTTTGAATTGCAGTTTATGGGTTCTTTATTCTCCCTTGAATAATTTGATGTATGTAAACAGGATCGCGATGACGCGATGTATGCATTTTATTTACTCTTACATACTTCCCTTTCATAACTCGACTTGTAGTCTGGATGCATTCCTCGTGCGTCGATGGAATATACATAATTTAGCTGCAGGGTAAAAACTCGTGCAAGCTGAAACTTGAAATTGCCCGTAGCGCGATTGCAGACTGGAATCGTGGGATTTCTTGGAGCACGTAGATGGAAGGGAAAAACAAAAGTGCAGGTCTTATTGCACCCAAGGTTCAGGGCACCGTTTAACCGCAGTTTACGATATCCGAGCCAACTTACTCGCGTACACAGCTGAAACAAATCTTCCTTTCAAAATATTATATTAAATACAAAAGAAATACATATAAGAATTTCTGAGGATTTCGTCGGATTAAAATCACAAGAAATATTCTGTTTCATTATTATTATTTATTTATTATAAAATTATGCCTCCAACAAATTGTAAAGGAATATACGCATGCATGGAATCGAATCGGTTTGACTGGCTGTCATTAAAAAATTTTTTAATCCAACATTAACACACAATTGTGTACGTGTTCCATCGTAAAGTGATATTTCACGGTTTGAGGCGAATCACCGTATACAGATCGATTCGTCCTTTCTTTGTTAACATTTTTTTTTTCAATATCCTCGTCGAATGGATCACGCAAAATTAGTAAAGCTTTATGTAAGGAAGACCAGAGGCGCGTCCTTACAGAATTCAAATGCTGCCTACAATAGTGATTCCTCTTCTTTATCGGATATCCTTGCTCCCCCTTACATAAATCGTGATATTGTTCTTTGCTTATGCTGTTTTCTTTTTACCTACAAAATACTCGTTTGTCGGCTAATTCCCTTTATCATAACAAATGTATAAAAGATTGCTTAAAATGAACCTTCCAACTCATTCGAGTTAATCGATACGTGTTACAAGAAACCGATCTACATCGATAGAAATTATATTTCTTTCTCTTCTTTTGTCTTTGTCCCTCTTTCTTTTGCTCTCTATACAGTTCAAGCCTAGCTAGATGCGGAAACGAGAGTCGGGAAAAAATGCAATAATAGTCGACCAACGATGAGCCAGTAACAGTCTTCAGAAGTTTCAAGCACGATAAATTGAATGGAGTCTCCTGACCTATTGTAAAATTCAAAAAACTCCAAAAAATATATCTTAGATGGTACGCGTGAAAGAATAGACGCAGCAATAGACGGTACTTCGAAGCATGCATTATCGGAGAGACGCTTCTCTCGAACACTATTATTTATTTGTTTCTCCTTTTCTTGTTTTATCGATTTACGTCGACCGACGAATACAATGTAATCCCGATAATCCACATTAATTCATAATTCATAAACATACAGGGAGCAAAATTCGAAAAGAAAAAAAGAAGAAAATCGACAACGGATACAATTGGATGCAGCGTAATTACTAATTGATTACACAAAGGAGTAGCATTGAAAAATGCAAACCTATTCAAATAAAAGGTTTTACTAAAAATACTTTTATTATTAAATACTTGTTGCGCAAGATACAGTGTTTTCAATAAAATCTTTCAAAGATTCAAACACATTCGCACCGATTTCATGAGGTCCATCGAGATTACACTGCACTTGATAATAAAAAAATTATTATCGACAAGAATATTCATATCGTTCAAAGGTTTCCGTGACAAAAACAGCCATTCTCCTTCTGAAGGGACGATTAAATAGTAAATAATTTTTTCTTTTTTATATTTATCTCATTTGGTTTTAATTTCCGTTATTTAATAATAAGTGCTAATCGTATTTCTATTCTCAACAAGTTCATCCCTTACAATGTGTAAACATAACAGCCTGCCAGCAGCGCAAAGACTAAAAGTATTTTGCTTAGATCGCTCTTTTTTTCCATTTAAACTTCATCATATGTTGCAATCCTTCGCCCTTTGTTTTCTACCCGTTTTCTTTTATATTTTTGTCAGCGACGACCTAGTATATAACGCTTCCTTTCCACCTTCTTCTTTCGATTAACCGCAAAACTGACGAGGCAACGACGCAACGTTAGTGTAAGCGTTCTTCCAAAAAAATTCGTGAAGTCCTTTAGACTATTCGGTAACGTCACGTATAACTCGTTGCTTATTAATTTTTGTTTTTCTTTTGTTTAACGAATCTTAAACATAGGCCTCTGGCAGAGGCGATTCTTGCGAATGCGTTCCACAGGCATCTAGGCACGACAGATATAAAAGTAGTACGTTCAGGAATATTCAGATTTATAACAATCGATATTCTAAAATAGTGCTATCACGTTCATCTAACTCTAAAACGACGTTTTCACTTCTTTTTGCAGTTTTTTAATTTTTCATCATTTTTTGCCGCTAAGTTACGAGCTGGTAGCATTGAAGCAACTATATATCACTTGTGTGTGTGTGTGTGTGTTATTTAATGTCTGTCGTTTTGCGCATCAGTGGAAACCTCGCTCAGAAGAGTAGAGCCTCGAACTTGCATACTAAAAATTTTTGTTTTATTATTATTACAACATCAAGCACGCGGCCATTCTTTTCTGACCCCCTTCGAATTCGTATAAATTTTTGTTGTTTCTTTGTTTATTCAGAGTATACATATATAGGGCGTTCGATAAACCATAAATTCCTGTAATATGAAGAAAATCCCCCGCCAAAAGTAAGACAAACTTGTTCCAAAGTAACACAGAAACAGATTTTCATTCATAAAGTAGATAAAATTCGAAAACTTTATGCACGGCTCGATCTGCCCGTCGAATAAATTTATTATTCATCAAGTACAAAAAATTTCAAATGATGAGGTCTTATTCGTTTGAACAAGAAAAAACTGTCTTATTGTCAGCGATAGATCTCCCCATACGCAAGAAATCTACAATTTATAAAATACTCTGTATACGTATACATATATATATATATAGATATGTACATGTATATATATACATACAATATATATATATGTATATGTATACTTAGGACCCTTATTTACTATGTTTCTTTCACATCTCATGATTTGTTCTTTATTCCCTTTAATAGCGAGTACGTAATATCTTCATAATTCTCGCGATATTTTATGTAAATCAACTCGAAGAGTATATAAGAAGTTATCAGCATTTTTTTTGTTCCTTTTACATGATTACTACGGATACGGATACATCTTCCGAAAGTGCTGGGTGCAATGAGAGAGAAAGCTTTTTTTCGTTACCGAGATACAAAAAGAAAAATGACTATTACAGTACATATCTCGATAGAGTTTCGATACAAGAAAGGGGGAGGGATGGGAGATAATTACGACATTGTTGGCTTCTCTATACGAACAAATTCTGTTGCAGACCGGTCGTCTCTTGAATGTGATGACGCTCGATTCATTAAATCCGACTCATCGCTGTTTTCTTTCTTCGAAAAAGCTAACTCCCAATATCGCTGCAGCAAAAGAGAGGATACATGGGAAGAGATTGCGGTAGAGACTAGCAATTGTTGGGATCCGGTGGTGTAACGAGATATTCGTCTGCGCGTTTGTGATCGGACAATGCCCGCATTGTGTACGAGTCTTGGGGTAAGTCGCTTTTCCTTCGCAAAAGTGGCTTTGTTTTATTGGAGTTCGTCATTTTTTTTGCCTATGGCAAAAGAAGAGATTCATTTTAGACTCCTTAATAAAGAAACGGACAAAGGTCGTGAAACATTGTTTGCGATCGGTCATACCTCGTTCGCTTTTGCCTCGATCTTTTCCAAAGTGAGCGGAGTTTGATCTGTATCCCCGTCTTCGTCAGGCGGAGGGCTATCTAATTGTTGCTGCGATATCGTGGTATTCGTCATATTTGTAATACCTTTTGCAGACGCGCTGTAATTCGGATGTTTCATTGCTAGAGCTTCTACACGCATCCACGCTTCGTCTCTGTCCTTCATAAGCTTCCTCTCCCTCTGACGATCCTGCGAACATTTTAATCAAGCTTATTTCTTTCCTTCTCACTTTCTGCCAAAGCTTTCTGAAGTTTGCCTAGTACCTGATAATACTGTTGAGTGCACTCGTCGAATACTTTCTGATTCATCTCCATGAAGAGCTTCAGTGCATTGTAGATCAAGCCGTGAATGGTTTTATTCCAATGATTTCGTGAATTTCTGTAGAAAGCCGGATACATAATTGGTAGAATGACTGAATAATTATCCGATATGAGAGACATGATGTATTCGTTGTTCCAGTAATAGAGAGCTCTTTCAGCCACCTGAAATTAATGTAACGAAATGTTGCAAACCATTTAACAATTACTAACCGGTTAAATAAGGTCTACGATACCTGAAAGTGTGGAGATGATACACATTTCGCTAATTGTCTAAACAAAGGGTCCATAACTTTCTGGAATTCGGCCGGTTCGATCACGTCCAGAATCTCCTCGAGCTCGTTCAAAAACATCACTTCCTTCGGGGAATGTGTTTTCGGCCAAAACTTCAACAGACTTCTAATAACAGGCTCCGTCAGCGACGGATCTTTCTCCAGAAATTGGACCACGCAATATGCCAACTGCGGATGATACACAGAGAGCGATTTGGCTTTGTGCAAAGGTAGAAGCACCTTCAGTAGAAATATTTTGTGTTCCTCCTTCAGTGGCAAAGCGAATCCATTAATTATACTGGAACAGCAAGAATCTCAATAAACACTTGCCCACTGTAGCCGACCTCTATTATCCAGAGCAAAAAGTATACAGCCGATGTTACCTTCCCAAAATCTCTAGAAGTTCAGCGATACCATTATGGTGTTCAGTTTCGTATATAAATCGATAGAAAACATTGTTTATCTGCTTCCTAATGTACGCCCTAAGACCCAAGAACTTTCCGTAAATCCTGTGAAGCGTTGTCTTCAAAAAGTCCCTTTCGCGTGGATCCTCCGAGTCGAACAACTCCAGAAGCTGTAGCACGAACTTCTGATCAATATAGCGTCTCGCGATGGGAGGTTGAAAGTCCTGTGACTCGAGCAATCGCAAAAAGAACTCGTACACCAGCTGCAAATGCGGCCAGGCCGCTTCCAACGTTGGTTCATCCTCCTCCGGATCGAACTCTGCTCCATTAGGATTCGAGGACGGCGGAAGTGTGCGGAACAGATTCACTGCAAACTAAAAGAGCCTCGATTCATTAAAAAAAGAATATCCTTCTTCTTGGGGTGAAAAATTAAATAATATTGGGCGTTGCATCGGTAACTTTTGCTCTCAGTTTTGTCTTGTCTTAAAGTATCGTACGATGTTTGATTATTTATAAACGAGGAAGCAGAACAGATGAACATTTCGAATTTGTGGATTAAGGGGAAAATAGGCCGACTAGGATATATATGTACCTATCGCATCTGCTATCTCTCATCCGTGAAACATCGCTAAGGGACCCCCTACTGGCAACGCGTTAAGCGTTGCTAACTCACCATGTTCACCGCTTCAGGATATATCGCCTCCGTGATCACGTTCTTGTTCTTGGTAACGTACTCGACCATCTCGTTCAGGGCGGTACGTTTCACCTCTTTCCATTTTAAATCTGACAAAGGATCGGACTCGAAATCGAACAGGACGCAGCATTGTCGCAGTTTCTGGATGAACAATTCTTCCCTCTCGTTTCCTTGTTGCGTTTCTGTTAGAAAGGAGAAAAATCAAGTACTTTAAACGCGTGCACGACGAAAGAATTTCTTCACAAAAATCGCCCGAGCGTTGCGCTTTATATTCCAGTGTTAATTCAAGTCACCTACCTAGTTCCCTATACAAATTCATACACACGCACGGAACATACAGCCCAGGTATATAAAAACATGCGCGTATCTCCGTCCTCTACTTTCCTCATTCACCCCCATAGATACCCCCCAACCCCCGCGGTACTTATGTCAAAGCAGCGAAGACGCATACACATGTTTCAAACTATCCATGGACTCTCTCCATAATCTTCGGACTCTTTCCCCACCTATCATACATTTTCTCTTCCGTACTCTTACTCCTCTAAACTTTCTCTTACAATACATTCCCCTTTCTATCTCATGGTTCCCCTTTTTTTTTTTGCTTTTTTGTTTTTTTCATTCATAGACTCCCACCTTCGTTTGCACCTTTCTTTTTCTCGTACATTTTCTCCCTCATCCTTCTAATAGCTCTCATGAACCGTCCTTCTATCCTCTGCTACCTCTGCTATTTATCTTGAACCCTTCCGCTTTTCCGTACGCCTGTTCTGCGATCTTTTTTTTATACATTCCCTCTCGCGTTAACCATTACTTCTCCCTCTTCGTATACTTTCATAGATTCTTCCCGTCTCCCGCTTGGACTCTTCCGTGAACCCCTTTTCTTTTTTCCCCTCTCGCACCATCTCACCTCATTTCATAGTAAATTCTATCCCTCTTTCTCTCACACCCGCCTTCCACAGACTCTATCTCACCCTCCCTCTCTCTATCTCTATCTTCCTCTTGTTAAACACTCGCTGATATATTTGATAGTTGTACGCATAATCAAGTGGATAAGAAGCAACTTCAGGGGTTTCATTACCGATTAATAGGGGTCGTAACGGTTGATAATGGGAGCTGAAGTTGGTCAGGTAAGGTTTATTCGATTCTCGTGATAATACAGTGGCCAGGGCAAGACCCTGATGGAAGCTCGGACTCTTCGGCAGGCTACCAGTCGTAAAAGGGATGTATCCGTCCACGTGAACCATCTTGTCTATCCAACCGGTATCTATGTTCACAATATCTGTCGCCGGAACCACGGTTACTTTTCCCGGTCCCCTTACGGTAAATTACATCTCTCTACGCACCGGCATTCTTGTTCACATAACAATCTGTTGCTTCGACGTAACTGACCGTTCTTTCGGCCGAGAACCGGGCATTTCACGTTTCGTACGTCGATAACGAGTGACACGATGATCGTTGAACGTATCGTCGACGGGTCGTTACAGTTCTGAACGGACGGCGTAAGAGAAGAGAAAACGGGAGTTGATGCGTCGCGAAATCGAACGGAGAAAATGCCGCCGATATCGAGGACCGTTTAAACGGGGAAGCACTGTTTACGTTAGAAAAGTAGAAATTGCGAATGATAGAGGCGCGCGTGCGTGAACCACCGCGCCTTACAATCGATACTCTCTGACGTAGTAGCTGCTTTCGCAATCCTGACCGTCCGGGATTAAAAAAGCAAAAGTAACTAATTAACACACTTTTCTCAAATAACGGTTGCAATTTAAGTTGGAAATATGGCGGTAAAAGTATGGTTCGACTTCTTTTTAAAAACAGTTCGTTGCTACGACGGTACTTGATAACGTTAGCATTGCAGCTTATTAAGTAGTTCATCAGATAGAAGAGGTAAGAGTATTTCTACCTTATTTTTACGGGGGTCAACGAACTTGCCCTTACAGTACATTTAATTGCCTGATTGATGTTAAAGATCATTGATGGCAACGGATTATTTAAGCTGTATTAAATTGCCGGCGGTGGTCGCAGATTTACAATCGATATATCGAACGCGTAAATGCCACCCCCCGTAGATCAATTGCTTCGCGGATTTCTATCCTTTCGGTGAGTTCCATTGAATTAATGACAACCCGTACCTCGATACCTTTCGCTGTATAACTCTCACTTCATTCATTCTTAATCTAACTTTGCATTTAAGTAAAGTTCACTTTGGCCCCTATTACTTATTCAATATTTTAATAATGAATTATCAAATGTTTCTCGAAGAAATCGAGCCGTCATTCCGTCAAATAGATAACGAAGTTTAATTTATAATAAATGCGTTTCATACCCCCTCTCGGCTTTTAAACCCCAATGGGTGCATTCTGTACGATGGAATTGTTTTTATTTAAATTTAGGCATTGATGCCGCTATATCTCCTTGTTGCACAAATGTTTCGCAACCCTCTTAATGAATTATATTTTTGATTTGATTTCATAACAGAGCTGAAGCCCTTCCAAGTGCTGGAAGTGTTGGGAAATTGATACGATTTCGCGATGTTCCAGTAATTATCGATACAACAGAGTGCGCCGCAGCCTGGGCTTACATAAAACAACGGTAGGTAACTACTCCGATGTACCCTTGCTGGATTCATGAAGTTTATTGCGATTTATTCTTGGCCAGGATAATAATAACCAAGTTTATTGCCCCTACTTTGGTAAACTGCTAATCAATTATCGTATGGCAATAATTGCCGAAGTAAATCGAATGCTATTTACCCTGGGAACACTGAAGTCAATAAGAGCTCTTGATGAATTTATTGCAGGGCTATCATCCACGAAAATCAACCCTCCATAAATCAGACCGAAAAGGACTTTTAGGCCGGATCAGAAGCACTCCAAAAATTAAATACGAAAGGGGTCACCGCAATGATTCTTTAAATTATCCGATAAGGTAAAACTTTTTAATATTTCTGCTGCAGATACCCTCCTTTCTTTTTCTATTCGGACCATTGTTTGCTCTAACTTTTTGAATTAATTTTGTATTTTCATCCAGGTAGATACCTGGCGACTTACCAGATAAAAGGGGCAGCTTCTGAAGTTCGCGATTTTTCGATATGTTAAATCTGGAGCTACTTTGCCGTTTGTCCTTTTTAATCACAGGACCGCCAGGTTGATATTTAATCTTGTTGATCAACGTCGGTGGCGGTGGTGTACTGGTCACCGGTGGTCCTCCTGCTACCTTATTCGTCTATGAAATAAGAGAAACGATTCCATAACAATAAAAGGTCAATGCAGTACGATTTTTATTGAAAAATTGTGCGATGTAAAAATCCTGAAGCAACAAATGAAGCAACAAATGGTTAAATATTTGAATGCTGCGATAACAAATCCATTTTTAAGTGTGCACCTAATCTAACAATGATGGTTCAACAATGGAACAACTTTATATGGAAATAAGTAATCCAAACTGAGCGGTGCAATCTTTTGCCTGCCTCGTTATATAAAACAATAATGTTATCCACCTTGGGAACGTTGTTTTCTTTTCCTTTTTTTTTCTTAGATTGTATCTGATAGCCGGTAACCAGGAAGCTTCCGATTTAAGTACATATTCATTAGAGTCCATTTAGAAGTTCAGAAATGATAAAGAAAAATTGTCTTTCAAAAGCAAGTGTGTTTGTCAGTCTATGCGTAATCCTCATTACATTCAACACAATTGTTCCAACGTTGCATTAATGCCTGGCTTCCTCGAAAGAAGTTTTGTGGTTGATCTTGAAACCATTTATGCACTATTGGTCTTGAATCTTCGTCTGAGCTGATGTCCATTAAGAGTATCCACTAGTGGTCAAAAAAGATGACAGTTACTTGTGAATAAGTTTGGACAATTGTATAATATATAGTAACACTCTTATTAATGTTTCTGGTCTACTAGTGTAAAAATGAAAAAATTTATAGAGATGCAAGAATGACTTCAACACCAATCACAAAACTTCTTCTTTGAGGAACCTAGTCGACGGTGTAGTTCTTGAGGAAGCGTGTATCGCATAACAATTAGGTACGAGTATATTCCCTCTTGGCTGTGTAAGATGATTTTTTTTGATTTTTCTTACTTCTACAACTGATATTCGTTAATACGTTAGCTCTGACCTTTTGTCCACTAAATGTTTTTGTGATTGATTGAATATTCTTGGAAATACATGCACATATATTTTACAATCGCTACTTTTTTATTTTCCACTACTACGAGACGAACAAAATTTTTTAACGACTATAATATAAAAAATCGTCAAAAAGTTAATAACATATAATGGTGCTAGAAGAAATTATACATATATCACATATATGTATATACAACTTATGTGCTTCAGATAGCAAGTAGTTACGCTATTCCTTGACAAACGGAGTATTTTTCAATTACCCTTAAACTGATCATCGCTATATAAGTTATCGTTTATTTTAATTTTGCTTCGCGGAACTATACCGAATGCCTCAGTAAGCACGTATGAACGATATATCGAACATTCTTTGTACGATCTATTATTAATCAATCAATCGTAAATATATTTCATAATCGGCGATCGATAATTGCCGAGATACAGCGCACTATAGTTTTTTTTTTAAGCAAGGTATTATGCAATATTCGCACAAATATCATACCGTTTTACTGTATTAAGATGTAAAATAAAGATCGTTATAATTGCGTATGAAAGCTCTGTAAAAAAATTTGATTAAAACACAGAAAGCAAGTAAACAAAATAAGAAATTCGTAAATTGAATAATAAAAATAGCAAGGAAATTATTAATTTTTCTTACTACTATTAACACATTAATCTTAATGACCAATTAACGGTTTCGGCATATGTTTAATTTCTAATTTCATCCTTGAGATTCGTTCCATTCATATCGTAAGTAGTAGCACTCCACATGGGTTGGACAATTAATTGCGTTCAGGAAGCGTGATGGAAAAAACTATGTAAGCTTCGAATTATCGTTGAAATCATAAGTCATCTGAATAAGAAAAATTCAGAGTGCTCACGTGTAACCGAGTGACAAGAAACAGAGATCGAGAAATATCAGTTTCATTGTAATGTATCTTTCGTTTACATCGTTTTCTATTTATCAACTAAAGTCCACGCTCAAGCGCCACCTGTGCCAAGACAATATTTTTTTCAAAAGGATCTTTAAAACCGTTTCGAACGCGTACTCACGGTGAAATAATATTTCACTGACTAATAATATTGAAAAGCGTGCATCACCGAAAAATGTGTATTTGAAGGTACGACGAATGTACACGATTCCACGAATGAAAACATTTCAGGTGGCACACGGTGTCGAAGATGGACATTGGATCACTTTCAGCGAATAAATCATAAATGAAGTCTCAAGAACGACGACACGACACCAATATTCGACGAGTTTAAAGAATCGGGACCGTGACGCGCGTAAAGATAAAAAAGAAAGTCCACGATAGGAAGAATTGACGATGACAGAAGTCGATTCGAATTGAATCGAGTCACGTCAATCGGAACAAGTCATAGAAGGACGATATAACCTCACCTCTTCACTTGTCTCGCCGTCCTTGCCATTCTTTCCCTTGTCCTTGCTGATCTTGGTCGCATCCTGGAACAAAACGAGTAAATTGCACCGCTTATACGAGCGTACAATGCCACGACAGCACGATTCACGTTCTAGACGAGACCCGCTCGACGAACTCGCACTTGCGATGTCACAACGGAAACGAGAATTAGTTGAAGTACCATTGTCAGGTTCTTCGTAATGTTTGGTCGAGAAAATGTGCCACCGAAACGGATATCAAGAAATTACAATCACGCTACACCCTTCGGTGTCTCGGCTACCGGGGTTGTTTCCCCGAACTCTCTTTACTCTCCCTTCTTCCCTTTCGCACCTATCTCTGTCATAGTCACCCTTTCTCACTCTTTCGCTCTCTCAGTCTCTCTTTTCTATTCTCTCTCTCTCTCTCTTTCTCACTCCCTCTCTTCTTCAGGTACACAGAGACACACACACACACTCTTGCCCTCTTTCTTTCTCTGTAACGCGCGCGTGCCCAGGATCTCTCCTTGTCCAAGGAACACTGTTTTCACGTATGCGAATACCGATCGCATAAGGAGAGACGTACGACCAGACAGGAGCGACATGCAGCATGATGAACGCACCTTTTCTTTTTTTGACTGCCGACTTGACATATTATCGGTCACGGGTTATAGTTACTCGTAATCGAGCTAAATGCGAGTTAGCACACTTCGAAAACACGTAGTAACACATCGATCACAGGAACCGAGCCGACACGAGACACGCATTCGTGGCGGCCATTGGCTATGCTTAGCCATTGAACTTTCGGCCGGCGATTCGCGCCACTCACTGAGAACGCTGAATTCCGACTTTTCCCTAGCCTTGAAACGCCTCGAGTGCTTCCCTTTGCATGCTCCTTTTTATTTCTCGATGGAAAATTTTCTCCGTCCCTCGATTCCAGCAAATAATGCTGCATGGATAGGAAATATTACGAGCACTAGGTGTTCGCGGGATGCAACAATTTGCGGCGCGGCTATGCTATGTTCTGCGATAACACAGGTTATAGTGTCACTAAATGTACGCGATGCACACTCCATTGAGCGAACTGCTTTTAAAAATCGCGGCTCGGTACTTTGTACAAGGGGGATAGAATAAATTGTAATGGGCAATGAAATGAACAAAGTAAATAGTACGCATTGAAGTATCTCACCTGGCAGGGTAAAAAATCGTTTTCAAACTATCGAATGCGATATTAAATTGTGCCGTTTTCGATGCATTTAAAAATGCTACACGTGAAGTTGCCGCTAATATTTATAAACACCGTTAAAGGTGCGCGGATCATCCAAGACTATCCTTATGGTTAATTTTAAATAAAAAATAACAATTCCCTATTTATTATGTGAGATACATTGCTCAACAAGAATTGCTATATTTTTTTACAGCAATCCGTATTTAGAATGATCGGAACACTGTAATCTATGCAAATAACACAACTTAAAATAATTGAACCTGTCTAAAACAAATACTCACTGTCTAAGAATACTACTATATGTAAAATAAATTTCAGATTATTTCTCTTATCATACGAAATTTTAAAATCGCCGCAATTTTACGATATGAAGTTCGTTGAATTTGTTCGTTTGGGGACCCTAGATCAAACGAAATAAATTTCACACGTGGATGTACATTATTTTGATCATGTTTTTCAGAAATTTGAGGAATAATATTTTTTCCTCGAAAATTCGTATTTAGCAGGTAAAAGTGTGCTTAAAAATAAGTGCATTAAAGAAACCCCGGTATACAGAAATTAATAATCTCTTCAATATTTTTTTTATTCAAAATATCTAATACAAATTTGGTACACAAAGTAGCCTACCATAGCCTCAAAATGACAGAAGATCAAATAGAAATTATTCAGGAGAAAACGAAACCAATATTTCGCAATTTGACGGCCGACGATCCAGAACCAGAGACGACAGAGATAGAAAGTCTATGTCTGAATTGCGGGGAAAATGTATGGTATCGTCAATTTATTAAAAAAACAAATATCTTCACGACTGGGCATAACCTTAATGTTGATTGTTTGGTTAATACAGGGCATTACTAGATTACTTTTGACAAAGATTCCACACTACAAAGATGTTGTGGTGATGTCATTTGACTGTGAACACTGTGGCTATCGAAACAATGAAATACAAAACAGCGGTAAAATTGCAGAGAAAGGAATTAGAATAGCGTTACAAGTTCAATCGTCTAGAGATTTGGATCGGCAAATAGTTAAATCCGATTACACCAGTGTAAAAATTCCATCCTTGGACTTTGAAATTCCCTCTAGATCCCAAAAGGGAGAAATCACCACTATCGAAGGAATTATAGAACGAGCCATTAGTGGGTTGGAACAAGATCAATTAGAGAGAAGGAAAAATGATCCAAGTGTTGCAGCTCAAATCGACGAATTTATTGGAAAGTTGCAGAAACTTAAATCTTTAGAGGAACCCTTCGCTGTGACATTTGAGGATATATCAGGCGAATGTCACGTGGAAAATCCAAATGCACCATTGAAAGACGAAAAGTGTGTTATAACACAGTTCAAGAGAACAACAGAGCAAGATCATACTTTAGGTATATACACAGAAAATTCAGAAGACACATTATTGAAACCTATAAAAGAGGGGGAGTATACTTTGGAGCAAATTGAGGGAGAAGTACTTTCATTCAGGATGAATTGCCCAGAATGTAATTGCCCCTGTGAAACTAATATGAAAATGACCAGTATCCTTTTTTATATTGTCCAAAACATATTGCAATTAGTACCACTTAGATCTTCCCCCTTAGTTAATATTTTAATTGGCAGTAAAAACAATCTTAATTTTTTTCTTAACTAAATGCAAAGATATTCCACACTTTAAGGAGGTGGTAATTATGGCAACAGTTTGCGAGTCCTGCGGACATAGAACGAACGAAGTTAAGAGTGGTGGAGGCATCGAGCCATTGGGAGTGAAAATAGAAGTAACCGTCGAAGGAAAAGGCGACTTCAGTCGCGATTTGTTAAAATCTGAAACCTGCCACATGGAAGTGCCCGAATTAGAATTGGAAATTGGTCCCGCTACTTTGGGCGGACGTTTTACCACTGTGGAAGGCGTCTTGGTTGCGATTAAGGATCAATTATCTTCGTCGACAGCATTCACTGGCGACAGTAGCGATCCGGAAATCGTGAAACGAATGGAAGTCTTCATATCTCAGTTAAACGAGGTATTGGAGGGCAAACGAAAAGTCACGCTCGTTCTAGACGATCCAGCGGGTAATAGCTATATTCAAAGTCTATCTGATGAAGGCCTAGACAACGGCTTGAAGATCAGTAAATACGAGAGGAACTTCGATCAAAACGAGGAGCTCGGTTTAAACGACATGAAAGTCGAAGATTACTAATCGTTTCTAAAGCTTTATGAAATGGGTCTGTGTCAATATAATGTATTATATTTGAGCGTGAAAGAGATATGTATTATAAAATGTACACTAGACATTGTGTAAATACAGTTTTGCAATTTTATTGCAGAATTTTTTATTCAAACTGATGTTTCTATTTATTTCCCTGTATGACCGAAATACTTACACAACCGGCACGGCGTCGAGAATTTTTAATTTAGGAAGCCTTCTGGTCGCTTGACTACGCCATGAATCTAGGTCCATGTTTTCGCAAATAGGATTGTTGATAAACAGTAAGTTTTCGAGATGCGGTATTTCTTGCAGACGATTAAATTCGGCCCAGTCTTTCACCAAATTATTTGACATATAAAGTATTTTGAGGGCTTTCAAAACGTTAACACCTTTAATCTTCTCTATCTGATTATAAGATACCCATAATTCCTCTAAATGCTCCCCGATTGCTTCTAATCCAGAAAACGTTTTGATATTGTTACGGCCCAAAGATAAAATTCTTAAATTTTTCAAAGAATTGATACCGCTAATTTTTTCTATCATATTCGTCGAAAGAGATAAATGCCTGAAAATGAAAAAAGATTACTGTCCTTAATATTCTTCCTCGGGAATTGATTATTAAAATGCAACTAACTCCACAGCGGCAAGCGCTGCCAAATTATTATCCATTTTCTCAATCGGTGGCCATTGAAATGATAAGATGATTTCTTTTTCTTCGCCGGCATTTAAACCCGTTCTCTCCTCCCATCGTTGAATAGCTTCTTTACAAGTAGTAACTTTCGCCTATGTAACGCGCAAGTTATAAATTGTTCGAAAAAAATAAAGATTATTGTAGTGTTTAAAAAATACATACCATAATTGGTAATTCTATTTCGCTTCTATTAGATGAAAATATGTTTGATATGAACAATACATAATCGCATTATTGTCAGTTAACTTCACTAGTGGAAAAATTGAAATTTTATTAATTTCGCAGAAATATTGCTCGTGCAATGCAAAACCTTTGATGAATCCTTCGTTCTATTGAATCCAAAATTAGTGAATGTTGAATTTGTAAAATCAATTTGTCAGTACAACATAATGCACGAACGGAAATTACAATTATTAAGCGATTAATAGGAGGGAAACATTACAATTACAATGAGCCTTGATACGCATATGGATATTGACGAACCACTATGGAATAAGTCTAGTTATTGTGAAAGATGGAAACACTTCGCCTGTCTTACCGATTTCCGTACCCTTTTCGCAAGCACAGAGGAATTGAAAGAAGCTAAACAGCTATGCGACGATTACAAGTACGTGTATTTCATTTAATCAGTCTCTCGAGGATTTCATGCGCCCTTTCATATTTTGATCAGATTAGGCAACGCACCCCCAGAAACAAAAACGTCTGATATAATTAGGGCTAAACAGCTTCGAAATAGCGCATATCACCCAGAGACTGGTGAATTAATACAGCCCATCGCCAGACTGTCTAGTCTAATGCCGGTTTCAGTTCTACTGAATACAACCATACACGCATTCCAGAAGTAAATATTTAAAACGTCTCGTTCCGTAGAATTTCGCGAGATACCAGCGCGCATAAAAAAATTAAATTTCTTTGCTAGGAGCACCGTTGGCTTATTCCTAAATCAAACGCTAGGTCAGATTCATAGCGCTATTATAAATTACACGTACGAAAACAGAGCGAACGACGAGGATCAAACTAGACTAAAAGAAACCTTCATATGTGCAATCCTGGCAAGCACTATTGTAACCGTCGGTTGTAAAAAAATGGCGTCTGGAAAAAGAAGTACTTTCGCAGTTAGTTTTTTTTGCTTCTCCCTTGCTACGTGTTACTCCCTTTCCTATAATCTTCTTTACACATTTTTTGTACCGTTAGAAAACTATGCCATTTTGTGCAATTGCTGCGGGCCATATAACCAATTTGCCCATTATACGGTACAAAGATATGACAACGGGACTCCCATTGTTTCTTAAAGATCCAAAGCACCCTTTTATGAAATCGCAAGTCGCAGCGGTGAAAGGTCTCACAGAGTGTATTATTACGAGAATACTTATGTGTGTGCCGTGTCTGCTCGTGCTTCCGATCATGCAAGAAAAAATTATGCCGTTCTGTTTCTCCCAGCGTAGACCGATGCTCTCCCTGACACTCCAAACATTCTTGTGTGCCGTATGGTAATTTATAACATTGGACAGAAGTTCTTTGTATCCGATTTGTTGCTCAATATGATTTATTATTATAGTTGTATGCTTACGATTCCGTCTGCTCTCGCACTTTTCCCAAGAATAAAGTAAGCAATTCTCATATCCTTCTCGTCCTAATACGTAATCGATAATCAAGCAATTATTTTTTCAAGTACCATGAGTCCGGAATGGCTGAAAATATGCCCAGAGGAGTATGAAGAATTCAAGAGGCACACGGCTGAAAATGTAGATAAAGTATATTATAACAAAGGACTGTAATGTATTCATTTGCAATTCGTTTTAGTGAATAAATCGTGATCATTTGTGTATGAGAAAATATATGTATTTAAGTAAAAAACCTTCTCCTCCTAGATAGTATAAATACACTTAATGAACTATATCTACATTCTTTTTCTTCTTTTTCATTTTTATGGGCATAGGTCCAGGCATTTTGAATACTGTACTGTAAACAAGAAGAGACAAATCCGAGTTAGTATGCGGGAATAAACGATTGTCAAGAGCTTAATTGGAATACTTACTGGCAAGTTGTGCATATTGGACTAAATTTACAAAATACTGAAAAAAAAATGATTGTCTATTAATTTGTTCTGCATTGGCATAATATTACTGTAAACGAATTTTGTCCTCTTACTCGATAAACATATAGAACACACGTAACCGATGTCAATTAATTCTTGATGACAAAAGCATGCTGCACGGTAGTCCACTTTCACAGGCGGTGGTAGTACTAACTTTGACCTAATATTTGGATCTGGCAGAAATATCCACTGATCAAACAGATGCATATATATGTATATATTAATAAAAACGAATGCATTAAAAAGGGAGAAATCATTGTATTGTTCTTTTACCAATAAATATTGCAACAGTCCGCTTAATTGAGGGACCTTTAAATAATTTCCACCGGTGATATCACAGCCCTGTTGAAGTAAGGTCAATTCCTGATCTAAACTACACACATCCAATATTATTCCCTGCAGAAGAGAAACAAAATTATTAACGTCAATTAAAATTGAACTGATACAAATATTGAAATACAAAGTAATGATGTACCATTTTCTGTGCTGTGAAGAATATATTCATGTAATTCATATACTGCGTCGCTGAATCATTGCTAGCTGTGACCACAAGAATCCTAGAGTACAGCTTTTGGCCAGCAAGCTTTTCTCTTTCCAGTCTTGCAATATAGCATAATGCCATAGTCAGTGCACCGGAAATCAGACTTTCTCCGTTCAACGGTTTGTCCGTAGAAATGTCACTGATAACTTGTTGTAGCTGTTGTCTAACGGTACGTTCGACCATTGTAAATTTTTCATATTGTCCGTCTATTTGCCTAATCTCCAAGGATTTCTCCCAAGGATACAGAAACTTTGCTCCATGACTATGGCATGCTATCATGGCGAGTTGATTGTTGGACGATTGCATCAGATGAGCATTGGCGAAAACAATCGTAGAATCCAAGCATTGTGTTAGTATCTTTGTTTCGTGCTTCACAATCCTTTGCATGGGATTCACGTCTAATATAATCGTCAATAAGCTTGTTTCTATTTCTAAAATCAACAAAACAATTGCACTCGCGTAACAACATTTTTATTTTCCCGCTGCCGTTTTAATTTAATCAGCTAGATTTAGATAAGTAACATTGTTTGCAATTTATTAATAGGTTAGATAACCTTAACTCACCGCTTGACATTTTGAATTATCGCAAATAAATAAACAATTATTTTCCAGATGCATCAGTTCAATACCCCGACTTTATTTGTCAACAGTACGTCATATCTTTTTCGGCGTTTCCTAGTTAAATTTGATGAATCAAAAGTACGTAAGTGTCCGCTTTTCTGTATTTTCGAATTCAGAAGAACGGAGCTACTGAACGCGGGTGTGAATACAAATTCGTGCAAAAGTACAAATTACATTTAAGTTCACGGGAAAATGAGGAAACATGCCGCGCGGAAAATCATTTCATTTTGCAGTCATAGTTAATTACAAATGCATAATGTTATTAATGAGAGAAAATAAATATAGTAGAACGATGCGTTGAACAAATAAAGTAAAACATTGCAAACTTGCGACAGTGTCCATATTACAATGTGAAACAAGCTTGTTTGCTGTAAGGAATGTTGACAAAATTATATGCACACAAAATGAGACTAATATGTTCTTTAAAACTTCCCGCGATACGCCTCGCAACCGGTTACACTCGTGCGCAAACCGCTATCGCGAAATCGCGCATGATTGCAATTGCTGCACGTTTGTAGACGATTGGAGAGAGCGAAACAGAACAAGTGTGGAATATAATCGAGGTCACAAGGGTGTCTTTGAAAGGTTATCGAACGTCGTCTTCGCGAATTTGAATTCAGTCACATTTGTGCTGTGAAAACCGCTGCGAACATGTTGCCCCGATTTGTAAAGCCCACGTTGTCCGTCGCCCAGCAAGGCGCAAAACGATTATCCACCACTGCCAGGGTGAGTTTATTGAAAAGAAAATTATTTAAACCTAAACTAAATATAGTTTTCCTCGACAACTTTCCTATATTCGTCATCGACGGCAATCATTTAATTCCTTCGTACACTTGGGATTATGATACTGCTTAACCGACCGTATTGGTGGGCAGAACGTAAAGTTATGCAACTACGAACATTTTTTCAAGAGGTTACCGATTCTAACGTAACCGGAGATTATTCAACTCTTCGTATCGTGAATTTCAGTATGATATTCAAAGCCTTGAATGCTTGAAAGAGAGTAAACTATCGCAGGGGAATTTTTCTCAACGAGATAAGAATCTTTTCACACCTATATTAATTACGTGTTACGATTTCAGTGCAATGCCAAGGTCGCAGTTATGGGAGCAAGTGGCGGAATCGGCCAACCGTTATCGCTGCTCCTAAAACAATCACCTCTTATAACCGAATTATCATTGTACGATATCGTGAACACGCCAGGTGTCGCTGCTGATCTTTCGCATATGGACACGGCGGCAAAAGTAACTGCCTTTACTGGCCCAGATGAATTGAGGGATTCAGTTAAAGGAGCACAGGTCCTCACTTTATTGCGAACGAATAATAAAAAAAAATATAGAAATGGAAAAGATCCTAACTATGTAACATGTTCATTTAGGTGGTCATTATCCCCGCCGGCGTACCTCGTAAACCTGGAATGACCAGGGACGATCTTTTTAACACGAACGCTTCGATAGTGAGGGACCTCGTCCAAGCCGTGGCTGAGAAGGCCCCGAAAGCTCTTATCGCCATAATTTCGAATCCAGTTAACAGCACTGTTCCCATTGCCTGCGAGGTGCTGCAAAAAGCGGGCGTATTCGATCCCAACCGAGTATTCGGCGTAACAACCCTCGATATTGTCCGATCGAATACATTCATCGCGGAAGCCAAAGTTAGTCCTGATCGCAAATAAATCAATTCTAGAAAACATCGGGGATCCACGTATCGAATACAAACACACTAAAATGAAATATTTTTCTAGGGCCTCAACCCCCAGAAAACATCTGTTCCAGTTATTGGAGGCCACAGTGGCATCACCATTATCCCACTGATCTCGCAATGCAATCCATCGGTTTCCTTCCCGGACGATAAATTGAAAGCACTCACCGGTAGGATCCAGGAGGCCGGTACCGAGGTCGTTAAGGCTAAAGCTGGCACAGGTTCCGCGACACTTTCAATGGCATACGCCGGTGCCCGATTTGGTATATCCTTGGTCAGAGCCATTAACGGAGAACAGGGTATCGTAGAGTGCTCCTACGTTAAATCGAACATAACCGAAGCCAAATACTTCTCGACACCTATCCTGTTAGGTGTAAGTATTCGTTGAATTAAACAAGGCACTTAGTAACGTGAGTAGAGAGTGTTAACATGTGCGTTGGCATTTTAGAAAGGCGGAGTCGAAAAGAATCTCGGCATGGGCAAACTTAGCAGCTACGAGAAGAGTCTATTGGACCAAGCTATCCCAGAGCTCAAGAAGAACATTCAAAAGGGAGAGGACTTCGTGAACAAGAAGTGAACTTCATGAATTAGAGCACTAAACTTGATCAACGTGAATTATGTAAATTCAACGATCGTCTTCGGCATTGATTAAGAAAAGGTTCGCGTTGTACGCGAGAGAAAATGTTTATAATAAAAAACAAGGTGGATCCTTTATACTAGTAGACAAACACGCGACATGTTCGCAGATGTTGAAATCCATTTGCGACTGAAGTGATAGAGCAAGATGCGATACTCGAACGTGCGAGGCGGCACGGATTTCTAAATTAAAATGTAATACTCGTAGGTCTCGTATCAGTAATTTGAGAATAAACACCCTTTAAACGATCTTGTTTTTTTTCTTCGATATCCTCCATCGCTTCGTGCTGCGAAATTTCATTGCTCCTATGGAGTAAACTCTTAAACCCCGCCAATTCTACGAGCGACGCAACTACGAAATTTCCCTAGTAACGCTACGTCCCGTGCGTAAATCAAAACAAATAATTTCAGGCGGTAATAATAAACCTTCGGTGGAAAGTCATTCGTGTATCGAACAAGGTCCATAACGGTTTATATCCGAAGCACCATCGCAACCAGTTCTAAAGCACATAACTCGTATATCGCAAACTTATTATCAATAAGTTTAAGTGTTGTTTAAGTTCCTTATTGATAAGTTATTAACATAACAAAGTAATCGCCTGAAAAGTGAATAATTGATCCCAAAAGACGTCGACGCCTCCTTAATCGATGATCCGCGGACTCGACCGTGCTAGCATATACACCAAAACACTCAGCAGCCTGTCCAAACGGAAATTACAATGGCAAAGCGTAAGTGCTACAAACGGCCACGCCGCAAACAGTCCGCGTATCAATCTGAAGAAGTGTTATCGCAAGAATCGGAGTCCTCCGATTCGCCCGAAAACGTGGAAATAAAAACTACACCGTTCAAGGTGAAAATCGGATCGACCAAACGACTTCTACGTCAACGATCTCCGGAATCGGTGCTCTGCGAGTCTCAGCCGTCAGATTTATCATTCTTCGATGATCTCAGCCCCGAAATCGTGCCGAATCATCGGCGAAACAAATTGGACCTAAATGCACCAGACGAAGACGACATAGAAATAAAGAGTAACATCGATAGGAGATCGGGATTGACTGAAGTGAAGCAGGTGGATCTATCCAAGCAGAATATCAATATATTACGAGAAACATGTTTCCCATTGGACAAGACGATGTCGATCAACGACGAAATAAAATTGGACATGCGTGATTACGTCTCTTTGCACAAAGATGAAGACACGAATTTTACGAAAACGACGCTCGACGTTTATGCGCGTGACGACGATATTCCTGCCACGAAATCGGCCCACGATTTATCTCACGATCACACCACCGAACCGATACGGTTTCCAAATCTTAATTCAAGGATACAAACGGAGGGTCACGCGTTGCACAATTTTCTAGACGATTTTCGCTGCGATTCCGCGGCCGAGCCCGCAAGATCACGCGATGATAAGGACGAGAATTACCACGAAGAATGGAACGGGGAGAAACCGGATCGGGTCAGCTTCGAAATAGTAAACGAGAAGAATTTTCAGCACAAAGACGGGAAACAGTGCGCGGAAAACTGGACCAATTGCAAACGGATCCTCTCGAGCCTGCACCATCTGTACAGCTTCCAAACGCGCCCGAAATACAAGAGGCTCGACGAACCGAAATCGTCGCGAACGAGCTCGTCCTGTTCTTCGCAAACGTCGTTGAACTCCGCGGACAATTCGGGCAAACGGGTCAGCAAACGTTCTCTGGAGGAAAGCCAGAAGACCGATGTCGACGTGCAAAGAGACTATGGGGAAATCAAGAATACTGTGGCGAAAATCAGAGAACGTTCGACAACCCCTTGCAGCGGTTCACCGCCACCGGCGAAACGATGTCGGACAACCCTCAAGTTCGACGACCAGGAGAAAGCAGAAAGAAATCGGCGATCCATCGCGACTGCACAAGTCAGTGACTTGCTGCCAGTGGAGAAGAAGAACGATGAGAATGGTACTTGTCCCAGCACGACGATCACGAAGGCGGTTTGGAGCAGTGGCCGATTAGAATCACCTACCACTTTCATTCTCGATCTTCCGGCGGTATCTGACTCTGGTGGCTACAGCAGATGCCTGCAAGAAGTAATTAGACTGACATATTAATTTCGTTGGAAAATTAGATTTAATTGGAGATTCTTTGTATTGAGGGGGATTGTTTGTGAGCTTTTTATAAATAAGAATGATAAAAATATGCACACCATTGACGTCACAAGGGGACAATAACGCGGGACAATTATTATCATTTGCAGCCAGAGCAGGAGCTCGAATGGAATAAAAAATGCAAGTGCATCGGAATCGAGCAGAGAACTTCCACGCGACGATTCACTAGGAGACCTATTGCAGGGATCGTCCTCTTCTGCACGTGGCTGCTGAAAAGAATATCAAGTATGTTCAGAGCGGTAAGTGTATCAAAGAAAGTGACGAAAAATGAGCAACGCGTGTTACCCAATTATTATACTGTTCCAGTGTTATGAAAGCTTCAAGGGTATTTTATCGTGGCCCTCCTCGAAGGCTCAGCAGGCCGAAGAGCTCAACGACGTCGTAGTAATGCTACGCACGGAGAACCAGCAGATGATTAACACGTTTCTGGAGAAGGTCACTCATCTCTCCGACGAGCTAACTCAGGTGAATAACATTCTGCATAACACAGTTCAATAATGTTCTACAAACTAATAAAGCCCGGCCGTGCTTCCGCATAATAAAGAAAAGCACATTGACTGCTGCGGAAATATCGTAATCCTTAATTTGCAATTCTCCAATATTACATTTCCTGGTTACGTTAAACCGGGATCATTAACATCGTTAGCATCGTTTTTTATCGCAGGCGCGATCGAACAATGCAACAGTTCTCGGTGCTTTAACCGCGGAGGTCAGTGACATGCACGAGGTCAGCAAGAAGCTGGCCGGGAGTAACGAGACGGTGATGAAGGAGCTGCAAAGACTGCACAAGACATTGGACAGTTCGCGACCAAGATCTCCGAAGAATTCTGCGCCTCCACTTCCGCCCCCGATGCCGCCCCTGCTGATACTTCCAAAACTACCGACTGTTCCTCTGGCACCACCACTTCCGCCACCACCGCCACCTCCGCCACCACCTCCGCCTCCACCACCGCCTCCACCTCCTCCACTGTTAACGTTTCACTCGCCAGCACTGCCGTTCACACCGACCACCCCCAACAGTAGCAGAGGCAGCAGGATGCCCTCGAGAAAGTGCTCGACACCGCTGCTTAGTAGACCGTCTATAACCGTGGAGGATTTGCTGAAGGTGACCCTGAAAAAAGCACCGCAGCACGCTAAGGTAAATCCGAGGATTGTCTCGTGCACCTCCGTTAATTGGAGTATACGGATAAGAAGCGCTCCTCTGTGGTTTGAAGCTAGCTAAAGAGACGGATTAATCGAGTTCCCCTTGTAAGATCGTTTGGCAAGAAGAATTTCTTAGAATTTTTAGCCGAATTGGCTTTGATGAAAAATTGCCGATCCATTTTGTTGTTGTTAAGCGAGGGATTTTTCTTCAATGCTCTAGCGGCATTCGAGGTGATACGTTGAACTTAAGCGTGAAGATGCGACACAATTCTAGTTGATTGTCTCTCAGCCTTCGTTGCCGCTCAACCGGACACTTGGGGCGTTATTTAAAAGTCCGAAGGTAACCGTGGCGTCTGGAAGATAAATCGTACACGCTTGTAGTATATTCGGGTCACGGTAATGCCGATGTAATCGTCGTTCCTTCGCGGCACCAAATTAAATCAGACCTTCCTAACGCGTATTACACAACGCGGGCGTTCCCGAAAATAATTATAGTACATCGGACGAATATTAATTTCAGGAAAATAGAAGAAACACAATACCGGGGCCGCGAGGACCCGTGGTCTCGTTGGACATGCTGCGCAGCGTGAAATTGAAGTCTGCCAGGCGCAGATCGGCCGATCACATAATAAGATCACCGAGGAGCGGTCGCATAAGTAAAACGCGAACGACATCGTGCCTCAGCCTCTCACCTATAATGACTGGGTCGGAGAACACGCTGGGACGTATTCTGAAACAGGTGGATGTTAATAGACGTGGGCCGCGGCGTCTGTTGTCCAGCAGTTCGAGTTTTCGCGAGAGCCTTATCTCGAGAGATAATCAATCGCAGAGTATGATTGCAGCAGATAGTAGCTCGCGATCCGCGATTGCGTAAGGGCATTGCAGTAGTCGACGAACGAGGATTAAAAGATTTTTATATAATTAATTTCAAGGATTTCCTATAGAGCTTTAGTAAATTAAGTTATTCCGTTATTGATTAATCGATGGAAGTGGATCGGATCACCTAGTTTGGGACGTATGTACAATTGGAAATACTGGATTTAATCTTTTGTTCGTTCCCTTCTGGCAAATGCAAGGCGGGACGGATTTTCGCAAAATTACAATTTGATGTTGGAAATCGGATGCTCGTTCTTTTACAGAGTGTGCTTAATGTAGAGAGGGTTGGCAATTGTGCAACGTGCATGTCAATTCACACCCTGTAATAACGCATGTTTCCAATTATCTTTGGAATTGAATATATTTTTCTATATATCAAATTATGATTCTGTAGAACGTTTCCGTTGTTGTTAAATAAAACAAATAATTTTGGGTGACTCGATCATGGACACATGACACTGTAATACGAGGAGAATATTTTATATATTTAATTTAAACGATTGACTAATATATTGATATTTAACGATACTAATAAATATCCGCTGAAACGAATAGAGAGTTGTAATTACTTTATTTATAGCTTTCACGTGTATGTGTGGTTTTACAGAAAAAGGTCGTATCCGGTGTAATCGCATCGATTGTAATAGTAGTACAGAGCGTGAGAACGCATACGAATCCGAAAAAAAGTAAAGATAGATTTAGCTTGCTCCAAATGACGATAAATTTTGATATCCAGGTCTAATTAATCGCTCTCGTGAACTGGGTTGGCGACAAGATGGAATGATCCGAAGATAATTATAAAGAGAGAACAAGAGGGAGAGAGAGAGAGATATACACAACTAATGTTTATAATACAGAGCAATAGCAAGTGATACATCTAGAGAGATGGAATAATAGATGCATGTGTTGTGTAATAGTCCTTTCATCTTCATCGTTTCTTTTTTATAAAAATCGACTAAGCACGCACAACGATATTGAATAAGGATATAAGCGGTTTCATTGGATACACCGATCACTTATATATTCTTTCTTAATAATCCTACGAGAAACCCAGGTGGTATCAATGCCTACTTACAATTTTATTTTAGCCGAGAACACTATACACTATTTGTTTTTTTTTTTTCATTATTTTCATTTCATTACGAGTCACACGCTACATCGTCGACGATAATAATAATGTTATCGCGTTTGGGCTACTTCATCTTGTTTTTAATCCATCGTGTAAGCAAGTAATTGGATGAGGTATCTCACAGTTTATCGTCGTTTGGAATTCATTATGCCACAGTCGTTGCCACTGACAAGTTTTATTGTACCCTCTCTTCTTTTTCTTTCTTTTCATTCAAACGAAAAAACTTGCCGCTCGTACGCGTGGTGTTACGTGAAACTAATATATAATATATTATATGCAATAAATTCTTGTCCGATGATTCCTGTGTTTCTCTGCACTTATCCACTGCTCTTCATCAGTTTCTTCCACGGTACCATTACCGTCTAAAGTGTCCTCCAAGCGATTTCGATACTGTTTCGTGTTGGTATTCTTTCGTCTTGTATCTTTTTTTGTTTATTCCTTTTCATTCGACGACACGCCATTCAAATTGTTCACTTTCCTCCGCATTGTCGCTCGAACAATTCGCGCCGATTAAATTTCCTTTTTCGCCTCATTTTGTTCTCGATACCCTAATTTTACGATCTTAAGATTACTCGCATATACTTACTTACGGTGCCGTTGATATTACTTTGAATTATTCTTTGTAACGTTATTTTTATAACATGATTATCAATTTGTATCGTGTTATTAATACCTAAATACAGGGGCACGATGTACACCAAAAATTTCTAGGCAGACCCATCGATATTTCATTTGCGCGTTCCCTTCGCCATTTCTCTTTCGGTACACGCCACGCTTTTTTGCTGCACGCTTACACGTATCTACGGATCGTCCTAGTCATTGCGTGATCGCGAGAGAAAACTGCTCGAGTTAGGATTTTTGCTACGTGCACACACAGTGGCAATCAGAAATTTACGAGTACGAGTTGAAATGCGAGCGTCGTTACACCTCTGCCTTCCTCGTAACCGAACGAACAGAAAATTAACACGTTGACATTGCACTTACAGATTCGTACGGATCGCTGGTGACATAAATTTTCGACCGACACTATTATTATTTAATTGCCATAAATCGCATCGCTGAGCTTACCTCGGTTTGTCGATGCGCAAACAACAAGTTTCACGTAAAGTCTAACGAAACGATGCAACTCTAGCGTTTTTTCTTTTCTCTCTTTTCTCTTTCATCGGAATGTCTGTTTTTCTTGTTCTTTCTAAGCGGAAATCGACGGAATGGTTCATCGATAAAAAGGTGAATGGACGCACAGCTAAGATCAACTATGATACAGTGGAATCGAGGACAGTGATAGCGAAAAGTGAGCGCGGGTGAAGAAAGAGTCGGGATACAATCGTTTATTCTGTAATTCGTTATACCACAGCGATCGTTATAGTTTACACAGGGGGGCGTATGAAAAAGTACAACCACAATTACAGACTAGCTAGATAGCTACTTGTTGTTTCCTGCTTTCTTTTCTGTCTGTGAAACGTAATTTGCAATTTTTTTTTCTTCTTTTTTCCTTTTAAAAAAGCTTATCTACCATGATTTCCATTTATTATCCCACGTGTTTCCCTCGACGATTTCGACGCACCTTCGCCGCAGGGGACCACTAGTGGGGATTCGTGTATGAAAGAACTTCTCTTTTCTTTTTTTTCGTTACGTCGAGAACGGTGGTAGCATCTTTTTTCCCACTCGCGGTTAGATGAACTTTTGTTTGCATCGAACGAAAAAAAAAAAAAAGAAAAAAATTTGATCCTGCGAAAGCCAGACTTAAAGACGGATCGGTGTTATTGCATTTTAAGTACAACGCTTTCGCTGCAAGCGCGTGTTCTTTAAATCCGTTACAAATAACTACACGAGAGAACCCATGCTCGAGACCCCATGTATAATGTAAGAAATTATTTGCTTTGTAACCGGGACAAACTTCGTCGGAAGTACATTCATAATATCTTATACAGAAAGCAGCGATGAAGGTGCGCGGCTCGTCTTGGCAATTTGTTGCCCACGAATCAAACCGCGCAACTTCACCCTGAAGGAGACACGTTTATCCATTAGATAAACAGATGATTTACACTCGATTTACACGCATACATTAATAATATCGTTATTTGTCGTAGTATGCGAGAGCAATGATGCGCGCAGTAAAAAAGCGGGCAAGAGGACGAGGAGAATTGGGATGTGGGCGGGGGTGGCGTTTGAAAACAATCGAACACAATATACACTTCGATCGACGTCGAGCCATTAGTATGTTTCGTTATTGGTAAAACGTATTGGGGGGACATGCTATTCGTTCTCACTCACTGAACCGGCAGAAATAAGGTTTTACTCCGACGGACTGGCGCATATTTCTTTTTTTCTCTCGTTACTTTTTTTCTTTATTATTTCGGATCACGTATATATATATATATATATAAGTGGGTGTGTGTGTGTGTCTGTCTGTCTGCTGATGTGTGTATATATATATATATGTATGTGTATATATATATTTATTTATTTATACGCGCTGTCAGTCGGCGTCCACTCAACGTTCTCGACATCGTTCACTGAATTTTGACCGAGCATGCACAGTATTAAAGATAGCATTTTTGTTTCCTTTTTTTTTGTTTCTTCTCTCGATACGCGGTAGAAGGCAAAAAGAATAGTGCCTCTCTAAATGCTCCCTGCAGTCTCTCTATCAAACGCAGAGTGCGTGTCCTTTGCGTCGTTACTTTTCTGCGCGCTCCGTAATTCAATGTGTGTACGTGTGTCTGTCTTATTCCGAATGATTTTATGTTTGTTGGAGTAACCGTACGTGCGTGCTTAGGGTCACGCAATCGCTAAAGATCTCCCCTTTCCTACCCCGAATTGCCACCTGCTTGAATTGTTTTCTTTGCTTACAAGTTATTAAGAGTTTTTTGCTTTCTTGTGTTTTTTCAGTTTTATATGCGCAAGATAACACTCACTACAGTTAGAGTTACGATACGTCCTGATCTTCCACGTCTTGCATCTGCTCCTTTTGTTCGCCCTCCCCTGCGCAACAAGAATAATAAAATCATTAACAAACATCGTTCGCCTTTAACACGATACGTGTATACACTCTGCTCGATATAACCAGCGGGGTTGGGTCGATTCTGCTTCTAATCAAAAGCTGGATGCCCGAGTTATTTTGACCCCGCCTTGCTAATTCAAGGAACTGAACGGTATTTTCAGGAAATACGAGGAGAAGGATCGATGGAGTTGCTCACCAGGTGATTTTATGGTGCAAGGGCGTATCGGAGAGGGTGTGCCTGGCGGGTTCATGCATTGGTGGAAACGGCCGCAGCCTCGTTTTCATGATCAGCCTCGAACTCTAAATCACAAGGGAAAGTCATTCTTCCCAACCGTGTGCACGCGATCAAACGAACAAAAATATTCCAAAACTTTGTGCAGAGCATTTAGGGGAAAACAGAAGAAGAACATCGCGTTCCATCCAAACACACTTTCGCGTGTGTGAAAAAAATCTGATAGAACGGGAAGATTTTATCGCACTGCTGCAATACATATTATTGATCGTGCGACGTCGCCTCTGTACAGCTCGGCCTTTAGAATGTGCTGAACATTTTTGAGCCCAACCGAAGGAGTTTTCTGTCGCACGTGATAACCTGAACACGGCGACTGCGAAGATACTAACCGTCTCCTTGCATATCCGACGTCCACAGGGTGAGATTATCCCTGAGAAGCTGCATGATGAGGGTCGAATCTTTGTAACTCTCTTCGGATAAGGTGTCTAGTTCCGCGATCGCGTCGTCAAAGGCTGCCTTCGCGAGACGGCACGCTCTGTCTGGGCTATTGAGGATCTCATAATAGAACACGGAGAAGTTGAGGGCCAATCCTAAGCGGATGGGATGAGTCGGCGGCAGGTCCGTCATGGCGGTGTCGCTCGCTGCTTTGTAAGCGACTAAAGAATTCTCTGCGGCTTCCTTCCTGTCGTTGCCAACGGCAAACTCTGCCAGGTAACGGTGGTAATCACCCTTCCTGGAACATCAAGGCAATAATTGGCTTTCGTGCATCGAAGTCCGACGATTGAACTTAAATAATTCCATTAAATATAATCGTGGCGCTCGTTATCTCTTTTCCGACATACCTGACACATGTGTACAACGATAGCATATTAAATATTCATTACAACGTTAAATCTAATGAGCTGCTAACACGTACAATATATTCGATTTGCTTGTAATACGTCGAGAAAATGAACCGAGATGTTCCATAGCGTTGAACAAACGAATTTCTGTATACCGTGATTGCACAAGTTACGCAGTAACCAGGATACAGTAAAGCAAAATGGATCCATCGAACCAGACAGTTAGATGTTTTAGGAAACAATATACCTAAAAAATCAGTGACCGAAACGACACGTTCTTCCGGGTTCCTGGTTACCTCTTAATCTAAACTGTCGGCTCTGTCTGGCTAGGAACGTGTACGCTTGTTTTTCTTTTATAAACGATCCAGAACTATCTGTCGAACTTTACAAAATAGGTTCTACCGCATTTCAATCGATAACATTAAATACGCGCCACAGGTCATGTACAGAGATACAGAGGCAATTAATTTCCTGGTCGAGGAACAAACGATTCCCTTACATTTTGTAATAGAACACTCTAGATTCGCCGGTAGATGCGCACGGGATCAAATGTTTGTCCAGAACGCCGAGGATATCAGCGCAGATGTCTTTCAGCTCTCTTTCGACCTGAGATCGGTACTGGCGGATCATCTCCAGCTTCCTCTCGGCACCCTTATTCTCCTCCTTTTGTTCGATGCTGGAGATTATTCTCCAGGAGGCCCTCCTCGCGCCGATGACGTTTTTGTAGGCAACAGAAAGGAGATTCCTTTCCTCGACGGTTAACTCCACGTCCAACGAGGCGACCTTCTTCATCGCCTCAACCATTTCTGCAAAATATGCCGGCGAAAGCATCGCCGTCAACAGATGTGCCATTAAGTTGAAAACCAATCGAAATCGAACGATATTAAATAAATAATACAACAAATATGAATGGCGTAAATAGAGATGACTAAACGTAAAATGAGGGAACAATTTGGTGGAATGGACGAGTTTGGTTGAATTTCAGGAGTATAAAAATATTGGTAATAAAGGTGGGTGAGTGTAGCGTTGATTTTCATGAAGCTATCGAACTCACCGGGGTATGTTACATGCAATCATGGCAAAGTAATGAATTGGAAATGATCTATTGATTATTAATACGTGGCTACCCTGTATGGATATATTATTAGTTTCATCCGAGATGTTAGAGAGGCTCTGTTGCGAAAAAGCAAGCGCACAGGCATGTATTAACCTGCTGCCCCTTGAACTTTGCGAGGAAGTTGCTTACTATTATGTATTTATTATCTGTAGGTATACGTTGTTCGAGAGTAATCGTATCGATCTAGAGATACACGTGCTTTGAACTGCGTCTCATTACTCCGTACGGTTTGTAACAAAAACTTAGCTGAGTACTCATAATATCCGCGTTGTAATAATTCTCATAAAAAATGATTCACACAAAGGTAATGCATAAATAAATTTAATATAAAAGTTCTCTATAGGTAATGATGGCGGTTCATTTATTGGTGACGTCAAAATCTGTGGTCCCAAGATAGGATCGATAGCCGAGTGTAAAGTTATCACAGGGGCGTGCAATAAACTAGAGACAGATTAAAGACGACGTTGAATATCAGCCTCTACTTCTGGAATAGCAGCTTCGAAAAATTGTCCTTGAAAAGAAAAAGAGAGAACGATTTTAATTGGAGACTTCCGTTGCTACCAAATCACCTTTACAATTTAAAGAATTATATTAACAAAAAGCAAGGGTACGTGCAAAGCAATCGATTGTTACGATTTAAATAGAACGAGCTGTCCGAAAAGAAACGTTAACATAATTCATTAGCCATCCGGCATATAGTTATACGAATCACACCGGGATTAATGTATATCCTCTCTTTATTGTCGTTCAACTAAAATCAACAGAGGCTTCTTGGTGACATTTATGAGACAATCAGGCTCAAGTTCATGGTGGTTCCGGGCAACAAGAATTACCACGAACGCGGTATACCCAATGATGATGCTGGTGTACAGAAACGTAGGATAGCGAGAACAGATCAATACTTTCCTTCTGCTACGGCCCCTCTTGCCCCCACTTCGTCGACCATCTAACCCCCTGTCGTTCTCACCCTCCACTCGTAATCTCGCTCGCCCACCCTACCAGCCCCTTTCCGCTGCCTTGCTCCGGCAACCCTCAAATTTGCCCGCCGTCTGTCCTTCTCCTCATCCCGGGAGAGTCGCATCAACTCTTTGCCCTTCTGCCCTGTCATTCTTCAAGCTTAGCGCACGTTTCATCCGGATTTTCTACATGCATATCTTTCCACGCTTTAATACGCGTGTCTCCATTAACTTGCCTACGCGACGACGAAAACGACAAAATTATGAAAAGCAGCCTCCCCAAGATGAATGGCGAGGATACATTATTCCTTCCTTTGTCCCGAAGGGTTAGGTGCTTTGTTAAGTGACGATCATTGGAATGTATTTTAAAGTTTTAGATAATTAACCTTCAGATGAAAAGCTATACAGAACTAAGTATATTTTGAGAAGAAATGATTTGTATAGTAAAGGAATCTGTATAGGCGAGTATTAAAACGGAAGCATCTCCTACAGTACGAAACCTCCCAAAAAAATTGTTAGAGCCCACGAGAATATATACCTAGCCCGAACGTAAGTTTATTCCTAGAGCGTGACTAGTTTCAATGGAATGGAAGTTACTGTACGATTACAGTAAATTTATATGAAGAGACCTGCCGCTTCCGCAAAATGTCAATTGCCTCCGTTTGATTTGTCAAGCCCCGATAACATCCGACGAGACAAAGCGTGCTGCGTAAAATATTTCTAGGGAGAAATGCAAAAGGTGGTTCGTAAAACGAAGAGATTTGACGGTTCCCCCTTCCACGACGTTATGTCCCCACTACAAGCTGCTTTCGCCAGGAGGAAAGTAAAAACTTCTATAGCCGAAATTATAGCAACGCGTATACTGCGTAATAAAGAATAGTACTTCGGAAAGCGCGTCACAGGGAAGTAATGGGAAAAATGTATGCCGGTTTTTCACACGAATTAACGTCGTTTCGATGGATCGGCCAAATGATTTCTCTCTGCTTTCAAGGCCAAATGCCACGAGCGAAGCACGCGTTACTACGTGTCTAAGGAGTAACCCGGCAGCGATTGGTAAGTATCGTGCCGTGTCTATGCGTCATACACGTCGGTGAAGGACCGACTTGTCTGGTTATCTGCCGAGGGGCCCCGTAAAGTACGGAACACGTACGCCTAGCAACGCTGCCCCAGCGTTACCCAGTTTGTTTCGATGAAACAATATAGGTCGAAAACGACAAAACCTTTTCATGACTATCCGACCAATCCTTTGGAAGGTCTCTATAGAGTTCGCGTATCAAGACAAGCCCCGCGGGAGCAATGACAGAAGCTAAGAACGAACCCACCCTTTAATAAGGAAACACCGGTTATGAACCGGCGACTCGATCACTACCGTGTGTGGATTAGTCATATTTGACGTTTCACAGACTTTTGACAGATCCAATGAGACTCGATCCCAGTTTAACGTTCTCAATTCTCAAAGGAATTCGTTATATATCGAACGAAATCGTACGACAGGAACGCCACGAGGGCGATGCTACCTCCTTTCTCTTTGTAACCGTGCTTTGTGTCGATTTCGTGGATTTCATTTTGGAGCAGGCCGGGTCCTTTCCCGGAAAATATGCACTCACCGTCATAGCGCTCTGCTTGCTCAGCCAATTTCGCTTTGTAAACGTTGTCCTCCCGTTCCGACATCTTGGATGCTCGTGGATATCACGGGTAGGCGAAAGGTTTCAGGGAAATCACACGAAATACTCGTTTCACCGAAATACGTACACCTCGTCGTACAGCCACTCGCAAGCTCACTGACCAAGATGGCGGCGCCCGCCAACAATCGAAAGCAGTTCCCACTTCGCGCAGCCTCTGCAGACACTCCACTCGCCATGCGCTTCAGCGTGTATTACTACGCGTGACGTCATCCATTTGCTGACGCCACGCGCATGTCGGTTAAATTCACGGAATATCCGGTGAAATTCTGGCAGCGAAAATATCGACGTATCTATCGCCTTGATTTCTTCTTGATTACAATAAATAAGAAATGCGCGGCACATATTTCATTCATTCGTCATAAAATCGATGACGCGATGACGTAGTGGAACATGGAGATAGTCACAAGAAACATGGAACAAAAGAGGAAATCTTTAACCGACACAATTTTAGCTATTTGCGATCAAACATTTTCACAAATTGAACAAAAGTTAATTGCGTACAATTGTTGGACATGGAAATTTCAAGATAGTTTTTAATAGGCAAATGACAAAAATTATATTGATGATTAGCAACTTGGCACCTATAAAATAACAACGAACTAAAAGCGGAGCAGAACAAGATTCTAGTCTGTTCCATCGTTGCGCGCGATATATCAAATAAAGATTTCTAGTAACAATAGATGGATCGAGCGTTAAATAATAAAATGTTCAATAGTAACGTGTTACCCGTCCAAGATCGTTTTTAATTTGTTACAATAAATCAATACAATTTATTTAATGGAACAAAAAGCTACGGTTATTTGTCGTATAAATAATTGCACCGTTTGTGCGACCAACGGGTATTACATAGGAGATGCCAAAAGGCAATCATATGAATGCTACAAAGATATTTTCGATTTTGTAGCGAAGCATTATTTGTATTTATCGTTCCACACGAGTAGCTAATGTACAAGCACTATATAATTCAAACATCTTCTCTATCTGCCTTATTGTATTTTCTTTAAATTATTTATTCTATAGTTAATTTGTATAATATTTATATGTATACAGAAGATATATCCGATTATAATCAACTATTAAAATTATAATACAGCCAAATACTTAATAATAACAATCATTGTAAACATTGGTTGCAAGCTAGGTGTTCCGTTCAATGCCGCCCTATGCAGACCGAAATATATAATAGTCAATATACAAACACTATGAACGGAACAACTGTATGATGTGCTCATAAGAGGGATATACAATTGGTTTTATTAATTATCATATGTACATACGGGTTATACATAGATACATACATACATACAACAGCCATACATACATACGTACATACGCAATCATTCAAATTCAATCGCGCGCTTGTACCTGTGTATGGATGTGTGCGTGTCTACATACTGTAGCTTGGAAAAAGATTTCGGATGTAATGAGTGTTAATGCTTCGAGTTCAAGCGTTCCCTTTAAAAGGAGAAGGACAGCTTATTACAACTTATGAGCCCCCCAATGTAGCATTAAATTCTCTTTACACATTTCTGTAATATTATTGATTATGTTTTGTAACATTAGCTCGACGGAGTGTATAGTAATTAAGACTGGTTAGATAACCAGTCTACGTTTTGTGGAACATTCAAGAATCTACGTCTGCACGGAAAATTGTAGAAATTTGGAAGCGTACCCATTCATATCATCGGCATTTCTCTAATTTTGTCGCATGCTCCTTGTACAATACGACGTTCGCATTGATCAGAGAGATGAATTTCAGTGTTCTGAATTCTCTCGTTATTACGAATACTTTATTCGCAGGAACATTTACTCGTAGCGGTTGCAGATTGTCGTATCAAACGTAAACGAATGCCGCCCCTTATCCAATTTTCGTGCAAAGGTTAAGATGTGGCAGTCGAGTGGACAGTCTGGCCGCACCACACGTGTAAATAACCAATATGTAAAAACGTGTCGTCTATCAATAACTACTTTAAATAATTCAATAAGGCTTTAGACACATTCAGCGCGATTAGTTCTTACACCTGAATTACTCAGCAATACTATTAAAAATTTTCTCTAACATCTTTTTTTTCAATTCTTTTTAAATACCCTCAGCATCGCGTCAAGCATCGGAAATACATTTTATAGTCTATGTAAGTACTTTCCGCGATGGATACGTGTTAATTATGTATCAGAAAATTATGACAATTTTCTGATGTTGGTGTTACAATCGGTCTCGTTGGAATTTATAAATTCATTTTTATTTCTAAAAAAAAACACATTTCATTATATCTAAATTCGTCTGGAACAAATTATAAATACTGTACTAGCATAAAGTGGGTTCTCAAGTTCAATTTAAAACTTCCAGCAACTGTAGTTTTAATTTCTAATATTTTAATATTCTCGTAATAAAATTCAATCTTATTTCTATTTCAGTTGTAAATTGATGTAACAAAAATTCTCGCGAATTATTTGCCGTCTTAATAGTACCTTGATTTATCGTGAATGTATTATTATATGTTTAGCTTAGAAACGGAAGTTAAGAAATACAGAAAATTTTCAGGTCTATCAAAAATCGTATACAAAGCATCAATTGGGCCATGTGGATTGTATACGATAGTGTTCTGGTTATTTCGAAATGTAAATAAATGAGAGGGATGCAGTGGTAATATAAACAAACAGAAAGATGTGTACAACAATGGAGGTAATGATATGCTACAAAAACGTTCGTTTTATGTATTAGAATGCCAACTTCGACCAGTTCATTTGGAAGAAATAATGACTAAACCATGTCCGTTAACAACCCCACTATATCACGTCAGCATATTTTCAGAAGCATTGATCTTCACGAAAGTGACCTATAAAATCGACTATCATCACTTTAAAGAAATCCAAACATTTCTGCACTGTATATTGACGGTCACAATTGTAATTGTTATAATTATACAATAAGCTAAAATATGTTTGGACATCGTGACCAATCACCTTTACTCTTACACTCCCAATATTCACCACCATATACATAACACAGGCTGTCCGTGTATGGATCCTGTTCTTTCTTAAACCACAATGGTTCATAAGTTTCATATGGTAAACCTGATATAAATTAAATATTTGTATTAAATGTTTATGCTAAAATATCAATTTCTGAAATTATTAAAGAACAAAAATTCAACAATTACCTTGGGCAGCTGCTTTCTCGCCTTCATGTTCTCGAGCACGCCGGCAAGCTCTTTGCTTTTCCTCTAATCGTAGTTTTTCTGCGTTCGCTTCATCCCAGTGACCGTTTTCCATTAATCTTTGATCAGGCCTAAATCGTGAATCTGTTGGCGCTACACCTTCTTCTAATTCGTTGAGTTGACACGCAAGTTCTGTAAAGTTGTAATACTTTTCGCTATCATCGCTGTAAAAGAAAAATTTTGTTTTATTTAAATAAAAGTGAAGGAACACATTTCTAGATATAAACAGCGATTCGATAAAACACTAACGGGAGCATACGACGTTTCCAAGCAAGTATGTAAGGCCCTGTTTTATATACTGGATTATCTGGCGGCCCAGACGTACTAATCACAGGAGCAATTTCTATTTTTGAGTCCCATGTACCTTGCACAACCCACTTAACTTCATTGTTCGAATTCATGACTACCCCCTTCACTTTACGTTGACTGTCTCTCGAGAAGTACGAATACGGTGTGTACTTCAAATGGCACTTGATACCTTGTTTATGGTTCACAATATCTGTATCGCCGCTTTGATCAACCCATAATTTTCCTACGATAATATTGTGTACAGTGGTCGTAACTTTTCGCCACGTGTAATGATGTTCACCATCGTCCATTTCAAGGTGAGCAGTTCCTAATGGTATTACCTGGAATAATTTACCATAAAAGTAAAGGGTTGCACGTTTATTTAAGAACGTTGAGGAAAGTGATTTAGCGTGTGAAACACTTACTTGAAGGTATTTACCGCGAAATTTAGATGCCATGGTAAATTCTTGCCAACACCGCCACTTTCGGCCCTCGCAATGTTGCGCCAGCATTGGAGGATGATGCGATACTTGTTCTGAAATTGCGCGCCATCCTAAATCTTCCACGCGATCGCATTCAAACGTTTCACCTAATAAAGGATTAAATGGCTTGCCAGTTCTGGCAGCAGTTGTGGAATAGCTAGATATAGTAAATGCAGCCACATAAGCCATTTGTTCGTAACTATCTGTACACGCTGCTGCCCTGCAAATAATTGGCCACGTTTATAATTATCATTCGGATGAAAGTTTCGTAACAGTTAAGAGTAAAATATACCTGTCAAGAATATCTGCATATTCGTAATCTTCTGTGAGCCGTTGGAGCATACTAAGTGGCTCAGAAAAATTAACAGGCATCGGAATTTTTGATAAATCTTTGCCAATGCAGTTTTTCATTATACTCCATAGATTTAATGGATAGTTTGGTTTTTCAGGTACTCTAGTCCTTCGTTTTTGTCTAGAACCCGTCAACCCGGTGATGCCACTGCTGCCATTGTTGGATTCCCACTTTGTCTATTAAAAAATGAGAAAATTAAAGCAACAATTAATGAACGGAAAATCAATTTAATCGATTTTTCAATTATTAAACAGTAGCAAGATTCGCCTACCTTCTCCAGGTTGTTGGTATTCGCAGCAGTGGTAGGAGTTACTACTGTAGAATCGGTCACAATGCGAAAGGAATTTGCAGTACTGGCATCCGACAAAGGCAATGGTGTTTGATCTCCTTCTGAACTAGATCCATCGTCGCTACCTTGGGAATCAGTTCTATCTCTTGAATTATTTGTGGCCACACCGGATATATTTAAAGTAAAAGTATCGGATTCTTGCGCATCATAAAATTCTGCATTATCTTCCTCGTCTTCTGATGGGGAAGTTGTGACTGTTGTATCTACAAGGGTAACCAAAATTGTGCTTAACTTGGCGAATGTGTAATTGAATAAGAAAGTAAAGGTATATATGCTAAGCTAAATGAGATTTAGCTGATCAATGAAATGATTATTCAATTAAAATATTATGGCAAACTTTCGAATGGTCACTTTGGTGTTATGGTCACTTTGCTCAGTAAAGTTAACGATAAAGACGCGAGTGCGATAACAGAAAAATACAGCAAAAATCTATCGACATAGTTACGCAATGAAATATATGTATATATTTCGCGCCAATGGGAAATATCACACGAAGGGGTGGTATCTGTTGAACCTATGTAACCGCACATGCCACTGCTCGAATATACATATTTTACTTTAATTCTCTGCTTTGAAATGTTCCCTCCACCCCCTTCTCTGTTCGCGTTATTTGTATCGCTCCCTTTCCTTCACCGATTCAATCACGAGTATGACAACTGCTGCCATTAAGTTGTACCGTCCTCTCGCCCCCCGGCCCAACCCCCGCGCGGCAATAAAAAAGCTCGGTCCGTCCACACCTGCATCATTGGTTAAAAGCAACGAATAATGAATCACTAAAGGTGGTCGTACACAGTGATTTTTTTACAGGCAACTATAATGTACCACGCATTAGGTTATGCTATCGTCCGAGATCAGTTCGGTGTTCTCATGTATTTGGCGCTTGCTAAAACTTGATTGAAGCTGCGGACCGTTCTGAATCGTTGATGACAGACTCCTCCCCTTCACCCGTTTAACTATCGGTTTAGCATCTCTCCACTGATCCTCTCAAGCATATTCGTCGAAAACATCGACGTTCGACACGAACTTTAACACATCGAATTTAACGACGGACTCGCGGATAAGAACTGTCAATAAAAACTCGTGCAAAACAGAAATTTACAAGGCCATCTGAGTCTGATTAAGCACCAAACTTGGGAGAAATGAAAGCATACCCGTGCGCGCGCGCGCGCGTGCGTCAGTGTGTAAGTATATGTGTGTGTCTATATATGTATCCATATGTACATGCAAGCTTGTATACATTACTGTAATATGCCATACAATATAACAGAACATTAGGCTACACGTATAGCATGCATAAACTGTAAGCTATGTAAAGTCACGAGCCCATTCAAATCAAGCGGAGCTTCGCGAGCGCCATCTTGTTAGAGAGCGCCAAGACCGTGGAAGCGCGAAAATTCAAATGTACGCGCCACAGCAAAGCGTACGAATTAGCAACGGTGTGCTAGTCAGATAGATATGCAGCTGTGCACTATATCGTATAATCGATACAGCATGCACTATCCGTACCCACAAACTTTTCTAAACAGCTGACAACAGCAGACATACGCACGAAGTATGATCATGCGTAATTTACCACATACTTCTATTAGAACTTACGTTAGTCACTGCTACATGTTAAGGCTTAAAGCACAATTATAGCATTGTGTCGCAGACATTGTACAGAGGTAAAAGTTCGACACAGTTTGAACATTAAACGAATAAATACTCGTGTCCGTCTTTCTCGGCTTCATCATACACGATAGCCCCCCGCGGTGTTGCATCGGAGATTAATCGCAACACTACTAATCATATTCATATAGAAAAGAATGTAAATCAAATTACGCGAAACTCTGTGCCCTCCAGCTGGAACCGCTGCCGGAAGAGCATGTGCTGCAGCCTCTTCCAAATGTGAGTGCTGCCTGGCCAGTTGCTCGACCATTTTCTCTATCCGCACCTTCTGGTCTCTTTCGTGCTGTAACAGCTTTTTCCACTTTGGTTCTTGCTGCTGCGCTTGTTGCAAATACTCGTTGCTCGCCTGAAATCACAAGCCAAACTATTTTTCTACATGATTATTATAGGTTCAACTTCATTCGGCAATAGATTAGGCATTACACGCGGCGATTATATGCTTTTTACGGTGGCACACAGTAGTGAACGGGTACAATGTGTGAGCGTGTACTGTAAATCTATTCTATAACATAAGAATCTAAATGTTCAAGCATGAATCATCAGAGATGATTAGCCCTTTCAGTACAGCCTCTTGACCGCAATGTTTAATAACAAAGCATAGAGTCTGCTTCGTGCAGCGGGAGAGTTAATTTTATGCGTCGCTGGCCAGAAATGTTCATATGTATATTACTCTTAACGATGGCCTTTTCAACTTACATTAACCATAGCACCGGAGGCGATGCGAAAGAGCGTGGCTCGTTCGCTGACTGTCTTTATTTTTGTCGCTAATTCTGGCGATGGAGGCTCCAATGCTTCGAGTTCGTTCAAAGCACGCTGTAGCATGGCCCCTTTCTTGTTTATTAAATCGTTACAGGCTTGCAAATCTTCTAGACGCTGCGAAAGATCCTTTACTGCCGAGACCTGTTCTGCCTTTTGATTTTCATTATCCTGGAACTCTTCCTCCTCTTCTTCTGGAACAAATTTTACTTTACATAACGTGGCCGCCTTTCGAATGTTTCCTGTTAACGGACATTAAACGGGCGGCGATTAAATTTAATTCGTCTTTTATTAAAGCACGTGTGCTTGTCATAATAACGGCAACGGCGAATTGTGCGTCGAAGCTTAAACAATAGATAACGTAACTATGACTCAATATTATGTAAATACGTATGCAATGGCACAAGAATATGACCAATTAAGTAGATGCGTCGATTTGTTTCGAGTGATGATTTATGTGTCGCAGATAATGTGGGATCAGACTAATGTGACGTACAATAATAAATGTATAGACACTTGAATAGATTATTCATTAAACAAAGTTACGAGAAATTTGCTTCATAGAAGCAGTGTAGCAACCATCAAATATTCGCAACGGAATGTATTCTATTTCTTGCTCTCTTAATTATCGCCGATACTTGCTTCTACATGACATTTTATCGAACCATTTCATTTACATATGATTTACATTAAACAAGCAAATCGAGAACGAATAATTAATTTCGTCATCGCTCGAGAAGATATGAACACTAGGAGGAAAAGTCCAAAGGACTTGAGAAGATCTGATTGTAATGCAGAAACCAACTATGCATTCGTCCAAGGCTGTCAACTTCATAGTAGCTCAATTAACTCGCTTTTTTTTACACGGCAGACACAATATGTATATATATATGGTAAATAAACACTGCAAACAGGTTCATTTGACGTAAAAAACACTAGAATGTATCTCTAATGAGAGCAAACGTACATTGAGACTGAAAGTTTATTAAAAAAGTGTTTGGTTCGAAATTATCCACAAGATTTATACTGTCATTTAATTACATCTCGCGTAGCTCAAATCAGCTACGTACTCGCCGCGTGGAAAAAATGTACCGACACTCAATGGCTTGCATGTTAGAGGACCAACTATGGACAATTGCCTTTAATGCTATTCTATACGGCTTGCACACTGTTAATAGGTCCATTGGTTCGAGATAGCAATTGATTCTTGCTCGGAATTCGCGCCGAGTAAAATGTACAAAGGGAAGGGGGAACGTGACAAAAGGCAGAGAAAGAGAGAGAGAGAAGGGGAATCTGTCGCATGGAATTCCAAATTAGAGTTTGGCATCATTTGCAGAAGGCTTGGCGAAAAACCATGTACTTCTATTGTGCTCCAATTACTCAACTATGCTCCTAGGCTACTGCAACTAAAAGACAGTGAATTCTACATCCGAAGATTTTGTATATTTCTGTTTCCAGGCGACTAGAGTTCCACAGAATCCTGAGAACATGTCCACTTGTATCGCAGACCTGATGACCAATCGAAACCCTTCTTTTTCCCTAGATCAATAAAACAAGCGAGTCAATGAAGTTTAAACGAATTGGACGCCGAATTCTTTCTCTCTGGCATGAAGGTGCAATAGCAAAATGATGATCGTTTAGTGATACAGACCAGATTCCATGGCCTGGATGGCCCTGGCCTTTGCTAATTCGAGGGCTGTGACCCATTGCTGACGTTCGACCTCCGTCGCCGCCTTGATATGGAAGGTTTGTGTACCACCGTTGCTTACAACGAATGTGCAAGCGTCGACGGTGTGTATTAAGGCCCCGTGCAAGGATATCGTGCCGCGACACGTGTGCGACATCTCCGCAGGATTTCTAAACAGAGAAGAGAAAACGCGACAGTTCCGCGGACAGATTCTTTAGCTGTTGGAAAAGTGAATGACACAGAGAAAGACAGACGTGAGTTCTGCAAGTTAGTTACTATTTGCTGTGTCTATTGCTAGTCCAAGGTTTATCCAAGCCAAAGGGAACATTCCCAATTCGAACAGAGAATTATTACGTGTATTATTATTATTCTTACTTTGTACATATCGCACGTGTTACACATGTTACCATGATATCAATCGATTCCCCCTTTCTGTATTTGTTCCTACGATACGCCAGCAACATTTTACTATTTATAGAACACGTGGACATCTTTCTCTCGTAGACTTGATCTGAAACGAAGCAACAGCTCAAGTATGAGAAAGATGTTTCCAGCATCGGGTATATGGTTTCAGTAAAACAAAGCCATTGTACAAGTAGGGTAGCAATAATTTCTACTATTGGATTTCTAATAACGGTATAAATAAAGGCTACTACTGTCTGCTATGTACAGAGAACTGCTGTATTTAGCTTGTAATCGATTGAAAATTGTAGAGATTTCGTAGAACCACCGTGTACATACGGAACTTTCACAGTAGGTAACATGTATACCGCGGCATAATTATATGAATACACGATAGTCTGCATTAATCTGTGACACTGTTGTGTATAATGCGTTAACGGCGTCAGGAAGCGAAATGTGTAAATATTAGCGAGAGATCAATTATTATACTTTTCTCCCCAAACAGTCCCATTACCACTTTGTCCGATCACCGTTTTAATTAGAACAACAAAAAATAACAATGTTCGAGAGTCGGTCCGATGATTGAATGAAGGGGAACAGATAACTCGCGGATCGTGTCATGCACTTTAGGGTCAGTGGAATTAAATCTAACACGCAAGGGATCGGGACTTCGTACGCGATGAAAGAATTATCATAGTCATGCTAACGCGTTCAGAAATTATTATTGCATATTGTACGCATAGACCACAGGCATTCCCACGGAAGTTCCTAATATTTTCTTTTTCCTTCGAGCGCTCTAGGATTGAAAAAAGAAACTCGTGAAATTCCTCGCCTTTGTATCTCGCTAACGAAACAGCAAGTAGAATATTGTAAGGTGTAACTTTACTTTCTGCGTAGAGATACCTATAGACTCTAATAGAAGTGTATCGATTCGTTGAGATTCATTGGGATTTCGTTGAACTTAGGGATGCGGGTGTAAAATGTATAAACATAAATTGTGCGTGTAAATGAGACATCGACGATGCAGAACGGAACAGAGCTCATGTAGAATGGATGGGAAGCGTGTGCTTGCTTTAACGTTGTTCTGTCGAACATTATTCTAGGCGAAACGAGTAAACGATCGGATGGAACGACTTTGCCGAACACAACACCGTAATACAAATGGAAACGGAATCAACGTGCAGGGTATCGCGGAAGGTCTGATGTATTATGCTTTTACTGCCTTGAGATCTAAAAGAATTGTATGCTTTTTTTAAAACTTAAACTTGCCATTGGTAGAAAAAAAAATAGTACGTCATTGCGTCATTGACTAAGTATTTCTGAATCGATTGAGCAATACGGTTGGGGACGATCGATCTTTTTCCGTATGCTGTACAGAAGCAGGACAAATTCGCTGCGAAAAATTTGTAATAATGACGGGCAATAATACTTAAATAATAGAATACAATTTTTTTTTTTCCTTCCTCAAATTCGATAAATGAAAGTTATCGGCATTCGTTGATACCAGCTCATCATTTGTGCTATAATTACTTCTTGGAACATTCCCAACGGGTCAGTAAAAGCTTTACACACACTCTGCGAAGACCTTCAGGATACCTCCTGAACGCAACTGGAACTACATACATACATATGTACCTACAAAATGAAGCGGTGTGCTTTATATCGCGACAAATAACGACATACGCACGTATATGTATATGTACACACAGAACACAAAAAATATACAACATTTCTTACGATCTCTTGATAGTGAATGAAACTTGAGTAAAAAATTAACAAAAAAATAATCGGTCTAGGTGGTGAGAATCGATTTACAAATTAGATCAATATCAATGGATTGACGTGGACAGGAAGCAAATAAAATTATTAGGGACATTAACAATATTGTATTAATACGTAGTTCTGATGTATATGTATATATATATTATAGTGATACACGTCTATACATATATATACATATAATATGGCAAGGGCTGTATAATGAAATGAGAATGAAACTCCAACATCGTCTTTGTCTGTTTGAATTAATAGTTCGATTCAAAGAAGAGTCAGGATATTTCGGCTTTTTCGATAATTTTACTTACTCGGAGGCTCTGCCAGCCTTCCGCTTGCGTCGTGTTGATATCTTTGGCCCCCCTGTTGGTTCAGCCCTAAACAGTCCATAAAACAAATATGCCCCGTTCACATTTTGTGTAATACTGTATCAAAAGCGGTATTTTACTGTTTCGAGAAAAAAAAAGTATCTGTCGCTTTTCTTCCTTTGCGCGGATAATCGCGAAATCGCGATGCTCGCCATTTGTTCGTATAAAACTATTCGATCTCCTTCGTTCTTTTTGTAAATATCTGTTTCGTCGTTTGCCCTTTATTCTCCCACTTTATCACTTTACTTTCTCGTGTATAGCAACGGTGCAGCCACCCACGGTCGTGCTTTGCGTGTACACATTGTGTGCGAAAAAAGCTTTTTCGACGTTCACGTAATTGTGTTTCGTGTAAAAATAAAGTTGCAGGACATTCTGTTTTTGCGTTTCAGAAAAGGCATTGCAAACTCAAATCACACAACTGTGCCAAGCGGAAAATTAAAAGAACATCTAGGCATTGCATGTTGTCAGGGAACGCGGATGTTCTAAATATAAAGAAACGAAATAGTGGAATCGTCGTCGTATATATTCGTTATGCTTGTACAGAATCAACGCACCTGTGTTCGCGATCGGTAATTCATTACCCAGATTACAGAACGAGATTTTATTTGTTTCAAAACAAAAATTTATGAACGTTACCGTACGCGAACTTGGAGTAACTGAATAAAATTTCACGACCGCGATACCCGCGTAAGTTTTAACGAAACCAAACAAGCTTATCGAACGAAAAATTTTCTCCGTATACGGAATAAATGAAGAGTGGAAGGCAAATATGCAATAAATCTTCTCTGATGCGTGTGATAAATGGAAGCAACTATATACAAGATATGCGATTTTCGCGACCAACCATATTTTTTTTTTTCAAATGCACTCTACTTTTTTTTTTCTACGCAAACTTTCACGTGGTACCGGAAAATCGCAACTGCGATTCAGAGTTTTGCGGCACGTACATGCTCAGGATATTGCTCAAACTAAAATGGATAAGTATGGTGGTATTATGTAAACATGAGTTTTGGACGAAAACTATGAACAAGTACAGTTAAACATACTTGGATAAACCGTATCGATAATAACCATGGCCGAGCCTGGATTGGCAGCTTATATACATGCAACTTCGAACTGTTAAATGTTTAATACAGTACTTTATTTATTGCGCTCTTAATGTAAACTTTTTACGGCAATGACAGAATCGTCAGCATGTTTTAACATTTTATAATATACATGATCCAAAGCTGTTCTTTATATTCTTTCACGTTACGTGTTACTATTCTACAAACCATAATTTTGTGTTATTCTATAACATATTTTAAATTATAAGGCCAATATTTGACCCTTTGATAGTATGGATTATACGAATCAAAATCTTTCCGTTTCAAGTAACATTATTTGTATGTATCATACAGTGCTCGTATAAATAATTTCAATCAGGTAAATAATAGTTTTGTGCTTGAAGCATAAACAGGTTTGTTTCCTTTGTTGTCAATCGTGGGTAAAGAATTGTGAGTTAAGGCTAATCTTACTATGTATGTGTCTAACAGATGGTTGACATCGATAGCTGCCAAAATAAATATTGTTAGAAAACCAGTTTAAGGGTGTCAGTTTCTAAAAAATGTAGGTCCATTTCAAATATAATTATATACGTGATAATCGAATAAAATGAACAGCTCTGTATTGTACCTAAACAATTGATTTCTCATAATTGTTATTACTGTACTGTCGGAAAAACAATACGTATTACGGGACAAAACTGTTAGAAGAATATTTGCATTACGAATACTAATTGTTTCGGTTCCTAGCATGACTCTATGCGCGGCTAAAAGTGAAATAATTAAAATGAAAGTACTGACACGTAGGAAACTACCTGTAATACGACAGTAGGCCATTTGACAGGACGAACCACCTTCGTTGGTAACCTTTCAAATAATTAGTCCATTTAAACAGCCAGCCTTTCATCTCCTGTGTACCGTGTTGAGCCTTCGGGTCGCCCATTTTCGAATACGTTGCGTGCCCACACGCGTTTTTCCTGAAATAATAATGCACTCCAATATCTGCGTACACATCACCCGTGCCGTACAGCCACCATTTTGATATTCCTCTAGCCCACAGACTGTGGCGGGCTTAGATCGAAATTGTACTTATACACACTGTTCGTAAGTTCGTAATACACCAGCAGCAATACCAACAGACTAGAGAGAGTGCTTTAAAAGCACGGTAGTCAGAAACAGTCTGGATCCTCCTTTCGAACAGCGTGGTAACACACCACGTTCCTCAGCGATGGTGCCTAACCTTTATTACTGAGTCACCTATATAACGCTTGTATTCGTGTATACGAACACATGCAAATCTGATTATGGGTAATCTGTGATTTTGCAGATTTCTTGACGTTTTTTAATCCTTCTACATCTGCTTCTCTATCCGTATGGAAAAAAACGATGTCAACGGAACGTGATACGAAAACAATAATCGATCTGTTTCATATCTTTTAGATGATAACGAAATCTTTATAGGATGCAATTTTAAACATAAATTGTAATGAAGTTCTTTCAAATATGCTGTACATGTTGTCTTTGTTGGTCGTTGCGTCGTTTAGATTGTAACGAACTAGAGTGTAAATTGACGGAAAGTTACTAGCTCTCGTGAAAACGAAAGTAATCGTACAGAGCTGCTGTCATTCTTGACGTTTTCCCATTGATCTAATAGGAAAGCAAAGTTATATACATATGTACATGTCGCATACGTTACAATCGTAGTAGACAATGACGAACGTGGAACGTACACTTCTTTAATACCATGTGGTTGTATCAATTACGCTGCAGAAATTAACGAAAATTTTACGTACTTCTTCAAACGAACACGCCAACGAAAATACGTTCGTTCTGTCATTTGGCGAAATATGCGTACGGTCTGCTTGGTTGAACAGTTCCGCTTGGAAGAAATGTCATGAAGAAGCACTCGGTACACTCTTCGATTAGATGCTTGATACTGACCATTATCTCCAAACGAAACCAAGCTCTTAATTTATCTGAGCAAATCACACAACGTAAGAAGTACTTGAGTGCCTCTCCATTCTACCGTACGAAGCATATACTGGGAATTTGAATGTATTAATAACCATGTAGTCACCTCACGTATTTCTAGCGTATATCTATAAAACATAGAAACACCAATCTTATGATCGGCTAGGTGCATTAATTGTCTCATTGGGACAAAATTAATGTTTCTTGGTTCGGTAAATTTTAATAAGTTATAAAAGATGGAGTTCAATGTTAAGTCACAGACAAGTTACAGAATAGATCAACGTCAAATGCTCTTTTTTGTTACTCGTTAAGAAGGTCGCGAGCACTCAAACCATTTTCGCGTCACTCTCGTCGTTACCGAGTCAGCAAAGAATAAGACTGCGACACCGGCGACAGGAATTCAAACTAAAACCAGTAAATGATATTTCACACACGAGATGACCCTACAAACCTTATCTCGTCTATGGTTATTTGTACGCGAGACCCAAGTTTAAAATAATATGTGAACAAGTTGCGACAATGTAAAATTAAGCCATTTTTTGACAGAACCCTCAATGATACTCCAATAAATGAAAGAGATTAAACCATTAAATATTAAACTGAAAAGTCCCGGCAATTAATTCACAACATTATTATTGCGCTGTTATAAAGAATGTAAGAGTATAAATTATATGGACATACTATGCACGTCACTACACAGACGAGATGCTCACGTGTGAGTGACATGGAAATGATAAGGGTATTTAATACGCCGGCAATTTGGGCCGTGCGAATACATTGTATGATTGGTCTATTCATATACCTCTGCATCTCGTCGGTGCAGTAATGCAGTACTGTAGATTTTCTTATGCTTCTGTTGTGTTTATCATTTTTAATGAAATAAATGTATATAATTAGTACAAACACTGCTTTAAATTATACAGATTGCAAAAAAACACACTGATTTTTGCCGTGTCGGTATTTTAGAACATGCGACACAAAGTCCTATAAGATGTTAAACCAGTCGATCCTGACACGTCTGCGATTCTGCACAATATTGTTCATCTAATTCGAAACGAAATGTTTCGCATAATATTTTTCGCATTGATATGCGGATTCGCAAGCGTTCATTCTGCTGGACTTGAAATAGTGAACGATGAAGAACTCGTCAATCTTATAAAAACTGAGAAATATGTAGTCGTTCTTTTTAGTAAGTTTCGATTCATATAATACGTATGATTTTTAATATATTTGACTAAAAGAACCGTTTCCGATCTTTGCAATATTATTTAATTTCACGGAAAATTGAAAATAAGGAATTTTTACGATTTAATGCTCTGCCAATGTTATTTATCAAGAGAAATCTCGGCATAACCTACTACTGTCTACCGGAATTTTTATGTTTTTTATACTTTCAATCGTTTAATTTTTTAGTGCACAAAATTTCAACTTCTTTAGCTGACAATTTAAATATATTCAAATTACACGTTTGACTTATTTCGATGTGTGTATTCTATTAATGTTTATAGCAAGCAAAGATTGCGAGGCATGTGACAATTTCGAGAACGAAATGATCCATTTAAGGGAGGATTTGGTGAACTCGTTGTCTGCTTGGGTCGTGAAAGCTGTGGATAGTCATTTACTTCGGCTTTATAGTCACGAGAAGGAACCACAACTTGTGTACTTCAGAAATGGAATGCCATTACTTTACGATGGTACAAGATACAAATTTTTAGATAAATATGTACAAGCAAAACATTCATAACTTAGTTATCACATTTATCATCTTACTAATAGGGCCATTAAACGATGAAGAAATTTTACATATATTCATTGAAAATAAGGAGCCTACGGTAAAAGAATTAACAGATGAAACATTTGAATACTTAACTCAAGCAAGTAGTGGAGCTACAACTGGAGATTGGTTTATTATGTTGTATGTTTGAATTTCCATCAATATTTAATATATCTTACTCCGCGGATGTTTAATGCACTTTTCTATGAATCAGTTACAGTACGGATTGCGTAGAATGTGTTAGAATGTTTGCAAGGTGGGAGGCTGTTGGTGCAAAGCTCAAGCAAAGAGTTAATGTAGCTAGAATTGATAAATATACAACTGGTGCATCCACTGCAAGAAGGTTCAATGTTTTTGAAGCCCCTACATTCGTATTGTGAGTATGAGAAAGGTATTTAATAAAACAATTGAATCATATCTGTTTTCATATAATTTATTTTGTACTTGCAGCCTTAGACATGGTAAAATGTATCGTTACCAGGTTCCAAAATATGACATCAATTCATTTGTATCATTTGCAAAAGAATGGTACAGAAATGCCCGTGCTGAAACTGTTCCTATACCGCAAAGCCCATTGTAAGTCATGATAAATTTCAGTCTTTTGTATATGGACATTGATGCGATTATAAGTACATTTTTTTTTCAGCGATGACTTAGTACAAATGACTGTGAACGTGTTGCGTGAAAATCCATGGATAATGAAGCTTGGCAGTATATCGATTGGCGTATTTATTATTATTTCTGTAGCTTCAGCGTTCAGGCGTAAAACCGAGTTAGCACAAAAAAAAGACTAACTACTTTCGCACCAAAGACATATATTATGGGTACTATGCCAAGCTATTAAATTTTATGATATTATATGAGATAATTTTGTACGTTAAACGAATAAACTTTTCATATGAAGTACTTTCCACATTTCAATCGGTACCCATAATATACATATCCTAAGAAACTATGAATGCGCGTGCATTCTATTTGTGAAAATGGTTTTCTTTTGATTCCATGTAAAATGTGTATAATGTTTAATGCGAAATTAATTTTGTAAAAGAATTATTTTCTATGTTTTGTAATAAATAGCTTTGAATAAAAGTTTTTGCTGTTACCGAAACAATATTAAAATAACAATCAGACATATTTTTCTTGGAAAATACATCTAGATTAATATATAAATGAACATCACATTTACATTCACTTACAAATTAAATAGAAACAGATCGAAAACAATACATTTATTTGGACATACTTTGCTCTACTTCAACTTATTTATATTAAATGAAAGTTTTCGTTCCAATGTGAATTATTTCACATTCATTAGGTAACGGATACAATTCTTTTAATAGCTTTATTCCCAGTAGAAAAATAAAATAAAAATATAATATCAAATGCATTTGAGACTCTTTCTGTAACTTCTTTCGGTAATGACTTGAAGACAAATATTTATAGTTTTATTTTGTCTTTTCTTCATAGACCACAATAATATTGCTATATTCATTCACAAGACAATCTCTGTGCAACATATATTACAAAAAGTAGTTTCTGTGCAATGCTATAGTAAAATTATAGTTAATCCCGTCTGATATTTTTGGTCTTATTAAGAAAAAATATTGCGTCTATTCTATACATTGTCAACTGATATATTTATCCTAAAAATTGTCGATTTGTCAGCCAATGCCATTCTGATGCTATTCTCGAATTTTTCTTGTATGAAGGAAAATTCCATCATATTGCTTGGCTTTGAATCAATCCAAAAACCATCAAATTCGTAGAAGAGGTAACAATAAAATTGATGAAACGATCTTATCGTTGGAAAGGTCTTTGAAGAATTGTATATATGAGTCTTAGCGCTTTCATCTTTCAACAGCCTTAGAGCCATGCTTGTTAAATTTATGCCCACTATGGCGAACGCATAACCATAACGTGGATGCGTAGAATGTGACAATACATGTGTTGCTGCACTGGGATACTCCTGAGCAAAGTAAACTAGATTTTCCAATCCCAATATTCCCATTCCACGGAAATCGGTTTTGGGGTCGTCTCCCTGAAAACCAATCTGCTGCCATTGCTTGGTTACTCTAGCGTCTAAAGGTTCGTAAGGCATCAATAGATTCCATAACTTTAACAGCAGTAACTCGTGCTCCGGATCATCAGCATCGTACGGAGTCTTCCTAAGCTCTTCGCATTCCACGCAAAGCTGCTTATAGCCCCAAATCAGTTCTATACATTTGCCAAATGATTTGGCAAAATCGGGATGAGCAGTTGGATTTACATTTTTAATAACCAACACAGTTATAATAGCATCCTTGAAAATCTTATGCCTCGTTTGTTTATTAATTGCACGTCGATCGGCGAAATTGTTCAAGCAGGCCACAAGTGTTTTGATATTTGCATTTCTAGATAACTTAAGAGATTCTTCTACGGCTAGTGTTCTTCGTGCCCCGGGTAGTTCTCCGTAGCATATTCTTTGAAGCTCGCACATTTGCGTTGTGTGTCGTAGCAACCATTTTACAATGGGTCTGAAATACCAGCACACTATTGACCACAGGTATATAAACATACTTTCTATTAATTAAGAACACCGGTATGCGAGAAAGCCATATAAATCTTCCTATTTATATTCAATTTCTAGTTAACCTCTTCCTGTCATCGTACTTTTCGGACGTACACCTTCCGTTAACGATCTAAGAAATGGAACTCTAACACAGGAGCCAACACTTCGATATTTATTTTAATAAATACGATATTCTCCTGTTTTTTCACTGCTAACATTAAAACCGATGCACATAACCTGTGGTAATATAACTAATATACTGTACATAGGTGAGAAAAAGTCCTGCTTGATCGAGTAAAAAGTAACTTGTTCTGTCAAGTTTTCTGTTTGTCCAGTCAACAAACTATCAGTTTTTATGTTACACTAAAGGAAAATCATCGATTTCCTTCAGGTATTCGGTCTTGGCAAAGTGAAATCAATAATAACCTACATAAACTAACGCGGTATCGATGGTTGAAGGGGTCACTCACTATCGTCATGTTGGACTACCAGAAGTTCAATATAGTACACGTACATACCTATTTTGCACTGAATTAGGCAATTTGGTTCTATTACGAATCATCGCATATGAAACACGAAACAATAAAAATAAACGTAGGAGCAATCTTAAATGTTTCTATAGTCCTTTTAAAACAATTAGTACATAGTAAATCGTCGTTTCACCTTGAATCCCGGTGTTCACCAATATGTGATGTTTATAAACACAAGGCAAATTATTAATTTTCCTACTGCTTGTACAAGCAGTTTAACGCAGAAACAATCTCGTATCGTAAAATAAAGTATGCGAAATGCTGCAACTTCGGTCATTGAGATTATTAAATCGCAAACACGTTTCCCTTTTTTTATTAAGTTTCATCCTCTGTCCTTGCGTTGCGAGCAATTTGTTAAATCGTTAATATTAAAAAAAAAACGACGGAAAGAATATTTTATAGATGGAGAACGAACATGCGTCTTTGTCAGAAGTTTCAACAGATGGCTCGAGCAATGACGAGAGCATCCATAACATTGACAACCAGGGCAAAGAGCTATCGGATGATGAGAACCGAAAAGCCGATCAAAGGGACACCGACTTATCACTGGATCTACGAAGTATGTTTCTGAACTGCGATCCCATTTCCGAGAACGATGATTCCTTAGAGAAACCATCGGCTATTCTTGAACAACCCGAAGATTCGTCGGTGATTCTAGAGGGTACACAGTCATTAGGGGACGATGAAGAAGATAAAAGTTTAAAGTATTTCCATACGCATCTACCTATACGAATTAAAGAGATAAAGACGCCATGTGTAAACTGGTGCATTGTATTGAATAATTTTCATAACTAATAGCTGCATTCTTCGGGAACGCATAGAGTCTCTTAGCGAAGTGATGACGGATTTAAAAGAAGAATTAAGAATAGAAGTAGAACTGTGGAAAAAAGAAAGGGAAGAATTGCAACTTTTACGGGAAAAAGACGACGCGTTAGCCTTGGAAGAAGCAACTGCGGCTGCACGGGCAGCTGCGGCCGCTTATGCCGCGGAATCACCTCTATCAAACAACTTGGGTAATCTTTCACAGAGAATGAAATGCTTATAGATATTTTATTTAGAATCGATCAATTTATACTGTAGGGGATGTTCTAGATATTACTTCTGAGGACACGTTCAGAGAATTAACGATACTTGAGTACGAGAAAAGGTTGGCCAAATATCAAGATGAATACTCGTTTACCCAGGCAGAGAAGCGGTACAACGCACGATGGAAAATGATCGCGAGCGCTTATAAACAGAAATTGGTGGAAGTGGAGCGGCTTTGTAACGAAGAATTGGAAAAAGTTCAAAAAAATGTGAATCACTTGCAACCCCTTAAAGAGATGGTATCGCAATGGTATATTGACGAAGAAAATCATGGTGATTCGATTAAGAGAACTGACATCGGCACGGGTGCGCAAAAGTTAAATACTTTCAATGAGGATAGCTCGCAAAATCGTCATATGTTTCAGAAGATTGACGCAGAAGTCAACATGGCGCCAGAAATATTCGTTGCCCGATTCAAATCCGACGATTTGGCCAAAAATGATAATTATTACGGATAAATGTAAAATTATGTCTGTACACCGAAGCATTGAAAGTGTGCTATTATTTCACCAGCTGCTTATTAATATCATTTATTACGTACATAAATGCAGTGCCATAACATTACAATCCATACAAATTTTGAGTTGAAACTTTCTACTTTATATTAAAAAAATAAATTATCTGTTAATATAAGCTGAATGCACCTTTCCATTTTTGTTTGTTATAAACAATTAAGCAATTAAATTAATTATTACGGACAAGTGAGTAAAGTTACAGCAACGGGATATTTTTTCTGTGCAGCTTATTCTCTTTCCTTTCATGTGAACCCTCATAGATTAAAAAGCAACAATCAGGGAGCCAAGATAACAATTCTTAAAAATGTTATCGGTAACTGAGCGTGTGACATGGCAATGGTAAAGGGGCACCTTTACCCCGCAGACAGTCGATAACAGGACATGTGGCGCCATCTCGCGTTCGGGGGCTTTTTCGCAGTTTTCCGCACCGCCAAAACCGAATTCCTGGATTACATCGTTAATTTCAACAATTGCGTTTTTCTCGGCTTCTAGTGGGTATTTATTAACTGGGCAGGTCTTAACTTAAAGCTACGAGCCATAGCTATGTCCTATAACAGTTGCAACAATATGGCATTTGTGGTTTAAAAGTTATTAACAATTGAAAAATTGGCGAAAATGAACTCCGGGTCACTGAATAATTACCACCAAATCGTGGTGATGATCACCAATGAACACGAAAGACACGTGTAGATAGTGTTTTAAACACGTTTCGCTGCCACCTATAAGAATATGTAATCAAAAATATAGAGTCCCGTTTAAAAATATCTACTTTTTTATGCTGGCAGGCGTAAATCTGTTTACAGAAATCAACCACAAGATTTCGCCAGCAGTAGTCGCACGTGACAACAATTGCACAACCATTGTTATATCATATCGAAAAGTCAAATAAATTTGCGCCAAATGCAGTGTCCGAGCTAACCTTTTTAATTAAATTCAAAACAATGGTGCATTAAGCATATATGTGTATGACTAAAATTGTTAATAATACTGCAACAATGATGTCCACATAAAGCACAATAGGACAATTATAAATCTATTTCCTCGATTCTCATGGAACAGTCATACTTTAAAACAGAATCTTGATATCTATTTCTAGTAATACGCAATGTGTTAATCGTTTATTTATATCACTGTCGTTCTGCATTTCCAGCTAAGCGGCCGAACTGCACAAAATTGCATTGTTAACTGTCTACCCTATAAAATGTTATAGAAGTTTGCGTTAAAATGTTATAAAAGGTTTAGAAAAATCATGGATGAAATTTGGTTCCATCTAACAAATCAGTTTGAAATACTTCAGGTAATTGTATGTCCTAAAAAAACATCATACTCGCTTACCTTTACTTAGGTTGCCAAAATTTTAATATTAATTATGTAACATAGAATCTAGAGGAAATTTAGTAAACGTACAGTTTTGTGTATTTGTGTATTTATATTCGAACTCATCTGTTCTTATTTTACGATTCAAATGTAACACACTTAATTTTATTTCTTTGGGGAAAAAGATTCAAACATCCTTAATCGCCCAGCACGGACAACAATGGATCGCAGCATGGTTGACACAGGCACGAGAGTTCTTTTACAAATTATACAACGATCAAAATATGGAACACATGGCTAACATTTTACAACATATAATTTTTTGGTTCGAAAAGACTTGGAAACAGTTGCAATTTCAGTATTACAATGTACACTTTAGTATCTCAGGATTTTGCAGAGAAATAGAAAGTTTATGTAACAATGAAGGTATCTACAATAATTTGAAGGAGGTCGAATATTAATATCTACGTTAAATGAAATAATATTGAAACGTTGCTGGCATACTAATAATAACGTACTATTGCTTCAGTGTCGAGAAGAGATCTCTCGTTTTGCCTAGCTGGTTTAGTCATGGGCACTTTGATCGGTTATTATGTTGGAAGTAATTGGGGACATGCAACTCATCATATGCATCATATGAAAGCAATCATATGTCAGCACTACTTCGGTACAGAGGTACTGTATTTAATAAAAACATATAGATAACATTAAACAAAATTGTACTATACTATGCAATTCAATAATATTATAATTCTTTTATAAACAAAAAATATAGGGAGTGTCAATGATAGATGATGCAGAAATGCCTATGATTGAAAAATCGAATGAGCTATTAGTACAAGTTAAAGCGGCTTCTCTTAATATTATTGATACAAACATTTGTCATGGTTACTCCAAGATGTACAGAAGACTTCTTAATTCTGGAGTAAGAAACGCAAGAAATTATTTCATTCTTTTTTATTCTGATTAATAGCATGTGTGATTGTTAATGAATCTAATTTATTCATTCTCAGAAACACAAAGAACTTCCAGTAACATTAGGCAGAGATTGTACTGGAGTAGTAGTAGGTATAGGACGAAGTGTTATTAATTTTGATATTGGGGATGAAGTATTCTTAGCTGTACCAACATGGGCTCCTGGTACAATGGCGGAATACATAGTTGTCCCTGAAACTCGTGTAGCTAAACGACCAAAACTTTTTACTTTTGAAGCATCTGCAAGCCTTCCTTATTGCGGATGCTTGGCCTGGGATGCCTTAGTTAATAGGTCTACGATTCAGGAGGGCAATGCGCGGGGAAAACGGTACAAATGATTTTAGAGGAAATATTATTATTACGTTTATAAAGATTACATTTTTAAACTTAATCCAATACAGAGTACTTATATACGGTGGGAATACTCCGGTCGGATGTATTTTAACTCAACTGATTAAACTATGGGGCGGGTACGTGGTTACAGCATGTAGACTAAATGCAATTCCCATATCGAAAGCATTAGGCGCGGATGATGTGATACCATTAGATGATTCGGACATTGAAAAAGAATTGAAACTTCACGATAAGTATGTATAATATAGAAGTCGAACGGAAAATGTTTATTTCCTTAGAGTTTTGTATTCAAACGGTCGATGTTGCCGTAGATTCGATGCTATATTTTATACTGGAGGGCAGTCGATTGATGAACGTATATTAAGACAACACCTAGTGCCTTATGGTTCTTACGTTTCTACAGTACCCGAACAATTAATATCTGATTCATTAGGCCCTATATTTGGAAGCATATTTGCTGGATGTGTACGGCTAAAATTACTTGTTCAGGTACATATAATCGCGCGCCTGGTAATTTTCATTCTAAGTTCAGTATTAATAATTAATTGCGTTCGTTGCAGTACATGTTTGGCTTTAATATGCAACAGTGGAAAGACGGATCGAAAATTAATTCCACGTATCTGCAGGCATTATGTGATTTAGCTGATGCTGATCAATTGCAGATGGTTGTAGACAGACTATATGGGCCTCATAATATCGAACAAGCATTGCAACACATATCAGATCCGAATGCTATTGGTAGTACTATAATTACGTTTCAGTGACAACTGAAAGTTGTTAGTAGAAAAGTTTCCAGCTATATAATTTTAACGCAGTTTCTTTTATCAATATGTATAATAAATTAGCAACGCCTACTCACTGCCAAATAGCATCAAACATTGAAATGAATTCTAGATACCTTACAAAAATACGATTAGTACATTTGGTGCTGAAATTAAGACTGAACAAATATTTTAATAAAGGTACTATATGTACATAATCCCACAATTTGTATAATTTTAAACAATTATTTACTGATACACGTAAGTAATTAAAATGATGCAGAAGTATACAACGGATACTGGATGGTATATCTATATATGCACATGTAAAGTGAAGAAAACAAATGTTATTTGAACGTTTACGATCTATTTTATCAAATAAATATACAAAATTTTTAAATATGAATCGAGTTATATATAATATTTTTATACGGGAGCAATGTAAATAATTCGAGACAAACATTTGTATAAATACGGCCAACGAAATATTTCTATAAATATATAAATCGTGAGTACTGTGAGCAATTATTTTGGCCTGCCTCGTGATTTTCCTGTTGCTCCTTTCTTATTCTTTTTGGCTGGACCATTCTTTTCTTCTGCCTGTTTTAATAAAACACAATATACATGTAACAACTTAAACTGGAAAAACAAATTAGTATAATTTAAACAATTGGTGTGTACACTTACTTTGCGTTTCGGAGTATTCGGATTCGGTAACACTTTGAAGAATGAATCTAATCTTCCTTGAGTAGCAGTATTTCGTGCCTTATATAATTTCTTTGCGCCGTTCCTTACTCTATCCTCGCTAAATTGCTTATTACCACACAGATATTGAACTAAACCTTCCTCGTCGGGATCTGACCATTTAAGCTTGTACAAAAACAAAGATGCTCATAAATATGACGTAGTATACAGCTACTATAATTCAACTTTATGAAATAAAGATTGTATTAAAATATTCCTTAAACTAAATACTAATAAAATATTCTTTACTTCTATTTGATCGGGATCTGCTACTTCAGGTTCTTGAAATAATATTCGAGCTTGTTTGAAATTCCAATCTTCAGGAATCGGGTACTTCTTAGAATCTATGTTTTCTACGATCTTTTCCAGTGATCTGTGTGACTTAATTAATTCAATTGCTCTTTTCGGTCCAACTCCTTTAATGCTGTTTGTGTAATCGCAACCCATCATTATACAAAGATCAATGAACTGTAAACAGACAAAAATTATAACACTAGTGAATAACTAGTTTGTATCTTTTTACGTTAATTAAAGGCAACTTCTATGCGAAAATCAATATTTCTTATTTTTTGTTTTGGATGTGTCCAGTTTACATACTTCATCAGAATTTAATTCGAGACCTTCTAATACTTTATCATAGTGGAATTCTTGCACAGGCATTTTTCTAGCTTCGCTGAATGTTAAACGCCTGAGTAAAACATTACATCCAAAAGTAAGTGCATCCATATCCTCTGTTGCAGTGCCAAAAACTTTGCCAGCTTTTACCAAAGCAGCACACTGTGCCTCAGCCTCGCAAGGAGCCTAAAAAAAGTGCATATTACAATAAAATTTTCTGTTGAAAGCATACGTTTTTACCTACATCGACATATGGAATGCCCATTAATTGCAATAATTGTTTTGCTTCCTCTGCGTGCTCTTTCGTAACTTTTACCAATCTTCTGCTAAACTTATCCACATCCTCTGCGTTTCCTAAATAACAAATTACAAGAAATTCAGTGATCGGGTAAACACTAGTGCAAGAAGTACCACAAGGCCTGATGCTATAGTAATCCTGTTGTATTAAATCAGGGAAGTGAATAAACTTTCTCAAGGAAAACGAGCTAATGTCTATGAATTACCAGCTTCTTCCGCTGCCTGCAACAATTTCTGTGCCTCGTCTCTTCTCTCTGCTCGTTTAGCTAGCTCTCCACCTTTTAAATTTGGTGGTTTCCCGTCGAATACGTACACAGGCTTCACCCCATGTTCCACTAATCGTATGGTTCGATAAAACATACCCATCAAATGGCTGTAACATGAAAATGTTTTAACTGCACGTAACGTCACAAATTATATTACATTATGCAAGTATACCTTGTCGTTTCGCCGTCTACAGTTGTAAGCTGAGCACCTTCGTTGCGCACTGCCGTTAGGAATTGATACAAGCACATAGACGCATCCACGGCTACCTTACGACCTGGATAAAATATGAAATGCAATTTGCCTGTTTTTGCAATAAATTTGTACAATCCATTTCAAGTGATTGAAAATTACAAAATATGTTTTAAACGTATACCAAAATAATGCTTCAGTTCTCGTTCTTTAATAGCACCCGGTGCTATATCCGCTATTAATTTCGCTAAACCTGTAATTCCCATGGTGGCAAGTAATGTTTACAGAAATATCGCTCGTTTCAACTTAATATGAAATGAAGATGATACGCGTGCAACGAAGAGTAGAATTCGCGCCAATATTGGCCTACAGTAATTCTAACGACGTCATCACGTTGCGAAAAATAAAATTACTAGAACTTTATTCGATGCATACATATTCCCTGCGAATATTACATTTACTCTGAAAAACAATCGTTATACAGCCGGGTATCAATGTTGTTTAAAATAGCGTTTATAATTTTTTATATACACCGTAAAATGTACATGGAACTTGGTGCTGTATGTTCAATGAATATGAGTACCACTGCTGTATTAAAAATCATACGCCCAAAAAGTAACAGGGAGATATATGTTTTATTCAAATTTATTAATCGTATTATTAATATAATATCAATGAAAATGCATTATTATGTTAACATTTAATTGTTTGGTTTCCAGGATATGCATGTATACTGTATACTGGCTGTTCCACTAGGAAAGTCGGTAAACCTAATCTAACGTTTGCGGTGCCTCGTAGTACACGATTAATACAGTAACTTGTATTAATGAATGACCAGTGCGCGTCGATTGCCGAAGTACAGGGATGCTAATACATTTTTTCAAAAATCAAATTATCGCAATATTTTTGATACTGTTCTGGGAAACTAGGTGCCTCTGGGGTGCATTTGTTTACTTCGTCTGATTTTTCTAGCGGAACGTGCGATACACGTAGTGTCGGTCCCACGTGGTTTATAGGACTTGATACACTTGTTATGGAAAATGGATAACAATTGTGATTTAATCAAAACAATCGAGGATGATCAGGAAGTGCCGGATTTTTCTGAGAATTCCGACGTTGAAGATGATGTAAGGATCCAATTGCTTGAGAAAAATGACAAGTTGTACAGCGCATAGGCTGTTTGGTCGTCAAAATAAATCGTTCCCTTACAGTTCCAGCCCAGAAGGCAAAAGAAAAAGGAGAATAAGGAATTCGACAGGAATTTTCAATTTGTGAACGATGTCTCCGATTATAATAAGGATACGTGGAACGACTTGAGCAAATATATCAAGCGAAAGGCAAAGACGAAACTTGATGACAAAATTAAGAGAATTAGGAAGGGATCTGACAACGAAGCACATGTATGCATAAATATTTGTTTACACTTATTAAAAGATGCCGAATAGTTTAAGAAACGAATTTCTTTAACATCGTGATCACATACATACATTAATGTCTTTTGATCTATCTGTTTTTTTTGTAATTAGGATGAAGTTGATAATTCTAATGCAGACACAACTGAAATCAAAAAAGAAGACGACGAAATGTCTTTGTCGGAGGATGAACTCAAAAAAGGTAATGTTACTTATTTCTTGTATGTACTACTGATCGGAATGAAAGTTAATAGTAACGCGTTTTACTTTAGATATATTTAAGACAAAAGAGAAAAGAGGAAAGAAGAAAAAAGTTCTTCAAGAAACTGATGAAGCAACGATTGACTTTGAAGAGTATTCAAATACAGAATCTAATGCAACATTTTATCAAATGAATTTATCGCGTGCTTTATTAAAGGTGTGGTATTAATTTTGTTGTATATCTTATCGTGAAGTTTTACACATGCAAATCATGGAATATTATTTCCAAGGCTATAACGGCGATGAACTTTGTGCATCCAACGCCTATTCAAGCTGCAACCATTCCTGTTGGATTAATGGGCCGTGATATATGCGGTTGTGCTGCAACAGGTACAGGTAAAACTGCAGCCTATATGTTGCCGACTCTAGAAAGATTGTTGTATAGACCATTAGACGGTCCAGCTATCTCTCGTGTTCTTGTACTTGTACCTACAAGGGAACTTGGTGTACAGGTGTACCAAGTTACAAAACAGCTGTCACAGTTCACAACAATTGAAGTTGGATTATCTGTTGGGGGTTTAGATGTGAAGGCACAAGTATGTAAATATTCTATATGAAACAATATTTCAGTAATATATCGTACATTTATAAAGTATTTGTAAACTGATATAACACAAGTATATGCTTGTTTTTTGTATTTGTTATTACTTGTAAATTAGGAAGCTGTATTAAGGAAGAACCCAGATATTGTAATAGCCACACCTGGAAGATTAATCGATCATTTAAAAAACACACCAACATTTTCGTTAGATAGTATCGAAGTACTCATTTTGGACGAAGCAGATAGGTAAATGAAAAGAAAAAGTTTAGAACTTGTATTCCCCTTGCGCAACAATTACAAGAGTATATATAAATTTGATTTAAGGATGCTGGATGAGTACTTCGCAGAACAGATGAAGTATATAGTAAAGCAATGCTCAAGAACCAGACAAACAATTTTGTTTTCGGCTACTATGACGGAGGAAGTGAAAGATTTGGCCGCTGTATCTCTAGACAAACCGGTTAAAGTATTTGTCGATAGTAATCAAGATGTTGCCTTTAATTTGCGGCAAGAATTTATTCGGTAAAAATTTTATATTTTATTCAATCGATGAATTGTATTAGTGCATTCATTTATTGTGATTTTCATGAAATATAAATCTATTTTTTTTATTATAGTATTCGAAAAGAGAGGGAAGGAGATCGGGAGGCAATTTTGGCTGCCTTAGTGTGTAGAACTTTTCATGATCATGCCATGGTTTTTGTACAAACAAAAAAACAAGCCCACAGATTGCATATTTTATTAGGATTGCTGGGTATCAAGGTATATTACAGTATAAACTACTTTAATAAATGATAATATTAATTAAATTATACAATAACGCTTAAAAGGAAACCGATTTCTGTTGCAAAATTAATTCAATGTATGATTCCTTAGGTTGGCGAACTTCATGGCAACCTTACACAACCGCAACGTCTAGAAAATTTAAGTAAATTTAAGAATGAAGAAATAGATATTTTATTAGCCACAGATGTTGCTGCAAGAGGTTTAGACATTAGCGGTGTAAAAACGGTAATTAATTTTGTAATGCCAGCTACTATGCAACATTATATTCATAGGTACGAACATTTAATTTGGCTCTTTTATCATTTATATAATATATATCGCATTTTTATAAATCTTGGAATTGTTTGTGTTAAGAAAATCCAATTACATTATGATTTATTAATTAGGGTTGGGAGAACAGCTAGAGCTGGTCGTGTTGGAGTATCAGTATCATTAGCCGGAGAACAAGAACGTTTCTTAGTCAAAGAAATTATTAAAAATGCAAGGAATCCAGTAAAAAACCGAATAATACTGCCCGATATAATAGAAAAATATAACAAAAAATTACAGTCCCTTGAACCTGATATAGAGCAAATTCTAGAGGAGGAAAGAAATGAAAGAGAACTAGCTAAAGTGGAAAATCAGGCGAATCGTGCAGAGAACATGTTAAAGAATGAAAGTAGTAAAGGTGCTCAAAGAACTTGGTTCCAGACGCAAAAAGAAAGAAAAGAGGAGAAAGGTATATTTCAATCTTGTTTAATTGAAATTACACGTCCAAATGTTTCCCAAATAATTCATCATATCGTTCATTTTAGAAAAATTGACATTGGTCGAGAAAGAACCAAAGACGAATAAAGGGAAGAAAAAGCAAAGCAAAGAACCTTCAAATGTAGTTGAAGAAAAAAAGAAGAAGCCAAGGGGACCAAAGAAAGAAACCGCGGAGGACAGAGCTAATAAAGAGTTAGATAAAATTGCCGCATACCAAGCGAGATTAGCTAAAAAGAACAATAAGCAAAAGAGAATTCGTGCGATTGTAGACGACGACAAATTTGCATCAAATAGAAAAGGTATTTTGTAGCTAATTATTTTATATCAGTTTTATCTCTTTCGTGATCTAATAGCATCATTTCATTCCAGCGCCAGTAAAGCGATCAAGGTCTTCGTTTGCTGCAGATTTAACGGATACAAGCAAAAAAGCTGTGAAGAAAATGCGTTACGAGTAATATAAATTATATTCTTATAATATTACAATAGAAAATGTTACAGATGATAATGATTTCTATTTTTTAAAAATTCTTCAATTTGTTTCAGCGCAACTGTTAAAAAGAATCAAAGTAAAAGGAAAGGCGGCAAGAATTTCAATGTAGGAAAACAGGATAATAGGAAAACGTTTAGAAAACGTTAAATCACATTTCTTTTTATATCTGTAACTACATCTTATTAAATACATACCGTTTTACTTAATTTGTTTTATTATAGAACCGTTACAATGCGTCATTTACGTCTCACAGATTGACAGATGAATAGCACTGATTAATTGTTTTTTCTTTCATCAGAATGTGTATACTTTGTAGTCTATAACCTGTTGGAAAAAATTGCAGTACTATGCAATTGAATATTTATAGAAATATGGATACTCGATGAGAATTCTATAAAATACCATTGTGGTATACTTCAACGTAGACCGAACATATAAGTTACTTTAAAAAGTATCATGTGAATATTTGATAAAATTTACATAATAACAATGCACCGAAGATGACTTATAAACAATGCCTTGTACATGAAACTTATAAAGAATGGTTTTTACGAATGTTTCAAGGAAAATAGAAACTGCAAACTTTGCATTGTACTGTAATTTCAAGTGAAGAGGTAATAGGTATGTGTTATTTCTATAATGTTTATATAATAGGATCAAACATTCATCGCCATTCACAGCCTCATGCACAATGCTCATTCTCATCTTAAGGTTTAATACAGCTTAATGATTAACGCTAAGAATTCTAACGTTGAAAAAAGAACTTTTATAAAACCTAGGCCCATTTTAAATTATTCGAAATCTATTCAAATTTGTACCCAACTTATTTTCCAACTTCATTTCATAACAAATAAAAATATTCATTTTTTTTCGAGCATCGAATAACTTGAGTAAATAAAATTGTACACTTCTTCAAACAGTTTACTTTTTTTTATTTTTCATTTTAGTCAAGTTTAAAATACTTTTAGAATAATTTATACGAATATATTGTATTTAAAATATTTGATGCCTACATAAAATAAGAAATCATTTACGTATATAAAATGACTGTTGTATAAACATTTATAATGTTTATACTAATGTCTCCAAGCATCTTACGAAGTACAAGATAAAAAATATAAGTTGTATTCTTTATATTCACTTAACATACATATAAACATGTCCAATGTATAAGAACATTATTTTTAATACATTGTAAGTACAGAAAACTTTTTGGATACAAATTTGAATTAAAGTGATACGAAATTAGTTTATAATACATATACATTAATGACAGTGATGCAGAAATAACTGTCACGTATGAGGATGATGAACTTCAATCGCTTGTTAAATCGATGGTGCATACCCGGTATTTTTTTTAAATAACAAAAATTTTTAACGAATATTTTTTTATATTAATGCGCACTATTCGCCGGAGATATATTTATATGTATACATGTATTAGATACTATTGAAGTATTTATAAGGACACCTTGTCTGAAATAAATTATTAATTAGCGGCCGTGCGCAGACCAAATCTCATTTAAATTAATTTTAGAGTAAAGATATAAACAGATAATATTATGAGAAAATACATATCTTCTTAGAAAATAATGATCATCAAAACTTTGAAACTTTCTTCAATAAAGTAATAATAATAATAGCAATAAGATAATAATATTAGTAGTAATATAATATAATATAATATAATATAATATAATATAATAATAATGATAATCAGAGTAATAGAAACAAACAACTTTGGATCACAAAGCCAATTGACACACTTTTTGTTTAGAACACGATGTTCACAGAAATCCAACAACGTTATGTTGTTCTCTTCTACATGGAGATTGAATGCGTATTATGACCCAGATGCATTTGTTTCTTTCTTTATTTTTTTTTGTAATAAATGTTTTTGCAATTGTTTTGTTATTAAAAACTATTATTAAGTTTGATGATTATTGTGTATGGATTTTGTTACTTGGAAATAATTTGTTACAAAAACCTTGTATATAGTACGATCGACCCATGAAAACTGACAATTAAAATTGACTATGAAATAGTAGAAACATCTAATATTCATTAGTGCAAAAGTGAACAATATAACAATTGCCAGATATTTCGCAAGGAAGAAAGACCTTCAATTGGGAAACATTTCTTAAGACATATAAAAAAGATAGTAATTATGCACTTATGAATTTTGAAGAATCGTATTTCTATATCGTTGAATGTGCCATTGCTTTTCTTAACGCATAAAGAAATAAAAGATAAACAACTTCGCGGTTCTTTCAATAATTAAAAACAGATACATTTTCCAAATGTCCAAACACTAAATTTTTAATTTCTCACGAATGCAATGCAACTCGTTAAAATGTTTCGAGTCGTAGGCTTACACGTAATAATTATTTGACGTTAATGTATCATTATCTTAACATCTTACTGTCTAGACATACGCGAACGACAGGTTTATTAATTGTTGTACATAACCAAAATATTCTGTTTTCTAATTTGTAAAGTATTTTTAGATTCTTTAATTCTTATCATCATCACGTCCCTTAAGTCTTTCCCCTAATCCTAACACCCCTTTGGATACAGTCCATTCACTTAATTATTTATTTACTTTATCTGATTCTCTTAATGCCCTCTTTGCTGGTGGTTCCTCGATCTGCAAAAATTATACATTTAGTATAATTGAAATGAATATATAAATTTATTTTTACTTACCTCTTCCTCTAAACCAGGTAATTGTATTCTAGTTTCGGACGCTTCTGCCGGCTGTAAATAATATGAATATATTATACATCGATTACAGTAGTAAAATAAAATATACGATATAATCAAAAATGTTAAGAAATATGCGCTTGAAGTAAATGATGTGTTGAAATAAAGTTACCTGTGCATCAATACATTCCACTTCTCCAATTTGCAGCTTGAAATTATATACATACATAATCAACGATTTTTAAAAATATTACGTACGAGTTACGTAGATAATGTGACGAAAAGGAACTACTTATTTAAATTTCAACCTACATATATGTGCAATAACTTTCTCCTAATTATTTTGAAAAATAATTTAATTCTCTTACCCTTGCATCAGTTTCATTTGGCCCAATACCAACTTCCTTTTGCTGTTTAGACTTGACCCTACGTTGAGGCCTTTCACTGACAGAATGCGTATTATGAAGCAAACCTTTCCCTTTGGGGCTCGTCATATTTATTTGCATCTCAGCAGGTAAATAATTCTTAGTATTGGCTAGTAGTTCATCTACACGTTTGAAGTACATTGTTGGAATACGCGTTTCACTTGGGAATTCTTTCATGTCGAAGTTTGTTGTCTTCGTATATATCACATTCATAGCCAAATCACAAACAGCCCACAATTTCTGCAACCGTAATTAAAAGTATTAGAAGCTTTTGCATATTTGGCTCAATAAAAATAAATAATCAAAGGACAATTACACAATTGATGTTATTATCCTCAGGTTTCAAAGCATCTTTATGACTCTTCATTCTTTCTATAAGATTTTTATAAAAACCATAGCAATAATATTCATTCTTCGTTATAAGGGGTTCTAATATAAACCATAAACACTGTTGTATCACTTTCAATTGGTTCACCATTAAATGACTTGTGAATTCAGGATCGTGTGCAAGAATAGGTACCGCAAATACTAGCATATAATCAGGAAGAATGTGAGGCAGTTGACCTGCAATAAGACCGTAATAAAACAATTAATACTCCTTCCTTTTTCGAGAATTATTGTCTAACAATGAAAAAAAACAACGTAAAACAATATTTCGATAATGCCTTACTATTTAGTTTCTTACCCATCGCCCGTTCTACTGTGCCTAATGATAATGTTTTAACGTAATCCCTCCTTTTGTTTATATCAGTTTGCATGTAAGTTTTTAAAACACATTTTAGTCTCTTGTCCTGCTCTTTACCAGCAAGTGCATAGTAACCCATAAAATCTAGCGGCAAACATTTATTTGGAATTCCCCTTCCAAGCCCTTTATGTAGTTTGCTGCCAAAAGCTTCTCTAACTTGTGGAACTTCATCCTATGAATGAATTTGCATTAAGAACACTTTACACGCGAGAATGACTAAATAATACGTATTAATTTGGGATTATAGCATATGAAAGAAACTTACCACCATGAGCTGCGATAAGTTGTAGAATTGTTCAGCCGTGTACTGATCACCGACACCTTTTTGTTCACAAATCTTCAACATCGAACAGCCTGCTTGTAACCGCAGCCAACTCATTTCTGCTTTACTCAACCGACCCTGCTGCAAAAGATCTCCTTTGTTTACCACAAATGCATTTAGCATTCTGAACGTTTTTTGCGCAGATAGTACGTCAGTCTTCAATCCTAATAACCAGCGTGCCATGCATTTCAATCCCTCTAATCTACATCGTGTTTCTTCAGGTAACTGATCTTCTCTGCACCAGTCCCCTTCAATTATGTCAGAAGTTAGTTCACTGCTTTCCTTTACTAATAACTCCTTGACTATCTACAAATTAAAGGATTACATATAAATTAGATTAATCCATATTTATTGACGATATTTAATTGCTTATTCTCTGATAATGCTTACCTTTCTAGACACCATATTTTTTATTTGTACTTGATACTTTTCTGGTAAATTATAAGCTATATGACCTAATGTAACTATAGATGTTCGATAATATTCTGAGGTCGGCGTAAGACTATTCTTAATTCTTTCAATAATTTCGGGGAAAATAGTATCGTGAATGTTGGTCATGTTAACAAATAGACACCTGATCGCTTGCTTTGCTTGTTTCGGTGTGCCCGTCTCCGCGAAATTCTTACATATCGGAACCATAAGATTCATGATATCTGGGGCAACATCGCACAGTGGTTTATATTTTCCTAAGAACGTGAAAATTGAAAGAACCAATGGTGCGACCATTTCATCCTCTAATTCCAAAAGATGTACAAGTTGCATTAGGATATCATTATGAAGAAAATGTGGGCCAAATACAAATGAAAGCATCTGAAAGCAAAACAAAAAAATAATTTACATACATTTAAAATTGATTAGCAATATAAATAATGTACAAAAGCATTTGTAAAATCGAATCATAATCATACCACGAGTAACCTCAGCCCCTTTTCGCCAGCATTGTTTGGATTCAGTCCAACCTCTTCTATTACATTTCCACCTTTCAGACAATCTAGTACGTATCCAATTAAAACCTGTCGAAACATAATTAGTATAAGATACACACATATAACAGAGAGCGGTATCTGAATAATCGTATATAGTTACCCTAATTGCTTCTTCGTCTATCATTACAGAACTAACTCTTTCCAACAGCATCTTTATCGTGTTGTAGTATAAATTAGTCATGACCGGTTGACCTAGCTTTTTCAGAACCATACTTATTGTGTCTGCACATTCTTTGCATGAAACATTCGGCTGAACTATTGTTTCCATTCCTTGTAATAATGCCGAATCTTTTCTCATGTGGGCACTGAACTTCTGCAAAAATTCTTGTACTTTCATAGGATCGGGTAGAAAGCGAGATATCTGATGAATTTTGGCTACAAGTTCAACCACAGCGTCTGGTTTCTTTACGATCTCTAACCATTCAACCACAGCTCTGCGTACACTGAAATAATAGAAAAATAGTTGTAAAACTATATTAAATACTTCGTTAGATACGAAATAACATAAAATTCGAAGATATACTTACGCCAGTTGATGTTTCTGCAATTCTACGAATGCTTTCGACGCATGGTCATCGATTGTGCCTAATAAATGATATAACTTCTTCATCCTTTCACCAGCTGGAAGTTGGTAAGGTACTAAGCAGGTGTTTAATAATCTCTCTACCAATAATCTATCTTCCATGCCTGCCATATAATAACCATGCAATATTTTATCTTTTATCCATGTAACAGCTTTTTTCGTAGCTTGTGGTACATCTGCATCATTTAAATGTTTCTTATATATCATCGCTAAACCAGCCATTGCTTCTTTCCTAATCTTGAACTGAGAATCAAAAAAATTATTACAGACAAACTGCTCCCCATGATTTATATGGGAAATATGGTTTCCATTGAACAATGATATACCTTTTTATCTAAAGTTCTTTCTTTAACAAACTCTAACAAATCTTCACTGTCTGACACAACTTCGAAATCCCTTCTGGCAGTAGTTACAATAGCCATAACAACTTCATATCGAACACTTTCATCCGCATCGTGTTGTCTTAATTTTAATGTATCGGTTATATCCTTTCTCAGTTCCGGATGATTTAGTAAAAAGTGCATAGAATACTGTACGCATTTTATACGGATTGATACACTGATATCGTTAAATCTTCCCAAGAATGCACGCCACAGTTGCGTATGTTGTACGGCCAACTGAGAACCTTTTTCAGAGAACATTCTTGCTAGTAGAGCCACAGCACCCAATCGTTCAGTTTCCGAGGAAGATTTAAGTTTGCATTCTAATTGCGGCAGGACGGACAACAAGACGCTCGGACATATGTGATTTAACTCATAAATCAAATCATATACTTTCTTGCAGATTTGTAAACTCTTCTCCTCTTTTCCCAAAATCAATACATGATTAAAGAACTGTGAAATATCGAAACAAACCATTAATGTTGCTTTTATATAGTTCCATCTCTTTGTATAATAGTCCTGCAAAATAGCAGAAATCATTTAGCTTAATTCTACTCACTGCTTGAATGTATGGTTCTAATGTATCGCTACATTTAATTACTAGTTCCTTTGCAAGTAAATACGCATTCTTCTTCTGTGTCTTGTTTGGTTCGACAATGTTCATGAGTATAATGTCCAACAGTTCATTGCTAACAATGTCTGATTCAGTAATAAGTGGACATAATACATCTAGCATAAAGCTTTTAACTTTTCCAGAATGTTCATCGCTGAAATCACGAATGTAAAATGCACTATTTAGTTTTTCTTCATTTACACATTGCATCATATCTGGTGCTATACTCACTTTACTATCCTAAACATAAGTGAAAATAGTGCACAGAAGATTTCTTGACAGTCTTCTAATTCAAAGCACATGTTAAACGACTTTACATATGCCAAATTTTCCAAAAGATAAAAGTATCTTTTGAAGGCAGGGTCTTTGGGATCTTTTAAACCAGCTAATTGTTTAATCAGAAACAGGAATATTGTTTTCACCTACGGCAAAGAAAATTTTCAAGTAAATGAAACGAATTGTGGAGAAGTATAAAATACAAATATTTACATTGCTCATTTCATTTTTGACATTATCATTTCTTATTACCTGTTCCGCATCTTTGTAGGGAGCCTCTGGGGCGTAAACCCTTAAAACATCAGCAATGCAACAAGCGATCAATAGTTGTACATCTTTACTCTGATGCATTAAAAAATGTTCTTCCGCCAAATGTAGAGCTAGTGGTATATACTGCTGGTACATTCCTTCATCTTGACCCATTGCTTGTAAGGTGTGAGCTAGCGTCTGTTTAATAATTTTTCATAACGGTCATTTACATCTATTGTATCTATCACCATGTTTGAATGAGATATATAAAGAAAACAAGAATAATAGCAAGAGTTATACCTTTAATCTCCTAATGAGTTCATCTGGACCCAGATCTTCCGTAACGGATCTGCACCCTTGCGGGTAAACTATTTCTGACATGATTGCAAATGATTCAACCAAATATGAAAAACTTGACGTCCTTAAAATAATCTAGAACACGGTCCAAATTCTGTAACATCACACATTACATTAGTCGTTGTTCATTGGTGCTCACAAATAATTTTTCTTTCGATGCTTGAATTAAAAAAAAACTTTTTAGCAGCGCGAAAAAATGAATGCAGCAAATTTCATTGTACTAATATTTGAAACTATGTTTTCTCTGTTAAACTATAATTCCCCATTTGTTACATGATGAAGACTACGATAATATAATTCTTGTGCAATCCTTAAATACTAATACCCTTTTGAGAAGAAGAAATAACACTTACAATACCAATGTAAACACAAAATGAACATGAAGCTAATAAAAATTGAAGATCAAATTAATCAAAAACGAAAAGAAGTATCACTGTTTATGTTATTTATGAGTGAATAGTTTTAATACCAACACACTATTATAGTTTTCATGTCAGTATGAATTGTAAATACAAATTTACGATATACGCAGAGCGAATTACTAATAATATGACAGAAATATGACAGAAATTAATTATTGAAAAAATAGAACAACATACTCGTTCATATTTGCTTAAATTAAAATACTATGCGAGCCATTTGAAACAGAACATAACGAAACATCACCTAGGTTATGTCATGGCTCGTGCTTAAATATAAGGAAACAATGCAAACAGTACTCCAATTTAGCATGCTCACAGAGATCAAGTAATTAAAAACGTGCATTTTTATACAAAAAGTGCTAAGCACTATATCTATTATAGAATGTATTACCTCAGGATATGCATAGGCACCACAAGGCCTGTGACACTCAAAATATCAATAAAGCAGATATATGTGATGGATACACGGCACTTTCTTAGTTTCTCGAGTTCACACACTTTCACGTTATAATTATTACTAAGTGCGAATGTATCGCCTTCGACGTAGCTTCTTGAATTTTTTGTAAATATTTCGCATGTTAAAACGATCAAAATGTCAGCAAAAAAGCAGCGAAATCGTTTTCGTAAACGGTTAAGCGTGTCAAAGGACGCGACCGTGCAATTCGATCACTTGAAGTCGTCTACAATTAACTAGATCGTGGAATACTTCAGGCTCAAGTGGTTAAACAACACCAACGTGAAAGTACCGAAGTGAAAAATAACGGTAATCCTATTGGTTAAATTGTATGGAAAAACCAACTACACCAATGATACGATGATACTGTTACGTGCATCTGAATGAAGTTGAATCATAATCTGATAGAGAAATACGGATAAAAAGTATAATTTATATGTAAATACTCAATGAAATATTTTAGAGCGAATATTTTCTGCAATTTAATATTCTGTTTTATTGAATAGCACAAGTTTTTCAAATAAAAATATTGAGCACTTTTTTTTCTCTCCATTTGTTAATAATTTAAACATTAGAAATGTCACTATTTGTGATGCTGAAAATGTAATAACTATTAACTTTGAACTATACATTATTATGAAACTGCATTAATTTTATTTATATTGCATTTAAATATAGTAAATAGTTAAATATACTATGGAAAATTCTGTAAAAAATATGTATTATAAAGGGCCGTCATTCAATCTTTTTGGAATATACTGAAAGCACTCCTAACCGGAAACCATGTTTCTTTCTCTTTCTGTTTGGCACATGCTACGTGTGCACGCCCTGGTTCAGCGCTGATCAGTTAATCAGTAAAAGAATTGATCATCTCGACCAGGAAAATAATTAAACAATGGTACGTAGTTATTTGGATATTTTTGTGCTTCGAAGCAGCTTTTGCTTTATATTTTTCCAAGAAATTATGTACTTTTTTTATATAACAGTACCCATAACTTTGGTTAGGTCTGTGTTTGAACACGCGGTTTCAAATACTGGCTTTCTCATACAGCTTTCCTCTCGTTATTATTTCAGGCAAGTACGAAAGTTGACAACCCTGAAAAGCCAGGACAAGAAGTGACTCCTATTCACAGAATTAGGATTACACTTACTTCACGGAATGTACGCTCTCTTGAGAAAGGTAAAATTCTCTTCTGACAATTTCATGTTATTCACTTTAGACGTGCGATTTTTGTTTTTCTGTGACACGTATTATTTCAGTTTGCTCTGAGCTGATTAATGGAGCAAATAAACAGAAGCTCAAGGTTAAGGGTCCAGTTCGTATGCCCACCAAGATTCTCAGGATAACCACGCGTAAGACGCCTTGCGGTGAAGGGTCAAAAACGTGGGATCGTTTCCAGATGCGTATTCATAAGAGAGTTATTGACTTGTATTCACCATCCGAAATAGTTAAACAAATTACAAGCATTTCCATTGAGCCTGGCGTGGAAGTAGAAGTCACAATTGCAAATGAATAAACAATTTGAATAAAACTGTGCAAAGTTTTAATAAAAATATGAAAAACTATTACATTTGTGTCAAATTTGTACATGGCCTAAAATGCATGTTCATACAGTAATGATGATGAATGGTAAAAATTGGTATTTGAGATTCGATGTTATTAAATAGAATGATAGAAACATATTGCTAACATCAAATAAGCAGTTTTCCAGTAGAAATAATTTAGATATTATTAGTCTATTTATTTTATGAAGTTAATAGAAAATTGTTTATAAGTTATAATACATCGATTTCATGTACTTTAAATATTCTGGATAATGTTCATCAAGGCGTTCATCATACTTCCAAAAGTATGATTGTGATCCAGGAGTAATTGTCAATTAATTAACTAAGTGTATATCAATTTGTTCAATATTTATTCCTCATCCTGGGACTCAGTCCCAGTTTTTTTATCTTCGTCTCCACCCTCCCCACCACTAAATCCATCCATCCCTTCTTCTTCTTCATCATCATCACCAGCAACTTCAGCATTTTCAAGTTCAGCACGTTCCATTTGTCTCGCCAATTCAGCTTCATCAGTCGCAGTAACAACTTTCGGCTGGAAATAACAAATTTATTACGAACTTGACCTATGCTTCTGTATAATAACAACAATGATAATATAACTTACAGCCATTTGCACATTAAATACTCCGCCCAGTGTTGTTATTTTATTTTCTATGACTTCAATAGCATCATTTAATGCTTTCAAACCATCTTGTTTTTCAGGTGTAGATGTGGTCATAACTAAAAGAAAATTATGCACACAGATGGGAACTATTATTCACTCTAAACTTAAATTGACGAATTTGCAAAAAGAAATAATAACAATGATGATATACCATACAAAGGTGGTGCAATTAAATTAATTTTAATTGGGAGTTCTTCGGTAGAAAGAGCTAAACCAGCTTTTAAAGCAGCCTTCACTGCATCAATTCCTTCATAGCCGTAACAAGCTACTTCTACGTCTGCTCTAATTTTTACTGCTTGAGAAGTTAATTTTCGTTTAATATTGTTTAACAGAACTTCCTTTGTGTGCTCGTCGAGACCACACTCTGCTAAAATAGATGGATCCCTAAAGTAACAGCACAGTATTTAATAAATATTGCATGCCTTGTTGCCGTCTGTGTTACAATATTTATATTTTATACTTACAAAACTGATTGTTTGAAGAAATCGTAAGCAGAGGCCTTTTGTTTCTTATATTTTTCTTCAAAATGCCATGCAGTTTTTTGATATAATTCTTCCAATTGATCGTCATTATCATAATGTAATAATTCTGCAACATGTCTTAGAATTGAATTAACAGCTTTTGCTTTTGCATATCTTTCTGTACACTTCTCTACATCTTCGGCTGACACACGACGTTTGCTAAGATCGATATAACCTAAATTAAATCATTCAATGAACTGTATAAAGGAAACAGTGTATATAAAATTCTTTTAAAGACACTTCAGGCAGAGAACTACCGTACACATTACCTTTTTCTTTGTCAACTCTGATAACGACAACCGGTTCAGTTTTCCCTACTCTAATAAGTTTGTTAATAGATCTAATACGTCTTCTGGACAACTCTGAGAGGAGGATCATACCCTCGATATTATTATATTCCAATAAATGTACATATGCTCCCATTTCAGCTATGCTACGTACATTCACCATTACTACATCCTCCACTTCTGGATATTTTTCTTTATAAAATCGACACGACAGCACCATTTTTCCTGCTAAAAAAAGGAAATTAAATTTATTTTTCGAACCGAAAGCCAATTTTCTATCTCGTTATTAATTAATATTAATCGTAATAAAATCGCATCTGTCAAGTATTTTTATCAATAGAAAACAAAATGTTATCCTATAGGTTAACATTAAAAATCCGAGGTATTACATGATAATACATATTTTATTATTTACCGATATGATTATACTGGAACCAAGGTGGACAAACACTTTATTTATACTAACAAAATACACTTCGAATGTTACAAATTTGTTCAAGTATATCTCAATAATCCATGTGCACTTCTCACTTGCGTTTCAGTCAGGTTATTAAGAGGAATACACAGCGGTTCCCAACCCGGGACAAAATTGTAGTGGTGCTAGTTTTTTTCTGTTTCGAATATTTCTATAAGGCAGCAGTGTACAATTCACGTGCAATTGTTCCCCCTAACAGCCATAGTAGCGTCGTGCGTTTCCTTGACGACGTTGTCAAAAGTGGGAAATTCTCAAACGACTCGCATGGTAAAATCCCTTACGATTTAATAATAATTACAGTACGCTCAAATGTTTAGACTCTTGTAGATAAATAAGAACAATAAAAACCAAAAATGAGACCAAATGGAGAATTAATAATAAATATTTACGACATAATTGGATTTAAATTATTTGTTTAAAAAACATATTGATATTAATTTACATTCAAGTACTGTAGAAGTAACATCATATAAAATATAGTAAAGCATTATGTAGCCTCTGTTGTATTGCGCATAAAAATAAAAATGACAATAAATTTTGGCTCGCAACGCGACATCTATCCTAAAGTAAATATTATGATACACATTACTCCACGTAAACTCAAATAATTTGTGGCACAAGTATATTTGGCAGTAATTATTCACAATGAATATTAAAATCACAATTTACTTTCAACGTGACTCGTGATAAATTCACGACATGCAAATTAATCTAACCGCATCAAACGTTTCAAATCGTCTGCATATCGACTGTACACACGTACACCAACTTATATTCTTTCCCGTATATTGGCTATCCTATTTGAAATAAACTGAGTCTTTTCAACACGTCTATCTCCAATGACAATCGTTTTCGTGGATAATGTTCGATTACCAAGAGCGACATGTCTCGATCAGGTTAGAAAATGATTGTAATGTTAATTGTGTCGTGCGTAAGCGAAATTTTCGATGGATCTAGGAAACTAATGTGTACACGCGACATCGCGTTCTACGATCAAGAATAATCAGCTGAACAAACGTCAAAATCCAAATGCCTCTCATCTCAAAAAATTGTCCTCATATCGCCAACCGTGGTGATCTCGCATTTATTGAGATTGTTGTGTCTCAAAAAGAAAGATTCAAGAAATGCAGCGAATGCGACACAGACGGGCCCAATTTATGGTTATGCCTGTTCCCCGATTGCCGCTGGGTCGGATGTCCAGAAACACACTTAGATCATAGTACTGTACACAACCAAAAACTTCCTAATCATTGTGCTCATATGAATCTTTCTACAAATCGTATATGGTGTTATTCGTGTAAAAGAGAAGTTATAGCCAGGCATGTACCATCGCCACCATTGTCACCTACGCAGATGGATATAAAGATGCAAAATAATAAATACGCTGGCGATGCACCTACTAACATAGATTGCAGAACAGATGATCTTAACCGACTCATTCTGGATAAGTAAGTATGATATCTTTCTTTCTTGAAATAAATTACAATAGTAGATGAAGATTATTTTTAATACAAAATTAGTCTATACGAATACAAACTTTTTTTTCTGACGTTCCGTAAACAATAGGTTCTATGGTGAACTCATAAACAGAGTAAACTATGAAAAGGATGGGCTGTTTAATGAAAAATCTGGTGATTCGCCGGATAGTACTGACTCGGATGAAAGTAAAGATTTTTCTGGAAAGCCCAGAGGGCTTGTTGGTCTTCAAAACATTGGCAACACATGTTATATGAATGCTGCACTTCAAGCTTTATCAAATGTACCTCCATTGACTCAGTTCTTTGTGGATTGCGGTCATGTGGTTAGCTATATGTCCAAAGATAGAAAGCCAGGCTTAAGCTTAAGCTATTTAAACCTTGTACGAGACATGTGGAATAGGAAAACAAGAGGATACGTTGTACCGCATGGAATCTTATCCGGTATTCGAACAGTTCACCCAATGTTTAGAGGATATCACCAGCACGACACACAAGAGTTTTTAAGATGCTTTATGGATCAGTTACATGAAGAATTAAAAGAACACATAGAAGATGATCGTGAAACAGTGTTAAGATTAAAAGGATTAGGTGAACAATCTTCGGACGAGGATGAAACAGAAATTGATGGGAATGGTTCTAGCCAGTCAGATGCTGAATACGAAACTTGTGATTCTGGTGTGAGCGAACAGAGTTCTCTCAGCGACGAAGGTGAACGTGGTACAAAAAGAAGATACTCGAGGGTATCACAATCAGAAAAACTAAGAAGTAAATTTACAAATAGATGTATCAAAAAGTCAACTGTTGACCAACCGTTTTCTCAACCACAAAGGTCCGCGCAAAACTCTCCTGTTAAGCACAGGACAAAGAAGCAGATGAAAACTCGAAGTATTGTCAGTGATATATTTGATGGTAAACTTCTAAGTAGCGTACAATGTCTGACTTGCGATAGGATATCGACAAGAGTAGAAACTTTTCAAGATTTATCGTTGCCCATTCCAAGCAGAGATCATATTGATATGCTACATCAAGGACCATTAACTCCGCAGAAGGCAGGGCCATGTTCAGATGTTGTATATGTAACTAATCAGTCAGGTTGGCTGTCGTGGTTCTTGCAATGGATGCGTTCTTGGTTTTGGGGACCAGTTGTTAGTCTTCACGACTGTCTCTCTGCATTTTTTAGCGCAGATGAACTCAAAGGGGACAATATGTACAGCTGCGAAAAATGCAACAAACTGCGCAATGGAATTAAGTTTTCCAAAGTATTAGATCTACCCGAGGTATTATGTGTTCACTTGAAAAGGTTTCGTCATGAATTGATGTTTAGTTCAAAGATAGCAAATTATGTTTCATTCCCATTAGAGGGTTTGGATATGAGGCCATATTTGCACAAAGAATGCGTATCAAAAGTAACGATGTACGACTTAATATCAGTTATTTGTCATCAAGGAACAGCCGGCGGTGGACACTACATCTGTTATGCACTAAATCCTATTGTTAATAAATGGTTTGAGTTTGATGACCAATGTGTCACAGAAGTCTCGTCAGAAACTGTAAAGCATTGTGAAGCCTATGTCTTATTTTATAAGAAATGGTCGCCGGAGATGTTACAGTTACGTGACAAAACAATGGAATTGATGGAAATTTCATCTAGAGAATTGTCCGATTTGAATTTCTTCGTATCGAGGCAATGGATAAATCGGTTTAATACATTCTCGGAACCAGGACCGATAGACAACTCTGATTTTCTTTGTCCACATGGTGGTGTTAATCCTGTTAGAGCACAATTTGTAGATAAGCTTAGCATGCCCATTCCGCAAGCAGTTTGGGAATATTTATATAATACGTAGGTTGAATTTAAATAATATTTTATTTGTTAAGCTTTTTAAAAAAAAATAGCTAATTTATGTTTTCAATTAAAAATAATATTTCAGATTTGGAGGAGGCCCAGCATGTACACATTTGTATGAATGTCCGAGTTGCGAAGAGAAATATGAATCATTACAGAAAAGGAGACAATACGAAATGGAAGTATTTCAACAATTAAATCATAACACTGATAATCCAACTGCCATTTATGGACTGGCTATGGCTTGGTTAAGACAGTGGCAAAGCTTCGTGCGAGGTAAAGAGACTCAACCACCTGGACCAATTGATAACAATTCAATAATAATAAATAAAAATGGTCAGAATATCCTTAAAGTTGGTAAGTTTCGATACAATGCACTCCTCATATGCGTACGTGTTTTATTTCATTAATATAATGATTGTCTGTAGGTTCGGATTATGGGCAAATACCGGAAGAACTGTGGCAGTTTTTCTTAACAACATACGGCGGAGGACCAGAATTAATGTTGCACTCATGTCAGAGACCTGTTTCTGCTCAGTCTAATGTATCGTTACATTCCACTTCAAATTCAAATATAGATCAGAATTATAAATCTGGTCGCACAGAACCAAAATCTAATAAGCTCTGTATGACCAGGAGTTCTGAAACAATTTCACAACCAGATAGTGCTATTGAGAGTTTAACTTCGGATAGTGAGTCTCATCAGACGCAAAGGGATGGTAGCGAGTAAATGAATTGCTTTACTATTCTGCTACCATGTACACAAATTGACGCTTCCACATGTACACTAACGTTATAATCGATACCCTCAAAAGAATCAGTTTCCAGTTGTCACGTCGTAGCTGTGTTACAGTTTATTGTTAGATTTGTTAAACAAAAGTATATTGTTCAAAGGAAACTTCTTGTTCATCATTACTACCTTTACAATATACGAACATTGTGGAGCATTATTAGAAAATTTTAAGCAATTTCTCTGTATCTCGCGGTATTCGCTTGTGTGTTTTTTTTTTCTTTATTTGTCACTACGTGCAATTTAATGTAAATTTGTGGGTATTATACGTGTATTTGGTGGGTAATTAGTTAGTACAAATTTTGGTATCTATGACTGTACTATTTAAAGACAAATATTCAGCTGTACTGTTAGCATAAGCCGGTGACATATTGTTACATATAGCTCTCCGTCTTTGGTGTTAAATTTAACACATGTTCTTTTTGTACATTTACGATAATGTCTGTGTGTCATTCCTGCATATACAAAATATTATAACATTGTCTAAAATTACATATTTTCTGATTTATGTGCATTCATTGAAAAAAAAATATATATATATGCACTGCATATAATATACAAGCGGAAGACTGAAGAATAAACCGACTTAATTTAGCAAAAAAAACTTTAGTTAATTCTTGTAAAAAATACCAGGCGGTGTTTTAAGAACGCAATGAAACACAACTTTGCGAAGCAATAATAACACATTCAAGCTATCTACCATAAGAAACAAGGAGGGAATTTAAAACCTACTGTAATTATGACTTGCAACTTCAATAATACGAACATCTTTCACACAGAAGTCAGAAGCATTTTTTGTTGCGATCTCACGGCCTTGTATTGTTACCAGAATTATAAACTACGTTGCTTAGCGTTTATTTTATAATGCAATATATTGTAAAAAAGTATTCATATTGTAAGCGTGAAACGCTTGTTTGGGTGTTACTATTATTTGAATTACAAAACGCAGGGACACAAACAACTGTAAAGTTAATATCAATTATTAATTATGATTGTGAAAAGTAACATACCTAAGATACATAATAAACAAGTTGGTTTCTTTATTTATTATAATCTATGTTCGTGTTTATTGATGTATCTTCTACATCTAGTTACCACAGAATAATGATTAATACATTGTTCAATATGCTAACATGTTTTCTGATAGACCGAACAAAAGTAACAAAGCTGTAAATATATTGATAATACAATTCAAATCATTTCTATACTTCGCATTTAAATGGTAGATTTTATACTGTGACAATTCGTTCCATTCAATAAATCTTGTTCGCGTACAATTCAATACACGCACATTATAGCGTCTTTAAATGAATCTGTTATATTACCATCCACGATAATATCATTGAAATTGAATTTGTGTTTTCAATAATATCTCCTACTCGAACAATTGTCCAATGACCTAAAAGTTTATACTGTTTCGATTGCATTCGAAAAGCGCTCGTTGAATTCGCGACATACCTTCACAACTTTCAAGATCAGTCTCATCTTATCAACGATACTACAATATCACAAGAAAGTGAATTTCAAGTCCACCCCATATCAGCAACCCCGAGGCAGCGTTAGATAGTCAAACAATATAAAATCGATCTCCACGAAAAGACCCGATCAGCCACCCCAGTATTAGTGTTTGGCAATTTTCCTCCCCTAATTCGTTTCACAGAGGGGGACGTGACTCTTAACTACAGTACTGACGTGCTGAGAAATGTTCCGTGGACCACATCGATCGAGGCTTGCGCGTTCGGGGGATGCTGGCCATATTCTTCGGATCTCCCAACCCCTGGCACACCAACCCCGTAGTCTATGTCGCGATTAAGGGCTCGCGATTAGGGACTCCACGATCGCCGTAGACCGTAGACGACCATGCGGTGTCGTAGCCCACGTAGTTAGACGGTTTCGACCCTTTATTTTCAAGTATTTCCGTTCTTCGGACCATACTGCCGGATCCTTTTTAGTTCAAGCCTCTCGTTATTGTCTGGCAAAGGGAATCGCAGAAAGAACAGGAAAGAAAGCGAGAAGGAAACACGAAACGACAGCCACATTTGAGACAAAGTTGCGCTCTCCGCCGCACCGTTTCACAGCCGCTAAGTTTCCCTGAACATTGGGGAAGAAGTTCGATTCGTCGTTCGGTGAGTAAAATAAGAAATCGTATCATCCCTCGAGACTCGGTTGCACGGCTGCAATCGGGGACGAGCGTCCGTAAAATAGAGTATGTACATGATAAACGTATTGTCGTCGATTAGTTTGCAAGCAATATGTTCGATGGGAATTAAATAAACGAACGGGAATCTGGAGAAATATTATTGCAAAAGATTGTTGCTTGAATATGGAACACGTCTGTGTTTGCGGGGTGAATTTTCTTGCTCACCTTTTGATCGGATCGAATTGTGTCAAGCTATATGCTCGCCCATTCTTTTCACTTGCATCACCGATGTGGCCCGTACAGAGTGTCACATATGTTACTTTAATTAGTTTTATTACTGTGGAATGGTTGAATTTATAACAATATAGATATTTTCGGAGAAGCAGGATCGAAGAAAATGGTTCATATAAATGGTGCGAACGAATTGCAATGTTTCATCGCGAGAGCCAGCTGAACAGATAATTTAATAGATTTTATCGTTCCACTATTTCGTTTCTCAATATTTTGTGCTCCTGAACTGTCCGAGAAAGATAGAAAATTTTGTTTGAATTTTATTCCTTGCTGCATTATTGTTTCCAAAGAGTAGAGAAAAGAAAAGTAAATTGAGAAGATCGTGCAAGCGCAACGTTATTGTCGATATTTATTGTTCTAATTCTTTTCAATCTCAAACTCGGAACATACTCGATCATTCTATTTCATTAGACTGCAATTAATTCATACCGTGTTCCTTTATCTCTATTTAATTATGTCTTAAGTACCAACCCCATAACGATTTCGCAAAGAATACTGTGATTGCGAGCGTGAAAATTTTAAGGTGGATCGCGACAGCAACTGGTCCGCTTTCAGAAGCAACGAATTAAAAAATGGCCAATTTTCGGGGATTCTACATACCATCCATAGGAGCAACATTGAACGTTGCTTGGGAAACAATGAAGGCTAAATGGCCAGAGAATAGTCCATGCATGGAACTTATTCGAGGAAGTGGCACTGGCCAACAACAAGCCCCTGGACAAAGTGGGCAATTCAAATCGTTCGAAGAAGGCCGCGATAATACAGAAATGATGACCATGAACGGAGATCAAGTATATCGGGACCAGAATAACGTGGCCATCGCGGAAGATTCGTTCAGCTACCAACGAAATGGGTAAGTGCATCTGTTCCCCTGTGCGTACGTGTAAAGGGGCAGATAAAGTACAGTCATTGTGTCGCCTCCCCTCTGCATTGAAATAAAAAGAAAATCCATTGACGTGAAAAGAGTAATTACTATCTGTTTCACTGCTTAATTAGAAGCTTGATTTGTGTACGATTGCAATCAGTCTAATTTTTAAACGAGCGTTGAAATGAACAATAAGTTGCAATAGTAACATATATTTCCATTGACCAGTGCAATTAAAAATTTGCAGGGACAAGAATAGAACAGGAAGTATTACCAGCGGTGATTTTAGCGAATACGACGAAGGTGGCGGCGAATTCGGCAGCTCGGGTGTGAAAATTAACGAATGGCAAGCCGCGTGGAACGTTACAAACGCCATACAGGTATTTCTCATTTAACAATTCGTCCCCCTTTACGACACTTCAGCATTACAAATATCAAGCAGAGAGCGTTAACGAAATTAATTTAAAAAATCGATATTCTATAAAATATCTCGATTGCTACCAAAACAAACCAACCCGTGCAATTCACAAATGCTAAAATAAATGAAACACCTCTGCAGTCCGCATAAATGCCACGATAACGTAAATGATTGATACGCTTCGTTTCCAGGGTATGTTCATAGTGTCGTTGCCATTCGCCGTATTACGAGGCGGTTACTGGGCCATCGCTGCCATGATCGGCATAGCGCATATCTGTTGCTATACCGGCAAGATACTCGTCGAATGCTTGTACGAGCTAGACACCACAACCGGACAACGTGTACGCGTACGAGACTCGTATGTAGCCATCGCGAAAGTATGCTTCGGACCGACGTGGGGCGCCAGGGCGGTGAATATTGCTCAGATCATTGAATTATTGATGACTTGTATATTGTACGTGGTCGTGTGCGGCGATCTGATGATCGGCACGTTCCCCGAGGGAGCGATCGACACTAGAAGCTGGATGATGTTAATCGGTATATTCCTGCTGCCACTCGGGTTTCTCAAGTCTCTGCACCACGTCTCGGTGCTCAGCTTCTGGTGCACCATGTCCCATTTGTTCATAAACGCCATCATCGTCGGCTATTGCATCCTGGAGATCGGGGACTGGGGTTGGTCGAAGGTGAAGTGGACGATCGATATAGAGAACTTCCCCATCTCACTCGGGGTGATCGTGTTCAGTTACACGTCGCAGATATTTCTACCCACGTTGGAGGGCAATCTGATCGATCGGTCGAAGTTCGATTGGATGCTGAACTGGAGTCACATCGCGGCGGCCGCGTTTAAGTCGCTGTTCGGCTGGATCTGTTTCTTGACGTTCCAGAACGACACGCAGCAGGTGATCACCAATAATCTACACTCGGCTGGTTTCAAGGGCCTGGTGAACTTTTGCCTTGTCGTGAAGGCCGTGCTATCGTACCCCCTGCCGTATTACGCGGCCTGCGAGCTTCTCGAGAGGGCGTTCTTCAGGGGCAGACCCAAAACGATTTTCCCGACGATATGGACGGTGGACCGCGAGCTCAAAGTCTGGGGCTTGGCGTGGCGTGTTGGCGTGATAGTTTTCACCATTCTCATGGCGATCTTTATTCCCCATTTCAGTATTCTAATGGGCTTCATCGGCTCCTTTACTGGAACCATGTTGTCGTTTATATGGCCCTGTTACTTCCACCTGAAGCTGAAGAGAAACTCCATGGAGTGGAGCGCAGTCGCGTACGATTGCTTCGTTATATTTCTCGGGGTGCTTTTCGGTGTGATCGGGGTGTACGATTCGGGCAGCGCCCTGATCAACGCCTTCGAAATCGGTTTACCGTTTTGAAGGGCCAACCGTGTGGTTCAACTCGCCGGATCGTCGTTTGTTTTCCAGGGAAACGGGAGTAACGTTACGTGCAAAGTACATATGTACACCTTTGCTCAAGGGAAACACCATCGAATTGCAGCTTGTCCTCGATTAATTTGCCTCGGTCCCCTATCGTCGGACGATTCAACAACCAAAACGTCGAGACTTAAACGTTGTTTGCACCCCGTGATCGACCGATTCAATATACACAGTACAAAAATCCAGCCGCTTCCAGTATAGCTGCAACGCAATTGAACATATTCCCTTGAGAACGCGGAATCGGGACGCACAACTGCGTTTATATTTTTGTCTCGTTTCGAATATTTCCAAAGCGCTGATCGCGCGGAAATGAATTGACGATTACGCGCCGTCGCTTAGGCTTAGATACATTTATAAAGGAAGGAAAATTTGCCCGTTCGCCGGTTGAAATTCGTTTGCTCGACAGCTGTGTAATGATTCGTGACATTTCGAGATATGTATATTTACATTCAACCAGAACTCACACATATCTAGCGGGTGATCTATTTAAGGCGAGATAGTCGCAGTGGAAGGTGAGAAGTCTATACGCGTGAATTTCTTTTCGGCTTCGACGTGCGTCTTCCTCCGGGTAATATCCATCCTTTATTCCTGACAATGGTCGTCGTCGTTCAGGGGCTTTCTAGGAAACTTTTTAGATTATTTAGCGCGCGGTAAACGTGACAATATCTTGCTAGGTGTAAGTAGTCGATGTCTTCCACGTACGTTTTACGAGCGAGTACACGGTGAATATTGTATGTACAAGTTAACTACTGTTACGCAGATTTCGGGATTTTATAATCACATTGCGGATCTTGTAATTTCTATCTACACGTTGGCTGTACGCCGCGTCGAGGAGGGGTTCAGTGTTGTTGAATTATCAATTTAGCGTTGGCTTAGTCGGCAAATGATCGTAAAAGCGAGGGGCAACAGTACGTTTCATATGTCACGGTTTACTCAAGATCTTGCAATTAGCTGCCAGCGTGTTAAATCAAAATAGCGTGCTGCAACATCTCCTCGTCGTGTAAGCGATTGCAAATATGTAATCAGTTATGTACGCACGAGTACAATTAGTTATAATATAATCCAACGTCTTCCACGGCCTCTGTGGGCCGCATAGATCCACACTTTAGACTAAGCAATATAAATGTAGCTAAAACAGTAGTTCGACTGATACTGCGAGATGCTCTTAAAAGTGTGTTCCGTTTTTATGGATAGACGTTACATTTTTTTTTTTTTTTTTTTTTCCGGTGAGAATAGAGCGGTAGTAATTGTTGAAAGTAATGAGGGGGAGAACGAGGAAACATTGGGTGAGAGTTGTAGAATTACTATTTATTGGTCGAAAAAAATTAACTGCGAAAGGGAGGCAATGATATTAATATTATTATAGCTATACCCTCCCGTGTATATACTTTGGAACAATATTGGTGTTCTTTTAGTTTTGATACGGGATCCCGGTTGCTAATTATTATTTCATGACTCGAGGGTCAAAGGTAAGTAAAAGGGATGGAATAGGAGCATCTCGCAGTCGCAGAAATGTGTTATTTAAATGAGATACGATAATATTTATGAAACATGTCTTCCAATGATGAATTCCAGAATGATAATAATTATAATAATAATTCATGTAATACGATCTATTGATCGTAGGGAATCTTTGTCAATGATATTAAACGTTATATTGAGAGTTATAGGAGTTAAGCGTTAACTGTTAAGGCTATGATCAAATTTAATGTATAAGTCAAATCAACCGCAGATTATTTTAGCTGTTATATTTGTCCTTTCTCGAGGAGGATCGTTCGTTTCTTTAACAGCGTAGATAAACGATTAACTAAACGTAACATTGCCTTTTTAAAAGTATAGTCGTACCGAATCGGTAACGTGTATAGTATCGATTCTTTATTTTAAGACGTACAACACAGCTTTTATTCAAATGGTCGACCAAAAAGAGCATACGTTAGATAAAGTTAGGCACACTGTGGCGCAAGAAACTGTAATTTTCATGGTTACAAAAAGAATGTTTCTATTTAAAAGGTTGAAAAGAGGTTTGAATAATAATTCTCTTTTTGTGATTGCAATCTTTACAATGTAAACCGATGTGTCAAACGAAGCTATACGTATTTTTCGAAGCAACTGACAGAATACAAATGCATAAATTCTTTTCCAATGTATAATTTAATATTTTATAAAAAAAAGAACGTTGTTTTCGGAGAAAAATGGTGAACGTAAAATATAAAGAGATCTTTATTTCTCAATCCATACTATCATTTGTATAGAACTTTCATACTTTACATTCTTGAAGAAGAATGTGCTGTTTTTTAAATTTGTTTCACGAGGTACTACAAGTATAATGTAAAAAATGATAATTTCAAGGAGCATGAACTATTTTATCGAGTGATGTAAAATACTGATCAAAGATTAATGAAACATTAATAGAAAACAAATGTACGATAATTAGGTGCGTTAAACGTGATTATTCAACAGTCTCTTTTTTTTCTTAGTAAGAATTATCGTTGCCCAAAAATGTCGTGGATAGTTATTCACAAGAATCAGTTATTTAATAGTTAATCTTCATTTGCTATAACTTAATTGTCCCACTTTCGGCGGATAAATTAAACACATTTAAAGCGCTTTCCAAGAAGTATGAAATTTTCGTGACATCTCGAGAACAACCTCATTAAAAGTTCTAGTTAAATATAAAACGTATAGACGTTACAAAATGATGTAAAATGGGCTTCCATGCATATATATATAAATTGTATAGATATAAGTACATGACATATAATTTATATACATATGTATATTATATATATATATATAAAAATGTGAAAAAATGAAAATACATTACCAAAATTTTACAAGCGGCCACTTGCTTTTATCCATACCCAGAAATGCCGTAATATGATTCCTCGTAACTTTATAAAGTATTCAAGACTTTATTGTTGAACAGTATCCAATTTTGTTATAGTTATAGTATAAGAAAAATCTTATAACGTCGTGAAAATAAGTAATTTCCTTTTATTTAATTTATGGTGAAAATACATGAAAGTAAAAAAATAGTTAATAGCAAATTTTATAAGCACCACTGAAAATAGAATGTTTCTGACTATATCGTTATTGCTACTTTATATTCTTACTATTGCTTATAAAAACGTGGCTTTCTCTATAGAAGAAAGTATATGTATATCTAAAGGCCGTACAGATCTGGTTTTTACGATTGATTTAGTTATGCTCCAAATATTCTTTATTGGTACATAAAGGGTTCAGTTAAGTCGAAAATCTCAGAGTAAATACATCCATCACGATGAAACTATTGGTAAGTGGAAGAATTGGTATCAGGAGTAATAATATGTCTTTAAACGTAAGTAAATTATTTTATTGTTTTTAGAAAATCAGCTTTCTGATTTATTTCTTTACCTTGATAATTTCTATAAATGCAAAACACAATACAAGGAAAACATTTGCACAGGACGATGGTCCAGAAATTGGTAATTAAATACAATATTATGCTCGTATTATTTTCCTACCTATTTGTTTCTAACTGCTAACAAATATAGGTATATTATATTGTTTCATTTTATGTGGACTTAAGTCTCTTTTCTTTTAGCTGCATCGCCTCATATAAAAATAAGAGTATTCAGAGGCCCCAGCGAAGAACAAAATGGAGAACAGTTTACTAAGTGGGGATTTTGGATAAAACAACCAATGAATATGAAATAAATACAGATTAATTCCTTCTTAAGAATTATTAAACATTCTTCGATTATATTTTTCTTAAGGCCAATTGCAATAATCAAATTCATACGTATAATAAAAGGTGCTCGCAACGACAAGTAACGATGGACGAACTTTTGTCAAACATTTGAAAAATATATTTCTTTCACAATTAATTGCCTTTTCATTTATTTTTAATCCTGATAAATATGAATATAAGGTCCATATACATAAAAGTAATACATAAAAGTTTTATTGTTTTACAGTTCAAAAATGCAGCTATTTTGTACTTTAAGAAAAATTACTTTTGATCGCTTTACTGCGTCAAGATTGAGTAGTTTTAATAGTTATAAAAATATAAATATTATATACATATACATACAATAATTTCCGTGTTCTTCATCTGTAGCAAGATTTAGCAAAATATATATATTATTGATACCATACTTATTATAATTTTAATCGCTAAAAATAATTTGCACACGTTTACATTTTAATAAAAACTATATTTTAATGAGGTATTACTTTATATATTGCTATTTATGAAGTATGGTACAATTGTTAACAAAATAAATAACAAAAGATATTAGAAATTATGATATACATTTTTAGTAAGTAAAATATTTTTTTTAAATAATGCTAGAAGAATTCGCCTATAATTGATATACGTTGTAGGAATGATTGAGATTGGCAAGACAAAAGTTGATAATTTATTCTGCCAGAATGATTTGTAGGATATAAGTCTTTCTTTCTGATGTTCTCAAGTAATATTTGCGGCTCAAATCTGGTCTTTGTATTACTTTGTTTGATAAATGATTCTGTGTTGTTCCTCACAGCAGGGGTTGTATAGTGGCCATCTGAAGCAGTATATGCTTCGTAAGTATCAATATTTTCACTATCATCAGCTTTGTAAATACCAACGGGTGGTACAACAACATGTACTTTCAATGAATCTGGATCTGGATTGCTTGTACTTAATGTATCCTCCTCTTCTTCTACTGTTACTGTTTCACCTGTTTCATCGTTTATGGGGTCTACAGGAGTAATTGTCCCTTTATTAATATTACTTTCTAAATCATTCGAAATAGTATGCCTCATTTCAGATAATTTCACAATTTCCATCGATTTTTTATCATTATCTTTATTTGTAACGTCCTCCTGATACGATAAGCTGTGCTCTATATCCTTGCTTCTTTTCTGATCATTCACAGGAATGAATTTCCATAATGTCGCCTTTTCAGTTGGAAATAGATTTTGGCTCCTATGACAACAGTACAAAGCTCCAGGATCTATGGGATGTGCCTCTGTATTGAAAATGTATCCACCCGCATCTACAATACATTGACCCCATTGGGTTTCAATCACTTCTCCCCTTTGACCAGAGTTATGAATAAAGTTGTCCGTATCAAAGAGTAGATAAAGATATTTAGTTGTCTCTGCCAAGAAAAACGACTCCATTCTATCAGCTTTACGGTGGTCTCTAACATCATTAATAGTTGCGTAACCACATGTAGTTTTAGCGCTATGTTGTAAGCTTCTCAATATGTCCACTCCCACTTGTATCAAATAAGGATCTCCAGTTGCTCTATATAAATACATGACTGATTCTATGAGTTCTGGCCTTAAGGGATATCCTTCTCTGTTGGTACCAGCTTCGGCTTGTGGTATGTTATAAAACTCTGGTGTAAATCCAAATTGCTTCCAAACACGGTGGTAATTGTGTAACGATTTCATTGCATCCCCAATTTCGCCAAATAGGCTCAATACACCAGGCCAGTAAGCATCCAAGGACTGAAACACAGGCAATGTTACTTGACCCTTTGTCATAGATACCCAAAGATGCCAATCTTCTCTACGAATATATCTCTCAATTGCAGCTTTGTGTTCGTGGAAAATTGTTGCCAACAAGGGATCTTGAAATAACAGTGTACCCTTTGCTAAGTATTCGAAATAAGAATCAACACCCGCACCAATTCCAGAATCTTGAGCTGTCCAATGACCGGTCAATACATCCACATGGTTACCTACTAATCCAATATTTGATTTATAATAATGCAGTGCTTTCATGGCATTCATAGCTACTTCCTCGTACAACGGATCTCCGGTTAATCTGGACAAAGTTCCAAACTCTAACAAGAATGTACCTATACCAGCTGTACATGTGATACTTGTTTCACCATCTGGAACTCCATATTTTAAATTCACCGTACCATAAGGCATACCTGTCGGTGTATCAAAAGCTGGAAGCAAGCGTTTTGCCATATCCTCAGCAAGACGTAATAACGGACCATTGCACGGCCAGCCTGGTTCTAAATCAACACCAGCTTTATGCGACAAGAGATGCGCGCTAAGTAGACCACCGACTACTCTTATATTCGTCTCAAATACAGATACATTAATATTAGCTTCAAAGTTCGATCTACCGCTTATAATCTCTGCTACACGTCGAAATTCGGAATAATTACCCATCACAGCAAGAGTATCCAAGGCGTCGATAAGGGTTAAAGAAAAACTACCCCATGTGTCAAATCCATCACAGCTTAGAGATCTGAGTTCATCGTATGGGTAAGCATATGTTAAATAACTGGAGTAGGCATGGTCAAACATAGATCGTACTTCTTCCCTGAGTGCGATCAGATCTTTCTTCTCGTATTCACGTAGCCCGCTTACCCAAGATAACAGACCAAAGTATAACCATACATCAAGGAGTAACATTTTCACAATAATTTCGTAAGTATCAGTACATTAAGTTTTTAACTAATCGATAATCTATTGATTGCAATGTAAATGCATGTGTAATGTAAAATGAGTTCTCTTTAAACGTGGCATTACTTGACAATCATAACAAACTCCTTAAAAACCGGCATTTCTCACGTAACAATACGTGACTTATTCCTATTCGTTACGATTGACGTTCTTCGTAACATGATTTGTTAAGTACCTAATGGAATTATACGTTTAAACACACGCGTCCATCATATGTAATAAATTAATATGATATATGTACACCTAGTTTAGTATCATTTTTATTGGGATTGTATGCATTCTATATTTATATTTTTATAAATAAATATGCTTTAAACATATTGTAATAAGTCAAGGGTAACCTAATTATTTAATTAGAAGCTCTTTGTACATTTTACATAGGCTATGAGGCAGCGTTAAACATACATACGTATATTGAAATAAATTAAATTAGAATTGTGAACCTTTAAAATTCATTTCAAAGAAAAGAAGAATCGAAAATTTTCAGCCAATGAAAATCTACTAGTATTCTTTACTCAATAACGTTTGATTGGTTGTTGCAATTTCTCATAATGACGATTAAACATAAACTGCAACGTTAATTATAAGACAGTATCAACAGAAGATGAATTATGAATATGAATAGACCGCTATTAAACATTTTACTCAATCAGGTGCAATCTTTCTACGTCATTGTTATACGCGTTCGTACTTGGTAGTTGGAATTTTTCGAACACTTTGTTTCTAGGCAATGGCGTAAAATTATTGAATGTATTACAATCGGTTGAATCTGATGTTTGTCACCTATCAGAATATCCTGTATAAAAAGCGTTGCTTGTAAATAACGTTTGTTGTATATTATGGGAGCAATATTCTGTTTAAATCTGCCAATAACACTATACGGAAAATCATCTTCCGTTCGTTCAAACATTGTGGATTATTGGTTAAGATTAAAAATTAATAGTCATTCAGTAGGACTACGATAGCGATCAACAAACATGAAACTGAACGAGCTCGTTTATTGGTAAAGATTTTTCCGTTCACGTTATCACTATCCACAAAGCGTTAAGGAAAGTTTCAATGTAACATATGATTCTAATCTTCAAGGTATCAAAAGAAAATTGGTACTTATGATAAGCAACAATGGGAGAAAACGGTGGAGCAACACATACTTGGAGGATTTACGCACGTTCCGATGAGAACTGCGAAATTAAAAACGGAACTTATCGATGTAGATCTTGTAAGAGGTAAGAATGAGTTAAAATAGATTACGCTTTAGTAAATTGCAAGTTTGTATCTGTCTGATTAGTCAACACATTAGCGTTGGAGTGTTGTGATCGGTGCAAAACAAAAAGTCGTAGAAGTATATGTTTGTTTTAATTTGGGAAACAGCTGTAATAGGATTCCGCAGAGAAATCAGACCATTTGTAGAATTTTATAAACTTATTTCGAGAGTAGTATCATCCAATGCCAATGTGTTGATGTAGTGATACTTCACTTTATAATTATTTAATATTTCATTATATATCTGTATAATCTTATATAATATTATAATGTATATAGGTTCTTCCTTCCCAAAAGCAAAGCCAAAGCATGGATTGTCCACAGTCGCCTGTTTCGCACTTCAACGACTATTATTCCTTCCTTTATACAGGAAATGGTGGATACAGCAGACTAGTTTGAAAATGTTTAATTTATTTTTGTTACTATACAGTTTGCAGTTGATCAATATGTGTATATATTACTGTCAAATGGGCAAGGACAATGAAAGTGATGTATGAAGTATTTTTTATCACTTTTATTCATATATATGTATACACAAATGTGACACTTGGATGACATTCGTATTTACAGATTGTATCCACATCAGAAATATTAATACCAGCTATTATGATGTTGACATTATGCATTGTTCATTCTCATATTGTATCGACACATTCCGGACCAACAATAACCGATGGACAGAGTAAGCAAAAGATTGTTCGACGTATGCGGCACACTAGGTGTCGATTGGGTAAATCGCGGAGTAGGAAGACAATGCGTAAGTTTTTATATATATATATATATGTAGTCTGGTTCACATATTTTTGTTGTAATATACCTTGTGTATCAAATAGGTTTACACCAAGATTCCAAATCTTCTCAAGATACAGCTTCCGAGAAAGCTAGTTCAGTGAATGGTGAAGTATTAACATCTGTAAGATTTGCTAAGAAACTTGTGATGGAAAATTCTTTGACCATTAGTCGGTCACAGGTAATGACATTTTATTGTATGTCGAATATGTAAACGTTTTAGAAAAGTTTATACTAATAATATGCCCTCATAGAAATCTGTAACTGCTCAAGCATCCTGTGATAAAGAGCCAATAAATGTGGCTGTGAATAATCCTCATCCTATAAACGAAGCTTCAACTAGTCACACTCATTCAAGTTAGTACACTTGCACACTGCCCTAAGGTATTCTGATTTAATTGCATAGTCTTGTTTCTGTAGAGCAAGGTATATTTTTCTTTCTGTCGTAGATGATCTTCCGGATCAAAATGTAAAAAATGTACATCAAGATGATGATGGTTTTGAAAGTTTGAATGGCAATGTATCCAGTGATAATGATAAAACTACTGCACGTACAGCAGTACAGAAACTAAAACAGAAAAGGGATGCATTACTCAAAAACAATGAAGAACGCATTCTTTGGTTACAGGAATCTACTAATCCACAAGTTACGCAACCGAAATTTTCAGGTTTGATTTATCCATACAATTTTTTTCGTACGTTTGTATCAAGCATTGTAACGATTTCTTTATAACTTCTGAATCTCATCTGCAATCTAATATTTTTCATTATAGTTTATTTATTTCTGTCATGTAATTAGTTATTTATTATCTGCTTGTTGAAAAGTTAAAATGACCTCTTATCTAAAATGATTGGTTTCCACTTTCCACGCAGCACCCGAGTTGAAGGCTGAAGAGAAATTTTCAAATAGTGATCCAGAAACATCTGGCAAGGTGGTAAGTAAATCGATTTATTTTTCACTTTAATAATTTGTCTTTCATATAATTAGTTACTATACGTCAATAATATAAATTTAGTCATTTAAAAATATTGTAAAATTTTGGAATGTTCGTGTGATATTTTTTATTTACATTTAAAACTATTTTTTTTATATACAAATTCCTGCACTCATCACTTTACCAAGATCGTTAATTAAAGTTAATTAAAATTTTATGAGTTATTATTTGAAGGATAAAGATCACTGTCTTATGGGAATAGGACCAAGAGAAGGTCGACAACAATGCGAAAGCGAAGAAGAAGGAGAATGTGAAGAAACAGTTACACATCATTTGACAGAAGCTACAACATCTGCTACAGAATGGATGGGAGTAACAACAAATAGTGATGAATGTAGCTACAGGTGGAAATTTTATTTATTTCTTGCAATGAATTAAAATTTATTCCGCTCGTACATTACTAAATAATTTGATCAATTTTTTTTTAAATTTCCCGAGATTTTCATATTAAACCGGCCATCAAATAATGTTAATATTTTGCAGTTCGGAACTTGAGGAATCTGATTTGCATAGCGAGAGTAACAAAAACTATGGAGAATTTGTGGAACATCCTTTTTCTTGGGAATTTGAATTACCACCCTCCATAATGCTTAGTTCTAATTGCGCTGCATACGATCGTGGTATGTATATTATATTGTATTGTAGTTTGTATAATTATATTTTTATATTTAATAAAGGAAAAATAGTGAATAGTTTGTTGTATTACAGTTTCATGCACTATATGGACACGACGTGATATAAAAAAGGCTGAACTATCGGTGCTGGACATTAGTTCGGCTATTATAGCTAGAGTAGAATCAATGCCTGAGGGTATGAATTACTTTTATGGGGGCCTAATGCTTAGTGTAGTATTATCTTTAATACCATCTATTAAGCGATTAAGTGATCATGTAGGAATGGACAATAGTAGCAATACAACCAGTTCCTTAATACCAAATGATTTAACCTATGTCAATTTGGAGACATATAGCGATATTTTAAGTAAAGTTATAGATTTGGCTTTTGGAACAACACTTTGGTAACTATACATACAAATAATTACATGATCATTTGATACATTATCAAGCGCAGTATTATTCATATGCTTAATTTCAGGGAACGTGTAGTAGTGCTTATATCGGCATTTGAAAGACTCACGTTGTCAGCCTTATTATTTTTTTTATTGGCAGTCGCTGAACGTACTTACAAGCAAAGGCTCTTATATGCAAAATTATTTTCACATCTAACATCGTCAAGACGTGCCAGGAAATCGGAGTTACCACATTTTCGATTAAATAAAGTACGCAATATAAAATTGTGGCTAAGCGTTAGATCTTATTTAAAGGTACACTGAACAATATGTTTCATGTTTATTCCAAAATTTTGGGACAGTATTTTAATGTACTATTTTTTTTTAGAGGAGGGGACCGCAGCGTTCTGTAGATGTAATAGTATCAGCAGTATTCATTGTTACCTTATTATTGTTATCATTTGTGAGCTTGGAGTTAATAAAGGTAAATATAATAAAAATAATGAGAAGTAAGCCGAAAAATATAATATGAATATTTATGATCAAATAGGATCTGGAAAGTTTGCATGCCCGATATAATGTTGAAGCGTTGTTTTGGAGTTTTTCTCTTGGAATATTTATATTACGTTTCATGACATTGGGTACAAAAATTAATAAGAAGTACAGAAATCTCTCTGTCCTGATAACAGAACAGGTAATTGCAGCAAGACGAGCATGATATATTTGAATTGTAAATCAGAATGTTTTAAATTCCTTTTGTTTTTAGATTAATTTATATTTACAAATAGAACAAAAGCCTCATAAAAAAGAAGAGCTTATGGTCGCAAATAATGTTCTTAAATTAGCAGCAGACTTAATAAAGGTAATACAGAATTTCTCACTTTATCGTAGTGCTTCTACTGTGCAACTATTAACTAATGTAATTAATATGTGTATACTTCGCAGGAACTCGAGTGTCCATTTAAAATATCTGGTTTATCAGCAAACCCCTATTTATACACAATTACAAAAGTGGTATTATTATCTGCCCTTTCTGGTGTGCTATCAGAATTACTTGGGTTTAAACTCAAGTTACACAAGATAAAAATCAAATGAAAAACAGATACTATATTAAATATTTATTTCCGTGTAACTACCTCATGATGTTAAATAATGTATGAAAATAACAGTTTTGTTATTAAACATTAGGATATTCTATGGTAACGTCATGTGTGAACGTTCTAACGGATGTAGTTTCATTTCTTAGTAACTTAGTTAATGAATATAGGTATATCTCTACGTAACGATGTTATTTCCTCCGATTGTTAGAGATTTTGTTCTGTAACAACATAGTAGGTTTCGTGAATTTTTTTAATTCGATGCGAGAAAAGATATAAAAGAGCTTGTGACATTTTGAGTAAACCCTATAATGAAATATTCAATTAAAATACCAGAAACAAATATTGATTTGTTATAAAGTAACTTTCTTTCACGTTTGTTACAACCTGTTGTATTAATGGCAGAATTTATTGTTAGATATGACTGTTTGTTAATAATACTCAACAAAAAATTTAGATGCATATTTGTTTGTGCTTTCTACATAGGATCATTAAATACCATATGATTACAGCATTAAATGATGCAAATAGTGTTTTCAAGTGCAATATGCAATATATGAAATGAAGATATTTAGTAGTCATGTTCATAGGTACCAATGCATTTTCACCAAGTTTAGAACGTTGTGATTTTAGTGTAAATTACACCAATTTCAAGGAATTGTTATTGTTACGTGAATCTACATTTCAAAATGAAACCGGTTTGAACAATTTTTGCATGAATGCATAATAATATAAATGGATAGTACCTGTATCAAAATCATAGTACGATATTTAGTTATTTATGGAATGATTTTACTTGTACCTATATGTTGAAATAAAGTTAGAAAATAATGAAATCTACAGTTATTTGCCAACATCAGTATATTTTCATTATTGCATTTCGTTTTACCAGAAGGTACTACTACATAGTCATGATATTATTATTATATCGCTGAAAACATTTAATGCTTGGAGACAATTATGTAAATAAGATTTTATTTATTTAGTTACATAAATTCAATTTACAGATTGGTTACTATTTCAACATTTAATTGAGAAGAAATGTAATAAAATCGAATATCATGCGTGTCTTCATGTACAAGCAAGTTTTCCATTAGAACATAAGATGGAGCTTGATATCTCCGGTTTCCATTCTACTGTGTTATTTTACGTGAAATGCAATTGATATTTGGAATAAAGTGATTACAACTTTATTTTAAATGACCAGATGCTTTATTATTATGTGTTCCAAATGAGACTGATATTAAACCCTTTTTATAAGATCAGAAGTGTCAAGGCAGTTACAGTAAATTAAAAATATTTTACGATATATCGTACTTAACCTAACATTGTTTATTCATTATCGGTGATTTAGTGTTTATAATATTCAAAAATATATAATAGTATTGTGATTATACATTAATAAAGGTATTATTATGAAGTTGTATGAAAATTAACAACGACGTATGATAATATCGATGTTCACTATGCGTACATGCAAAATTTAAAATCATACAATGTTCTTGCTATTCTTTTGAATGAAAGATAAATTCGAACATCTTGAAAAAGTGTAAGATTTACTATTAATACTTTAACGAAGGTTTGTTTTCAAAAGAAACTCATCTCCAAGAATAAACGTTCTTTTTCCGATATATTTCGAAATAACATCGTAATAAGTACTCATTTAGTTATTCCATAATATTTGTACATTATCGTAATAATGAATAATACTTTTAAGATAAACGAGTTTCAGACCGTTTGTAACTGTATATTACTCTAATGTTCAATGCGATTAATATTTAAGCTTTCTTAATACAAAATTTTTATACAATTTATAAATATAAATACTCATCAATAGACATAGATAAAAAATGAGAAATGCCATGCGCGTAATGTATGTTACTTTCATACGAGGATCGCTTTACTCAGTTTTTCTTTGTATCAGTGCATAATTCGGACTAGTAACAGGTTCAATTTCTCAATGTTGTTCCTGTCTAGTTTCGGAGTTGAGCAACTGTATCAACTATATTCTACAATATCCTAACTATATAACATATTATTTGTGCAATACGTCACTCATGGATATATAATAGGCCCCAAACTGCTAACACTAATGCAAATGTCCAATTTTCGTTGCCATTTTCAAAGTGGTTTCAAATTGATTGGACTTTGGCCTCATTGGTGAAAGTGGTGTGGCCATACGACACGCATTGATATTATTAGTCCATGGGTTATTGTATACATAGACCATGGGTTCAAGTTTTAACAATAACTTTTTCGCCATGACAATGTTCAAAAATTATTATCTTGTTGTTATACGTGAATGCACTAAACATTCTGATCGAATGCAAAAGTTTACAAAGGCACAAAATTTTAATTTTAATGGGCATTTTATGTATGTTGATTATTAGATCTTACAGTATTTTAGCGGATCCTTGTAAATATAATGGACACGGATAAAGAAGTTCCTCAAGAAATGCCTGAATCAAGTATGGCTTTTGAAAATGAAAGAACCTTGGATAATCAGTACAATGTATCAGAAATAAGTACAGACAATCAAAGTAGAACATCTGATAAAAGTAACTGCAGCGATGCTATGGAGGACGAAACACCATCTGTCGATGATACAAATATATATAATGGATCTATTAACGAAGACTGCGCGATGGAGTCAAACGCGGATAGTATAGCAGCTACAGACGATTTAAGACAGTTTGATGTTTTGGACGATTTGGAGCGTCACCCTGATCAGAATGGCTCTGATATGGATTCTGATACTAACGAGAGTATGGACTCCGATGTACCTGATGAAGAAATCGAAGCCATGCTTGAGGAAGGTAAATTTTATATCACAAAACTGAAATGTACCATGGAATAAGATTATTCGCTATTAGTGTTTTGTACCTTTCACCTAGATATACAATATTGTGATATATGTTTGTGAAGTTTACTTTTTTAGTTAAGTATTATGTACTACTGTTAGGTTTACCAGAAGAATTTAAAGGCAGAAGAAGAGATAAGAAGGATGGCGTACCGTACGAAGAGAAAGAAAAGCTTGTTTTAGATGGTAGGTATCTGGATTTTGGATACTATGAAATTAGTCAGCACGAATATTTATTAAAATTTACATTTGCAATCGTTTTATTTCCTTGCATTTATTTAAGCTATTGAAGGAAAGGAATAAGGTAACATAAAGTTCAATCTATAATACTATAAAACTTTCTTTGCAGAAATTGGGCATAATCATTTTGATGTGCTACCAGAAGGTTGGGTACAGGTGACCCATAATAGCGGAATGCCTTTATATTTACACAAACAAAGTAGGGTCTGTACACTAGCAAAACCATATTTTCTTGGACCTGGGAGTGTGAGAAAGCATGAAGTGCCTGTTAGTGCTATACCTTGCCTTCAATACAAAAGAGCTCTTCTTGAAGAAGAAGAAGAACGAAAGAAACAAAAAGAGCGTGATCCGAATGCAGAAGCCTGTAGTCTTCCCAGTGCTAAAATCGAAACAATTCAAGAAAATCGAGCTGCTCATTCATTAGATAGTGAACAACTAAGAAATTATTGCCAATCGCTATTTCGATTTAAAGCTATTAAAGTAATGAGGTTTCAGTAAGTATATATACAATGTATTCTGTATTTTAAAATACAGCAAGATGATTAATGTACTGTCGTTTTAGATCGTGGTCAGCGCGAAGAAAATTCACAAAAAATAAAAAACACCGCAAGCAACTTGAACGACCTACTTTACCTGATGGAACAAAATTAATAACATTTCCAGTTAGTAGTTCCGGTGTAGCGGGGAGTAGTGGTGGCAATGCCAGCGATGATAGCAGCGGACAAAGACCACCGAAACATTGGATAATGAACCCTTCAGGCAAAAGTTATGTTTGTATACTTCATGAATACGTGCAGCATGCACTTAAAAAGCAGCCAACATATAAGTTTAAAGAATTAGGTACGTTAAGTACGAATTAATCTTTCAACAAAATATATATGAAATATATTTTGTCACAATCTTTGTCCTTACATATTTGAGATTTAGGAAGCAGAAGGGAAAGGAATTGATAACGTTGAAAATTAATTGTAGAAAATGCTGCCACACCGTATTCTGCTGTTGTTTGTATAAACGATATGGAATACGGAAGCGGTTTCGGTAGCAGCAAAAAACAAGCAAAGGCGAATGCTGCACGGAAAACCCTTGAAATTCTGATACCTCAAATGAGAGATAAAATTTCTGGCGATACTGGCGGCGATACAGCTTCTGGTAATAGCAGTCGAATGATTAAAGCGTCTAGAGCAAACTCTGATGCAGATTTATCGTTCTTTGATGAAATATCAATCACCGATCCGCGGGTCGCAGAATTTTGCGCCAAGACAACAGAGCCCTCGCCACATGCCATTTTAATTACCTGCCTCCAACGAAACTATGGTCTCGGTGATATGCATATTAATTATTCTGTAAATACGTTAAAACATCAGCGCAACGAATTTACAATGCGCGTTGGAAAACATGAAGCTACCGTGGTAAGTAAAATTATAATGTTTTAAATTACGATTATTATAGCAGAAATAATTGATTTAAAGTTATATCAATTTTAGTTTCATTATAAGGTTGTTTGTATTGAAGTTTTATTACATATTGTATATTATACTTTAGGTATGTCGTAATAAAAAAGATGGCAAACAGCGAGCAGCGCAAGCCATTCTGCAACTTATGCATCCTCATATTCAATCTTGGGGTTCCTTGCTAAGGCTGTACGGATCTCGAAGTGTAAAGTCTTTTAAAGAAAAGAAACAATTAGAACAAGAAATCACGTTGTTGCAAGGTAAAGCTGCGGTTAATCAGCCAAATCATGCTATTCTAAGCAAGCTTAGGCAAGAAATGCACAAATTGTCTGAACAAAGACAAGCTGTACAACCTATCGGTAAGTTTGTACCGCCGGATTTGCCTACGGGATCGGCGGCCAACTTGAACAACGTTGATTTATAACATACTAGTCAACTGTGCGTATTCTATGAATATTAATTTATTTTGTAAGGTTTTAAAGAGGAGCAATAGTATTTTCCACCTGTTTTATATTTTATGTTTTAACCATAAGCGTAAAGTATTTTATATCCATTGTTCTATTGTAATACGAGACAATATATATTGTCCGATGGTGCTGATCCTCATATCATTTACCTCTTTATTGCATCGATATTTTTATTCCTTATCTAAAATCAACTTTTGTGATCGATGTAATAATCAATGATGTAACGGCATGCCGGCTTAAAATAAAGTTTTGTTTTCGAAAGTTTTTTTATGCACAAAATAAATTGATATATTACAAAATCCTATCTAAATCGTGTTAGTCTTGCACCACTCTAACATTGTAAAATGTCTCTGGCAATATGGTATCATTTTCAATTATAATTGTTTATGTTCATAGACGGATTTTGATACTGTATGTCAGCGACGATTAATTAAATGCATGTGCTATTTGAAATGGAATGATTAAAGAATAACAATTCTTAGAACATAATCATTTATTTTTAAAGAACTGATTACAATAAACTATACTTCAGTTCCATAAATGTTAAGGCATCAAACTTGGATATTAATAACAATTACGGCGTATTGGAAAAAGTACATATTACAATTGTTCTAACGAAGTTGATAATAGAATTCATAGGGAATAAATAAATAGTCAAATAATGCGTGAAATATTGAATTGTGTCAATCGATATGTACATCAATTAAATTGTATCTCTGGTTTTCCTTTGGCACTTCTATATGATTTTTGGTTTATATTACTATTTTTTTAACTTTGTATTTTATACGGGACTTTGCTATCCATTTACTAATGTAAGACCAAAATTAACAGTACAAGTATTAAATACTATTCGTTTTAAAATTCAACTTTGCTGTTAGTCAAAAATGTTACAGTGTATATATTTCTAAATTCATTGAAATCGATTTCGCTTTTACTTCGACTATTAATGTGTTTCAGTAGAAAATACAAACATTTACGTTTATTATTTATGCACTATAAATTATAGACTTCATTTGTGTTCATTAACTATTATATGTAAATCAAGCCATCCTTCGTTTAATTACAATGTAATATATTACACATAGAAATACTTATGTTATTATATGGTGATAGCATATAATATATTTCACGTAATATTCTAATAATCTATTCGGTATATTTCTACAATTTTTGGAATTCGTAAATTTTATTTGGTTTGGTTCTTTTTATACTCTAAGGATTATTAGGTAGTTTGATATTGAATACTTCGAAACGTTTAGAATTGGTAGTTACTCAACACTTTGAAGATAACTGAAAATTCATTGTTAAGATTTAACAAATTATATATTATATATTACATATAAAATTATATGATTTGTTAACCCAACGCAGGACAATTACATTTATGTAATAGGCACATTTTAATAGGATCAGAATTATAAGGAACGTAACGAATTATACTTAAACAAAACACCTTTATTATAAAATAAATGTGCAGAAATCTTCGTTGAAAAATATAACTTAAGTTACAGATATGTTTAGCAGTTACATGTAACTTAAGTTACAACACCCTTTTTATTAATGTTAACTTTTCAATTCTATTTTTTATACTGCGTTAAATTTAAACCATACTAATTGTATATATACGTTCGAAGTTTTAAGAATGATCATTTCGCAAACATCGATTTATGCGTCTGATATCATAACACTTGGAAAGAATACAGTTTTCATAAACTTTGAAGAATTTTAAACACACAACTGCCGTTTGCAACATCGAAAGTAATTAATGTACTTTCATATGACTATGTATCAACAAAACGATTTTCAAATGTAAATTTAAAATATTGATAAGTTATATTTGCAAGATACTGTTGTTTCTTTTGCAAGTGCACTGAAATTTTGATCTTTTTCGTAGCTTCAATTTAAGAAGCAACATTCTATTGGTTGAATGTGTACGTTTTTCGTGTTGGGTAGTTTTCTTATTAATTCTACCATTACAATTTATTGTATCGTCATATATATGTAGTTATATATTAATACTTTTTTGATACTTCATAACATATTTGACTGAATTACATCTGCGTTTAAATTTTTCAAACCTTATTTACAATCTACATAGATATAATGATTACCTACGGTTTTTTCATTGACATTAGATGGCACAAATGATACAAAAAAAAATACCTTAGAGTACTGAAATTTGTATGAAAATTCTAAAAAACATATCTCACAAATATATTAATATTTGTAATTAAAAGATATTTTAAAAATGTTTTACATTATCTTCGAACATAAAATATTTACAAAAAGAAATAAAAACATGCTAATACAAATATTTTACATAGTATTAAATTATTTTGTATGTAGTCATAATATTAAATCGTTTGTATTAATAAGAATCTAATATTCAGTGTGTTATTTGTCCGTATATTTGAAATTTCATGTCCACGTAATTGTTACGCAATAAATGCAAGAACAGATTAAAAAACCTCAAACTCTGATCTAATATTTTGTTTTTAAGAAATAGTTATCATGTTAACTATATATATATATATAATAAAAAACAAGTGCTACTACTATCCATTACAAGTCAAAGATATCGTGTAACTTCGCCTAATAATATTATACTTTGTATCGTTATTCGTACTTTATGTATACCAATTAGAATACCGAAACGCTACTATGTGTTTCGTTATCAAACATTTTTAACTTTTGGAGGCACGTCAATTTAAGTATTAACATAAGAACGTGTATATATATATATTTTTAATGTTGCACACATGAAAATATTCATAGTTTCATCTAAATTTCTGCATTTCTATTAATCGGTCACTAAATCATACTATCCAGTAACTTCAACAGAATATTATTTAAAAAACTTTTTGTATCATTGTCAGAAAATAAAATGCCGCGTGTAAATGCATAAATGTTACGTTCAAGTAGTCCTTAACAAGACCTCGAAAAATATTTATCAAGAAATCATTTCAAGGATTCATTGTATGTACTGTTTCCAGAAAGGGCCATTTTCGATAGACTAGAAAGACTTCTGCGTGGACTACTACCGACTAAAAAACTACTGCTAGATTCCGAGAAAATTTTCCGAAAACTGAAAAGTAAATACGATTATTAAGCATTAGAATTTCAACTGGTCTCAAATTATGTACTTACAATTTACGAATTCCAGATTCAGGGGTCTTCTTCCAAGGTGCGTCATCTGGTTCACAAGGTAGGGGTCCTTGGACGGGAGCATCCTTGTCATCATCAACTCTATTAATTATAAAGAAGACATCATTATTGTACAAACTTCTTTACAATTCATGCAGCAAAACTCGTTAATATGTATACATATATGGAACATACGTTTCAGGTTTTGGTCGATACAATTCTAGTTCATCTTCCAAATCTGATACTCTAGCTTTTAATTCATTTCTTTCATGTAAAATTTCTTTGAGTTCAGCAGTTGTGAACCTTGGCCTATCAGGATCGTCCAGATCGTAAACAGCTTTGTTTGTTAAATCTGGGCAACCCTGTAATTTACTTAAATCCTCGTTTTCCTTTTTTGCCAAGCCAAGACGTGCTCGAAGATTGATCAATTCACGATTTTGATCCTGTAATTGGGCCAAAAAGTCTGCCCTTTCTTCTACCAAGCCACGTGCTTGCATTTGTGCCTGACGTTGCTTCCGTTTTAATTCTCGTCCAATGACACTAAGTTTCTCGACTTGTCCCGTCAGCTGCAAAATATGTAACAAATGTATTAAGATATCGTTCACCATGGTACCATGTAAATAAAGCGGAACACTTATTAAAAGATAAGTCATGGCACAAGCATCATGCTGCATTTTCGTAAAAGCAACACTTGGTCGCAATTTACATTAATCACGAAATTACATACGAACATAAGTACCAATTTACATTTTCTATATCCACATTTTTCTGCCCCAGTTCTTTGTCTCTTGCACGTATTTGGTCTCTTTGCTTGTCTATCATAGACCTTAAATTCTGTAATGCTGCAACATCAACTTCTTGACTAGCTGTAAAAGCTGAAAATACATTTGAATAACTAATAATACATTATATGTAATATAATGTTTCCAGCATTGTGTTAGTAAGAAAAAGGTTGTTAGTACTTTGTTTACTGCTGTACTGACTATCACTACGTGATTCTTGTAGAGCCTCAGACAATCGTCTATTCTCGTCTTGCAACCTTGTGACCATTTGCATTAGATTACAAGATTCTTGACGCCAGTGTTCTTCGATTTGCTCCAGTTCCTGTACAACGATAACACGAATAAAATCTCATCGGTTTAAATATATTCAAATTAAGGATACGTACGTATCATAAATTATATTTTGTCTTTAAATTGAATACCTTCTCGAAGCGTTGTCTATCTTCAGCTTTCCCAATTTTATCGCTTTCCAATTGGGATATCTTTGCCTGTAGCTCTTGAACCGTAGTATTCTCCTGTTCATTTTTAGTTGCTAGATTCTCTAATATTTCTAGCGTATGTATTACCTTTGGCATGAGCTTGGTCACAGATTCTACTCCATACAAATCGATCAGCTTTTCACATTCTTTCCCTATTTCCGACGCAATATCGTATACATCTACGACAGATATGTCGGATACTACGGTGTACTCCTCCATGTTATGGGTTGTATAATTTCCCAAACAAAAAGGCATGAATACTTTTCTATATCAAAGTATGTTGTACGCAAACTAGCTGAAAATATACAAAACGAAGTTTAGATAGGTAACATTTGGTACATTAACATCGAAACACCATAAATTGTTGCAAATAGCATATTAATATATTTCGCGACACTTTGAGTGTCGTAAAATATGTTGCAATTAAACAATTAAAGAAAATGAAGTAAAACAATGGAACATAAGAAAGCGTAACAGTAACGCATTATTATTGCTTTAACGTACACGTAACATAATAAAGTTTTATGTTAATCTAGGCGTGGCGTTAATAAATATAAATGACAATTCACGTACAAGAATATTAACGATAAGAATATTGTATATTAATATCAATTAGCACGCTCAAAAGGATGAGATCATGTAACTTAATCACAGTTGCTAGTGCTTATGTCAAATTCTACTTCCTACCATGTAGTAGTGATACAGATCGAAAGCATTTAAATGATACATACACATACATATAAACTATTTTATCACATGCACCGTGTGAATTTATTTTTCGGAAGTGATAAATTAAAATACCACGATAATATTAACGATATTACAAATCGACGATCTAGTAACAACTTTTCTTCAAGCTAGCCTGTTTTTCCTGGTTCCGTAATTTTCACAAACTGCATCTATCGACAAGTGGTGATCAAGGCGATACAGCCATTGGTGACTTTCCGATCGAACAGATTCAAATATATTTTTATTTCACGGTAGATTGAACATCTAAAAACAGCCTTTCCTTTGAGAAATGGCAAAATGAAGATTATTCATTATTTCCTACTTTCTTCTTTCTGGATCAATTAAATCTTATCTAATGCCTTCTACCTGTAATCTCTACTGCATACTCTGTTATACATATGTATATCACTCTAAACATGAGTAAGAATTCCAATTTTTTTTCAATTTCAATTTTTAGCACTTGATATTATACTTGCTATTATACTTTCACTTTAGGTAAATTCTTAACAATGAAATATTTCTTTTACTTTGAAATGCGACTATAAATAAATGACAAAAGGATATGGTAATAGTAAAAATGAAATGCAAATTAAATTCTTGTTTTTTCTTTAATTCAGCAGTAAGATATATTTAAAATGTATTTATGGGTTTAATTACTAAGTATGTATGAGGGATCACAAGCACCTGCGCGTGCAAAATACGATTGCAAATGATTATTACAATTTATAAATAATTTTATCTTCCAGTAACATAGTATGGTATCATTTTTTTTTTATTGAAACACCATCTATATAACACAATATTATACATTTTGTTTTATGTTACATTTGCAATGTACATACAGTGTATATATTGTTAACATTTTTATTTTCTTAAACTTCTTATGTATACTAAATTTCGCATGATACAACTTTGACAATGATCATAGTTGCTTAATTCAAAGGAACATTTAAGCATAAAAACGATTTCATTGATTATTACACATTCGCGAATTATATGATTTGCAATTGGAAATAATAACAAATTATAATGCAACAAAATAAAGCATACGTTTAAATGAAATAAAAATGCAAATAAACGTAACTTTTGGAGATTCAGTTTGTTTATTAATAACAATAAACACTTTCAATTAATTTGTTATTCTGATTTTTATGGAATATATTTGACTCTTTCCTTATAATAATTTATTTCAGTATAATTACTAATATAAATTCAATTGCACGAGAGAAATTACCATTTAATATACATTATACTATTAAAATAGTATACATATACATGCATTTCTAAATGATTTAACTTCTCGAATAACTACCATAGACTACTTTATTATTTAAATTTACCAACAATGTTCAACATAACAATAAAATAAATGATAAAGCAATAATAAATATTAAATTATATTATTTATGGTAAAACGCGATGCACGTAATTTTGTTTGAAAATACTGCATGTCTTCCTAAAACACAAATGCTTATCAAAGATCTATTATCGAAGAAAATGATTAAACTATTATAAATAAAAATTGAAACTGTTAAATTACAAATTTGATATTCTATAAAACTATACAAAATAGTATTACAACATGCACTATTTTCAAACATTCGGAGCACACTTTATTATATTGATACAAAATTGTTAACAATCCTCCATTAAACTATATGCCTTCAATAGATGTAAAACAAAAACAAAGCTGAAGCATTTTGATAAAGACATTTTTTTTATAAGCCTAATTTAGTATCACATTACGGCAAGTATTTTATTCTAAATATAAATCTTAAAAGTGTTAAAAAAATACATTGTTTTTCGATGAAAAACAGAATACCTAGTCATCATAATATCTTGCGACGCGCATGTTACATTCTCACTATCGTTAGCTCATGCTTAATTAGAATTATGCGCTTAAAATTGCACTAATATTGACAGTGATTGCAGTATTTGATAACGAAAAATGAGCACATATAATTTTGATGCCAATAAATTAAATTTTGATATGTTACATATATTCGTATACAGGCAAACACGTAATTGTACAATAATATTGCAATATTGGCAAGTATTGACCTTTCTTGTGTTATCAATATGATAAATAGTTGTGCTAATGCTTATTTCGAATGCTGTAAGGATTCATAGTTTGTATATTAAAAATGAAGAAATACAAAAACTATATGCAATATTTACTCTGCACTCACTATTAATGAAAGTGAAAATACGGAAGAAAATGATTATAAAATCGTTTATAGGTATTAACAGGTTCATTTACCTTTTGTCCAATGCTTTTAATTTCAGTCAAATAAATCGACGAATTAATCATTTTAAGTATAACTTTATATCTATATAATATTTTGTGCTACTAAGTTTTTCAATTATATTTGTGTACATCGTTACATGACACAAGCCATGAGTTAAATTAAGTACAATGGAAACAGGCTACGTGTTATTATGTACTATGCATTATTTAATCAGCGCAAAAATTAATAAATATGCCCATGTGCTGTACTCTTTCCTTTTTCTCCATAAACTTAATTTGCCATGGCGATCATTTGATCATCACGTTTTCAAAACATTTGGAACAATTTCCAAAGTGTCAAATATATTATATAGCATATTAAAGTAACAACTTGGCACTTTTTTTTATTTATATATGTATGTATATATATATATTTTTTGTAACTATTTACGATCTGGAATTGTTGCGTATATGTAAAAATAATTGCAAACAAATTGATGAAGTTTTATAGTACATGTAATAAAAAATTATTACATTTTTTAACGATATAATATGTATGTTTTGTATAGGAAATTGCTCTAAATGTCAGTCTTTGCGATAAGGTTCGGCCGATATTATTTAATTATTAAATAGTATTTCAAATTGTTTCTTAACACAATTTCAGCATAATTAACGTTTAAAATGGACAACATTAACAAAATAGTACAAATCTACAAGTGTCGAAGCTAATCCATTAATTTGTCTATCTACAGTTGCACAATAAAATAGTGTTATGGTTCTTTTGCGTTTACAGCAATATTCTGCATAGTATCTTTACATTTTGTTCGTAACTCCAGATAAACATTTTTAACGCTATAATATGATATATTATAAGTCTAGTAGTATATCACATATTACTTTATTAAAACCCTGTAAGGAGGAAAAAATTTCTTGAATAGATATTACTCTATTGCTAACTGAATTCAAATTGGTGTACTTCAGTCGCCTTACATAATTAAATTTTTAACTCCAGATTACTTGTAAGAGACATAATAGCGTGTTCCTGTGTAATAGCGGCTAATTCTTTTAACCATTCGTCTAGTATAACCGCACACAAGACCACATTTTGTACTGGACTTACTTCGTTTGGGGATTCCCAGGACGTTTTCGTATAATACCTGGATAATTAATAATTGTCATTTATTTGAACGCAAGTTACAATTTTTCATCTAATAGTATTATTCCTTCAAGTCACTTATTCTTTGCAAGGGGTTTATTTAGTTCGAAGATGCAAATGATAATTCTCTACTTTGAGGAAACAATAAATTATTGAAAAATACATTTACCGGTATCCAGAACCATGTCCGATTGCTTCCAATTGATTTTCTGGCATACCAGCTGATTGACTCACAGTATTGTTTAAACTATTTGGACCGGAGTTACCGCTTGTTCTTCTAAGCATTTGCGTAAAAGATGACGTTAAACTCCACCTCTTGCTCTCACCTGAAATGATTAAATAATTTAATATTCATATATTATTTCCGTATAAAAATGTCTGATGATTATACGCACATCGTTTGAATACTTCCAGAGTGCATGACAGTTATTAAAAGTAGCATGATATTAACTTGAATATGTGCAGTTTGTAAATTATAAATGCGACGATGTAGAGATTACTAATTATCTGATTAATTAAAAAATTCATCATACCTCTCGTAAATGGTTCCGCACTCAAAGAATTTCTTTTAACGGGGACAGAATGGGCTGCAGCCTCTAAAGCATTTTTTCTGGCATTCACCAGTTTATCTTCGCGATTAATTAAAAATAGTCGAGCTTGTTCTACCAATATATCTACATTATTGTGCTGCGATAGAAACTGATCTATTTTATGTTTTAACGATGCGAGTACCTAAAAAAAAATGAAAAGAAAATCTATTCATACAGTTCTACATGATTTGGGAAATGCATCTGTAAGATGTTTGTGCAGTTACGCACCTGAAAAAGCGACCTGATGCTAGGTTGAAATACCAAGGAATGATTTAACAGAAATGACTGTAACAAGGGCTGTGGATATATTGCCAGCCTGCTGATCAGACCGGTTAGATGTAGATTAACGTATATATTGTTACTTGTCATACATTCGAGTTTGCGTAATAGGACGTCCAAAAATATGCCAACATTCGGTTGTCCGTTAAATACATCTTGGCGATAATTTTCTTTACTTTGTTTATTTGCTGTTAATTCTTCCGGTATAATTGAACTTAATTCTATGAAACTATGGAGAAACATGCTTTGCTCTTTGTCCGAATCAGTTCCTGTTTCCTCGTGTTCATTTATTCGTTCCTCATTAGGCTCATTATCCGGCGTTGACTGGGATGAACCTTTAAATGCGAAGCTTTCATAGCCACTGCTCTCGCCTAACGATAAAAGTGAATTCATCGCGGTATTTGAATCGTCAATGCCGCTATCGAGTTCTTTTTTGTCGGTAAATGATGTTTCTTTAACAGATTCGGCTATTCCAATATCTTCGTTTAACAATTCAGCAATATCTGCGTCTAACTTTGTTTGCTCTTCTAGTGATAACGCTATTCCAGTCGCTGCAATGGACTTTGCCCTTTTCTCATCTTCGATGGCATTTATTAAATCCTTTCCATCCACTGCAGTGTGGATGTTAACGAACATACCGTCTACCGTTGAATTCTCGTTACTTTCATTAGAAAGCGCTGACTGTTTCAATGGTTCCAATGACAAAGCTCTGGCTATCTCGTTTTTCTTCTGAGGCTGATCTAAGTATGTATTGTCATCGATTAAGGTGGTTGCACTGCTTGTAGTGCTATCCTTTGGCAATTCTCCATTATATTGATATGACCAGTTGGAACACGCTATTCGGCAAACTCTAATTTTCTGCCGAGCATCGCACAAATACGCGTGATAGTTTCCATACAGAGTGTCCGACAATCTTACTCCATAATTTATAGATGCTGGCAAAGATTTCAAGGAATCAGATGGAATATTTGAACTTCTTTCGTACGACGTAGTGGTAATAGTAGTGGTATTAGGTAAAGAATTGAATTGAGAATTTACTGCTGCAAGCGGTGAACAACAACTAGGTGTCAAAGACAGAAATTTTTCAGCTGCACGACCGAAGGGATCTATATCCCTCAATCGTCTACGTTGCGAAAGCATTACGTGAGAACACGGACTCAATGCACCTAGACATAATTCTAACATAATGTCTTCGCAATTTAGATTGACCAAAGTTTCAAATAGCCCCAATGTTACTATACATAACTAAAACAAGAAAAAATGTATTACGATTTTTTAATTACACACTATTCTAGGTGTATTATAGCACTGTTATAAATACTATATTTAAAAATAATTAACAAAAATAAAAAAAAGTACCCGTGATCTAGAAGATATCCTTTGAATGAGACTATCTAATATTCTGCATTCGTCATAATTATCTTCGAGTAAAAATCTAACGAGTGAACGCAGGAGACCAGGCTCGGTTACAGAACGAAGAAATAGGTCAAAATACGCTGTTGCTGCAACTAATTCATCCACTGTTGTCTGTAATGTTATAATAACAGCTTCCTATAACTTTGTATATGTACGTATAATATGTGATTAGTCTGTTAGGACAAATGTTTAATAATTTCAAACGATTAAAAGTTGATTAACAATATGTTAATTTACAAGTGAACAAGTGTTAATGTAAAAGTTCAGAATTTTAGTTAGTAATTTATCCATTTGAATTTGATACATTCTGGTATTAATATTTCATTGTGTGGCAAAAGAAGGATATTAGTATTCTAAGTATTTATTAGCAAGTTTCTTAATGTTGTAAATTAAACAATTAATGCTAATGCAAAATAATTTTCTAGAGAACCTTAATGTATTGATAGAATTTAGACAAATATTTTGAATGAAATTCTACAAACGTTTAAACACATAAAATCATACATAAATTAATGCAATGTTAACAGAAAATATACTTTATATGACCACCTCAATTGTTATCATAAACAATAAATATATACATCGTAAAAACAAAGTTCCAAAAGCAACAAATTATTCTCTATGCAACAGATTAAAGCCATAATAAAAGCAGAATAATGAAAGGTACAGCAGTAATAGTTATGACCTACAAATGGATATACTATACTACAAGAGATATTGCATTTCTAACTTGTAAACCACGTATTTTTTTTCAGCAAATAAGAAGAAAATTATAGCAAGATATATGAAAACTGGACAACACGAATTTCTCGTAAAACTCTACACCCAAAGTGGTATAATTTTTAAGATTATTAAACGCAGATATTTAAATATATTGGGGAATACAATTTATGCGGTTTACATGTTGAAGAAAATCCATATATGTATGTATGAAATATGAACTACAATTAAGCATAATATATCAGTAAAGGCTTAAGTCTGCATCAAAACAATAATTGATATTAGTTTAGATATTAATCTAGATATTAGACGAGTCGTTTAACTGCAGACTTAAGAATTGCTGATATTTTAAACACGAATCAAACTTGATGCACCAATTATAGCGTTTTATACTAACCCAGAGTTCTTGTGCATCGAGCTGTTCTATGGTCAAATCAACAGAATCCTGATCACCATAAAAATGTCACCAGATAGCCCCCAACAACCAAACCACAACATAAATAATATCAATTTTATTAGCATTGTTCTTAATACCTAATTAATACTACTAAGGTATTAATTTCTACACAATGTACCACCACCATATTAACAATCTTATACAAAATTGATTAGAGCATTTATGTATATTTAAATTGCAGCATCGAGTACACATGTGCTTACATGTAAAAAGCAATTAGATAATTTGAAATAATTGAATAGTAATTGAAAGCAAATTAATGTCGGTGTTATTCTGCGAACATTTTAAAGAATTTACGTACAAAACACAATTTATGAATGTTATTGTGTATTCGTATATATGCAACAATATTTCATATCTGAACAAGTTGTGAATTACCTTCTTTCACCACATGTACATGTAACGTGAAAATATATTACTATATTATAAAGTCGTATTATAAAGTATTGTAAAGAATGAAATGCATATGACGTGAAAAAATATTGACCACAATCGTAGAATGGAAATTATCTATTCAAGTTTCAAACGTCACAAATACTTTGTAATATGGTGCGATTTATATAAGTTCAGATGAAACCATCCAACTTCACATTAATGAAATTACGGCATAAAAGAGATTCTTATACATATACTCACTTGCAGCAAAGCTGGTCCCATCACAGGTACCAAAAAGCCATGATATAAAAATTCTAACAACTGTTTTTGTACCGACGGATGTGCAACTTGTGCAACAGCATTACAAAAATCCAAAGAATTCATAAGATGCATCAATGCTGGTAAATCGTTAACATCGTCCGGCGTTAATCGATGCCAATCATCTGTTTCAATGTCTAATTTCCTAGGCAGTAGTGAGTATAATCCGCTTAAACCTGTAGCTAATACCTGGTTCGAAATAATGGTTTCATTAGTATCTTACACAGATGTTCAATATACTCGATGTATATGGAAAATGTTTGCACATTTCAATTTGGATTATCGAAAATATCTTTCTTAGTGTGTAATACACTTTTTGACAATTATATAAAACCAAATTTTTGGCAAAGATTACATACAGGGCATATATTAGATTGGTCAGCAATGTACAGCCCAACTTCATCGTTCTTCTTGGACAGAGACATGCAAAGTAACATAGAATCGCGCGCTTGTTGACCAACTCCACCTTCTCGATGTACATATGGTATTAGTAATGTAAAAATAATAAATCTGAAAAAAGAAATATGAAAACATAATACTAATAATATGTGAGTACAGGTACACGCATTGAGTAATACAATATAGTATGTATATCACATATTACAATATATTTATCTTACTAACTTGCTTTTCCCTACTGTCGTCGGATGAAAAAATAAATCGAGCAATGCCATATTTTGCATTAAAGCAACGCATAACTGATTCAATAAAACCACCAACTTTTCCTCCACTTCTAATGGCATAATGTCGTTCGCACAGTCTTCAAGTAATCGCAACAGCGGCCTGGCAACTGGTTCATGGGCAAGAAGGGTACCGCTATGCGATACCAGAAGTTCGTATAATTTCAGTTGCTCCGAACGGACAGCATTGTTAAACCTATAATGATAGATCTTTGTCTAATTAAATAACACATGTATTTACATCAAACAAAGCTTAATATTCAATTCTAAACATAACAATATAGAAGTATGAAATATTTATCCAGAACTTTCATTAAAATAACATCACCTTCCGCTATGTACATTCCAATCGTTGAGTTTAACCAGAAGATTTTCGCTCAATAAATATTCTAGGCAGGGGGAGTGTGTCGCTGTTGTAGATTGTCGATAACTGTTATAAAAGTTCGAATCCCTCAATTCCAAGACTAACAGTGTAATCATCTGGTCTATGTGATTAACAACTCCAAGAACATCATCTTGATTACGTATACCCTTTGGTGGCTAAGGAAATAAGACATCTATGTATAATTTCGTATAATACGGATGCATTTGCCTGCCCCTACAACTATTTCTAATGTACGGTTGTCGAATAGACTGTTACGAAAATGTTTGAAGTACATAGTGCTTAATTTGAAACGAATCATTGAAAAATTCAACTTACAGATGTACGTAAAATAATTTCGTACGCTTGTTGCCAATGTTTGCAGAAGCTGTCATAACATGCGGATGGATCCGCGTCCTTTGGCGGAGAATCTCTCGATCGTTGCTTGCTGAAGCTAGTTCTTAACGGGCTGCTACGTAACCAGCTCATTCTTGCGGTTTATATTTTACGTACTTTCACGTTCATCAGAAATTTTGCCTCGCACATGCTTTCTTTCCAAAGTCTCTCATATTACTAGTAGCCATCAAAATAGCGTATTCCCCTGTCGTACCTGATTTCGAACTAACCAAGTTTCCCTGTCAAAATTGTCCTACTTATTTCGATAATCGCCCACCTACGCAGCGAGGACACATTGATAGCAGAAATCGCATATTTATTAAGCGACTTGCGCATTACGAATGCTTTAACTAACGCGTGCGAGCGTATTTACTGTGGGAAATACTTTGTACATTTCTGATAACCAACAACGAGTCACTTGTATCACCATGTCAGTCTATTATGAAAGCGCCATATTTATTCAGGAAAGACGTAAGGAGATTAATTATAACTCCTTTTTTTCTTTTTCGTATATTTGCAACACCGTTTTAACTTCACGCTTTGTACCCTGCAGTACAATTTTCACGCTACCCTGTTTACGAGAATTCCAATTTACTCGGATACGAGGAGATTGAAAATTGAAAGTAAATAAATTCTTTATTTGACATCTTAGAGTTGTAAGTTTCATGATACAATGTTTAAAGTAGCGGTACATCCCGTTGTTTGGCTTGTCTGTCCATGTAGTAGCTGGTATATGTGCAAGACAAGATGATGCATTGATGCATTTTTAACTATGTAAAGAAAATCTGCTCATGAACAGTCTTTAGTTGAAGAACTATTATTTACTGAAATAGTGTCGGGGACAGTAGTCATGCATAGATATCGTAGCTTTCCTACTTATGCTGATTATGGGATACTACTTTTTCAGATTGAATATTGAACAGCTTGAAAATCATATAGCTACATTTTTGTTACTTTTCTTAGTATAATAAATTATCTAAGATTGCAGCTTCGCTTGTATCCACTTTTACTTCCTTGCAACCATTTTTGCTCCACTGCAATCTCTTTTGTACGCGATCTAGTGGCCCGTAATTATAATTTAAATTGTTCTCTTTCTTATTTCATTCCCTTTTATTTGATACCTCATACAATACACAATAACCATCAGGATCCGAGATAACAATTTTTTAAAATTTTATCGGTAACTTTGCGTGTACATGGTAATGGTAATGAACACTAGTACTCCACCGACAGTCGATAATCAGACATGTGGCGCCATCTCGCGTTTGTGGGCATTTTCGCAGTTTGCCGCACCGCCAAAACCGACTTTCTGGATTACATCGTTAATTTAAACAATTGCGTTTTTCTCGGCTTTTAGTGCGTGTTTTTTAACCGGACTTTTTTTAAATTAAAGATGCGAGCCATAGCTATCTCCTCCAACAGTTGCAACGATATGGCATTTGTGGTTTAAAAGTTATTAACAATTGAAAAATTGGCAGAAATGCACTCCGGATCACTGCAATTATCTCGAATTCTGGAGGCTCTAGCTAAATGATCGGGTGCTTAAAATAAAGGTAAAGGATGCAGCTACACGTCAATAAATGATTTACAAATGCTACAGGTGGAGTTTATTTTTTATAAACAATGAATGTTATAAAAAATAAACGGTGCATGCAGCATTTGTATATCGTTTACTGCCGTGTAGCGGCATCCTTTACCTTCATTTTAAGTACCCGATCATTAATCTAGCGCCTCCAGAAGTCGAAATAATTGCAGTGACCCGGAGTGCATTTTTGCCGATTTTTCAATTGTTAATAACTTTTAAACCACGCATGCCATATTGTTGCAACTGTTGGAGACTATAGCTATGGATCGTATCTTTAATTTAAAACAAGTCCGGTTAAAAAACACGCACTAGAAGCCGAGAAAACCGCAATTGTTTAAATCAACGATGTAATCCAGGAATTCGGTTTTGGCGTTGCGGAAAACTGCGAAAATGCCCCCAAACGCGAGATGGCGCCACAAGTCCGGTTATTGGCATATCGTTACCGACAAAATATTTAAAAATTGTTTTCTCGGCTCCTAGTGGTTGGTTTTTAATAAATGGTGTGTCAAACGAAAGGGAAACGATTAAGCTACACGAGAAAAATTCCTCGGTGCTGTATCTTCATCCAGTAGCTGGATGAATTTTCCCAACGAAATTATTACTCTTTTGTTATATAACAGTTCAAATTTGAGTTGATTGGAATGAGGCATGTGGTTTGATACTAATGTTATCTTAAATGTATCTTTGGACATACATTCTAAATAAAAATTATGTTAATACCATTCATATTCATATACATTTTAGCGCGTGATAGTCCAAAATCGATAGTTTGATAGCGATAGTTTGATAGCCGAAGCAGTGTATACATGCTGTTGACTTTACTGTTTACATTTGTATTTTTGCTTGCTGAATTCCTATCCCTAAATATTAGATTTCTTCAAAAACTATAACAATAATAAATGAGTACATTCCCACAATTTTAAATTGATTATTTATAAAAATCGTTTTGTGTTTAAGTGTATATTTTGAAATACTGATCACTGTCAAATGTATACATTGGCAATGCGATATTTCCACATGACGAATGAATGCGATATTCTATGGAGACACTTTTAACCATAATTCCTTATAAATGTAAATAATAAAAGAATTTAGCCATTTATTGTATGTAGTCGGTAAACAACAATTATTATGTATATCGAAAAATTAGCTAGAGCTAACCTTATTCCCTTGCTTGGTTTCAGATTGATGCATCGAATTAAGTGCTTGAAATCATAAATGGTGCTCGATAATAGTAATAATGTTACGGATACCAAAAATCATTAATGTTATATGTAGTTCGAGTAATTTGCGTACATTGAGGCATTGTAATAAAATCAGCCAATGCGTACAAAATAATTCCTTGCAATGCCAGTTTAGCATTGGCGTAAATTATTCAACCGATTTGGATGCAGATAATGTAGAAAAACCGAGAAGAAAGACTATGAGAATTCCTAAGATTACGCTTGTACATCCAGACAATTCTATTACTGTTACTTTGCTTGAAGACGCTCAGAAACTTGCCAGGAGACGGAAGCTTGAATTGGTGCAGGTGTTTAATAATTCTTCTAAAAATGATAGAGACGTTTATAAGCTTACAGATCATATAGAAGGGACTCGCTTGCAAGAAGGTGAAGCGACTAAAGAACATGAGAGCATTAAGAAAAGGAAAAAGTCCACTAAAATGTTTATTTTAAAGCACACGATTGGCGAGGGTGATTTAAACATAAAAATGAATAACATTAATAAATCGTTGAAGAAGGGACATAGGGTCAAAATTGTTCATACTAATCCAAATGATGGAAATGTAAGGAAAATATTAAAAATAAATAACTATTATTTATAATATTAATATAGAATTATAATTATAGAATTTGAACTTAAAATTGCATGTTTTGTTTCCATTTCGTTTTAACCATGTATTCATGTATGAATTTTTGCAGGATAACATTTTGCAATGTATCAAACGAAAGGTAGAGGGCAGTTTATTAAAAGAAGCGTCACAAAATAATAGAACTGTGCTGACATATTCTTCTTTAGATGATCATGTTAATGATAACCATGAGTCTGAAAAAGAAAGCAACTAGGTCCTTTTTGAACGTTCACACGAAATAGTTAAATTTCTCATCATTCGCTACAGAGATTCAGCTGTATAATTATAAAATATAAATTATCTACTGTTACAATATGGCTTATTAAAAATTGATATAAACCTTACAGTAATTTTCAGCTGTATCTATGTTGTGAATATTGAATAAGAAAGGAAATCATTAATCCGCTGTTTTGTAGTTTTATTATATCTTCCACGTTTGAAACTATGAAATGAGAGTACAAAGCTGTTTATTTTTAAAAGCAATATTGCTTCTGTGATAGAGGTGTAAATAAAATCAATATTGTATCGACTAATAATATTTGATTGTTTAATAAATATTGAATAAAAATGATTACATCAAATTTTATTATTAATACTGATTGCTAATCTATTGATTGTTATTGGATTCGTATTAGTAACAATGTAAATTTTGAACATCATCTCATATTATATATTGTGTACAATGTCGTTATTGTCAAGTATAAGTGAACCGAGTAATGTAATTATGTTCTATTTATTAATAAATAAAGGTCTTATCATCTAGCGATATGTGATCATATATACTGTTATTCAAAAGCTTAATCATACAAGACTAGGGGGAATAACAAAATTTGATCAAGAAAAATCGTGAAACACCCGGCAAGTTGATCGATAGGATCGATCAATTTTGTCAAAGATTATTATGCTCATGTTATGTATTATTTTAAAATTGTGTTGGATTAAGCTTTTGGATAACACCGTATTAGAATCATTAGCATTTCTCATTTACAATTATTCTTCGATATCGATAGAATTTCTTTAATTAATTTTATACTTACATCTTAGATTACAATTTTAATAAACACTAATTGAAATATCTGGCTTTAAACTGAGATCTATATTCCCTTAAATCTTATATTGTAAATGCCACAAATATATATTTCATAATAATACTTGTACAGATAAATATATATTGTTTTTATAAATGGGTTATTTTGTTTGTTAAAATTCGAAGAATATTTCTTAATAGCAATTTAAATTTCAAATTACAACATACTTGTTTCGCGATAAAGTTTCTAAATTCTTGCACATACTGTTCCTGTCTGTGTTCATTTGAATTATAGAATTCTCATTTCCCGATAACGTAATTTTCTGTCCCTCTACGATTACATGGAATGCAGCGATTTTCAACCGAAAGAACAATTACTATACAAAAGTAAAGTGCTAGTCAATTTTATGATACAATTATAATGCAATACCTACTTACATTATTTCCAAATGTTTACATAATTCCGAAGATTTAATATAACAAACAGACGAGACGTGGCACGATATTTTGTGCGTTACATTATATTAATTGTTTTCAAAATTCACTATCAACATTCCCTATTTGTCTTTTCCCGACGTAACATCGATTTCATAAACAACAGATATATACATTTCACAATACGTTTATCAGCATGCAAAATGTTCCATCGAACATTTTTTCCGTCTTAATTGCAATAATAAAATCATAAAAAAAGTTTGCACAATAATAGCGCTTCACAAAATCCATGTATCAGTGCATCAAGCGTCTCAGAAGCCAACATCGTAAAGAGTTATCGTTTAACGAATGGTACATTGGGTATCGATTGTCGCCATACAGCCCTGGTACGAGCTGAATTGTTTAAAAATATATCACTCGAAGAAAATGACAAAAAACGATACATGCATAATCTTTCATAATAGTTTCGCGATGCAATCGTGATAGTAAGATTTCATTTCATATGAAATTTCAATTGCGCTTGATTGAATGATACATACATAAGGGAAGTTTAAGTATAAACTTGATTCGGGTATGTTGAAAGTCAAATTAAAATAGAAAATGGATATGTAAAAAGTCTGGATAAACATTATTATGGGCATTGTATTGTGTGACATTTCCTGTACTCTACCAAAGCTGGACATAATTTACCCCTTGGTCCTAGGGGTTGAACTTTAACTGTTCTTGTCCTGTATTGGGACGCTTCTCCACAAGTAGCAGTGCAACGTGACCAATTCGACCACTGCGTCATTTTGCAGTCAACTGAAACTGTTATAAATGATATCGTATTAGTATCAATCACAATATTGCGACATTTGAATTGTCGAATCACGTTTCTTTGGATATAGCGAAAATATTAGTTAACGATTTCAATTGTTTCAGTAAATAATTAAATGGCACTCACGTTCATTTTCTTCTAAGCTGGAACTTCGATCACGATACGTACGACGTCCAGGTCCATCGCCTTGCAGGGCTACAAATTAAAAATTCATTGAGCGAATCCCTTGGAATGTTCAATTAAACAGTGTTCTTTCGTGTTTAAATAATACATACAACACGGTGGAATCTTGTGACATTTTCTTTTGCGGTGCAATTTTTTCGGGCAGTCCTTACCATTACCTCGAGGTGGCACCTAAAATGTATCGTTTGAAATAAGGCGTATCAACAAAAAAAATTTTAAACTTATCGTGGATACAAAAATAAAACGCAATAATTATTAGGATTGTTTACCAGAATTTGTCTTGCACTGACTGTATATCCACGGCATCTTACACATTTCGACCAGTTACTCCACTCGGACACCTGGCAGTCCATATCCTCTGTGCTACCAGGTGATTCCATCACTTGACTATCCGGCTGTATGCCTTTGAATTCTAAACTTTCTATAAAACAGATATTACACATTGTTCGTTAAATTAAATCAACCCTCGTTGACGTGCGCTCAATTTTTAATTGATAAATATTGATCGAAATCGAATAGTATAACGTCAAATAACTTAAATATAATGTCTACTTTTTGTCGAATATGTGCCTAAAGAATATTGTACTCTACGAGGTTTTTCTTTCTACTGGTAATCAATTAAATTAATAATATAATGAGAAATGCTGATTATTTTAACGAACGAGGCGACAAAATTATATTTTTCCGAACTTCACGATAATTAAAATTGAAACTGAGGAATTCGGAAATTGAATTTGCCAGATGGAATAATGCAATTCATTTGCGTCACCATGGTGAGCTCGTTTTGCCTTCGTGCTGCGTTGCTCCTGCGCAGGTATGTGATAGCTGAGGACGCTGCTGAGAGACACCTTATAGTTTTTCATTATAGTCGACAAGTTTGTTCTTAGCTCTCCTGTATTTGTTTATAAGGTAGCGTGCACAGAACAAGGGTGAAGATTTTGTTAGGAACATTAGTTGAAACTTTGCAATTCAACTATACCTACAGATTTTTGTAAAATACCAGCATGTTTCAGAATAGTTTGCAACAATTAATTTGCCCTTTACTAGATCCTTTAAAGTCTCGCAACTATTTCTAATATCAATTCACATCATGAACTATTCCGTATTTACGTAATTTTCAAGGAAGACGAGATATGTTTCATGGAAGACTGTTTAGACGTGACAATTGCCAATGTAGAACTTACTCTGGAATTCGCTGCACACATTTTTACAATCCTGCTCAGTTTGGAAGTTATTTCGGTTTCCATCGCAGCCAGAATAACTAAATAAACGGCAACGACCGGCTTGTTTGTCGAAATACGCGCGTAAAATATTACCATTGCATCGACCTTTCTTCATTGGCTCACTGCAGATCTCTGTAATCAATTCAATTGATTATTATTAATAATTGTACCACTGTCACGATAACACTTTCGTTTATAAATATTATACACGAACGTTCTGCGCGTTTAGAATATTCGAAATAGTATAAATAAATTTTCGATATTAATAAACATAATACATATTTCTGCATTCGAAACATTACAATTCCAAATATTTTGTTAATATCCAAACGATCGTTATTGTTTAAAGTAATCGATGTACCCGAGAACGCGAAACGTTTCAGTCATCCGCATATATCAGCCCCTACTCCTTAAAGAAATGTCTGTCACATCACGGACCGTACTACTTAAGGATGCTCTACAGAAAAAGTTTGGTATACAGCAGTAATTTATTCGACAAAGGATTTCGTTGTTGCTTTCACTGTCAAAAATAACGTATCGCCGATGTTTTATGTAGGAAAAAGCGATTAATGTTAATAAAGCAGCACGGTAAACACAAGTTAAACGCTATCGTTGATTTCGCAGAGTGGCGATACAAGTTTAACAGCAACGAGTCGTGACGCTTAATTGCAGCAGGTGCAGGTGTTAGTACATCAAGTTTATAATAATATACTGCGATTATGAGCCGCTGTTGTTGCGTACACGAGGGGCAGGCATAATTTGCAGGAACAATACAAGGGTACTTGTAAAGCCCGCGTTGAATCAACGATAGAGTTGCAAAGGCTTTCACCTTTCATTTTTATTTGAATTAAACAGAAAATCAAGGGAGATCGCATTATTTTGAATGGAAAATACCGACCAGGTTGCTTAGAGTATTATTTCTCTCAATTTATACTACGTTCTTGAGGAAATACGAAAGGTAATACATTTTGCTGAATCATATTTTTTGGAAAACTTTTGGGAGTGTGCGACACATCGTAGTTATTAAAATAAAAAATTATAAAAAATATGGAAATTAATTTGATCGTTCAGTGAACATTCTTTAACTTACGTCCAGCTTCTTCTTTCGTAAAATCGCACGTTGGAATATTGGCTACGCAAGCGGCCTGCTGCAGCTTGCACTCTTCAAGGCTCAGATCGTCGTCATTGTCACCCAAGCTACTCCAATTTTTGTTCACCAATCTGGATCGTAGTTGAACACCAGGCCCGCAACTGGAACTGCATGGCGACCATAGGGACCATTGCGTGTAACGATCCTCTGGACATTTCTGGCGAAGGAATAAATATTACGATCGAGTTGTCCACGCGATTTTGCATATTAAAAGTTTATTAATTTGCACGTTACCCTTTCGAGCTTATTTATCATTGTTACATCCAATGACTCTGCGATAATATTGTGCCCATTTATTTCAATGAATAGAATGGAATTTAGTATAAAAGAAACAGTAACGTGCAAATTATAAATTGACTGAGGATTATTTATTGTCACTGATTTAATTATTGTATTTATTACAGCGAAGAGAAAAGTAGAATACTGTAGAATAATGCAGAAAAATGTACAAATTAATAAATGGTGCAACGTAGAATGAACGTTAGTCGATTATATTTATTAAAAATTGAATACCGGTTGCGTGATAAAATGTAAGATTATACATTTGAAACATGATGTTATACAAAATGAAATAATGAAGTGAAAAATAAAATGAAGAGAAACTATTTCTGACTCATGATTGTGCTGACAAGTGGGCAGAGTGGATTCAATTATACTATTATAAATATTAAAAGAAAATTCTATGTAACACTTTTGCTTCGAGATCAAAAGGAAGAGATAAATAAATGCACAGATGAAAATGATAACTGTGCAAGTAACAACGAGAGCAACGAAAAGTGTAGAAAACAAAACCAAAAAATAAACCACCGATGTTGCTTATAGCTGCAAACGAATCAAAATAATAATATATTAATATTCATTGTAGAAGATATTTCAAAATATAATTAAACTGTTATTTCATTTTATTTGCTTGCCTAATTTTCCGACATTAATCGTAAATATTATTAAGCTAGATCACTATATGCTACAAACTTCATTCTTTTACGGTACAAGAGAGAATTTTTGTTCGTTATTTCTGACTCACTCGTACCTCGAATTAGTGGGTCGTTGATTTCATTTTTCTCGCGAGTAAATCGCTCGACTTACGTGAGGATGCCAGTACCATGGATGGATCTGCGAGAAATGGTGCAGGTATGGTTTATAGTTACTCGCGCATGGAACGATTATTCTGAACAATTTCGAAATCGTTAGTGATGAATTGAGCATCGTACACAAGTTATTACAGAGAGACGATATTTTATGATTTTTCGTTATTGTCGTAAATATTGAGTTCGATAGTTTGTTAATAAATTCCACGACAGGTGACGGATGAATATTTTTGTTATTCGATATTATAAATTAATATAGATGATTAGAGGAGGGAGTAAAACAAATATCAATTGTTCGAATTTCAATTAATATCAGCAACACCTGTATATTGAAGTCGTTATTACTTTATCAAACGATACCGTAAACGTTATGGCTGGAAGAAGAAGAAAAGTCAACGATAAATGTTTTACAATATGCATCATTCACAAATAGCATTAACGGTCAAGTGATTTATCTTTAATGCGATGCATGTACTAATTAATCAAGTACACATTGTGTTACTCCCTGTATCATCGCGATAATTCCGATAACGAACGAGTTAACTCCGGCATTTTTAAGAAACTCTTTTTCAATAAATTATAGCAAAAGTGATATCAAGAAATATCAATTACACAATCCTCCGCGTAGTAAATAATTAACACAGTATAAACAAGAAACATTGAAATTAGGAATTGCATTGAAAAATTAGCCAGTTTTCCATAGATCGACAACAAAATTGTCATTCCTATCAACGGACGTAAAAACTATCAGTCCTCCTTCGTCAAATATTCTCGCAATTCTTTCCCGCTTCGTTTAACACGTCAAAACAAAAAAAGAAAAAAATTAGTACCATCCTCGTCGAATCGCATGTCGTTCTACAAAGTGTCCCACAATTTGGCCGGCCGTGTTACGCGGCAATTAGTAATTCTGTTGCAAATTATCTGAGGTTCTGTACCTGCATCCATTCCTCGGTTACCTCCACCGCCGGTTCCTCTCCCTCGTAATCCTCCCCGTCACCAATGTCCTGCTCGTTATCACTCTCCTCCTCCTGGCTAGACGGCTCTCTTACCTCGTCCAGATCCTCGTCGGAGCACGGAACATTCTCGCAGTCGATCGTCTGCTGAAGTTCCGGCCCGTCGGGTATCGATTTGCATTGTTTACGATGCTTCTTCTCCCGAAAGTTCCGCGACCTGGTCCTGTGCCCTGATCCACAGGTCGTAGTGCACGAGCTCCAGCTGCTCCATTCGTCCAGTGCGCACATATCGGTGTCCAGCCACGCCGCGAAACGTCCACCTTTGCTACTGCAGGAAACGATAAGGACGTTGCGAATAGTCTGAAGTCGAAGAGTTGATTAGCGTTTGACTGTCGCTAGTCAGAATTAAACACCGCATGGCGAATTATGCACCATCGGCTGAAAGTTTCGAATTTTTATTATTTTTATGGAATATGCTGAATGGTAGATTTATTACGATATGCATACTCTCGTTTTTCATAGAGGCAGCGAGGATTCGATAGAGGAATCGATAGATTTTATAATTGTTGCATCTGCAACTCGAGGATGCACGATCGCATCGACGAGTTTCAACGTTACCGCGACGGAGTCAAAGGGTTGAAAGCAGAAGGACCTTTTGCCTTGGCAAACCCTCTAGTGCAGTGGTGAGCAAGCTTTGGCTCGCAGTGGGCAAACAATTGAAATCGACCACTTTACGCGGGCCGCAATATTAAATACTCAAATATATAGTAATCGAACAATTTAATTTAAGACGAAAATTAGCCATCTCTTATTTGATTTGTAGCAAAATTTTCTTCTGTTTTTTTGAACATATACATACTAATATATGTATAATGCATCTTATAGTATAAAAGGGTATAAGTTTACATATTTTTTTAATTAAATGGAGTTAAATAATTATCGAAATTTAATTAGTGAAATAATATCCTTGACTTTGTTCGTGTTGCCAATATTAGGTGTGATGTTCTAAAGTTTAGATATCCTCGGAGATTCGTTCAGCATCTACATGGAGATGAGCAAATGTCAAAATTTCTTCGATTTTCACACAAGTTTTTAAATTCAATATTTCAAACTTTTCAGCTCGACTTAGTTTGGCCAAACGTTGTTCAAAAATCACGCGTGTCACATATTCTGGCGGGCCGCAGCTCTGTGTTCACAGGGCCAAACGTGACCCGCGCTCCACGGCTCGCTCATCACTGCTCCAGAGATTTCTATTGAAATTCGCGAATTCACGCGAGTCGGATTAGCCTCCTTTCTTTCGCCGCCTAAAGCCCGAAAGCTCGATCGACTCGGTAAATTTCGCGCGAAATCATATAATTGGCAGTCCCGTTTGAAACTGAAAAGGTCCTCGACAAGTTCGCACGACCCGCGGAACACAAGCTCTCGTGGTTTTAACGAGCCGGCGAACGGCAGGCAAGTGTCGCTGAAACGGCACAATGCCTGGTCGTTAAAATTCCAACAGTTTGCCTTTACCTGGATTATAAACTGTCGCACGAGCACGTCCGGCCCAGTGTTCACCGCGATTTCGCTTCTTAAGCCGCGGGAGAATTCAGACACCGTAGCGTCGCGTCGGTTTCACGGTTTTGGAGAATCGAGTTTAACCATGCGGCACCGGTGTTAACAGAATCGCGATGAAACATTTGTCTGTCTAGATCCAGACATGGCTTCGGTTCAGGATTGTCTCACAGACATTATGGACCGTTTATTTCGAGAGTGGTGTAAGTCCATTTAAAAAGAAACGAATGAGATATCACATGGTTTGTGATTAATTTAGGGTCAACTTTTTATTTATAACTAGGAAAAGAAGTGACAAGAAATGGACTTGCAGCTGTGTCAAAATAAACGGTTGAATAGGTTTCTTTTATATTATTAGCAAGATCGAATTTGATCGTCGATTAAATAAAAATTCATCGCGCTATAGAAGAGAAGATTACGTAGACGATATCAGTATGAGTTGATTTATGATTTTTATTAGGTTGCACTTTGCAATGGTAAATGATTATAATTTTTTGTTTTTTAAATAGAAACGTGGGAAGGTATTTGGTACGAAGTAGCGGTATAAAATGAAGGTAATTACCAGTGAGGATTCTTTCCGTAGCACGTCGCCCTGTCAGTTAGGGAGGTGTTGCACTTATTTAGCATCGCAGCAGCTTCATCCCTGTAATGTCGTTGTCTGAGCTGGCTGCCACGACCGCACGTCACGGAGCAAGCACTCCATGGGCCCCATGGTGTCACTCGACAGGCTTCTGTGTGCGTCAAAAATTGCATTGCTTGTCAACGTCATCTTTAAAAGGTCATGCATGGATTATATTTGCGTTCTTGGCGTGCGAACGTTCCCGATATGGAGCTTCCGATGGGGCAGTTAGAAAATGATAGAACAATTCCTGTTATTTCTTCGTTTTTAGAGAACCGAGAACAGTGCAGCTGATAATCACTGAAGATGTTTTGTATTTTTGATAATTTCTTTCTTAAAAATTACTTTTTAGAAACCGAAGACGTTTCTTCTTTGAAAATAATTTCAACGCAGTGGGAATCGCAGAGATAACGATTAAACAGAATATCCTGTAATTCTATATATTTTGTTATAATTAACGTTGGTGTAACTTGAGCCAATTTTATATAAAAATATTAGCGGAATTAATAGAGTTATTCGACTACTCTCGCGTTTCTTGAAAATCGATATTGCACCCTTTTGTTCCTTTATTCCGGGCGTAATAAATTTAATCATCTTTGAATATAAAAGGAAGTTGCTTGAAGAGCGAATTGAAAAATGTTGCAAACCGTAACGGAATGTTTTAACAAAAATTATTAATATGGGTTGCAAGTTTAAATGTATAGACCCTTTGATAAATAGTTTCCAGGTGTGTCGAGGTGGACACAGTTGCCAACTACGTCTACGGATACCAAAAAAGATCAAAGAGAACTTTCTTTTGTAAAGCGAACGAATGAATCTTTTGATTCTATGCGAATATGGCATTGATGAATGTTACGAACATTACAAAGAATTGTGGAACGAATGAACGAGTATACGATGGTGAACATTGAAATTGTAATCATGCTGACGTATCTAATTAAGCTAATTAAATATTCAGCAGCTGGCTACGAAAAAAAAGAAGCTATATCATTTATTGTATATATTGCAAAGTAATAATTACCTTTGGGTATACAACAATGAAAATTTGCACAGCACAATTAATTCCAGCTTATTTAATCATTCTTTCGCCATATATGTACTATCGGATCATTAAACGAAGCGATGCACGGAAAAATAGAAATATAAATACTATTTAATTGCTACAGTAATACAAAAAGCGATATTCCTGTTCTATTTCCACCTGAATTACATTTAAAGAAATTTATTTAAATTTCTTCAGAATTATCTATAGCACATATCGTATCGATATCTAGCAGAGAAACAGACATACTCAATGGAAGAGCTATTTTCAAGCTTCGTGGCCTCCGTTTCCCCAGAGACAATCAGCTTGAACATTTCTAACAGAAATTAAGCAACTGAATCACGACATGGAGGCCATTCATTTACACATACATATAACTAACAAGTTTAAACGTCTCATATTTTCCAATTCAATTAAATTCAGATCAACTTGACTCAAATATAATTGTATCCTTCGAATCGACATGCCATGTAAACATTATCCATACATATATGTAGAATACTACAAAGTAGTATAAAGTTATAGGAAATCTCAGATCACGGCAAAATTTTGCTTTAATTTAGGGCCTCCATTATCGTGGTCAGAAAATAAAAAGAAGCAATACGGAAGCAATACTTGCTATTTTTGCGATTATTGCCAGCTGTTACATCTGTTGCATCAGTTGCACCTGTGTCAACCGTTTCCCCTGGCACATCCTCGCATGCCTTCTCGTAAAGCCTCTGACGGTTCAAGTAAAGCCTGGCAAGAGGTTTCATGTCCAAACCGGAAGGATCATAGAACGGAGATTTCGAGTCGTTTGGATAAGACGACGTTATCTGACGAATGGGTTCCTGTGGCTCGGTTGGCGAATCCGGCGACTGCAAACATACAAACCTTTCCTCAAATCTTCGTAAAACTGATAAACAGTTTTATCTTTAAATTAACCGTTCGTATGAAAAGTCAATTTTTCAAAATAATAATAGTATTAAAATTCATACAATATTTTACTTTGCTAATTAATAATAGCATATCTTTTCGCGTAAATATAACTTATTGATGTAAGCAGAAACTAATATAAAGATAATAATTCATATTAATAACAAGCTCATCGATATTCAGTTCTTTCATTTTATTGAGAGATCATTTGTCATTGTTCTTTCTCGTTTGTATACGCTCTTCGATTCACAGGAACGCAGGCTGCGAAACTGCACGCCCGGAGAACCGACGGTGAACCGACGGAGGTGACGGTATGCGACGAGGGAAATTTCCGGCAGACCGGAAAAGCGTCGCTGCGCGTTTACTCCGACGTCGTCAGCGATTTTCGCATGACCCGCAACCCATTGTCAATTGTTAGGCGCGGAGGCTGCTGTCGAATTTATTATGCGATTTTCCGTGACCGACAGCCGACGCCACGTTCGTTTCGCCTTTTCCAACGAGTCCGTTCTACTATTCCCGAGAAATACTGTGAAGAACCTTTCTCATTTTCGCCCATCATTTGAAATTTTTGTTTATCGACGACGGAGCCTGCCCTTTCGACCGAACCCTTTCTTGGATTTCACTTGACGTAATGAAGAGTCGCGTGGAGGCAGATTATTAAATGCATCCGGGGGATATGTTTATGAAAATAAGATTAGTTATCGTTATACCAATTTGACGTTATTGTATTAACTGCGGAAAATGTTTCGCTTTATATTCGTTTTATAGTATGCACTAGTTTTAATTGTATTATTTGTAGTAATTGAATTTATGCGAATTTATATTCGTCGTTTTTTAATTAAACACAGCAATAGATTAAAGTTCGATCGAACAGATGCTCCGTTGTTGAATTGAATGTAAATGAATTTCGTAAGAATAAATATTGAGCGAATGGACTGTACGAGTATTGCTTACCAAATACGTGATCCCATCGTCGGTGCCCGCATCGTAAGGGTACAAATTGAGTTCTTTGTGTTCGATCCAAGAGCAATTTGTCAGACAGAGCTCCAAACCTGACACCCCGACAATCCAATCCGGTGATGGATCTGTAACATGGTTTTTTCGCGTTTTATTTGTAGAACTTCATTAATTTACCAGAGTTTCTTGAATTTTAACGAGAAGTGTCTGGCATTCTTGGAGCTTTCAAGAACTATTTGGAATTTTTATACATCTCCAAAAAGTTCGCGTAATTTGTTCGAATAGTTAATCGAAGAACAGATCAGTTTCGGACGTAATCTTACCAAGCATGGATATTAAAGACATGAGATGGTGTTTTCGGTCAACACGAAAGACTGCAAAAGTTTTCCCAGTAACGTTCGGGTAACTTATTCCTCTGGCTTTAATTATGGTCCTGATATGTTCACTCTACAAAACAGTAACATATCGTAAAAATACATCGTCCCAATTAATTTTTATTAACTTAATACGAAGAGATTCTTCGATTGCAAATGAATTGCTATTACCTCTTTATAATGGTACAACAATTATTGTTTAAAGAATAATATTTACTTGATCTTTCAGCTCGGATTCTAATTTCCTGGTTGACCCGAGCTCAGCTACCTGACGCAAACCGGTACTGGCCATTCCATTGTACCTCCAAAATCTGTAATCCACCGTGTGAGAGGCGCCAATAACATCTGAAAATCGAATAAGCCACCCTTTGCTAGGGAAATCCTGTGAAACAAAAGAAGGTGTTACAATGCAGGCAAAGGTGTTCCGTATCTGTTGCACTGCGAATGTTTCGCAATCCCAGGACAAACACACGAATTTCAATAGAATAAAGTCTATTATCCCAAATGGACCAAAATATTGGAAACCGTTGAAATGAATACACATATCAATTCTTCCGTTCGGTAATACTTCTGTATAACGTTGTTCGCACGACCGAACTACAGAACTTTAAAGAAAAAAAAGTTTCATTGAACTTTCCTCCGACCCATTTTCACGGCGCGAAGTACACACCTTCGATTCCTCTCATTGTACGAACCCGATACCAATAAAACAACGTCGTCTTCCATATTCAGAATCAAGAATTCAAAGTGGAATTGAGATAATGCCACTGGAACTTTCGGGTATCCCGATATTGTCCTCGATACATTCACAAATTATTGCGTTTCGTAGCAATTGGGTTATTCAAAATGAAATTGTGCACATCCTCGAGTAATTGATCAAAGTTACTTATTTAGAAATTGCTTTGCCGAATTTCGCCGCCAAAATAACTCTGTATTCCCTATTACTCGTACTGCTTAGCTTATCAATTGAACAGAACTTGTGTATTAGAAAAACACAGTCCATTATCAATTAAATCGATATGGAATATGTATACATAGAAGCATTTACTCCAATTAGCTTCTATCTCGATAATAAATTGGTTAAAATCGAATAGTGAAACTTCGGTTCAATAAACCAATGAAATTCGTCGGGAAATTGAATCGAGGCCACAGGATATACGTATATATACGTCATCTGCCATTTCCACGATCAAAATGAATTTCGCTAGAAAATACAGAAGGAGCTGTTCCTTCTTCGTTTCTAAATAGCTCTTTAAGACACTACCAGCGATCGGTCGCGACTCAATCAATTTCTGCTTGCCGATTTTACTCGACGAGCTGCTCTTACGTGCCTTGGGGTGGGTATTTCTGGACCAAAGTCCCTCGAAAGTAACTTCGTACTTTGCCTCGTCGCAGGCGCAGCACTCTTGCAGCACTGGCCCTTGATCGTCCGCCTCGGCTTTCGAGTCCTGGCATATCTTCAGCATTAAGTTCGGATCATCCATATACCATGTATCTGGTGTTTCCAATATCGTCGTCCTGCGAGAGAAACAAGTGGAGGAACACGTGTTACAGGGGTCCCGTCGTTCGGATCGAATTAATTCGAAATGTTGGGTGAAATGGGAAAGAGACTTTGCGTTTCGACGGATTATACTGAACGACGAATGCGGATACGCTGTTGCTTATGGCTAGAAGTGATATTTGGAAATATGAAAACGAGGCAGGTCGCTGTATAGATGTAAAAGCATTGTAGGTTGTTGAAAAATGTAGAGATGCTTCTGTCTTTGTAAGGTGATTGCGATGGAAAAAGTTTAGAGTGTTTCTTTTTGACGCTGGTTGTAATTATTAGCACTTTGTTGCGCAAGATACGAATCGTTTCGAATTTCCACGTGAATTAGAGATTTTTTAGTGTTCGAAGTATTACGGATGAATTGTTGAAGTCCCAACGGAAGGACAACGCAGGCATCGCGGGGAAAAAGGTGATAAAAATTGTATATTACATTTAGAGGATGCAATTGGCAGAGCGCGTTGTTGAATATTTCGAAATGGAATCCGTTGAATTGTCCACTGTACTTTATTCCTGATAGCAAAGAAAATGTGTGAATGAAATTTATATAATATCCAGCGGAATGAAATTTCGATCAAATATTAAATACCTAACCGGGGGACAGAATGGAAACGACGCAATATCGACGAAATGAAAATTGCTATTACGTATTTCATGGAGAAGCACGGAGAGGGAAATCATTTTAATTTTCATGCTTGTTATTGAAATATCCCTTCACCTGATAAATATGCAACCGCTACCTTCGGAAGGGCTGGTCCAGGCCACTGTAATCTTCTCTTTTGGCATCTTCGAGGTCTCCACCACGGCGTTTGGACAGTTCTCAGAATATCTCGTCAGTGTCTCGTCCTGAAGATCGAACACACCAGTCTCGACTCCGTCGTCTTCGTTTTCTGGCTCAGCTGATATCAGAAACCTCGTGAATTTTCGCGGTATCACGCCAATACTGTCCGTCTGCACGGTCACTGAAACCAAAAATCCTATTCTGTACACCGTGCAAAAATAATAATTATTAAATAATGCAGTCGATAAGTATTCTTCGCCACATATCAAATTTGATCAACAGTAATAACTAAATATTACAATTTTCAAAATACCATTTGAACCATTCATACACCCCAAATGGACAGGGAAATCCCAGAAGCTTATAGAATAATCGCCAAAGTCGATGTTTTAATTCAGCTAGTTTTATTTGACGGTTTGCCAGAGCTCGGCGAGATTGAAGTAGGGGTTGCATGAAATTAGAAGTAGATAAACCAGGCGTAAACGGGTGATCATGATTTTTCAATGGAGGGAAAAAAAGCTTGCTGCTAGATCGAAACGAGCGGCATGGAAATTCGTGTTTATATAATCTCCATGTATCGAAGGAATATTCGCGTGTTCAAAATAGATATATAGACGCTTGTACACGTATAACTCTGTGGCCTGCTATTTATAACTTGGATTTAAACACGATATACCATGAACCCGGTGATATATTGAAGTCGCGCACGATTTTTTTCACGGTGGTTTTTAATACAAAGCACGACTACCGGAATTGATGAAGCTCGAAGGTGCAGGAGTTCATAAAAAGGACGAATTTTAAATCCGCCCCATTGCTGAGGTAATAAATGTGTTGGATATTGACTAGTGATAGTAACTGTAATATTTTATTATAAAATTGTGTCAACGTTTTTAGAAATGTCTTGCTAACAGAGATAGGAAGAGAACCAGATAGGTCTGGACTTGGAGAGTCCAGAGAGTTCGTAGGTACATGTGGACCCCAGTTATTTGGGTGTTTTCGTTCAACTTTAAAGAGAATTTCATAGAGAGTGGATATTCCTTCAGAGCTATTTTAAATACACGAATCGAGAAGAATATAATAGTTATTTTATTTAACACACAATATCCAATAAAATGAATATGAGAGAAATCGCTTTATTGATTGGGCGACGTATTCTCGATGATTGGCGATGATTCAAAGTACTCTCTTTCATTTACCTTTGCAAACGCGTTAATATTCTACAATGTTATTGCAGTAAATTGTGCAACAATTTAATAACATTTGCCTTCCGAAGAAATATATTATTCAATGCGTGCATAACAGTAACACGTTGGATATGGTAATATATATCGCGCGGGCTATTTTCATTATTTGTTTGCCTGTAAATGTAGTGCAAAATCGTGGTAAATCGATGCAAATACTGAGATTACAGTCGATGGGCGACGTTCAATATGGAAATCGACGAGTGTTGGGAGTTTCCAACTGGCGAACTTGTCGATGTTCACGGTTCTGTATGAACTTGAACAACTTTCGAAGCACTCTGTAGACATACCAAATGTTCATCTTCCCTTCCAGTCGATTTTACTTCAGCTCGTGCGTATACGTCAGGGACGTAACACGCAGATGTTTAGAGCATTTATGGCTTCCAGTATTAAGGGTCTTCGCAAACTGCGTCTACTCCGTATAGTCAGTCACCACTTAAACGTTGATCACAAATATTCTTCACGAACTTACAATAGATCTATCTGATCGCATTTTGAACGGGATCGCTCATTTTCTTTGGGATGTCCCTTCATTTTTATTTTTATTTCATTCTTTTGCATTGTTAATTGTGGAAAAAGTATTAGTCCCACTTTATTCGATGCTTTACGTTATCAATTTCTGCTATGCAAAATAGTGAAGCAATATTTTATTTGTGATTACAAAGTGTTAATTAGCATTTGATTTACTTGTACAAGCTGTAACGATTAGTTTGCTTTCAAGTGAAAGGTTTGTTTCAGGAATTAAAATACATATATGATTACGTGTGATTGCTGTTTAATTTGCACGACGAATGGTATCGATGTTTGTGAAAAGAAAATTTGTGTTTGCGGAAAAATTCTCCATTAAAACTTCGAGTAAATTTCTGGGAACAATATTGACGTATTTGTCGATTTTAAAGAAAATAGTACGCAGACGATCAATTGCAAGAACATTTTAACGTTTCTGGTATCAGCGAGGCCTTGTTATCTCGAGTTTCAAGCGAGTCAAGTTTATCTCCCACAAAGCAAGTTGCCAATTAAATAATTCATTTGCACTTTGTTAGCGAAAGGAAGATTGTACAGATACCGAATCACAGAAATTCGAGTAAATTTATGCAACCTATAAACGTTCACTTATAGGAAGTGAATTGCAGAAAATATGCAGGTAACTATTTAATTCGACTGTGTGAAAATTGAATTCTCAGAAGGTAAACTATTCAATGAAATTGGAAAGAATGTTTAATATCCTTAACAAAATCCAGCATCGATTCTATACTCCAAATTATGAAAAGCTTCGAAAAGTTATAAAGAGGATTGAATACATTTACTATATCATACTGAAAATAACACCTTTTCATTAACAAACGAGTCAACCTAATGAGTAAGCGTATAACGCTAACTTCCCCTCACGAAACGAATATTAAATGGTCACTTTCAGTGCAGACATAGAGACTGTCAGAAGCTTAATCCGATTACGTCTGTCTGCTATAAACACTAACAACCAATCAGGTCTGGGTTAGGTCTAGGATAGGTCTGGGTTAAGCCTCGCTTCCTCCCGCTAATCCCAATATTAAACCCTTTAACGCGACCCACCAACATTTCACAGCTTCCCGTTTTATGCTCGTGCCGTATTAAATATGCAACGAAACGATATAAATCCAGTCCTGAAATTCGGACTTGCGTCAGCGAACAGTGACTCACGACCTCCCGTGATCATTCCCATAACCCTGAATTAGAAGAATTAACTGCGAAAAAGGGGGGAAAACAGAGTTAAACGAAACCTTCGTCGTTATATCGTGTTTCCCACGCTGTTACGCAGAAACGAAAGGAAAGGGACGTGGTTCCCGCGATTTCGCAGCTGTACGTCGAAAAAACGAAAGATGTTGCTTAAGGTGGCGGAAATTCTTCTCTCGTTGAATTATTTTTCTCCACGGATATGGGAATAATTTAACGGCCGAGTCGTATGACGAAGAGTGCAGTTAATTTAGCGGTTCATTTTTACTTTTCCACACGGGTGCCGCGATGGTATATCATATTTGCACGCGGACGCATTTTATTGTTCTATTTCACGCTATTTATTTAATATAATGGAATTATATTCGTGTTGTTATCGTCGAGCATGGAGCGCTTCTGAAAACGTGAACACATTGCGACTTATGGATAGAATTAATGCTGGCGTCCGCACAGCTTGCACTCGTAAATTTAGTTATCAGGTTGCTTGATCGCTTCTACGTTTACGCTTTCAGAAACCCTTCGAATGTAAATGGCAGAGATTTGTTGTCTACGCGACAAGGTTTAATCGAATCCCCGATAATGTGAATTCCTATCATCCCTTTTTCCTCATTAGGCTTCCCTCCCTTTCGACTTCCTTCCCCCTTAAAGCTTTTCGCACAATCTTTCGAAGAATTGCTTTTTTTCGACATGTCGAGGCGGAATGGAGTTATGGGTTTTTTAATCTCTTTAAGACACGAGAAACGACAGATGTGCGTCTTTTTATTGAATAAAAAAACGTATTCCTCTTACTCAAGTGACGAAGAAAAATTGATCTTTCTTTATTAACGAAGCAGGGAATTGTTTTGATTTAGTAAATAAATAAATATATAAATTAATATAACTCTCTCCGATTGTCACTTTTGTTAAAGAAACGAATAACTGATGTAAAAGAAAATTTCGAAGTATCTACCAGAAGCGAAATAAAACACGAGAACGGCGTAATTGCAAGTGACTTTACTTAACGACCATAAAAACTAACGATACGATCGTTTCTTACCATTTTACTGTATTTCAAGTTTAATTAAGTGACCCGAGCTTCCGTTCTGCTCGACAGCGTGCAATTACGTTCAGCCCTGGCAATTAAAGCACAAGCAAATTTCTGTTATTATTTGCGTCTCATCGCTGTCACTTACGATGCGCAACAAATACAACAGTTTTACATACATATGTAATTGTAACTATATTATTTTGCTCGCGACAAACAGGGGGCACAAATCTTTCCTCGCACATTTCATTCGAAGCCTGCGATAAAGCAAAGCTTACATACGACTCACAGGAATCGTTCAACCACTACGAAATCTTCCCAACGTGCACAGGTGCCTCGACACAGGTACACCCATTACCGGGCACAGGGGTCACCGGTGGTTCCTCGCTCAGGACGCTTCCATCGGCCCTCACGATTCCACCGATGCACCGGTTGCACTCGGCGCATTCGTTGAACTGGATCGCAGAGTGCGGAGTTGGCACCTGGCTCGCGGCCAGCATTACGCGGCGCATTAATTCAACGACAGCACGGATTTGCATGCGTTAGTAACCGTGGATCGTCTCCGGCCCACGTACGCCGGCTTAGTTTTCGACGATTGCATCGCGCTCTTCGCTTGATAGCCGGCAAAGTGGATTAAACGTGGCACCCTCCGGCTCGACGATCAATCGCGAAGGTGGCACGCGAACCTTCGCGATCGATCGGCTGTAATTGACGACAGACCTCGCAGGTACCGTGGCGAACGAGCAACGAGTGTCCGGCGGTTTCGGTCTCGTTCGGTGTATTCTATTTTTTCGCCGGTCCGAATAGTTATTTAGGGGAAGGTGTCCGGGAAATGTTGCAATTTGGTAAATTGAGGGACTCTTTGGGACTTGCAAGATATTTCTTGGCAAACACGAAACATTTCGAGACTTTGTGACAGTTCACTCGACAGTATTTGTTCATAAATTTTATATGGTAATTGTTAATACGCAGAATACCCTGTACGGTAAAAATAGAATGAACTAAGTACATGTAGAATTGGGAATTCCATACCCAAAAGAATAATAGGCGCTTTTTACGATGAAAAACACTGTCCTTAGAAAGTCCAATTTTAAATTGTCATTTCTACTGAAAAATGGCATTAAATTGTGTAAATGTTTTCGTTTTCGAGACTGGTGGACATTTAGGAAGTAGTATATATTACACCCCCACTTTCATGAGGGTGTAATTCTGATCGGCGGGGGGATTGAACGGGACACCGTTGACGGCGAAGTAATTATGGGGCGAATTGTTAGAGTGGCGGCGAGTTCATGGGATGAGGATAGAGTCGGTGGATCCCGTGGAATGATGAGGAGAGCGAAGTTCCGGCGGCGAATCGTGCGAAATGCAGTCGAGTTTGTTCGGCGGGATGGAATTGGGAAGTTAAATATTATTTTGATAGTTTGCACTGAGCATTCCTTTTTTCACGAGGACCATTTTTGTATTTTACTTGGATATTCTTTCAATAATTCTTCTTGCACCCAGGGCATCTTATTAATATTTTGCACTGTTGGGGAACTGTTGGGCAGTCTGAATTTTCACGACACCCGTTCGTTCAATTTGGTGGAATTGAAGAGGGGGGATATTTAATGGCATTGGTGGAGGAGATCGCAATGATGGATCTGATAAAAATTTCGATTGCATTCAGGGGGGATTTAAGGTATTGTATTCTAGTGTGGTTTGCTTTTTGTTCAAGCTAGTGTTCGCTATTGGCATGGCGTTCTTTTCTCTTCTTTCTTTTTTCCGATACACATACACAGAGATCCGACGTGGAATTTAAAAACGGGAACATCTCTATTTTCGAGGAACTATGCGCTCGATTTTACGATCTAAAACGTGGTTTTCGACGAGCACCGAATTGCCAGGTTGCCCTAAATTTGACGGAATCCCACAGAGGGTGATAATGTGCCCGAAGTTCCTCGGTTTTTCGATAATTGCCGTCATTATTGTTGAAAGACGCGGCTGGAAAGAAATCTTTCTTCTTCGTCGGTCTATTCAGGGTTCGACGATGCTCCACGGTGAGGTATACCGATACTGTGACTGTAAGATTGGTGGCTGGTCGTGAATGAGAATGCTTTGAATCTATGTTGAATTATTAGCGCAATTATTTGCGGCTAAAGATATGAATTGTGTTCCTTCGGAAGAATTCGACTGTATTATTATTATAATTATTCTAATAGGTACTTGCTGTGGGCTAATAAGTTATTCATTTCAATATTAAATGGTTAAATATTTTTTTTTGCGACGAAGTAAGTGTCCTTGTCATCTATTTCTTTTTAAATGTAATTAATTTATATGGTGGGGCATATGAGTTATTAAATTATTGTAGAAAAAAATTCCTGGTCATTTGTATGATTAGAAGCAAGTGTAATTTGATTATAATTAATTAAATATATTGTTCCATAATGTGTATGACAATTTGATAAGCAAAAATACTATTTCATTCACGGATTGTAATATTTAATTAGTAATTAAAAGCATCGGGCCCGAATAGTTTCCGAGCAGTAGCTGCCAAACAAACAACTAAGTAAGCTCGAGTCCATCTAACTAGTCAAAGTAGTCGCGAAGAGAATTAAAACTTTCAGCGATTTGATTCAAGTCCGACCTTTTAACTTTTCAAGACAAAGTTCATTACGACGGTGTCGACCCGCATTTTGAAGAAACCATGCGTGAATTAATTTTTCTCATTTGCCAGAAGATCGTCTATATATAACGTTTAATTGCTTTATCGAACTTCGATGTCGAAGTACTCGATAACAGAAGTTGTAACATAAAATAGAATAGTACTACATCTATTTTTCTTTCTCAATTATTTTTAAATAGTTTTACTCATTTATGATAAAATGTCGACTTATTCTAAACTTTATTTCTGTCGTCGAAGGCAAAGAAATATAATTTTCTCCTGTATATATCAAGTATATTTCCTCAAGCTTCGAAGCAATTAATGTTGCAGGAAGTATTTTAGAACATACATAGATCTAAAGTTAATATTCCTTTGCGTTTCGTAACGATGAAAATATTTGTATAATTATTCAGAACACTCACCGCTGTATCTTGTATTTGGCATGTAGGAGAATACCATTTCCGTTCGGTTGAACATCGTGATGAACAGGTGGAATTTTCCATCTGCATTCGAATGGGGCATTGTCGTCCCGTCTATGAGCCTGTTACATTTCGATGCGCTTGTACATGCTACCGCAACCAACAGCAGCAAAAAAGTACGCATGTCCCTTGAACTTTTTATCCCCTGCGAAAAGGGAGCAGAAGGTTCTCATTAAACTGTGAACCCGTCATGGCAAGTAAAAAGTAAACAGTAAGAAGTTCGCTCATTTTACATCGAAGAAATTATAAAACATATTCTCTCGTTGCTCTTTCCATCTGCTTGGCAGTAATTATAAAGTTCACTCGAAACTCGTATTATATCAATTCTACAATATTCAAGAGTCGTTTAAAATCGTTGAGCCTGCTATCGGCAAATATTGTGCGACGTTCGACGAGACGCAACTCTGCCACGTACATACAATGGAAATCGAAAATTACGTCCGGAGGAAGCGAAAAAAAAATATTGCCCGCTGACTGTCGTGGTTAATGGTCGAATTTACGATTCGCCTGGAAATTGTCTAAAACCGGCGGGGTAAATAAGAATGATGCGTCACGGGTGGGATTAGGATCGGAAACCGATTGACCCAATTTATCCACGAACACCCACGACAGATGGTGGCATACGGTGAGTTTTCATTTCACACGAATGGAGGCGACTCGGTTTCTTTCTTTCCCGTAATGGCCAACGGAGGGAAAAACGAAAATCGCAGCTACACCCTCGCAGATTGTGCACGGGCCCGTTTTATCGACACGTGCGTAAATCTATTAGAAAGCAATTCACGGAATACCGTTCTTGATGCGTTACATTTTTGGTGCACTCTGCTTGCGCGGAGAAGAAAGATAATCGACTTCTTTTTACACGCGAACTGTGTATTAAAAAACTTTTCTTTCATTCGGACTCGTAGAAAATAAAGTAGCACGGTAGATCAGTTGGGAATTATACGTTTTTTTAATTGCAGGTCTGGCGATAGTTCGATGCTTACGAAGGGGTGGACATTTTCGTTTCACCGCACCCTTGAATCCACCGATAACTCGATTTTCTCTTACACAATGGCCTGGAGTTACAATATCGTTGGTGTTTGCCTTGATGAAGATCTTGGCCGTGGCGAGTGCTGCAAATCCGTTTACGCGGCCGAGAAAGAATCAATGCCGTAACCGCGTTCCAAGAGTTTACAAGAGTCGATGATTCACGACTCAAGCGTGCGAAATATTTTGGAAAATAAGTATGTCGCGACGGGCTATATTCTTTTAGAACATTCTGCGTCACATCTCTGAAAATCTGGTATCTCATTGAAAGTACGTATCTTTTTCTTTTCCATTGTAACGCAAGCGTCGGAGAAAAGCGTGAATGTTTACCAGTCCCGTTGCAATCCGATAAGCATTGACGAACTCGATTACCCAACGCCGCGTAATCGCCCGATAAAAGCCGTCGTCGATCCGTCGCGACGCGTCATGATCTAAGTTTCCCAGTGGTCGCGTCTCCCGTTAATTACGCAACGCCCGTTGCATTGTGCAAGAAAGCAAAATTCGGCGAACACACGGGAGTGTGTGCAACACGAAGTGTCACTTTGCCGGATGCCGGTTTCTATTAAATTAGACCAGGAATATTCCACGGCGAAGCACGTGAATGCCGGTCAGCCTGGCGCTGCCAACACGTGCGGGAAAACGTGTGTTCGTACCACTTCGTGCGCTTATACGTACACCTCAGTCACTGGCTGGCTGACTCATCTTGGCAAGGTGCACCGTTGCAACGAAACCGATTGTTCGGCGACTTTCCCTTTTCATCTTGATGCCAGCTACTGTAACCAGTGGAATCGTTCAACTGACGACCGTTTCGGGAACGTTTCAGACAGTCAATTTCTTTCGGTACTATCGCACGAGGAAGCACATTGTTCTCGTTATTAATTAGACTTGAACGCCGTTACAGATTGCAATTGGCGCGAAGAATTGTCTTCTTGAATATCGTTGCCCTTTGGAAGCTGCCACGCGAATCCTCTTTCTTGTCAGACACTCTCGAATGGTCAAGAACACTCGCTATCCAATTTCGAATAAATTTCTCCGAGCTGGTCACCGTACATTGAACGTGCCTAAATATATTGGCCGAAGACGGTGCATATAGGGCAAGGTATTTGACTCGACCTGGCGCTCTGCCATTCACGCTGTATAATCGACAACAGAGCACCGACAGGAATTCAAACAATACGTCGCTAAGCCGCGACCGTGATTTCCCCGCGTGCCATGTAAGGGGGTTTACGAAACTCCGTTCACGAATTCTGACTGCGTGCCGGCTCTGTTTTTATTTTCACTGCTAGATTCGCCACCCCTGGGCGCATTAGCGACCCTAATCTGTCGTTATCTCGGGCACCGAGACGAAGATTATGGTGCTTTTTATTTGATGCGACCAAAGTGGATTCTGAATGATTTTTCTTGAAGCTCCTAATTCTCTTCGAAGGTCTTTCGAAGCGTTACGAATTCAATCATTCTGAAAGGGCTAATTTCCGAATGTATATTCAGCGAGACCGTTTTGTTCCATTCCACCTTTTAGCTTCGATTGAGTGATAGTAAATTAATAAACGCAAATTTAAATTCAACTTCTAATGGGATTTAATTGACACGGAGAATATATTTTATGTCTTTTTTTCATAGAAATATAATTGATTGAATGAAGCAGATGAGGAATCGAGGTTGAACGATGAATGAAGTGGAATTAAAATGGAAAGGGAAGAAAGTCCGAGAACTGCATCGGGCAAAGTGAAACTGCGAACGACAGATTATGGAGGCTGCAAATACGTCATTCGCAAGTCAATAAGTCGACGATGGACGATTTCAAGTCGTCGAATAGTAGCGACTTTTCGCTGAACCATTAACGCTGAAATTATTCTTATGGCTTTCCAGATTAATACTGAACTAATGGTAAGTATAAAACGATATAATTTCAAGATCCGACAAATTTGAGGGACTGCTGTAATGAAGTATAACGAAGGACTAATAACATTTCCGATGTGCATCTTGTTCGATACGTTCGATTGGATGATGCAACGGTGACCAGGTGTTAGTGTACTTATGTGTATAGATGCATTGAAAATGCAGAATCTACGTCGAACGAAAACGGATTTTCCAGCGAGGTCGAATAAAACTCTGATTGCATTTGCTTTCCGAGGAGAGCCGTGATTGAACGCGGGATTTAGATACTGAATGTCCAATCGGAGATCAGAACGAAAACATTATTGTCAAAGCAGTTGATAAACGTTAGACGAGGCAGAGAAAATTTGTTTTTCGTGGATTCTCAATGAATTGAAGGGAAATAAATAAATGTTAATTTAGATTAAATATTTAGCTATAATTTTTTAATTGAATTTGTAAAACAACGTCGCCGTTTTTTTAATGCACTGAAAATAGATATTAAGTTATTTTTTTACATTGTTTAAATGATGTTTAAAATGTACTTAATATTTGTATAAGTAAAGAGGTGTTTTTCTCAACTTTCTAGTTTCATATTTTTACTAGTTGAGATTTTTGTATCTTTTTATACAATTCAAGAGGAAAGAAAATATCGAGTGATATCATCTTTCGCAGAAACTTCTTAAAGATCAACAAAACGTACACGAGAATGGTTTCCCACTAAAATGATTGATGAACGTGATCAAATGGTGGACGAACAAAAATTCCCCTCCCCGTTTTCTATAATTTATGATGCAGTTTGGCGAAAGAAATGTCGAGTGCTAAAAAAGATATCATCGTGACACCGCCGTTCTGTCTTTCTTTTAGTGTTTCGAATAATTATATACAATTTCTGTTTCGTTTATAATTTTTTTTGTATAATATATGACATTTTGTTATATCGCCCTAAGGTAAAGAGTTCATTAAGTTTGTCCCACTTTCATGCCCCTTGTTCAATACTTTTTAAATCTTTTTCTCTGAATAATATCACAGTTGTTAGATTTATCGCGACATTTCCAATTTCCTACACGTTCGCTTGGAAATCACACCAAATCAATAATTTCGACACATTATCTGACTGCAATTTCCTAATAGAAGTGATTAATTTCACCAGCGAGATTGCGAAGCGTATCAACAAATGTTTCATTTTGAAACAACTATTTTAATCGATAATTTTTAATTAAATTTTGTCAATAACTTCTCTCGGACGCAATTTTACGCTTACATTTTATCCTGACATTTTTTCCCTCTATAGGTTCTCGTCATACTTTTACTAATAAAACAATATTATCATCCCATTCCTTACTGAAACTTTGTTCCGTTAAAAAGTTGATATCTGAACACGTACATACATTATAAATATTTACTGGAAATATCATTGTGGTGTAACATGTACTTTGGGTTAAAAAAATGTCACGGCAAGTTATTTCAGGGGTCATTGTCAGCGTGCACTCTTGTTGCACTCGTAACCTTTTGTAGTAACACTTGGTAAATCGCGTGTATTGAACGAATCGATATTTGCTTGATATCTTTGCGCGTGAATGATTTTGTTCGAGCCGATTCAACAAATACGTCAGGTCGAAACTTAAATGGCAAATAACTTTTTTTCCACGATAACTTTTTCAGTGAATGTTTAAAGAATCGTTTGCCTCAAACATGATTTAAAAGACCAAAATATGCATTTATCTTTAATGTTTCTGGCAACATATAATGACAGCTATTTATGTTTATATAGGTATTTCTTTAGGCTCTTAATATTTTAAGTATTGATTTCATGAATGAATAGTTTGCGCACGAATTTGCGGATCAACCGTTGTTATAATTATTCCAAAATAATATTATTGTGAATAGTTACGTTGTAACATTCCACGAACAAACAAGATAGTTATAGCTTCATATAAAAACAGCTGTACAATTTTAGCCAGCTTTCACGAAACTGCCAAGCATGAACGAATTTACATGCTAAATAAAATTATGCCCAGCAAACAAATTTTTCATTGACAACTGTATTCTAAAACGTCCGCACACTTACTTTGTATTCTTAACTCCCATTCGAATACAAGAATCATTCGCTCGAAAACGGATTCATTCGTTTCAAAACAGAAAAATTTACATTAACTTACCATGACGAAACTCGAATTGATATGCACACAAGCGCAGAGAGCACGTACACCAAAATTAAAATTGCTCGTTTCCGTGCTTCATGTCACGTGTGTTAAGCACAATCGAACAGCACATCCAAAAGATCCGACACATTCGCGAGTCTCTAGTCAACTGACTGCGGTTCCACAGGCGCGCTAATAACAACTCACTATTTGCGCGAACCGGCTGCGCACTGTCGCAAAGTAGATACTTCCGTAAGGGTCAGACCCGAGCTCCTCCACATGGGTTCTTGTTCCTTCCACGCGGTTCTTTTTGCACTGCTTTTCCTTCCTTTTTTTCTTAAAATTTTCATTTACGGGAAATAAAAATCGATCGAATTACCCCAAGGAAAATACTTGGTCTCGTTACGCCCACGTTAACGAGATCTCGAATCGCTGGGTATCAATGGAACATGAAATTAGGAAAATATTGAAGCTTCGACTAATTTTATAGCTGGGAAAGTTCTATTTCATTGAATCGTTCTGATTAGATTATAATTGATAACGTCTTGTCGCTGGTATAAAAATTTATGGAACGTTTTATTCACGACCAATATTTTCCAAACGTTTCTTTCATGCTAATAAATATTTAAATATTTGTGTTTAGTATATTTGCATGTGTGCTTATTTGTGATATAATTTTTTCGTCGAAAAGAGAATGAAATGTCTAAGTACAATTTTAATTGGAAAACGTATATATAATTCGTACTTATCTAATCATTTTTAATCCAATTAAATAAGAAGACAGTGTCTGATCGATTTTTTTTTCCATATCATTGAATAAAAGAAGAAATTAATGACATATTGTTTGTTTTAATTTCGCATTTCCAAATTCTTTCGTTTAACCGGTGTATTGCACCACACTTTTGGGCGATGTTCAAGAATAGAAAGTGCGGGACGATTCACGATATTTCTAGAAGGCCTTTTAAAAAACTATGCTCATTAATTAGGTCGACCTTGTTCCTGAATAAATTGTTTTGTCTGTTTTGCCGAGTCGGTTGTCTGTTCAAACAGTTTTTGGTCATTATTGGGTCGTCTGTGTTTTATCGTGCGCCTCAGTTTTTGCACATACATACGGTGCTTTCTTCACAAACAGAAGGCCAATTTATGAAGAAGTTCGGCCTTCAGTAGCCCAAATATAATCGTTCATTTGTACCAATGTTTATCTCAAGGGTGACTCTCGATGAGAACACTTTTTTTCTGTTTTACGTGTCCCTAACTTTTTCGATTACCAACTCCAAGTTATTTAACCTTGAGAAATGAAGGTCGAACGTAAGCTAACGATACGCTGTCTTATTTTCTTTCAAGTGATGACTTGAAGCCAAAAAAGCATGAGAGTAATGGTTTGACGAGATGAAATTAAAATTTAAAAAATTGCAATTTAAGTAAGAAACAGAAACGAAGAAAATTAAGATATTCTCAAATTTAATGGAGGAAGAATAATTTTTTCAGAATTCTGATGTTCCTTCTCTAAGGAACTTGTTTAACTTCAAACATTATAATTGAAAGATACATTTGTGTACTTACATATAAACTCGATCTATGTACACGGCGGAACGCGTTTTTTACCGGTGACCTAAATCTCAGGTGTGTTTCCGTGTTACGACGGCTTATCGGTACAACTTCGTGACGTTTCGAATCGGTGCATTACAGAAACGCGAGATCGCAAATCGTGTTGCCCATTTAGCGATGCAAACCCAGACGGAACGACGATAAGGTGACGAAGGAATAATAAGCGTAACATTTCGTTTCCGATCCTATTTGCTAAAACGACAGCAATTAATATCAATAATGTATATGCGGAATAAAAAGACCACGATTCTCTTTAACTATAGAATCTAATCTGTGAGATAACGTAAATGGGGATGATGCGTCCAGTAATCTTGAATAAAACGACTGACATTTTTTTGTAAACTAACGTGGGTATATAATATCAAGTTTAATTATTTCAGAACTTCGAGGATGCTAAGGAAATATATTCGAAAGGAAAATATAGACAATTGGAAAGCTTTGAGATGACCTCGAAATAAATGATGTTCCCCGAACGAAACTAATTAGAATTAGAGAATGTTTCGTAAATCCGCACGTCAAATGATCACTTACTGTTCTGGAATGTATTTTAAAATGCTTAATCAAAAATTCGGTCGCATTTTCTTTTTGTAAAAATATAATTACCAGTATGACAAATGCACCGTGGCAAAAATGTGAAACGAAAGATCAGGAAATGCATTAGATGCGATCAATTCGACTCAAATCATAATGGATTGAAACGCACGATACCGCGATAATAACCGGCGTAACAATTTCCATTGCAATGAAAATTAATGCCGGCGATTGCAATCGAAACAAATGTCACTAAAACGTGAACGAACACCGTCGTAGTTATGCTCTTTCAAGTGAAACAAGCGGATCAGTTTTTGCTTTATGAGAAAACTATTACTGCTCGTGACGATTCACGAATTTCTCAAGCCGGTTCAGTCCGTGAACGGTGTACTATGGGACAAAAATATTGGACATTTTGTGCCGATTTTCAGCGTTCCGGCTTTCGCGGCTGTGAATCAGAAATTGTTGAACCAGAGTCGGTGCCGGGAAACGCATAAGTTTCAGGGGAAAATCATTAGGATTGCTTACTACGAGGTAAACATATTTTCCTTTTTTTTTATTTTATTTTATTAATTAATTCTATTTTATTGCCGTTTTCCTTTTATGAAGAAAATTATGGAAATGATTGTTATTCCGTTTAATAATTTACAGGAAATGAATATCATCCACGGCCAAGAAAATGGAACGCGGATCACCGGAGTTATCGGTGAAATCTGGAATATTTTGTCGGAATTCTTGAATTTCACGTAAAGCAAAATCGCTTGTAAAAACACGAGACATTATCGCTATGAGAATATCGATATCAGGCAATATTAATTGTTCCAGATTAAAACCGATTCTCTCCAAAGAGCACACTTTAGGATACTGGAAACATGAAGGAAGCTATTCCACTGGTTTGCTACAAGTTATCCAAAGAAATGAGGTGGACGTTATACCGAGGATGGAAGCACACAGCAAACGAATAAATGCTACCCAATTTTCGATTCCTCTGTGGCAAACCAGGCGAGTTAAAAATTTCATTGCGATAGAAACAATCATTGTTACTACTTTGTAATGAGAACAGTGTCAGTAAAGCATCTGTATCTTACGATGATATACCTACTTATTTCTTTTGTTACAAAATTGTTGTGCGAACAACCAAATTCTTTCCTAATTATTATCGCACCACGATGTAAGAAACTGATTTTTAATTTTTCCATTAAAAAAGTGAATATAGAAGATTTTTACGATACAGTTGCAATAGAAACAAATAAATTGTATGTCATCAAATGATGTATAATTAAACGGACATACTTGGCACGCAGTTATCGATTGTACATTCGACGAGAAGTGAAACATCTACGTACCTGGATGCTGAAATTATTCTCGCGAAGAGTCTGGTACGCGGTTCTGATGACATACCTTCTGCTAACCATGTGCAGCTATTTGTCCCATATGGTCCACACAAAATTCAGAAATAACAAATCGAAGGCAGACTTGAGGGAGCATTTCTTTAACAACTTCGGCATGATCTGCGGTCAAAGTAAGACGCGTTATCAAAAAGATTATTTTAAACGCGATAACAGGGATGAAATTTATATTGTATGAAAATATATTTTAAAATATATATATATAAGATTATAATTTTCATAGTTGCAAATAATTATTTTCACAAATTATAATATTAATATTTGCAACAGAACATGGGAAAATTGTAAAATCCTGAAATTCAATGTTTGATAACAGTTCGACTGTGTTAAACAATTTGTAATTTATATATATTGACACGTATTTGTTTTTCTGTGAATATTTGCAATTGAAAAATTAATTACTTATAATTAAAGTGTCAATTTTTCCAGGTACTCTTCCACAAAGTGTAGGTAAAAGTTCGAGAATAGTGGAATTATGGTTGGGCCTGTTTTCCTGTTTAATTAGAACCGCTTTCGGTGCTCTTTTAATACGATACATGACGCAAACTATCAGCACACCCCCATTTTACGATATGACAACTTTAGTGGATGATAGTTCGTATAAAGTTTTCACTCTAAAGGGTTCTTTGCCACATATGGTATTCCAGGTAAAAAAAGAAAAACGTGGCTAAAATTTGTATTCGCTGAAAATGAATAATTGTTGTATATTTCCTATTTCTGAAAAGAAACCTTATTTTAATTTTCAGCTGAATCAAATTCCTGTATATATGAAAGCTGTTGAAAAGAACCGACACGTTGCTGCGAAAACAATGGAGGAGATGTATAAAACAACATGTACCTCGAATAAACCGTACGCAATATTTCAAAGCGAAGATATAAAAAAGGCCAGAGGACTATACATTTGTCCGTTAAATCCTGTGGGGATCTCCTTGTTCGATTCGTGGATAGTTTCTGGAATATCATGGAATTTCAGATACAAAAGATCGATCGACATCGGGTAAGAAATTTAGATATTCATTTGTATATAATCCTAATAATAAACAGGGACTTGATAAATAGATTTGTGTTATTTTTATTGTGCAGAATATTAAGATTGTACGAAGTTGGATTTATAAATTTATTGAAGCATCGATGGATAGAAACGAAAAACGCGGAGGATGTAGAAAATAAATCAGAGCCGATTGTGATGGAGCAGGTGCACTTAATAATCATGATATTCACTACTGGGTTGTGTGTATCTTGCGTAATTCTTTTACTCGAAAACCTGGTTTTCTACTGTAACAATTATCACAAAGGATTATGTGAATAAAAATTAATGGAATACCTTGAAGAAAGGTCTTTCCTTCTTCACGTTTCGATGAGGACTTTATTTAACAATTAATAAAAGAAATCTATACATTAAATAATAATTTATGTCTTTGCTGCGGGTTGTGCGTCGTCTAAAGTTTCTGGTTGCACTGTTTGTGCAACCGATTCAACTGCACTATCAGAAGGTGTGGGTTCCTCTGGCTCCTTTGGTAATATAAAAGTGTTTCCTGGTAATTCCTCCGGCGTCATCCAATCTGGTATAATCTTTCCGTGAACTCTCCACGTACCGTATACATTCGATAAGTGTTTTTCGAATACAACATAATCCAAAACATCTTTCTTTACAATTTCACTGCCTAGTAGTGGTCGGCCGAATCGATCGTAAATGCACAAGAGCTAAAGAAATCAAGTTTCACGTTTGTTATTTAAATTCGTATATAATAAGTATACTGTATTTGCAAAAGATATATTAAGACAATTCATTGTCAAACCTGTTGGGTGTGGAAACGAATAGTAACTTGCGCAAAGTGATTCTCCTTTGTTATAAGATTTGTAACTCTTGCATGGACAATGCGTGCCGGTTCTAAGGACTCCAAAAACTTCCAAACAACTGTTTTGTTCATCATGTTGTGTATCATATTCTAGAGTTTGTACAATATTTATTAATATACTTACACTGTATTACATAATACATATAATACATAAGCAAAACTTACAGGGTATGCAGCCTCAGTAACATACTGCATCAATTTATTCTTATCTTTACTGAGGATACAAAAATATTTATGCATTACAATAAAATATACTTTATATAAATTTTCATGCAGTGTTCTATAAATTTCCGCGAATATTACTTACGCGGCTAATGCCTCATGTGCATTTTTATAAATGTCCAATGCCTCCTCTGCGAACAACTTTTTTGAAAAGTTTTCCTCGTACATCTTGATCTTTCTTAGAGCCATGTACGATTTACTCTTCTTTTCTATATATTGCACTTTTTGTTTTGCTCCCTGAACATTAATTTGTATTAACATTTAATTTTCGTTATAAAATGTTGGATTTCCCTTAGATCTAATACGTACTGTTTTGGTAAGGGCTGAAAACTTTCCATCTCCTTCCGGCACGATATAAGATTCAAATATTTGAGGTGTACTGCTGATAAGAATGGGTCTTTCCTGCCACTTTCGTTGAGGCAATATTCCCATTGTCTTCAAACGAGATCTGATTTGTTCCCTTTCTCCGTCTTCCGAGATATCGAAGTTCGGTAATTCTACTTTAATAAACTTTTTTGCTCTCTCCTTGCGGAACTTTGGGTTGTAATGTTTTCTTATAGTTCTAACTTGTTGGAAATTATTATTCGATACCTGATAATTAATCGGACCTAACAATATCGGCAGATTATTCTGGAAATCATTAACATTTGTATTATAATTAAGAAAGTTTATACAGTTTTTAATATTTATTTAACAAGTTCGAAGTTACCTGCATATAATTGCCGAAAACACAAATTGTGTTCCTGCATCTTGGCATCATTTTTTCAAAGTTATTTCGTTAAATCACTCACGTGTTTTAACTTTTCTTGTTTTTAAACTATTTAAATTAAATCACTCTTTGCACTTCTATTAAATGTTGCATGTAGGTTATAGCATCAAGTCGAATAGCCGCGATTTAATGAAGCAACTATTTACATATGTATAACATAGAATACATGGATTGATCAAGAATACGTGAAATTATTATTATCTCAACCTATCCTTTTGGATTATTTTGTTTAAACAATGAGAATATACAGGGTAAAGAAGAAAGGTGTGATCCACTGGCGTTGATGTCAACGAGCGGCAGAATTAATTTGCCGTGGAAATATTATCTTACTTAAATTTCGTCCCGTTAATAATTATGTGTAAAATGTCAACATTTATATAATCGTATAACAATAACAACAAATGATGAGAAATTGTTTTCTTAATACAAAGATAAACTAAAAATAAAGTATCTTTGTGTAAAATCTATTTCAAGTTCTCATTCGCCGCGCGATATCAAATTCAGATTAATAATTAAGTTGAAAGAAATTAATAATAAGTTTTTAATAAATTCTTCAAATATTTGAAAGTTTATTTATTTTGGCCAATAAACAATTTCAACTGCATAGGATATTTTCTGACGAGTAAATAAATTCAGAAGTTCTTTGTTTGGTTTTGAATCATCGATAAATTTATAAACAACACATCGAGGTTGTATATATTTATCCTGGTGTACATGAATCTTTAATCAGTAATAATTCTTTCAGATTCGTACAATAATATGTTGATGAATATCAATCTTTCTTTTTTAAAATAATTGTCAAAATTTCTCAGTTCTACCAGCATGGAATTCTAATGGCATATCAACAAAATAAAGTACACGTGGGTAGCGGTAACACGTTTGGTGCCTAACAAAAATCCGTCGTGGAAAAGATTTAGCGTCAGCGCTTTTATAAGAACGCATAATTGCATATTGAAATATTCCAAAAACAATTTATTGTAAGTTATTTAAACCAATATGATCGTAGAATATACCTTATATATGTTTCCCCCGAAAAGAGGTTATGTGATGAAAATTCATTTAATACCGCGTATGAAAAATCACTTAAAATTATTAATTAATGGACGTACGAATGAAAATTTTAAACATAGACAGTTATAAAGGTTAAGAAACATATATTCCATACAAAATGCATTATTAATTATAGTGCATATTTATGTCGTTAAAATATAAACAAACGTAAATTTGTTGTATAAGTTAAATTAATTAATATATTCTGCATGTCCTCTGTATCGAACTGTTTCACGAGAATTTCTATAATTTTAGGTAAAAATGGCTAAGGCAAAAAAGAAACTGTTGTCAGAAGTTTCCCAACAGAAACGTAAGGAACAGAATAAGAAACGGTTGAACCCGTTCGAAGTGCACATAAATCGGGATAAACAAAACGTTCTTGGGAAAAAGGGCAAAGCTGACAGAGGCCTTCCAGGTGTATCGCGTACCAAAGCAATTAAAAAGCGAAAAGGAACATTACTCCATGAATATAAACAAAAAAATAAGGATAACTTATTCTTAGATAAACGTATAGGTGAGAGACACGCTGGAATGAACGAGGAAGATAAGGCTTTAGCTCGGTTTACGGCAGAACGTATGAAAGCTCATAAGAAGAAAAATATCTACAGTTTGAATGACGAGGAAATACTGACACACAGAGGTCAAACTTTAGAAGAAATAGAAAAGTTTGAAGATCCGAAGAGTGATGATGAGTACAGTGACGATGAACATACAACCGGAAAACTGGACAATAAATTTGTAGGAGAAGCTCATTTCGGTGGTGGAATGTTATCCAAAGCAGACTCTGGAAAATCAAGGAAAGATCTCATAGATGAGCTTATAGCTGAGTCAAAGAAACGGAAAGCCGAGAAGCAAAAAATACGAGAACAAACTATAGATTTAACAGAGAAGCTTGATTCAGAGTGGAAGGATCTGTTGCCAATTGTGTCAGCAGCTAATAAATCTATGCAAGAAACAACAGATAGAGCAAGGGCTGATGATTATGATATTGCTGTACGTGAATTGAAGTTTGAAGCAAAGGGTATGGCTACAGATAAATTGAAATCTGTAGAAGAAATTGTAAAAGAGGAGAAGGAAAAACTTGAAGCCCTTGAAGCAGACAGATTAGCAAGAATGAAGGGGCTTGTTGGTGGTTCAAACAATGAGATTAAACATAAATCTGCAGATGATCTTGATGATGGTTTCATGGTACAGACCATAAAGGATGACATAGCTGCAGATGAAGAAGGTTCAATCGAAGGGACACAAGAGAATTCTAATAATGATGATAACAGCAATAGTTCTGCTGATGATACTGATGATGATGATGATGATAATGAGGATAAGGAGGATAATACAGCTGATGACAATAAAGATAATGATGAAATTTCTAATAATGAAGAGGCTGAAAGTGCAGACGTCCTAGAGAATGAGGAATCAAATACTGTTGAAATGAATAGGACTGATAAAAAGAAAAGGAAAAGGAAAAGCTCAACTAAAAATGAGTCGAATAGAAATTCTGGGGAGGAAGGGTCAGAACTTGAAGATTCCCAAGAGGATAATATGTCAGACTTAAAGGAATCAGAATCTTCTAGCGAAGATGAAGAAGACTTGGACAAACAAGATAGTAAAGATGCTTCCAAAGAAAAATCAAATCGAAAATTCGAAATTGATAATGATGTTTTAAACTTGGATAACAAAGCTAGGCAACAAGAAATTAGGAACGATCTGTTGAAACGAAAAGAGGTCATGGAAAATGCAAGGAGAGAATTGCCATATACCTATGAAGTACCAGAAAGTTATGAACAATTACAAGTATTGTTAGAAAACCATAATGCTGATTACCAGTCAATTATTGTGGAGCGTATAATAAAATGCAACCATTGGACCTTGAATAATACGAACAAAGAAAAATTGATAAACTTATTTTTATTTTTGCTACAGCACTTAAATGACTGTGCTGTAGAAGATGATGTTGAAAGCATAGTGAAATGTTTTCAAACTATTGATAGGTATAATTACACGTCTTGCCGTAAAATCTTATTTATTAGTATAGATTATTATTTCTATTTAATTGTACGTACTCGTTTTCAGATTATCTCCTTTCGTGTATGATCTTGCACATCTCAATGCACAAAATGCAAGGACTGTTATACAAGGAATTATAAAGGAAAAACACGAAGAGTTTGAGAAAAATAAAAGGAAATATCCTGGTCTAGATACAGTATGTTTAAAGTGCAATTATATTTTGTACACAAAAGTAAAAACCATAGTTTTCTAACGAGCGTTTCATGTTTCAGCTTATTTTCTTTAAATTGGTATCTTTGATATTTCCGACGTCTGATTTCCGACATCCAATCAGTACCCCCTGTATAATATTTATGTCCCAAATTTTACTCAGAAGTCGTATTAAAAGTAAAGTAGACATCTCGAAAGGTCTATTTATAAGTACTCTCATTTTGGAGGTAATTATAATTCACTTAATCTTATTCCAATAATAGTTTAATAAAAAGTACAAAGTTACAGTGTAATCGAACAATAATATTTTGTTTACAGTACACAGTGCTAAGCAAACGATTTGCACCGTCTGTGATAAGCTTCCTGCGCGGAATAATTTATATATCCACACCCAAACATTTAACTCAAGGAATGAAAATGATACCGCCATTCAAGACAATTGGAGAGTCTAGTAATCTGTTAATACTGGACGAAGATCAGTGTCATTTAGATATCGATCCAAATGGAACACTAATGAAAGCACATGACTTGGAAGATGGACCATTAGACGACGAATTTAGAATAAGAGTTTTATCCACGGTGACAAATTTGTTACGTGAATTCAAAAATCATCTTCAAGAACTGGAAGCCGTGTACTCGATATTTGAACCAATTTTGCAATTACTTAAGGCAAATACCTTCGATAAGTATCCACCAAACGTGAAGAAACATATTAAGCAATTACGAAAAGACTTGAAGGAATTAAAGAATAAGAAACTGGAGTACATCGTGGTCGAAAAGAAGAAACCTAAACCATTAAGATTATATGAGCCTCGAATTGAAGTAGTGTACGTAACAATTTTACATAATAGTATTTTTATAAATGTGATATGTACAAATGTGTAAACGTGAAATGTTTTTGCAGATATGACGATAAGAGACACAAACCAATGTCCAAGGAGAGAGCCGAGAGAGAAAAACTATTGCACAAATACAAGAAGGAGAAGAAGGGTGCTATGCGTGAGATACGAAGAGACAGAACGTTCTTAGCGAAAATACAGATAAAACAACAAATCAAGAACGACGAGGAACGTAAACGAAAGGTGAAGGAAATCTTCGGAGACGCTGCAACACAACAGAGTGAATTAAAGAAATTCAAACGGAAGAAATAGTAGTTACAGAATGAAAATAGAATTTTGGAATATGTGTACATTAAGTTTTTTCCACCGTTTACGCAAGGTATCTTGAAACCTTGAGTGTGATACACTGTAATCGCTATATTAGCGTTTGACGAATTAAAAAAAATCTCAATGTTCGATTAAATGTTTCGTAATTACAAACATTTCAATATAGAACGCCCATTACCGCTATGCGTTTTTATTACGATACAGAAATTGTATTATACAAACTAATATTACCTTAAGACAATGAAATGTACATAAACAATATAGATATAATAAATGATTTATATAAATATTAGAATGGTTTGAATAAATGAAGTGACCAATCTTTTGGAAATGAATCCTGGGAAACTGCAACTCTATTTCTTTCCATCATATACTCGGGTAAAACTAAGCAAGTATTAAAACCGTCGAATGGAGTTTGTTTAATTTGATAAACATTACTATCAACAATTTTACGAGTACGTTCGGAATTATTTTTTACATAAACTAAAGAATACCATTTATCAAAATACACCTTCAGAATTTCGATATTTTTGAACGATTGCATTGCTGCCATTTCTAATTGCATATCTCTTTGATAATCGTTATTGCGAAGTGAATTTCTCAAGATTTCTTTAAGACCCTCGCGTAACAAGAATTTCTTATATAGTTCTATCGCAACCTTTATATCATTGCTCATTTTCCTTTTTTCCGCAATGTACTCTTTCCAATATAAAAAATATTTTTTTTTAATTTTATGGTCCATCGTGGAGATGATAACAATTTCTTTCTTACGTATAGCGAGAACATCTTGCAATTTGGCATGCCAGTGTAAGATAAACTTTTTTAATGCAAAATCAGTAGCCACGTTGTTTAACTTCTCTTTATGAACTAATTTTATTTTGTATCTTCGCGAAAATTCTTTCCAATGAGCGAAATATTTACGACTTGCATTGAACTGTGAAAATTGAATTGCTCGATTTAATTTTTGTTTTTCCTGCATAACACAATACAGGGCCTTTCTCCACTTATTAATATAAATAATTTGTAGTTGTTTAGTAATTTCCTCGCTTTTGTCGTTTATGTAAGATAATTCGTCTCTTTTCTCTTTTCTATACGAAGCATAATTACGAAATTTTGTTATAACCTTGGACTTCAATTTTTTTTCGTAAAAACTTCGTGCTGTATATGTCTTCCTCTGGTTGCATTTTTTTTGTATTACGTACAGGCGCCATGTAATCAACATTTTACGTTTTTGTCTATTTTTCAGTAAACTTCTGACTTCACAAACTTTTGCAGCGTCTTCTACTTTTTTATTGTACCACTCTAGCCATGCCAAGAATACTTTTCGTACAAGTTTAAAATTATAAAATATCTCAGCATCTTCATTTGCCACTTTTTCAGCTATAGATTCGTTTACACACTATCGCAGAGATAATTGAAGAAATACAATACTGCATCAATGTTAAGGAAATGTAAATAATTGTTTTTAAATCGTACCCTTATAAAGTGGCCAAAATATCTTTTCAATAATCTTTCTCTATTGTGTGCTGAGATGCGTTGTGCAATATTAAACTTCTCCTTTTTGTAATTATGAAAAATTTTCCAAGAAGAAAAATGTTTGATTAAAAGTTTGCTTTCAAAATGCATAATGGCTAATTCCAGTCTATTTCTGTTTAAAGTAAATTCGCAAACGTTAATCCAAACCCTTATAATCTTTCGTAAGATATTTTTGGTATAACATGTTCTAGCCTGAATTAAAAATTATTTACCTATAGATAATAAATAATTGGAATTTTTACTATTTAATTAACGTTACCTCGTCAACTTTTCGGTGCATAATTTTTTTTTCACGTTGCAACATTACATATATTTTCCAATTCTTAATATACCTCTTTAAACAATGTAAATTATAATACATGGTAATTCTCTCTACCTGGTCTTTTTTCTTATTTATAATTGAAATATAATTACACCAATATTCGAAATATCTTTTCAGTAAAACTTTACGATAGTGCTTCTCAGCTTTTACATCATTTACAGAAATTACTGATTTATTCTTAGCGCAGTTATTCATTAATGCAACAATATGTTCCCATTTTAATAACACGTTTTTTGATAATGCATTTAGAACTTTCTTTTTTAACTTTTTGCGATAAAAATAGTTTGCTTTATATGTAGCTCTTCGTGCATGCAATTTATGTACAACATACAGTTTCCAATGTTCAAAAACATTTCGTAATATTATCCTCTGATGCAAATTAATACGCGACTTCTGAGTAAAACTGTATTATAAATATAATTAAATATTAAATACGCATAGTATTATTTTTTGTTCACACTTAAATGTCTTACTTTGCAAACTGCTGAGTATCAGTGCCTATAACATCTAATATATCACTCTTATATATTGTATCTTGCATGATATTTAATATATTGTTATATTTATACGTAGGATTCTGTAGTGGGGCATTTTTAAACCAGTAACGCAATGACTGTAATTCCAAATTATTCATGCAACTCTTACTAACTCTCCTGCCCATTGTAATATTAATTTTATTAATATTTTTTTAATTGTACAATTACTTTTATATATTATATTAGATATTTCCTTATACTAGTGAATTGAAGTACTAGCAATATCAAAATTAATAAAAAAATATATATGTATATTCATTTTTTTCATTGCCTGAAGTAAAAAGAAAATGTGGTTTAGATTAGCTTCGCAGCCATCGATAATGGAGGCTCATATGATTATTTAACAACCGGTGCTCATTAAATACTCGATATAAAATAGAGTATCATGTAATATATCTGCTCATATCTTATAATGAATTTACTATATTTTTATAAAGCACAAAAACACGTTTGGATAGAGATGCGAGAAGATTTATATATATCGTTTAGTAATATAACCTTAGTAAGTACATTTCGAAAATTTTCTTTTTTAAGATACCGATTATTTTCCAATTATACTTGACGCTATTATTTGTTTCTGGTATTTATTTTTGATTTAATAATGTTAAGGTATGGATGAAAGGATCCTGATAGCAATATTAAATAGTTGTGAAAGTGTTACGAAAAATCTCGAAAATTCAAAGGATTACGAGAAGCTGTTAAAAGAAGACAAATTTTTACCAACATCCACCGATATATTTAACGCACTATGTACATCGTTAACAAAATTACTATCGTACAAGGTATCCAAAGAGGCGTATCAACGTTACACAGTTCGACTTCATGTAATTGTACGTAGTTTCTATATCAAATAAGTACAGAAAGTTGGGTGCTTTCTTTTGTGACCTAATTTTGTTTTAGAATGCTTTACGAGACTGGTGCAGAATAAACGATACATTGCGAGACTTCAAGATACTTAGAGATGAAAAGCATACATCGGCGTTGCTTAACAGTTTGTTGGAGAAATATTTAACTGATGATATTTTGGATAATTGTGATTCTGGTAATGACCTATTGTCATTAACCAGTGCTTTGATTTGCCTATCGTTGACAAACTCCCATTATAAATACTACTTAGAAAGGGTGCTACAAAAACTAACAGAATTGGAACAATGCGATCAAAGCGCATACTTATTATGTTACGCTGTCCAAGAGAATCTTAAGTTGAACCTCAGCCTCCCTACCATAGAAAACATATACGAGACGCAGAAATGCAAGTTAATAGAACAACCATTATTACACAATTTCGTGTCCTCTTGTACTGAATTGAATAAAGACGACGATGTGAAGAACTCTGAGAGTGGCAATTGGACTGATCAGTTATTTGATTTTGCTAGCAAATCTTCGCATATTTTTCTGTTGTTATGTGCTTTTTTAAAAGAATTACTGATACAATTGGACTATGCTCCAAAAGTTGCGAATTTTATACAATCCACGTTGAAACGTATTACAAATCATTGCGAGACTCAAAGTAAAGATATTTTAGATCTCTATCCAAGAAAGTTGCAGTGTCTCGTAATATTGCTACGAATTGAACCAATTTATCACACAGATGATTCTAGAAATGCAACATTAAAGACATTACGAAATATTTGTACAGACGACAAAGATACTGTAATAGCATTGTTATCACATTACCCTCAGTGGTTAAAATTGTTAAGTGAACTTTTAGATTCGGATAATATCGCCTAATGGGTTTATATCATTGAGAACTATTTTATTTCTAATATGAACGAAGTTGCGTAGATTTTTAAAAAATGTATATGTGTTAAATGTCGAAAAATTTACATATTTATGTATTCAATATACCAGTGAATAAAAGAGCGCATTAAAATCAATTTGGAAGTTATATAGTATCAAAACAAAGTACCTTTATTAAATTACTGTTTAGCTTCATAATATAAATGTAATTTCGTTCGGAACAGAATATAATGGTTAAGTGGTTATTCGCATACAGCAGATGGTATTTGTTTTGCATTTTGTTTTTTTGCCAATTGCAAAACGATAATCTAAGGTCGGGTGCTACCACGAACCACACATTTTTTTATCACAAAACTTATCAATACAATCTCGTGCAAAAACAAGCAACGTATTAAACGATACCGATCCGTCTTTACTAACATAACTGAGAAACAAAAACAGAAACTCACCTCAAGTCATTCAACATTTCTTTTCTCCGCGTAACAAAACATACTGGGCTGTTTACTCGTTTTCAAATAATGGAAAAAGTGGTGCACCATATAACTATCACGAACGACAGCCGACGAAACTAATTAAAACATAGAATTTTCAACACTTTCGAAACCACGAAGTAACAATCAGCAATACATTAATATTAAATTAATTTCGAAGTGATTCAATTTGTATCGGGAACGCTTCTTAAGTTTCAAACTTTGAATTTTCAAAATGGCGGTCGAAATTCAAATCCACCCTTACGAGTGTACCACAACGGCATAAACTAACCGACTTTCACTTTTCATCATTACAATATTGCAATTTATGCTTCGCAAAATTTTCACGTACAAGGCTATTAAGAATAAGGAAAACAAGTAATAGTAATACAAATTTACCGTGATAAAGCTGTAGAACTTGTCGAATACGCGCGGAAGCACCACTCATCCCGGCAACTCAGAAACCCACTGAAAACTAATCGAACCGTCTCGATGCTCAGCAAGCGAACAAGTCTCGTAAGGTTCTAATGTGACCTACGTTAACAAAGTGACCGCGATTACGCGTGAAACTACACGACACGTGAAGTGAAGAACAGAAAACAACAATAAATAAATGATACGCTCTAGCCGTGCGTAGAAAATTGAATCGCGCCATCACTACTCGGAACCCTGTTGCGCATGCGCCCGTTCGACGGTAGACGCATGCGCATTTCTGTTGACAAAATTTCCGCGAGTTTTAAACCTGGACCGCCTCTAAGCGCGGCACCCCTTGAATTTCCTGCGAGGCTGTGGAACTGCTAGAAATATTCTCCTCCGACATCGTGCTTTTGCTCGTACTCGATGTAGTTATTGCAGAGCCCGAAGACATCGGGATGTTGGTGGTTGTTGGAACTTGTGAGGCAGGAGCGGACATGGATTTTTCGGGATTGATGGTGGACGATTCTGCTTGGCGTGGCAAGGATTTACGCCGTTTCAGGGACTCGCGTTGCCGTTGATCGGCCTGTCGTTTTTCCGTTTTGTTCTTTACGCCGCCGGGTTTCTGTGTTACCTGTCGAAGCCAATAAATCAATGCAGGTCCATCCGATGCGAGGGCAATTGATTTACCCTTGAAAGAATCGTTTGTAAGAAAGAAAAGAATTGATGAAAGAGTGCCGGGAAGAAGGTAGACAGGATTTGAATAGAACCTTTATGGCGGGAACTATTCGATAGTTTACAATCACATCGAAAATAATGTCTGGTATTTCGCGCGTTTTTTCTTCCGGGAACTCTATTTATTCTAAAGGGCGATTCGTACATGTTGGGGCCAACTATAAGTACAGTTGCTTGCAAAGTAAAATGTTCTTGATCAAATTAAAGAGATTAAAGGAAATCGTGATAAATGATTTTCTTCGAATAAGAGATTATAGCTGGTCCCAGAAGCATGAATCACCGTTACACAAACAACGTGATCGAAAAATAGGTGTTCATCATGAACTTTTAAATAATATTACTCTTTTGATTTAATTATCATTTTCGTCAAGTTGGATTTTGAAATTCCCGTTCTTTTTTACCTTTAATAGAAGCGATTAAAATCGTGTAAGATCAATATTTAGTTCCTACATGTTTTTATGCACGTTCATGTGCACACACTTTTGCTTATGGTACACCTAGAAGATATAAAATGTTTTCGTTTTATTTCAAACCATCTCGCGCGGACGTTTAAATACGGCTTCTAAATATCGATAGGACCACTAAAACGATAACTCCCATTTAAAGTATTGAAGACGAACATCGAAAAAACACTGTTCTAATTTTTGTATTGCACCTTCGACGAGTAGAGGAAAGACGAAAAACAACTACCGCTTGTTTTTGAAACACGTTTTCGCGATAAACAGAAGATTTCTTTCTTTCTTTATTGTTTCATTGAAAACTTCGCAAAGGAATTATATCAGCCAGCTGTCAACACAAAAGGATGAAAATATATTCACTTTCATTCTAAATGAATAATGAAGTAAAGCACTAGAATAAAAAATGGATTTATATTTGACTCGTGAAACATAATTAACACACACGTTGTCTTGTAAAATGAAAATATTTGTTTCTGACTGCTAACTGTATAGTATAGTCGTCCTATGCATAGATTTTATGGAACCACGCAATTTTTAATTGGTACGATCATGTTCTGTTTTAACATAAAGTGTATATAGTGTCCTTCTTCTGTAAAGCAAAAAAAAAAAGGAAAAAGAAATACAAAGCAATTTGTAGAAAGGAAGTCCTATTGACAAAAAAAAGAAAGAGCAAAAACGTGTCCCAAATTGCGTTTTACCTGCAGATCATATTAGCTATATCGACGGAAAGAGGAGGTGTGGGGGGTGGTTTTGGATCACATGGACCGCATCGCTATTTTCTTTTTTTTTTTTACGTCCACGTTGAAAATGTCCGGGTAAAATTATAGACAGTAGAAATGTTATAAAATGAAATGCTCTGTTACCTTGTAAAACGTGTTACATTTAACATCGAGGCGATGAATCATTTTTTTTTTGTAGTTTAATGTTTTTCGTTTTCAAACTTGTTGTGAGCCGTAGTAGTACTGTTCCTATTATTTTTGTTCGTTTTCTTTCTTCTTTAATTGCTGTTCGTGAGTCGGTTCTTTGTTTTCACTTCGTGTCTCCGAACAGACAAGTCAAATAGACGGGCAGCTACCGTGCTTAAAATGAATGCTGATTTCTCTTACCGTTAGAGTGTTTTCTTTAATCTTTCTCATTCTCTATCTTCACCCCTTCCCCCTGCCCCCGTATTTTGTCATTACTATTATTTTCTTCTATTCCTTTAGATTTCCCTGTCCATATCAGCCATACATTCTCAATCCCAGCAAACACGCGGGTACGCGATCGTACACACATTCATAGGGTGCGTGTACACGGGTTGTACGCCAGTGATTCGTTCTCAGATTCTTATTATTCTTCTTATTCTTCTTATTCATGCCTATCCCTTTTATAGTAACACATTTCTCGAGTCGTTCCCTGCAAGTTGGCCGAAAGTTCGGCAGCAATCGTGATCCACAAATACGAACGATCCATTCGATCGGGATGTTTTCGTCGCATTCGAGTCGATCGTCTCGTGTCTGCACGTGCTGATCGATCTTTCGGCCCCTCTCATTTTTCTGTTTTTTTTCTTTAAATAGTTAATATATTAAAATATTACAAACTATGGCGGAGAAAACGTTGATTCGAAGAAATAATTAATAGTATGAACCATGTATCCACGGCAGATCCATCCTCGTGCTCGTAACATTTTGAAAACTTGACTCGATTAGTTCTTTTTTTTGTCTTCTTCACTTTTATATAACAATTAATATTATGCTGATATCGATCCTCGAAATAAATAACGTTTAAGAGCTTTGCGAACTGTTAAACGTTCCTAGCCGTCACGTCTCTGTTTAACATTTCACGGATGTTGGGGACGATGCACCTTGAAGAGATGAAAGAGTACAAATTTGCTTCTGTTATCTTCTTTTCTTTTCGTATCTTCTGGGAAATTTAGATTCGTAAAGGTAACTTTTAGGGCTTGTGTATTGTATCGTAACAGTAAATCAATCAGAACTGTACATTTCGGGTGTCTATCTAGAAGGGAGGATTAATATCGTTTACAAAAACGAGTCGAAAGATTCATTAATGATTAATATAGTTAGATGAATGTTTTATCCTGTTGTCTACTCAACTCGTTGCATTCTTCGATCGTTCGAATGCAGAGTGCTAAAAGTGCTATGGACATTAGGGCGCAATATCAAACCTAGAATATATATATAGCCTACCATTAACCCTTATGACTATTTACAAAGTTCATTAAACCAAAGGCTTATCGAGAAACAATACAATAGAACATGATGAAAAGGCACAACAGTTGCACTTGTAATAAACTTATTTTAACTGTGTTCAATGGAAAAATGCTTTGCACTTTATGTCGAAATATTAACCCTTTATGGACGAAGGCCGTGATATCTCAGGCAGTGATGTAATATATCATCATGTCTTTTAATATTTAGTGCACGACTCTCCTCGAACAAAATATATTTATATATTTATATATATTTATATACGTTCTAAAAGCACGCTAACAGTTTATTAACCCTTTGCACCGTTCAATTTTGGTTTTTTTCTCTCTCTGCTTTCAGTTGGCCAGCAACTTTACGATACTTTTTCCCAACTAACGATAAATACGATATTCACAATGAAGGAGCAATGCTAAAAGTGCTGTTGCGTTTCCCCGAAGTCCACGCAACAGGATTACCATACGGACAATAGGAGATTATTTCTACATTTGATCAACGTTTAGAATAATCGTAGAAGATTCAAGGAATTTGAATGCAAAGGGTTAATAGAACATTCTCAGCTTTACATATTCAGCTGTAATAAAGAAAATCCTTTCGTTTTTTTTTTATTATTAATTTCAAAGTATCTTCACTCCCGAAGGGGTTCCTTAGCTGTCCAGTATGCACCCTGCACCGTGAAATACAATATTCATTAAGTGCATTAATGCAATAATACATTTACATGTTACACGCGAATTTCGCTTAATTTATATCTCATGATTGGTAAAAATTGGTCTCCGATGACTTCGAGGGTGCATCATCCCCGCGATCAGTAATCGTCCTTTTTCATAGATTTCCTTCCCTTTGCAAAGAGATAGCTCGCTTCTTCGATTATTTCGAGAATACACGCACATGAACACATACACGCACGCATGCACACACGCGAGAGCGCGCTAAGAGGAAGAAAAGAAAACGCCACGCTTAGAGGTGCAATTCTCCCTTTTGTTCCATTTTTTCTCGTTTCTTAATGAACAGAAGACGAAGAAGAAGGGAAAAGAAGAAGAAAAAAACCCAGAAAAATAGGAAAGATCGATCCATCGGATCGAGAGAACCTACATAAAACATTTCTTTCTTCCTTCCTTATATTTTTTTGTTTCTTTTTGCCATTTCTCTCGCGTAGCATTTTGCCATGCACGTACGTTCTTATACACCGAGACTACGCCAGACCTGAGTGGGCCGATTGACAAAACGATACAAAGAAAATGGATCAGCAGTAAATTGATGAAACCAGGAACCAACGCGTAAAACTTGCAGAGTGGAATCAGAAAGAATTAAAAATCGTCATGGACGCACGATGGAGGATAGATTCGATGGTAATAAGGGGGGGTGGGGGCGCAGGGGTGCGTGAAAAGTGTAAAAAATATGAACCTTGTATGCGTATAAAAAAAGTCTACAGGAAGAAGGAAGTAAAAGAAGAGAAAGATGGAAAGAAGAACGAATTAAGAACGAAGAAATCAGCCCGCTCGAGGTTGGTCCTGGCAGATCGATAATCAGGACACACAACTGACGGTATGTTTTTTTCTCTCTCTCTCTCTCTTTCTCTCTCTATCTCTCTGTGGTAATAATGATACTAATAGTTAATAATAGTAATAATAAGTATAATGACAATATAATCGTAATAATAATGATAATAAGAATAATCGCAGCGAGCGCAGGGTTTTCATACCGTGGCGTATTGTTCTATCTCCTGTCGCAAGCTGCGAGAATAAAATAGCGCTTTTACAATGCGAGAAGAACGTCGACGCGACAGAGAGGGGGTGTTGGCGGTGTGTTGGGGGTGGTTTAAATTATCTAAAAACGTGTCGCCTTTAAACGACAAATAGCTACACTAGCCCGAACAAGTGTAGTGTAATTAATGAAAGGTCACATACATGCACGCACACACAGAGGCACACACACGCAAACATATTCTTTCTTTCTCTCCTACCGGGAGATTGATTATCGTATATTTAGTTATTAACAGGGCGTTTTATCATCATTGGTTCCCTATGCGTTATAACAGCTTGCGAAACACGGCTCTGGTATGGAAACCCTACGTGATAATAGCAGTGATAATGATAACAGTGGTGGTCACAAAGCCCCACCAAATATAAACGTTTTCGGGTGTTGTGTATCGTCGACGATCATTTTCCATCCGCGAGTGTTGTTCTTTTTCATATTCATTCACGTTCACGTTCGTCGGCGACGCCGGTTTGGAAAAGGTTCGTCGATTATACCAAAATCCCGCAACGTTTTTTTTTATTATTTTTTTTTCTTGTAAAACAGCAAACGAAACACCAAGCTATTCTCTAACAATCACTTTCCCCGCTATATGAAAAAAGAACATTCGATAGACAACTAATGGTCAATTATAAACTGTGTTAATCCGTGTGTGGCGATAGTAGAATTTTTTTTTTGTTGCTTTACTTCGATAGAGTACTTCTCTCACTAGACACGATTCAACATATAGAAAGTTTATCGTTATTATTTAATAATAATTATTATTTATCATTTATAATTATTATCTTAAAGCTGTCTAAGGACTCGCTGCGTGGCAGGAGCGTCGTGTTTTTTTTTTTCATCCTTTCATCATTTATTTTTATCCCCTCTTTATATTACTTTGCTTAGTATTTTTTTTTTATTTTTTCTTTTACTGTGTCAGAAGATTTCTTTTGTTTTTCCTCCATTTACTTATACTCTCTCGTTCCCTCTGTCCATCTGTGTTTCATTGTTTTCTCCTTTCCATTTTTCTGTTTTTTTTTTTTCTCGTTAGGTACGCTGTAGTCGTCCTCACTTTAATAACGTGTTTTTTTTATTTCTTTAATGTTTTTTTTTTAATGTGTATGTGTTATTATACACGCGATCGCGCACATCAGTTTAGACAGTGTGTCTAGGTCACCGACAGGTGTACGTGTGTGTATGCTTTATACCTTAAATATCTACTACTTGTTGATGCTTTGTTAATTTGTAATTTGTATAGATCACAATATGTCATACCATCTGCGTCAATTGAACGATTTTCTCTATGCCTTTTCTTTGCCGTTTCCATCAGAACGCTCGGTTTGGACAATATTATACTTCTTGTGCACAGATTGCGGGTTCACCGACCCCCTTAAACTCAACGGAACAGTTTGACAATGCATACAAAAAAAAATAAAATAAAATAAAAGCAGGCGAACATGATAAAACGATATAGAAAGCATACGAAGAACGTGCAAAACCAATCGTTCCGAGGATTATATTATTTTTCCATTAATTTATCTACCTAATTGATCTTTTTAAAAAGCCACAATAATTTTACGAGAAGAAGAAGAGGGCGAAGTGGATGATGACGACGACGACGACGACGAAGAAGAAGAAGAGGGGATTTATGTGTGTCGATGTAATAATTCAAACTATTCTTAAATTGAAGAGGATCGGGATACATCTTCTCGTTGATTCACCCACTCGTGCGTATTCGAATCTGTTATTGTGATTTATATTTCAATATTTATATCATCAAAACCTACGTGCTAAGTAAATTCAGACCAGCCGAAATTGTCGATTTCGAAGGAAATGCAATCAAAGAAATATCTTATCGAAATAGATAATAGGTTCATTGCTAAAAAATAAATAAAATTTTTACTCATCTCTTCAAACGTAAACGCGCCCGATAACGCACGAACCGGGACGCGTTCCCCATTAATTAAATAGCACTTTTATGCGTTTAATGCATCTATGCCGCTCCTCTGCTATCGAGCTCCATTTTAATTCCGCACCAGTGCGAAATATATTTAGATTATTATTTCGGTTAAATCTCGTCTACCGTTTCGATCACGTAGAAACGCAAGAGAACGGATAGATTATTCATCCTCTCATCTTCCTTTTTTTTACTCTTTATTATTTCTTTCCTTTTTCTCTTCGCCCATTCTGAATCCTCCTTTCCCACTCTTTCGTTATCATTGTTGATATTAGCACAGCGTTGCAGAATCGAAGCGTATTAAGATTTTCCTTTCCAATTGAGAAGTAACATCGATTGCGTTAATTCTCCTCCGACACGGTCGTTCCTCGTCTTTGTATATTCATATTCATTTTCGCCTTGTTTTCCATTTCCGTACGTAATCGTTCTTCTTATCTTTTCCTTTGCCCCAACGTCTCTTTGCCTTTCTCGTTTACCATTCGTATCAATCATTAATCTGTTCCTGTCACGCGTTCCTTTTTCCCTTCCCGCGTCCAGGGGACTTAAGGACCTAAGCGACTGCAGGCCCGCAACACCTTCAATTCGATTGATCGCGCGTTGCCAGGTGTTACAGTTGCCTGGGTCCACGGACATTGGCATTTCGTTACAATTATACAGTTATATAGATTCTATATAAATACCTATTATGCATTCGTATAATACATACCTAATATGCAATTGTGTTAGAACTCAGCCGTCACTCAAACGTAACGTAATTACGTACGCGTGCACACCGTCTCTTATACCGTTCGTCTATCATGATGATGGAAATATTCTCTATCTCTGTGTGTGTGTGTATTTATATATATGTATATATAATAGAATGTATGTGTATGTGTGTGTGAGAGGGGAGCTGATTTCTATCGATATCTCATTCGTATTTAATATGTGTTTCACGATCATTGCTTCTTTCGATGCACCTGTGTACGTGTATATGTGTTGGTTGCAATTACGTGGACGCGTGCGTTTATGTACGCGCGCGTATGTGTACATATATATGTATATGTATGACGTGTTTTGTTGTGTATACCATTGTATCTCTGTACTGGCGTCTCTATAATTTCAGACCCCAGAAAATTATCCGAGTCTGCATGCGCACTCTCCCGTACGAATCGGTGAAACAAAACGTAACATAATTAACTTTGTATAATATACATATTATAAGGGATTCGTATTCGGCTAGAATCTTTTCTTTCCTTTTCACCTATGTTATATATTATTTCGTTAATTACTTTTGTTCTTCATTTTTAATAGAGACGTCGTTCAGTTTGCAAACGAGTGCGTACGTCGTCGCGGTTCCTAGATTTGCGATTCGTCGCTCACGCGTCAAGCGAGTGAACACTTCTTTCTTAACCCCCGCCCACCCCCCGACAACTCGACTTAACTGTTCAACGATCATGATAAACGACGAGCGCATTACTCACTCTCCGCACGAAACACAAATTACAGACAACAATTTGTCCACTTTTCGGTTTTCGTTACCTCCTTTCCTCTTCCTACGCTCTTTAAGATCGTCACCAGTTAAGTCGACAAGTGATTGGCCCGCTTTCCACGATCAACGAGACTTTAGTCTAACAACGCGACTACCCACACCACGCTCTCCTTTCTTCCTGCGATATAATCGTTAATATAACAACTATTCATTTATTCATAAATTCTGAACGATCAAATTCAATTGTAACGTGATATCCACTACAGTTCATTTCCCACAGACGATCGTTAAATCTTTCCCCCCCTTTTTGTTCTTGTTCGAGCAAATATACGCGGATCAGCGAATTCATTTAAATCGGCCCGGTGAAAGGCCTGCATTTGTTTTGCAGACAGGAAATTTTTACAAGCAAGTGAAACAAGTAGAAATGGAATAAACAAAAAAATATATATATATATATAAATATATAAAATAAAATCGATGACGGTATAGATAATATACCTTAGGAAATGAACGGTAGCACTCATAACGTTAATCGATGGCAACTCGTAATCCATCTAAGGACATCGCGCAATAATTCTATATATCCACGACTCCGCCGTTGCGTGCCCTCCATGGAATCGCACGAGCGGTAGATTCGTTTCTACTTTTGTTTTTCGCGCACACACACACATCATCTATCCTCCTTTATCCGCTATCCTTTCATCGTATTATTATTCCTCTCTTCTCTTTCTCTGGTTTTCTTTCTATTTTTATATGAACTTTTTTTTGCCTTTCCCAAAAAATTGCCGGTTCTCTCTTAGTCTCCACGATAGATCGGCGTCGACTCGAATGATCCTCTAATCGACCCCGCTTGCTATCGGATCGGCGTGCAACTACGAAATTCTATGCTCGGCAAAATCAGCACTGTACCGATTCTCTGTGAACAACTCTCTCACCGACGATACTTTTGTCTGTAGACAGAACCCATTTCAGGCGAGTTTTGGTGTTTGTTTTTTTTTTCTAGTTGACTACGAGTGACGGTGATAGTGACGGTGTCGATAACGATAACGATGACGGTGACAATGACGATGTCGATGAAAAATGGCGATGACGATGATGGCATAGACTCTGACAAGTTCCTTTAGTTCGCTTAATGACTTGAAAACGAGTTACGGTTATAATTCCAATGTTCGAGTTAAGTTAAAGCCTTTTTCACTTCATTAAGGGAGAGTCTAAATTTGGATTGGGGTTAGGCTGTTGTGAGGTCGATGGTGATGGTACCTGTGCCACCACCGAGCCCCTCCCCTCGGGCAAGACATTCCCTCCGCCACCGCTGTTCATGCCGACGTTGCTTCCAGCACCACCTCGTTCTCTCATTCTTTCACAGTAATCGGCGAATATATCACGGAAACGCGCCCAGGATTTCTCTGGCACGGTGATTGCTGATCTAAAGTGTGTCTTCACCTATAAAAAACGATAATATTATGTGGTTTTTAATCACATGTCTTTCGAGACTATTATTGATGATGCATTTATTATTGATGAATATTTATGTGCATATCAATATTTTGGGATTCTGTACGATTATACTGATGCATATTGATGTTTTGTTATGGAAAGTTTGGCGTGAACCACGTATATGCGAATTGTAATTCCATATACAAGCTGAGGATAAATTGAAATTTCCAAACAATAGACATTCAGACTGCTACTAAATTCTGATGATTTTGACCAACGACTATGCACAGTTCATTTTAACAAGTATTTCGATCACATCACTTACAGTTTCTATAATCGGACCCCCATTTTATTCCCACGTAAGTACATTCGCTACCATTTATATCAGTCCATGCATTTACACGAACCCCCCTTTGCCCCGTGAATCCACCCTTTCAGAATATCCAGCCATGTTAAGACATAGCCTGTATTTTTAGTCGACGTTATGTACGCACCTCAGAAATTCTCATGTAGACACCACGGTTATTCTGGCCGATATCAAAATAGAAATTCTTGCTATCCACGCGCATGTATCGTCCCTCTGGCAAGTCACCCTTGAAACTGCCATCGTCTGTACCATACTCTTCGAGGAGGTCTGTCAACGCGTCACGGAACTCGATCATGCCCTGTGCTGGTATCGCGATCTGCGTCCTAGGTCCTCCCCGTGTGATCGTCTGCGACACCTGTCCGACAATTGTCCCCGTTTCAATAAACATTTCATACATAATTCGTGACAAATTTAAGCATCGTGCATGACGAAAGCGTTTCTCATTTTTGTTAAAACGATGAATGATTCGGTTGCTCTCTTCGACGTGTCTTTTTCTCTTTTTATCTTTTTTTTACCATTCGAAAAGGTTGACCATTTAAAATTCTAGATGATATCCAAAGAGACAGACCCTCTTCCTTATCATTTAGCGTAGAAATTAAATGCATTGGCTGGTACATACAGGGTGACTCACCCGCAGGAAACGGCCGCGTGCATTTTCCTTGAGGTCCAAGTAATACCGCCTGTTATCCTTCGTCATCACTTCCGACTTCAGCTTCCCATCGTCTGGTACGTTCTCCGAGCTTGGTGGACCTGCGGGATCGGTGGTTCGAACAGGAAATAAGCACGCGTTAAATTCTTGAATCTCGAATATCGTTGGATGGGTTCTTATCGATTATTATTTTATTGGTATTATTGAAATAGTTCTGTCAGTGTTAGAAGATAAAAATGGATGGCAGTGTGCTATTCGTGGCGATTTTATAGATAGACGGTCTGCAGTGAAATGTCGAACCTCCTTAATATTTTTAATTCAGTTTTTAATTGTCCCTTTTTAAATAGATATCTACGATCTGATAAGGAAACAGTACGTTCGTAATAAATAATAACGTGTAAAACTTTCCGCAAAATTTTCGCATGAGTAAGATCGTCGTTCTTAGTTACGATATTGTAAAGAAGATGAAGCAAGTTCAATGATAACGCACATCGTTATCTTCACGATTACTTTAACATAGTCTTTTGCATCGATGTATCAACAGAATTGCCCAACGTCTTACGATTAAATTCATTTGAATTATTTCATCAAAAATATCGATGCTCACGTACAAGAACGGTGAACGTGGCAAAGCATAAATGATAGAATTCAATAAATATTTTCTACCTGCACGCGACCAATTGTGTAGTCAAATATAAATTTTCTACCGACGTCGAGTCAACGTTTATATTAAAGAAAGTATCGTTCAACAAGAGATTGCGGTTTACCTAGAGATGCATAAAAGTCACTAAACGTCGAAAGGTAGTTCCGAAACTCGGATGCTGTGCTGAGTGCCAGATAGATTTGGCTTCTCCTTCCATCTGCGCCGATCTATAAAACAAAAGCACCCTCATATCATTTGTTTTCCATGTTGCCTGACGTAATAATATAATCAACTTTCATCCTTTTGCCTTTCTAATAGACAAACAAATTGGCCAACGCAAAAGGCGTTGAAAAAGGATAATTTGAAAAATACCTCGGCTACTTTGATAAACCTTCCACGTCTGTTCTGTTTCACATCGAGATAGAATCTTTTACTCTGGATCTGCAGCATTTTCGTCGCCAACTCCTGCTCGACTTGCTGACTTTGTTGGCCTGAAAGCATTGCACAAATCCAATTAACATTCACATATTTCTTCCTTCATTAATTCGTTTCAACTAGTCTTCTATAAAACAGCCTCGTTTTGCTATTATTATATCGGTTTGGATAATTTTGATTTTCAACAAAAAATATTCCTGATCGGAGTGCTATAACATAAAGCAATGGACAAAATGTTCTAAGTCACACCTCTTAAATCTACATTTAATTTCCCCATAGGATCCTATGCTCTACCATAATCACAGATATTGCTTAATCTATTCTAAGTCGAACTAACTGCTCAGCGAAATCTGACAAAATGTGTTGGCATGATGGCATTTCACAAACAATATCAAAGCACTAGTTTCAAATAAAAATTTGTTTTTAAAAAGAAAATTGTCACAAATTGCAGCTAATATTCTACAATTAATTTACACGCATCGTGGTTTCTACTATAATTGCAATCCCAATTTCGTTCGAAACGAGTTTATCTAAATCACAATAGTCTCCTCTAAAAAATAAAAATGAAAAGAAGCATAAACACATTAAAGGATTAAAGGATTAGCTACCGATGAAAGGATTCCTCCTCGATAAAAAGAGGATCTATCCAATAGTTGCAGCGATTATCATGGCTATTTCCTGGCTGTCGAAGAGGAAGAATTTCCAGGGGTGGGAACGTGGGCTGGTCACAGGGACGAGGATGAGGGGGTGAGTTCGGAAAGAGGTCACCCAGTATTTATTGGGTCAGCTCTTTGCCGGATTCCCCCGAGCTACGAGAGAGTTTCTGGGTCGAAGAGGCGCTGGAAATTCGATGATCGTCAGACGAGGACAAGGTAAACCTACGGTGCCCCGATTCTAACGAAGCTTCCCTAGGTAGGTGAATAAGCCCCGGAGTCCTGTAGGAACAGGGAAGGACGCGTATCGATAAGGAAGGGGGAGCGAGGAAGAGAGAGGGTTAGATGAAACCGTGGAGCGATGTTGCTAGTCCTCCTCGTCCTCGTCGATCAATAACAGCTGCACCAAACAGGTCAACGACCCGTTTGGTGCCCTACTAGGAGCAGGGGATACACCACTGCCTACATTTTTTGTGTTATCAGCCTTGTTATCACCTTTCCGCAAGGATGAAGATCTTTTGGCCATGGGCGAGTTTAGTGGGCAGAAACGGTCATGGTCGAAAGATAGTACAGATATAGGAATGTTGGGTGGGAGTGGATAAAAGGGACAGGGTGGAATTTTCTTATGGAAATGAAATGGTTTTTAATTTGAGGTAATTGTAAATATTTCTATGATGGGAATTTGTCTGTCGATAAAGAATTCCATATTTTAGGATGCCGGTGGTAATAAAAGAAATATAAACGTAGTCGAACACAAAATTTGCGATGAATATTTCATTTCAATTTTTTGGATCTTCGAGACCACCTTTATGTCCTATTGAATGGAGAATAAATTATTGATTTAATTAAAACCGACTTTTTTATATTGGCAAAAATGTCTAGGTTGAGAAAGTTCACGAATTATTCCCGATGTTCCGAGATTCAGGTCGTTTAAAATTAAAATACATTTCCATAGCCACGACATTAAATTAAAAACGAGTCGCACAAAGCACCAAGTAATTCTAGATAGATATATTAAAAAATACTGTCTAGAAAAAAATGAACCGAACATTCAATTCCGATACTAAATCACTGCAATCCAAAACAACTAAATGCAATGACTGGAATGACAATGAAAACTAATGATCGACAAGGGGTTCATCAGGAATGATGCATCTTCAACAATTTCAAGCATCTAGCTATCCCCCTTCCTAGCTCAGTGCCCGAAGGATTGATCTCCTGCGCGAAACGTGCGTCGAACGATCGATCTAAGTGTAAAGGGTTTCCTTCATTATTACGTACTGGACTGTTGCAGGCTGCCCGGAATTGGGACAGGGCTGAGATCGCCCTGGAAGATCCTGCTCTTGAACATTCTGCTTGTTTCTATACACACGTTACCGATAGTTCATGCACCTGAACCCTGCTGCGCCCCTATCCTTTTCCTCATTCCCCCTTCCTTTGTACCAAATTATTTATTTTCCTCCTCCCCTTCCCCCCTCTTTCTTCCTGCATCACCCTTTCCCCAATCGATTACTATTTTCCGTTGTTTCCGCCAGTTCTCGAGCAGCTTATCTCTTATTCTTCCACCGTCGATTCTGAGCCGCTTGGTGCGCATCTCGCAGCCGGTTAATCCGCAACCTAGAGCCCTCAAAGGCACCCCTCTATCGCGAGCCTGGAAATTGGGACAGGGTCGAGAACACTTCACAAAGAAAGAGCCTCTCTCTGCTCGACATCCCTCTGTGTGTCCGTCAATATGTCTCGCACACTCTTCCTGTCTTCTCTCCCTTTTCTCTTTCGTCTTCTATCTCACCCTCCACTCCCCCGCCCTCTCATAACAGTCCCTTTAGTCTGTGACCACCATCCGAAAAGACATTGCTAAGAACCCCTTCCGCCTCCTCGATGGACTCGGCATGTTTGTTTCAAATACTAGTTCTCTTCTCGATCGTCCACCCACTTTTTCCATCCCCTTCTTCCTGCATCTCCGCGCATCCAGGCTCACCATCACACCCGTCCGTCATTTTCCATCGAACTCCACCCTCGCACCACCTTGCCTCCGCCACTCTAGGTCACCATTTATTATCAGGCGACAGAGGACCCGTTTGATCTGCCTTCGGCAGTTACGACCGATCAACTAACATTCTCGGCTCACTTGAGATACATTTACGTCCCAAGGGACACCACTGCTCAGTTAACATTGTTAACGCGAACTTATATAAACTTCCACGATTCTCTAGGCAAGTCCTCGACAATCTCCAGTTTAGATAACTCCCCAAGTAGTGTACTATTCCCTCCGATTGCCACTTTCCATCCTTTCCAAAGGTTCAATCAAACCCTCGAAGACCGAAAAACGCCGCCCTTGCGTCCTCTCCTCTCGTCAAGCCTATCCTTCACCGTCCCATGAAACTGCATCCCATATCTTCCACCGTCTGCAAAGACTCTCCATCAATTTCAATTTTCTCTCCCATCAACCAGCTTCAGCCGCGATCCTCGTCATTATCTTCAGGCTCGTGTCATCCTCACGTTCCTTGCTGCCGCTGGCACCCGTTGCCTTCTTACGTAACCGGCACGTCCTCTCCCATTCTTCCCGTGCAACGGTCAACTAGAGATCCTCCGGTGAACGTTTCTCGTGCGGCCGCGGACGCATCCCGGTTTTACGAGGCGAACCCGACGTGGACGTCGACGACGACGTGGTACGAAGTGGGCGGGTGCATTGATCTCTGCGCCTGGAACGCGACTCGTGGCGCTGCACCGACCTGCCTCAATACGAACTGCATATTTCCGTTCTCCCTTCTACGTTTCGCCCCTCTGCCACGGGCACCATCGTTTCTATGAACGGCCACGTCCGACGACGGCTGCTCTGCCTTCGACGCCTCTGCGCGTCGACGCGTCAACCCTGGCCTCCTCTTCTCTTTACTCCTGTGTTCGCCACGCACACACTGCCATAGCTCAGGAGGTGTTCTGGTTTGAACTTCTGGTTTTGTAGCGTGGTTTCCTTGATTGGGTGGAAATTTTGCTGGCCTGCGCTTAGATCGATGGCTGCGTTTATCGCAGGGTTACATTTTATTGCGGTTTTTGTTTTCCATGGCCGGATATTGAATTGTCCGTTCAGTGGTGTATTTGGCGGGTCGAATATCTTGTAGTTTTTCTGGATTTTTTCAAGTTAACTTAATTCTCCGGGGCCGGGTCGAAAGTGGAGAGATTTTGTTCCATTTTAAGATCAAAATGACTTTAAAATATCTGAATACTATTAATAGCATCGCCATTTAGATATCTTTTTTGATCTGGCTACCTTTATTGTACCTAATTCCCTCGATATTAAGCATCAGTGATTCTTGAACACAGGCAGTGAAGATTCTCCGTACGGTATGAATGCGTTGAGCGCATGCATGATTCATGATGAACACGAACTCATTGAATTTTTATCCGTTAGAAACGAGATAGAGGTTTCCTCGTAATACTCTGCGGCTCGATCCCCTTGTGTTCAATATATTTCTCCCCAGTTCGTGCTACACGTCTCTTGAGCAAATACTCCAATACCTTTACCATAATATCTATTGCAATTACTATCTGGCAAAATGTTATGTTGATGGGATACTGTTCAATTAAAATTGAACAGAGAGAAACGAGTATAACCGCTACTGTGTCAGTGATGAAATACCGCGAACAAGACAACTAATTGACGTTTTAATGGAAATGTCTGAGCACCTAGGCGTAATCTACTTAATGCGTCTGACTGTGGGTCGGAGGAACTAGAGAACTTTCTACTGTGCAAGTGCATATGTAGAATTCATTGCAGCCTTTAATATCTCGTGGTAAATTTCTTTCGTAGCTTTCAAGGAATAAACGTGAACCAATATTTACGAAACTTTGCCAAGAACGTCGAAGCAAAAGTATGAGCAATCGGCTATTTCGTCACTGATCAGGAAAGTCAGCCGAAAAATGTATTTTTTCCCAGCTGACTCACAGTCAGTAATATGAATCTCTGATATTGCTATCAGTATGATTGGTCATGAAACTTTTATATGTTGTAATATTTGAGCTAACTTATTTTGACAATCATTAATTCTCTATATAATAAATCTCTATCTGAAAAATGGTGAACAGTAAAATATATCGTCTGGCACGACAATTTTAACTGTTCAAAGTCTAACGACTGGTCTAAAACGTCACAATACATGCTTGTTGAATCGCGGAGCAAATTCATTGACGTAGCGGGCATTAATTAGGGACAGATTTCAATGAACCTCGGGAGTCGAAGCGAATGTGAGGTTAGACGAAACACGATTCCCTGTTTCGAGACTGAACCATGATCTAAACGCTAGACGACGAGTTTTTATGATGCGAACTAAATTCTATACGCATCGAATGAACATGAAAGACTGATGATTCCAGGTTCCTGATTTCATTACAATATTCGTCAGCACGAATGACGAAAGCGCCAATGGATTTCTGCGAATTCCGCGTTCGTCTGTTTCTCACGGTCGGTAAATTATCTCTGTGGGAGACGTGGCTGCCGATAAAGAATGCGAACGATATTCGCCAAGCTGCATACATTATTTTCTAGTTGTTCAAAAATGATAGTTAACATTAAAAAAAATTTTTGCAACGCTCAAATTTAAACGAAAAGTCTAGAGAAAGATATTCTTATTTTCTGAGAGAATCGTGCGAAGGGAACCAGTTTTTTCATCTCGCCCGAATTTGCTATTTTTAATCTCAAGTTTCTTAACATTTACCGCCGTTACTGAATCATCGGACAAGTATTTCAGTAGCGTATGGACACGGCACATCGTTCCTATTTCAGCTTCTAGAGCCTTTTTTCTTTGCTTTGCTAAAATGCCAACATTTAAGAAAACAGGACTTTACGTCCCGCGACCTAACCTAGGCGACGTGCAAAAGTCCTAGGGATGTTTTTACTACGGGGAAAAATGAAGAAGTAGATTCACGGTTTCTAATATACATATTATGAATGCACCCGTTTTGTAAAATTTGAATAGGATAAGGCGCGATTAGTTATTTAAATTAATTTTCATTGTTTCCAATTCAAGTTCTATATCTGTAGGTCTGATTTGTATGTGCATCAAGGATGCTTCATTTCATTGCAATTGTACGACATCCAATTATTTACCATTCACTAGCAAAATGCTTGAATAAATAAAACTAGCGATAACAGTTTATCAATATCGTCTAGTATTTCGAATAAATGGCACGCTATTAATCTCGAACTAGCATGATTATTGAGCAACAGCTACCTTCAGGGCACCAGTACTGTATTTTGCCAATTGTGTCAGCCCAATCATTCGCTGTGTTTTGTTGACCATCGCCTTGCGAAATTTCGACGATTTCTCCCATGGTACAGATTTATCCAGACACTTGCAGCAAGAGTACAAAAAAGTCTAACCGCGATTGCAAGAACAGTTTACATTGCAAAATCGTCATTCCAATATCTATCTGCGATCACTCTAAAGCTTTGCAACCGCATTTCAAAAACGTTTTTATGAGAACACATTTGACACAGTCACTCAATACAATGCACAATAACAATAAAAGACTTAGTATATTCAAAAATACATTATTCCCCAAATGGCAGTGTTCGAAAGTGAAACACACTGTTTAAAAAAATTATTTCACAGATCAAATAAAACACTCGCGCAGCTTGCTCGAGAAACTCAATCACAGATTTCTCGCGTGTCGCGGCGAACTCGATTGATCGCACGAGTGACTCGCAGTCGGTCGACCGATCGCAGACTCAGGCTATCTTCACGGTGCAACGGCTTCAAACCGGCATTACCGCTAAAAGATTAACGCAGGATTTCCAAGCAAAGATCCTCGTACACACCAATCAGTTTATTCGAAACTTTCACAAGCACCCAGATATTATGTGGAGAACAGATAAATATAGGCAAATGATAGAAACAGAGAAAGGAAACCAGCGCCAGAGAGAAATCGTTGCAACGATGTGTCACAATGGGAACAGGGTGAAAAGAGCGTCAACGTAATAACGTAGTCATGTCGCGATGACACATCGCGTTTGCTCCACTGGCCGGCATCGCGAGTTTTTGCACTTGATACCGTACGGCTTGTTGCACGACCCCGCGATACATATTGTCGAATGAAAGGCTGGACACTGCAACGATACCGATAGAAGAGGAACAACGACGCGCCGTCGAACACGAAATCGTACACGAATGACGTGCCGGTCATTCATGGAGCCCGCCGTCATGCCGATGGAATGCGCACATCATGGTGGTGAAATTCTACCGACCAATCAGCGCCCGCCTAGCACCGGCTTCTGCGCGCGAACCATGCGCGCCACGTGACTTCACCGCTTGTCCACGTGACATTGTTGCGCCTCCCACCGCGCAACCCAGCTCACGGCATGATCGCATGACGTCACGACCAGCTGACTGCGCTAGTACGGTTCCCTACTCCTCTTCCTCGTCCTGCTACCAGGCACTGCTGCTACTTGTACTCTCCCTCGACTTCCATTTTTCGATGAATCCATTTCAAACGCTCCGAAATTGACGCGTTACCAACGCGACTTGCCCGCACACCGAGAATAGCCACAGAAGGCTGTTTCGGTATGACGAAGATTTCGTTTTCGTAGACATATTGGAAACCGAGGATGCACGAACGATGTAGGGGAATTATTTGGAATAGCGATTTTGAAAACAGATCTGCCAGCTTGGGCGTATATTCCTGTGATAACAGTATCTATTGCACCAGTTAAATTTGAGAATTATCGGCGAAAGTAAACGGGGCAATATTTTTCCTTAAAGATGTGAAACATGCCGACATTCTGGAGAATAGATTAATGTTTATCTTTATGCTTAAATCTACGCTAAGATTTATGACCCTGGTCTTCCGATACCGCTCGATAAATCCGGGGTCAATATTGCTAAGTAAAATGTTGGCGGAACTGGTTATATAATATTTGCAGGATATTATTCAACACAGAAATGTTAACGAGGCTGTTTTATAATTGGATAATAAAAACAGTTTTAAAAAATATTCTAAAGTTCTTATACTTGATGGTTTCATTTTTCTTTTTAATATAAATTTACTCACCAGGGTCAAAGTCAGCACCCCCCGCATCCATTCCACCTGGATTTCCATATCCTAAAATGCAAAAATGATAATTGTTAGTAACAATCACGAGGATTGTGAATATTAGAATAACGCTCGCAAAGAATCAATCCTATACCATCATTAGACATTATAAACTATAGATACCAAAATAATTTTTCGTCAACCTGGGATTCGCTTGAACACAGCTTAATAAGAACAGGCTAACTTTTATTATCTTGGTATTACCGTACCAAAAACAAAACAATCCAAACCCGTCTCCATTACTACATTACTACATTAATAAAACAAACGGAATAAGAAACAGGTCGCCGGCGTGCTCGCGACATTTTGAAATCTTATATCTGGGACTCCAAAATGAAGCACACATAGATCGTGCAAACATGGCTAGACCTGAGAAATACTGAGCTATTACAATTTAATATAAACAACGAACACTAACGATGGGAGTAACAGTTTTGCAAATGGAATCGATGTTTCGATTACATACATTCGTTATTAAGTAAAATGAGCGCTGAAATATTATAATTGGCCATACGTGCAAAACCTTGCAAGTAACATTGACATACTGCCGCAACGCCGCTTAATTATTGACAAACTATTCTAACATCGTTCTGCATGTCGCCCGTGAGAAGCATTACATAATTTTACGCGTAATCAATCACGTTACATCAATCACATTTATCGTAGTATCTTTCCTCCGCCTAAGAAACCACGACAGTGTTACGATTTCAACAAGTACATGATAACACTAGTTCCGAATGTATATGTACAAATTTCCAAATATTGATTAATATCATAAGCCCCCTGTGAATATTTGTATTCCGTAATCATTATTTGTTCAAGCATCGAATGGCAATACGCTGCCTTTCGATTCTCGTTTGATTATCGATAGGCACACGTTTATCGGGACTCCCATCGATTGAGCATTTTTCAACGATAATCGAATTATATACTCCCATCGCTAGCGATGCCACCATAGATATATGTACGTCGTGGCCGTTTCGTTTCGAGGCCAAGAGCCAGTTACATACTTCTGGAGTGGGGATTCGCTTATGGCACGTGTGAAATTTACGCGAATCGTGGCCAGACCGTGGTCCGTCGATTTGCTTGTGCACGCCTGCCGATGTATGTATACATATACATATATGGACGTACATACGCTAGTGTACCTTCTGTGTGTACACGTATTATATGTGGCTGCATGTATCATATGCGTGTGTGCCAGATAGGTGGATCGGCGAGTTACATCACGCATATTCACTCGGGACTATTCCGGTTGTCTGGCCGAGCACGGTCAGTGTGCCTGTCACACGGAACTGACAAACAGAGGAGGGTTCACGTCGAGCGCGACTTTCAAAAGAAACACCTGGGAGAAGCGACGCTGCTATGCACGAAAGGCGTATCGAAAGTTACGAATGCTCACAACTTCGGAGGGCTGTAGACGTGGAGGAGAAAAAGGAAGCAAGGGAGAAAGAAACGAAAGGAGGGAGAGAAGAAACAGAAAAGGCCAAAAAAAGGGGGAGAACAAAATTAAAAGCGCGAACCTGAAAGGGACAGAGAGATATGGTGTACACACGCATGCATGTGTATGCATGTGTTGAGAAAAAGGGAGAAAGCGAGTGAAAAAGAGAGGGATGGACCGAGTACGGGGCGCGAGGCAAAGAGGGAGCCAGCGTGAAAGAGTGACAGAGATAGAGCGTATGCGAATGAGAGAGAGGCGTAATGAAAAGAAGAGAGAGAGCGCGTGAGTAGGATGAAGGAGGAAAGAGGACGGGGTTTGTCTCTCGGCCGATACGCGGCCGGCCATCTTGGATCCTGGGTATCGTTGAAAAATAGCAATTCTTTTCGGCGGTTGACAGAACGCCACGAGGACTGAAAGGAACGATCGGGCGTCTGCGTGCCCGCAGCCCCCACAGATCGTACGCGGAGTAACGACGCGGTTCAAACGCGACGGAGGTCGTCCCGTTTGCTCAGGGAAAAGACGGTCCTGGTAACCGGAGGCGCAGCACACGGTGCCACGGGCACGGAAAGATGTCGGGTCGCGCACATTTGCAACACGTATCAGAAATCGTGTCCGATACGGAACATGTCGGACATTTGTACACTCAAAATCGTACGATCTTCTTATCCTTACTTTGCGGTTGATCGTCCAGGCTTTCCCGGTCAGACATTGCTCTTTAACGCGGTCTCTCTCTTCGGTTCCACGCGTCTTCCCTCGACGTCTCGGCAACAGGCCCCAAGACGACCAAAAATCTCCGTCACTGTCCGTGGCACGACCCTGATATATCACCACTAACCAGCCAGCTCACCAACCCAGCACACCACTTGCGAATTTTTCACTTCTTCACACACCACGGTCCGACCGCCGACCGACCGTCCGTCCACGGCACCAGTCGTCACCACCACCACCACACGCTCGCTCGCTCGCTCTACACGGTTCCACGCTCGCTGGCCCGACTCGCACTCGCCCTCGCTCGCTCGCTGCTTCGTCTTTCACTCTTGCTCCACCTCCGAGTCCCGTCACGGTGCGAGAGAGCGAGATACCGCTACACTTGCTCTATGCGAACGCACACAATCCAGACCTTTCGTCGTGTGATCTGCGCGTGTCCATCTATATAAGACTGCTTCATAGCCACGACACGACTGTTCTCTCCTTCTCTTTTGGATTAACGATAACAATCCACTACCTCTCTCTATCGCTCCTCCGCTCTTTTTAGCGGTTCCTATTGCTTTATCTCTGTTTTACTAACTGCAAGCTTCGCGTGCGAGCGAATGGTGGCAGCACCGGATGCTAGCTCGTATCTCGCTTTCTATCGAAAGCTATCGTATCGAATCGCGAGGACGTCCATTTTATGTTCGACCTATCGAACCAACTTGGTGGCGCTATAGTACATAGACTTTCGGCTCCTTGGTGCAAATCGCGCATGCGCAGATTAAGGGATGTTTTTTAAATTGAATATGGTTTGGAGCAGTTTATAATTCAGTTTCATTTAATTATCTCACTTGAGTTTGTCCGAATGATCATATATGTAAATTTGTATTTTAACGACTGTTTATAATTATGCTGAATCTCAGAAGGATTTGCGTTAGTTCAAGCTCCGTTCAGTCAAATAAACGATATTTTTAAGCGTGGACAGACACATTCTGGTGTCCCAAGTATTTCATACTTTGGGCGCAATTGAAAAATGCTGCAGATTAATTGAAACATTTTATTCATTATTTTTTAAGCAAAAACACAACAAAATTCAAGTACACTTATTCCTTACACGTTTACTTTAATTCAACTAAAATATAAGTATACGATATAACATGTCTCGTGTAAGATGCAATGTTAATGCTTGTATGCTCATGAATGTGTATGCACATCAGTTGTAAATACTCGATGAACATGTTTGTTGACATGTGAAAAAATGATGTATCCGTTTTTGTTTGGTTTCCGTATGCATGCCCAGATAATACCATCAAATACCATGGAACCATTATCATCCCTGACCAATTGCATAAAATTTCAACTGTTTTATAAATCACTCGTCAGTAGCCTTCGTTTTCTCGTCGAAGTGAATGCTTTGAAATGGTTACAAAAATGATAGCCGCGGAATAAGGCACACAATTGATGCAACGCGTTATTTAATATAGCGACATATTTACTCTTTAATGTAACTGGATGTCAATGAATTTCTATTAGTTATATGGTTCGTCCTGGATATTGTGTTACACATATATGTATACATATGATGCTTGGGGAATCTAAAGCTTCGCAGGAACGATTGTGCCTATATTGCAGTTGTGATAATAGTTTTATTCTTATTACCAGTATCATTAAGATTATTATTATTATTCTATTATTATTATCATTAATATTAATATTAATATTATCATTATTATACTTGATGTTGCTAATGTCTGGATGATCAGTAGTTTTGTATATACAGGTATCTTTGAGGTATGTTTCGCCTTATGATATGGGGTATATATATATATGATTTTTCACGAACCACGTCTATCGTTCAACTTACATAATATGCAAACTGAGGTATTCGATCTACGAGACACAACTCAACTAAAGCATGAACTATGGTTGTAACAAGTGCAACTCCATTGTGTGTATACATTTATGTGTATCGAGTGAAACGTGTCTCCTCTATTTCGACTTCACGTATCTATTACAAAACAACATGCTCCTTTCTTTTACTCGTCCAACAAAAAACCAGTGCAGCAATTTAATGCTTTTTTTGTAAACTCTCGTTTATATACATCTTAGATTAGCTGGTAACCGCCACAATACAGTTAAGTAGTTCACACTTCGTTACCAATCCTTCTAATCTTCAACATCTACTCTCCGTAATCCTAGCTCGAAACGTATTATCGCAACCTGTATGACTGTTGTACATTATTATTATCTAAAGCGTAGCTCAATCATTGAAACGTTCTTTCTAGTTTCCTCCACGAATGTAGAATTTCTATATTGTTTAGGAATTTAAAACTGTACGAATGCACATCATGGTTTTCGCAATTCTTACAATTTAAAAACTCGCAACGTGAGCAGTTGAAACATTCCTAAGCGAAAGGCCATCTAACGTGGTACGTGGAACGCCGCTAGTCTTTTTTTGTTTTTTTCTTCTTATTAGTGCTTTAAAATGTACGTCCTAGAATAAGTTTTGTAAAAAATATGCCTTAGTCACTTTGATGTAATATAGTACGCGTGTATGTACGTACATCTGCGTGTACTGTGGGTATTTTGCGTATTCCTTGTGTGTACATGAGTATGTGTGTGTGAATGCTTATAAAATATCAGAGCGAGAGAACAACGGAAACAATAGTAATGTGGCGCGGTATGCTTTGATCATTTTTTTTGTTTGCTTTGTTTTACTCCGATTCGCAGAGCTCAGACTTAACAATTCATTGTACTTATACAATCCAGAAAACCGATTCTTCGAATCTCAATAAGCTCGATTCAATTTCACATGACATCGCAACGAAATCCATCCGTTAAAAAAAAAGAGAAAAAAACTGAAGAAAGAAAAAAAAATTGAACAGAAACGAAAAAAAGAAAAGAAAAGAAAAGAATATGTGCACCAAGTTATACATACTGACGATAATGTCGAAAAATATCGTACATGTATAAATATATACGCTTCCACGCATATAACGAAGTCTCCGGTGAAACACGATTTGTGTGAGCGATCTCTTACAAGCTATTTACAAAAAAAATGAATAGCGATACGTAGGCTTTTCTGCTATAATTATTCTTCGCTGCTCTTGAGCATACCTCTATGTTTCAACAACCTTTTTGTAAACTGCCGATCTACAGGGTTCACTGTCTTCTTCATGCGCGTCTTTCAATAGTTTCCTCCGCTGAATGCAATTAAGAACGCATAACAATTAATATATTAATATAACGAAGAACGTAATGTTAAATGTCGATGGTTTGTTCGCTGTATCCCCATCAACGTGTACGCGATATACATATAAATCAACAAATAGTACAACGTCAGAGGCTTACGATACTTGTTAGAAAAGGACGGCCTTGACATCAGTACTTGTAAAACGTCCCTGTGGAGACCGAACCGCGCTCGTCTAACGAGGCTCCCGATTAAAAATACCCGTGAAATGAAATCATTGGATGTGGCAACAAGCCGCCTTGCACGGTATCGGGGTCTCGCCCTCTTGCCCGTACAACGTTCGTGACTTAAAAACTTTCGGGTCGATCGACAGAAACGGAGAGTTCCCTGTATAACAGCTCTCGTACACTTCGAAAGCCTCGTCGATAGGGATGTTACTTTTCTCTCCAGGGAGCTTCTTCTGCGTTGGAACATCCATCTCCTGCACAGACTTATTTGGCACTAATTTCAACGATGTTGACGGACCTGCCTTCAAGTTTACGTCGTCTTCGACACTTGTTACGCTGTCACGTGCCAGTCGATAATATTTCTGCACGTACTCCATATTAATCTGTTCTACTTCCATAGTGTCATCCTCTGCAGCTTCTCCTTCGAACAGTACTCCTTCGCTTTGCAGCATTCTCTTCGGCGTTATCACAGGCTCGATAATTTCAGCTTCCCAGCACTCCAATACGTCAGGTTCCTCTATGCTGTCCAGAGAACCGATTCCGCTTCCGCTTTCTTCATCCTCGTCGCTGCTGCTCCTCTTACTCTCCTCTATAATCTTCTCAATGATCTGTTCGCTCGTTTCATTTTTCGCGTTCCCTTTATTAATCGTAGAAGCACCGTGGGGATTCCTTAAACTCGGGTCCAAAACGGAAGTCGTCAATAACTTGCCTTCCTCAGACACCACGATCTCTCCCTTTTCGAACGTTCTCACATTCATCGTGTTATCCTCGATGATTCCTTCGTCCTTGTCCTCATCGTCCACATCCTCGATACGTTTAATCTTCGTCTCCGCATTGTTAACAGAATCCCGTATATGCGATCTTCCCTGTTTCTTCGTTCGCCTTGCATTGACTCTCTTCGAGTCCACCCGAGAGCTTGAAGCAACCCTCATACCCGCAACGCTATCCTTCTCAGTCAATTCGCAAACGTCACCAACAACATTCTGCTGCTGCCTAATCGGATTGTTCTTCCTCCTGGAGTTGTTCATCAGCTCCTCCTGTTGCCCACAGGAATCCGATGAGGACACCACTTCGTGGTCCAGCTTCCCATCTACCGCGTGTCTAGCCACTCGTCTTCGTTCCTCAGTTCTTCTCTTCGCGTCTTTCTTTTTCCTCGAAGCCCCACTACTACCGTTACCTCCCTCACCCTGTTGTTCCTGTTGTATACACTTGACGTTGTTGATCCTTGCGAACTCACCGCAGCTGGCGACGCGCGACAACGAATTGTCCGCGACGTTATTAGCAGATAGTGCAGGCATGGGGTTGCCTTGCAAGTTTTTTGGCGGCTCTTCGTCCATATCGTCCTCGTCTTCCTCGCAGTCCATCGAGACGGCCGACGTGATGAACAAATCCGGCGATTTCTCTCTGCGAAGCCATTCGGTCACCGCTTCCGTGATGGGATAATCGGACAATCGAGTCTGACTCTCGAAGCCTGAATCCTCGTTGGACGCCTCGATGGCTTCTTCTTTACTCAAATGATTGCCCATTGATTTGTCCAGCACGAACTTGTGATTGGATACCTGTTGATCTTGGTCCTCTTCCCTGGTCTTGGTACTATCATCGGACAGCTTTTCGATTACCGAGTCCGGCTTCGAGTTGTTGGAAACTGCGACTTTCTCCACATTCTGAGTCAGATCGGGTAGCTTCGTTTCGTTTTCCGTCTCCGTGGCACCGTCCAGGTCGGGGCCAGGCGTCGGTTCTCTCACGAACTTCGAACCCTTCGCGCTGTATTTTCGTTTGGCCAGATTGTTCGACGAGGATGATTTATTATTCAGCAGGGACTCGTGGTTCTGATCGTCCCGAATCGCCACGTTCTCCGCGTTCTTCGGCGTGATCGATCTCGATCTCGTTTTATCGTCGTTCGTTATTACCGGTGACGATGGTCTGGACTTCGTCACCTTGACTGATGTGTCCCCGTTTTTAGAATCAGAGTCCAGTTTCCCGTTCACCAGGCTCCTCTCCGCGTGCATCTTTTTACTCGGTCGTAAATCGTTGGCACTCGATGATTCGTTTGTCGCTGGTTTCGTAGTGCTTGGCAGTTTGTCGACCTTGTGCACGACGTCGTTCGTCGACGTTACAGGGTCCTCGTTTTCAGGGAGGCAGTTATTCAGTCTATTCGCTTCGTTATCCCGGTCGATCGCGTCCGGCGACGTCGATTGACCGTTTTCTACTAAGGCAGGCGTCTTTTCTGCTAAATTACACGCCAGTTGCTCATCAGACGTGCTGTCCACGATAAGTTCGTCGCTCTGATTCATCGAATCGCTAGACACGATGCCGTTACACGGCTCGTTGGTCTCGTTATCGACGGAGGTGGCGTCCGACGATATTGTGCTCGATTGGTTCGGCGTGGAGCTTTGATCGAACGTTGGGGGGCTGACGGAGTTGCTTGGATTTGAGGGTAGCGAGGCATCAGATTTCACGACTTGCCGTAGCTGAAACTCCTGGCATTCGGGGTTCAGCGGCCGATTGCTGGCCGTTGTGGTGGTCGTGGCCGAAGTGGAACACGCTTTCCAAGACAGCCACGGGGGCGGTAGACCTGTATCACACTCGGAGCTGTACTCTCCTTCCTCCTCGTCCTCCGTGTTACCCTGGATTCAGCAGAGAAAATGATAATTTTCGATTTCGAACGAAACAAGACACTGCGATTCATTGTAGTTCATTAATTTTATACCGCACGAATTTTGTTTGCAGAATAATAAAATGTCACACAATCCCATTAAGTATTGTTGAGTCTATTTAATAAACAATTTGTGTCCCCTTACCGTAGCAAGTCTTCTCGGTTTCCTTCTTTTTTTCTTCTTTCTTCGCTGGGCGTAAGCTGCCGACATGGCCGCCACATCTGTGGTCCTGATCATGGGCCCAGCCTGCATTGTAACACCTTCGACAATAAAAACACCATTGATTAAACCACCGCGTGTAAACCAATCAAGAAAAACAATTCCACGAAGTATGCATCCATTCCAGAATTCCACCTTACGATCGACAGGTCGAATCCCAGAACAGGAAGACAATTATAAAACGCGCATCGAGGGGCGACGAAGCGCATCCAATTATCGAGCTTGCTTACACGATTTCTACGACTTTTCGTTCGTTCCTCGAGAACAAGCTTCGCGGGAGACGCGGACGGCTGCAGCTATTTTGAAACGTTTCTATTTGAGACGACGTGGACTGTGAATCCGTCGCCGCCCCTCGTGCGGTTCGATTCGAATGTCGATGGCGTGTGTACCGCATCATCCCTTCGGTGAGATCTATTCGTGTGAGTCAACGGGGGCCCGTGACGGGCCCAGTAAACGCCAGTTCCCTTGTGCAACGTGCGAGGCGGCGTGCTGATTGCTGAATCGTTGGATTACGGTGAGAGAAACACAGATGACGAATTCGAGACGATTAGGACAACAATGTATGCAAGAGAACACACACATCGAGCGTGTCAGAGAGTCTCGGTTTTAGCTACGATCGCCGAAGCAACGTCGTCCACGAGTTTGTCGACTATTTTCGTGGACGACGCGAACGCTGGATCCCGTGACGAAGACAACGGGTACACGATGCTGACCAAGGAGCTTGCTTTTAAGAAGATTTCTCTGTCTCTATTGTCGTGGCGGTGTGGTGGTGGTGTGGCGGCAGTGCGTTGAAATGGTCTCATTGATGCTCGGTTCAGATACAGTAGTCGTTGGAACGAGGCATCGTTGCTGGATTGAGTGCAGTGGGAATTTATGCGGAGTGATTCGGAGGTTTCCTGTGAGTGGTCGCAAGATCTCATCGATAATTGCTTCTCGAATCGAGGAGAATTTCTGTCGATTTATTTCTCCAGAATTGGGAACGGGGAATCGTTAGAAATATTAATAGAGTTGCGATGATTCGGGGAGGTTGGCTCTTTACAAGTTTTGTTAAGATACTGTTAATTTGTTTTGCGTACGAATGAGTTAAAGCATGGCTGAGAAGGATAAAAGCGTTACAATGAATCCTTGGTCAGCATCCTGTGTACATATGTAAATAGCAAAGATTTGATATCTCTGCGATCGTACCTAAAGAGTGGCGGCTCCCTTTGCGAATTATTACCTTTTACCTTGAATGTGGTAGAGGCGCGGCGGTAATAAAACAGCAATGATGCCGATGGACGGGACAGCAGTCATGAATCTGGCTATATCCTTTTCTCCTGGCCGCGCATCCAACCGACACTGTTCTCGTTTAACATTAGAAACAGGTACAATCAAACGTACTAACGCCTAGCCACACGCAGCGTGGGGAAGGAGCAATCGAATAAAGATCGCGTTGCGGCGTTTCCTTTCTGTCATTTTTTTTTCCATTCGTCTGCGTCAGACTCACGTTGCGTGGAATACAAATTTATGTACAAAAAATGTGGACAAGCAATTAGAATGGTGATTGATCAAAATTTCCAAGCACCACGATAGCCTGAAGAGTAAGTCAAAATTAAAATTAGAATATCTGGTAAAAGCAGGACCTTTACAGTCGTATGTTCCTTTGGCAAAGTGTGAATTACAAGTTATTTTTTCCTTCGTTATTCAATTTGTAGATTTAGTCAAAATAACATATCGTAGATTCTATAATCGAATAAAATGAGACAGCTCATTCCCCTTCGCAACAAGACTGTACAAAAAACAAACGAGACGTGTTACACAACGGTACAAAACAGAATTCAGCGCAGCCAATCGGCAAATCAATTTCTTTCTGCGAACAAATAAATACCAACAGACCCCGACGTTCTGCCTCGAAAATACAGAAATATCTCCGCAAACCGAGCAACTCAAACTCAACGTCCTCCTGTTAAAATAAGAATCTCCGCCAGCAGTTTCAGCAAGCCGATCCCAACGATGCTCCCTCCCCGAGGTGCGCAGATTCTCTCTTTAGCCCCCAGATGAAGAAGACAAAAAAAGAAGACAAAAAGACAACCTTCGCATGTACGTCCGGTGTTCCGTCCATCTGTCCGTGAACAGAACCAAAGCTACAAGAGATAGAGCGAGAGAAACTCCGCGTCTAAGTAAGTCATGCGATAGCAAGGGAGGAGAGGCAACTATTCTCTCGAGAATCCGCTGCCAATCGTAGAGAGAAGAAGAAACGGAAGAAAAGAAAGGGGCGATCGTTAGAGCTATCACTCGGCCCTCTTCCATCAACTAACCATTCACGTTGATCAAAGGTGGGCCGAACATGTAGTGGCCAGGGTACATGTACGGCTGTGGAACCGCTGGTATCACATGAGAAACGTGAACCGGCTGCTCCATCAGCATCGGCTCGTAGTACGGATCACCGTTCAGCCCGCTTTCCACGGGCTGCTCCTCGACCTGTTGCTCCTCGCCGTAGGGTTCTTCCGTTGGCTCCACAATCGTTTCCTCGGTCGGCTCGCCGGTCGGCATCTCGTCCTTCGCGTTGTCGGACTCTATGGGTTGCTCCTCCGTTTCACCGGCCACGCTGCCGTTGCAACTGGCACTTCCTGTCCCGCTTTCGTTGCAGGTTCCGTTGGCATTATCGGTCGGGAGCACTGTGCCATCGTGCTCCTCCATCACCACCGCGCCCTCCGCCCCTTGGCTGGCCTGTAGATTAATTTTTATTATAACTATGTTTGTCAGAAACACCTTATGATAGGTAAAATAATATTTTGTTTATACCCGCGGACGTTGCGATATATTTTGCACAGAAATATGTTTCGAAGCTTCTTCTGGGCTACGAATAAATCATTATCGTAATACCTCGTAATCCATCACGCAGTACTGTTGGCCATGTATCTTAGGAACGAATATAGGGTTGATCCATTCGATCGGCCTAAGTGGCACCGATCCACAGGGCACGGCCGCCAGGACACTCGGTGCAACCTGGGCTGGCATAGGTGCAGGACCGACCAACATCACAGGATATTCGTAATAGTAACCACCCACGTGGTCGTAGAACGTTCCGTAGCTTAATTGCGCGTCAGAGTCCATCCTTGGCGGATATTCACCTGTCCCGCAGTCCCTGTCCAACAGCTGCTGATCCTCCGTTGTTTCGCTACCGTCTGCAATCGACGCGGCAGGACAAAGTGAGCGAATGGAAAGGTCAAGGTAGAATGCTCGACATGTATGATGCATCGTAGCACGAAAAGAATGGATGTTTTTCGTTCAATTGCAAAGTTTCGTTGCGGCCACGCATAGTTGCTTGATTAGAAGTTCGACCACCCTTTACCCGATATTTTGCAGTTAGGGAAATTGGAGGCGCGATAACTTCGAAGTTTTTGCAAAGGCGCAACAAACAGCGGGGAGTTTGTAAGCGAGAATAGACGATTAGTGTTGACTGGATTATTTGTTTAGTGATTAAATATCGGATGGCAAAATACGGGAATTAGATAATTTCATCAGGTATACGGAATTGATCAAAATATGATAAAGTACAAGAAACAAGTCTCGAACTATTTTTCGAATAATCTTGAGAACCTGCAAGAAGGATGACAAAAGGCCAATATGTACATATTATTCGTTCCAAATCTTTAGCTTTGCAAATATCAATGAAAAATTAACACCGAAAAAAGCCGAAATAAAAATAAAATAAATAACATATTACACCCTTCGACATAAAATTTCTCGCCAGCTACAAACACGCCACCATGAAGTCAAAAGGAACGCTACAAGATCTGCATACCATAGCCGATACCATAACCGATATTCTCTACTCGCCACGAACAAACGCCTCCGAACAAGATACAACAACGAGACACAGGAAGTTATAATACAAACTTCAAGAAGGGGGTAACTCCAAGCAGCTTCCCGGAAACGACGTCACGACCAGGAAGACGGACGAGACAAGCCAGAAAGTCGATGAAATGCATCACGTTTCTACCTATACCTCTACCTGCGGTGGAATGCGACGCCGATTGGCTCTCCGTGGTCGACGAAGTCGCGCTGGTGTTCGCATTCCCGCTCCAGGGTTTCTTCTTCGACAGATAACCCTTCTTGAACAGCATATCCTGCCGCGGCGTCGTAATCCTCGTGTACTCGTCCTCGTTGAAGATGATCTTCGGCTGCGACGGGGAACCGGACGACTCGTCCTTGTGTCGTACCAGACCGCCGTCGCTTCCTCCGGTCCTCCGCGGTTTGTAACCACCCTGGCCGCTTCGGCTGAAGCTGTGCGTGCTGGTGTCATTCTCTTGGCCCTTCGTGAACCCGTTTCGCAAGCCGTCTTCTTCGTCCTCTTCGCCAGGCGGAGCTGTTGATAAAGAAACGAGATAATCCATCAGAGATCGGGGCCATTTTTCTTTAATGAGAGTAGGATCGCTGGCGTTGGATTGCTAATTATAGTCGTGGTGTATCTTTCTGGTTGATTTCGGATGCATGGAATATTTGGCCTGAGTGTAATGTAGAGTGGTATTGCTTTTTGTATGCGTAGGACAAGTGAATAGTCGTGTGGGAATGATTTCGTACCGCGTGACGCGGTGTGCAATGTCTGGATGTAACCTATACCACTGGCTCACCCATCCTACATACTCTCTGATCGCATCAACGAGACACGAAATCGATAAGTCGGACGCGACGATCATGCGAAACTGCACAACGAGCACCAGCTTCTACGATAAAAATTTCGTAACGTAATAATGAGGCGAGGTATCCTTTGGCCGTTTCCCTACTCGTGCGCTCGACCAACGTGCGTTCATCTTTCAATGGCATCGTAATTAGCCTCATCTGGGTCAGCTGGATGGAAAATAATTTTGCACGGCGTGTTACAGGCCGACACGGCGGCGCAAGAGTGAAAGCGGCAAATATTCATACAGCAAACATTAATTGCACGAAATATGCAGTTGATCGTTTCAATATTTCTTTGGGACAAATGGTTCAGGTATCAGGGATCGTCGCACATTTTTATGGGAGTCACAATTGCACCGAGGGATATGAAAAGGGCGTTTAAAAAATTCGAGAAATCTGTATCGCAAAGATATAAGAAAAACATGGGAATCTAGAATAAATATCTTATCAATAATTTATGTGTTACTCAATGATTTAATATTCCCGCGTTTTTATTTAATTTTTTGCACAATGTGTTTGTGTCCAATTATCGTAATTGCACACTTCAGCACGTATTTGTATATTCATTCATTGGAGCAGAGAAGCAATCTTCGAGAAAAGTTTATAGCCGTCCCTGCTGCTCCAATATAGGTGAGAGCAGTAGAAACCCTTGTGAAAGAGATCACCAGGCAATTCCTCAAGCTGAAAGACCAACTCAGATACAACGACACGACTCGTGTTACAGAGGAATTTGTCACCCGAGTGCAATACAATTTGCTATCTACAATCAAACATCCTTCGTATCGATGCGAGCATACTGCTACAGCAGTCTGCCTTGTCTTTCATTTGAGGATTCGTGTTCTTTGTGGAATTAGTTTATCGAAGGAATCGATGCGCAAGCAGTGTACAATGCGTGTAACTGGTGCTAGATAATGTGCATTTTTTTTTAATAGCAGCAAGCAAAATTAACCCCTTGACGACTACAAGCATCAAATATTTCTGCAATGCATTATCGAAGAAAAATATATAATAAAAGAAACTTCAGCAGAAATATCCCAAACGTAAATTCTCCATTTTTGTATTAAAAATACTAGGGGTATGCAATAGGGGTATGTAAATTTGTTCAAACGTGAATGATTACTAGATAGCGAATAGAATGTTTGGGAAATAAAGAACGCGTACGGAAAGTTACGCTATAGTTAAGAACTTGTGCGTTCAGATAAAGTAACAGCGAGGAACATTTACTCAAGATTATATCTCTATCCGATAGTCGAAGAAAAAATCTACCCAAACGCGAAAATGGTAGCCCAAATACGAGATACAGAGATTGTCGTCAAGAAGTTGGAAAAAAAGAAGACTATCATAATCGCGCACTTCTATTTCTAAAAGCCAAAGCTGATACCACTTCGGTTGCTGGGTTAAACCTTTTACCAATCTTTATATTAATCTACTGTTCTATACTATGTATGTACGTCTAGCAGTTAACGTTTCTATTTCGTGCAATTGTTTTCCAATTCCATTATCTACAAAAATTCTATTCATTGTTCGTAACGTTTACTTATTGTTCGAACGAAGCGTGCACACTATCCTCGTAACTATTGTAAATCGCCTACCTAAATGAAACGGGGAAACAAAATAAGAAAAGCAAACCAAAACTCCTCTAAATGCTTCAATTGAAATAACGATTAACCACTCGAGTGCTGTGTACTTTACGTAGTAAATAATTAACTTTTCACACCATAATCTTGCACATTGTTCGATTCATAAAAATGCCTCAACAATTACTACAAAATATTTCCATTCTCCTATCAGAATGAAGTGTCTTCGCAGTAAATTACACGAAAGAAGAATTTCCAACGAATTCTCTGTACCAGATCGCGTACGTGGAAAAAGAAATGTCCCTTGTCGATATTCAGCGATAATCATTTTGACTCCGGAAAGCCGAGCACTAGAGCGGTTTAAAAAAAGAGAAAAAGAAAGAGAAAAAGGAAGAACCGGAAGCTCTTCGCTAAGGACCAAGATCAGCCCCCTTCTTTTCACATGGTTTCCGTACCGTCTTGGTACCTCGCTAAAAGTAGAACGTGATTGGAAGAGCCGATCACGTGGGTAACCCTTCGTTGTCGGCGCCACTGCATTTCTCCCTGTCCGCGCCCTCTACGTCGCACACGTTGGCCACCTTCCTCCTACCGAGAACTTCCCCCGTTTCCAGCGTACCAGCTTCACCCCCTTTCACTCCAGCTCCACACTGCCTTCGCCCTTTCGTCACGACGAGGGAAACAAACCCGAGAGCGAACGATGAGAAGTAAAAGCAAAAAAGGAGAGACGCCGTTTGTTACGGATCGGTTCGTCGGTCGTGTCTACGCCAATGGCCACGACCCCTAGGGGAATTTCCCCGGCGTTCCTTTCTATCAGACGCTATCGGCTCCGGGGTATGAAACGCAACGCCACTGATAAACGCGTGAAATAAAAAGGGAGCGTGGCCGAATAATCTGGTGCACGCGATGCCTCGAGAACGACTGCGCCTGCCGCGAAGGAAAGGGGTGCAGAGGGACAGAGGACACGAAGAAGAGAGAATGAGAGACAGGGAGAGAGAGAGAGGCCTATTACTCTCTGGCGGACGTAGCCCATTGGCCGGCGGTCGTGGACTAGAATAGCAACAGAATTAGAATAGAAAACGGGCGAGGACCAGCGTTGGCCATCGGTGCTGTTAACAGTGCCGATGAAGATTGACTATATGTTTTCGATTCGTCGATTGTTTCATCGATTCGATTCACCCATTCGGGGGCTAATTGTATTTGCAAGAAACAGCACGCGAAAGATTTCGTCAGATATTTGTTATCATTTTCCCCTGTGCCAGGTGTGATCTTGCGATTGTGGCTTGTAACGCATTTGAGGCAACACTCACCTGGAAGCAATAATGGCTGAGGTGTCTTTATTGAGGTGTCGTTTTGCAGAATTCTCCATTTGAGCAATTAATATTCGTCATACGACTTTGTTATAGTTACTGATTGTCAGATGGCCTGCTCACTTCAATGTATATAATAATTATTGTACTCGTTTTTGCAAGAAGTGAAACGAATTCCTAATTTTTTACCGAGCAGGAGGCTTTAATTGACGAGTGACACATTTACGGAGTTGGAATTAGAATTAATTAGAAGATACCCCTCGAGACTTTCTATTTGGAACGTCTTCTCTGGGGCTGATAATTGTTTCAAATTTAGAAAGTTGGGTCCAAAGGGTTGCAAAGGGGAGAAGCGTAAAATTATCATCAGTTTTCTTCACAATTATTCCCATATATAATTATATAACAAGGCCTCTTACCGAAGGCAAGAAAATTGTGCCGATTTAATATTCCAAGTTAATTTACGTTATTACTAAAATTGCAATAAAAATTGGCACCTTTATTCGACTGAAATCTGAACATTTCCGTAAATAATTCGACGTGGAGTTATAACATAGATGCGGTCCACATTCGCGACATGAGATATCGCAATTTCATAATTTCAGCCTACAGTGTACCGAAAGCAAGCTACCGCTGTGTTAATCAGATTTGAAGGTTCAACGTACTGGGGTCGGTTAGGGTATTTTAGGTAACAAATAGAAAGCACTTCGACCGCCTTGCTTTATCCACTTATACACGTTATGGCAGCGATCGTCTTGCTAAGCAATAAAGTAGACAAACGTTAGGCACGATTCGCGAACTAAAATTAAATTCACAACATAAGAGCAGCGAATACTAATCCTAATCAGGAGACATTCCTTAAAAAATTATAATATATGCTACAATAAATACAATAAACAATGTACTTTCTTGAAAATGGATTAATTTTTTTTGTAATAAACTCCTGTTAATTAAAAATTGTGCTACGAATATAGCTGCGGGTTATCTGTGACCCAACGATACCGATACGAGATTCCTTTGACTCTTCAACAGATCTTCGAAACGAGTCCTCGAAAGGAAACTTTGTCAAGTGACGGTACACTTGGATACCTTGGCAGACGAAACTTCGATGCACAGGCAGCACGATTACAATGTTTAAAAGACTAATAGCAAAGCAGACAGCTCGTTAATGTGCCACGTCTTCAACAAACATAATACGTACTGTGAAATTCGGAAATTTGTCTCGCTGAAATATCAAGTAGGTTAACGCGGTGCCGGGTTACGTAAAGCCCATTACGTTCGCCGCTTTCTTGAAACTTCTCGTTCCTCTTTCGCGGTAGATAAGCTCCGAGAAAAAATTGCAGATGCTACGAATCGCGGCAGAAAACAGCACGCGGCACTTGCGTTCAAATAATTGAAAATATTCCGATGCTGGTAGGTGATCGTGGTCGAACATTAAATGCAATCGATGGAAACAGAAATGCCGAAATTCTGTCAACGATATTATACTCGCAGAAGGATCATGAACGAGGGGTCAACACTTCGACGCACCATAATTATGGCACAGACACTAAATGACACTAATTTGTGCTCGCAGTCCGAGCTCGAGCCGCGATCTTTAATCAGTGACGCAAACACCAAGAGATACGGAGCCCCCGTTGTTTCCGTTTCTCTTTAGCGACGTATGTTGAACATCAGCTTCGATGCAAATATGTGCATTAGAATTGTCAGACGTGTGCGAGAACTACGGTGACGATGCACTGGCGATTATTCTTTATAGATGTACGAGCTGATTATCGTATTATCGTATTTCTGTTATTACTTCGTACTGTATATGGTACTATTACTGTCTGTGTGATCACAATCCCCTGTATAGTAAAGGGTTCCCTAGCCCGTTGATTAACGAAAATATATTGTTATTATTATTATCGACAGAGCGAATATTATTTAGTTTTATCTCCATGCTTCCTTTCGAACGAGTTTAATTTGTTCGGTTTTAACAATACCTTGCTGTACTTTGTACGTTTTATTGGATTGCTGTGAAATTATTTTGCAAATACGAATTGTCTGATACACCTCATATCCTATTCATTTGCTTAATCATGAATAAACCGTCTTCTTAAGAGGCAGAAATTCATTCAAATTTCGAGCACACAGGTAAAGCTCGTTTTCAATGCATCCAATTATTCTAACGAAAAGCTGCAGACAAATCATGACCGAATCTGTCCATAAGTCATTCGAGACAGCCAGCATCCAGGTGGAAACGTCGAAGAAAATACCTTTCAACCGTGGGGCGAATAGCTCGCGGCAGTATTCCATCATCATAACGCCGTGCCTCCGATCGAATAATAATTCTATTGTTTAAGAGACTCGCGAAGAATGATATTGACGGCAGCAAGATTGTTTGTGCACGCAGAAGGATCGCGTAAATGGGTCAATTATCGAGCGTCCATACAGGTGAGTCGAACGTCCGTGCGGATAAAATTGCAAAAGGGAACGCCGACAGGAATCGATGAGCCAAGTGTCGAAAGCGTAAAAAGCCTGCCAGAAATTGCTATGCCGGGATGAATCAGCGATTGGCCAGGTACACGGTCGCTATTTGTCCCGGCCTTTTCCATATAAAAATATATGCACGCAATTTGTGACGCTGGCTTGCTTTATTCCGAGCCATTTGTGGTATTTATAAGCTGTTACTCCGTGAGCATGGTATTGTATCAATGGTGTAATTAATATTACGAAAAGCACGATTTGAAAGGAAAAGGTTGGCTTGGTGAGTTCATTGGTAATATATTTTTGATATGTAGGAATTGTTACTGCGTGGTTGAACATATTATAATACTTCGCTGGTTAATGACTATTACATCATAGTTTAAATAAATTTAATAATGTACATTGTGAAATAAGCGTAGATTACTTCTGAACTCTGATGTCAGTATTGTGTAAGAATGCTAGAGATCTCTGAAATAGACGGGCTGGATTTATCGCGATGAGTGATCAGTGATTAATTACCACTGGAGGCTAAGGTCTTTTCTCTCGCGACGCGTCTCAATTTTAATATATTTATATTTGCAGCGATAATCTGAGAAAGATAATATTCTTCGTACCACAAAGACGACCGCAGAATTCGGTGCTAAACTAAAGACAAACCTAAAGTCATCTAAATCTAAATCAACATTGTGATATCCCCCATACAGTCTTCCTCGCAGAAAGGGTTAATCGATACTCAAATATCATAACTGCGCTGAAAATTAAAATCCCCATGCCACTCGTCAAATTAAACTAATACTCCCTTCCCCATATAAAAGTCTATCATAAAAGTGACAAATAAAAATTAAAGAAAAGTCCACTTCCAGCAATTTATCCTCCCTTCGCCCACACCCGAAAATGGGAACGATCACCTATGTACATAATTCACCTATAACATCAACTCCTCGACGACGCACACCTCTTCGTTTTGCACATCTCGCAAAGTGGATCTCGCGCGATACTGATCTCGCAAAGTACTCGCGTACAGATTAAACAATTTCCCTTCAATACCTACGAAACGAAACCGCCTCGAACCGCCTTTATCTACCGCCACGAAATCCAAGCTCACTCCACATTCCCACACCGCCTACGTGCAAGTTATATCAGGCCGGACGGTTCATTTGCGATCATATCTGGTGTATACCGGCACACCGGCGAGTTTCATTGATCGTGTCGGCTATTGTCTTCGTTTCCTTTACGTCAGTGGCCCCGCGAGCAAGCCTTCTACTCTTCGTGCTCTTTCAAATCCGAAGAAACACTGTTCTTCCAATGTTCGACCCGGTGTGTCCGGGGACGTGAACGTCTTCGGCCAGATGTATGTATAATGCATATTTAAACCTGTCGAGGAACGGGCTGGAGGAATGAAACAACGGTGAACTGTTTGCTGAAGCAACTAATTGGATCGCTAGATTATTATAGATTTTTGGTTTATCTTAGAGTAATGGTGTTTGTTCATATTGTGGAGGGATTTTTATCTTATTATACATTTTGTATTGTTAACTTTGAGTCTGTGCATTGGAGTGAAATGGACCCCCGTCATTGTAATATTCAACGAAATCAATTCAGACGATTCTTGTGATGAAATATTTTATATGTATAATATAATTTAAATTATCTTGTAGCTTTTGAATGAAGTAAGCATTTCTTATGAATTAATAAAAATAAAATAGAAGTAACTATTTGTTTAAAGAAAACTTTACAAAATACATGAAGATATATATGGGGTCAGCTGAACCCCGTGCACAGACCACGGAAATTTGCTATGCACAGAGTGAAGGTTAATAGGGACCAGTTTACTCGAATAATTTTGATTCAAAGCATGGGAAACAATTTCCCATACTCAATCCAGATAATCAATAATAAATTCGTTGTTCTCGTTTAATTACAATTTTCACGAGTTCCTACTTACTTTCTATACCAAGAAATTCCTCGTGTCGTTATCTACCGTAAACTACAGAACTATCAAAAGAGATGCTGCGAGAAATATAGTTTACATCTCCCGCGGATTTGCGATCACGAAATCCACTGAAACCATTACACTTCGTAATTAAAAAAAAGAAGATGGAAACTGGGACGGCGGCAATTCGCCGCGGCTTTTTGACGATTCTCAGCAGATTCGAGATATCGAGAATTGATAAAATCCAAGGTGTATCGTGGGTCAGCAAAACAGGCTGAAGATAACAAGCTACCGGAAGAGAACGTGCTCGTTATCGCCGGTTACGCAACAGACCGCCTATCATCGTCCACCTATTCCCGAGCGTGTCTCGTTCTTACTTCTCGCGGAAACGAACGTAGCGGTGCAAAAAGAAATAACGAGGTTTCAGCCACGCATCGATCGAGATAATGACATTTCGAAGGGAGCTTGCTTAGTGTTCTATATATCTATCTATTTACGGTGTACGGCTGCGTACCTACAGCTGTGTCGCACCTTCGAATTTGTTTAAATCAATTCGAGGACATCGGTGTAAATATTATTAAACAATAAATTTGCATTATATTAAAATGGGATCTCTTCCCTTGAAAAAACTAATATAAAACATCCATTATAATTTCGGAAAGCCTGATCCCCCAAATATATCAAACGATTCAAGCAATAGTGATTTGTTTTTTTAATTCCGAGTTTATTTTAAGGTGGTCCCATTCACAATGAATTCCTTAGTGACCACAATTGAAAGTACATCAATTTACATTACCCGTTTGGAGAATTTGGTGATTATTATAAATTACAAAGAATCAAGTAGGTTTATCTGATGGAGGAACTCTATCGTGTTAAGGATGTCTTCAGGATCATTTAAATTCGACTTCGTGTAAGCAACAGTGACTGTTCCATCTCCTTTAAGGGCATTTAAGAACGAATAGAAAAATTGTTCTGACCAATTGCCCGTTGCTCCAAATTACAGTCGATGCCCCGTTTAACATCAGACTTCTGAAACGTTTCTTGTCAGGTTTCCCGACTTTGCGTCATGTGATGCAATTGTACGAAACACGTTCACGCCTCCTTCCAACCAGACACGAAGAGGACAATGAATGACATCGGCACTTCATCATTTCACGTGGTCACCTCGCCGTTTCCTTATTAATTACGATTTATCGCTCGTCCCGTCCATCGTCCGACGACCAGTCACGGCTCGTCTCTCGAAACGGAGAAATATTCCTGGCATTGCTGGAAATAGTCGGGCTCGAGACTTCGCGGATAGACGACAGCCGTTCAAATATTTCTAATGATTTCGAAGCTCGTCGAGAATGTGGCGTAACGCGGAATTTCGATTGAAATGATAACAAGTGCGATTTTTGTCGATTGCGTATTTTAAGAAGCAGACTGTGACGTAAGGTTGTAGTTGCAGAAATAGGCATTACTGTATTTCAATTCTTGCGTTCATGGACGTGCAGTAAATAAATTCAATCGCTGTGCACTTTCATGTGATTCGCGAATGAATATGAGAAATAGAATTCAGATGTTCGAACGTATCGATAGCTATGAAATATTATTTCGTGCATGATGTAGTAATTTTAAATGCAATTGAAGAATGCGTAAGTTAGAAGCGATGAGTATTTGATAATAATAATAATAATAAGAATAACTACTAATATTGGAAATATTCCGCATACCAGTTATACGTGTTTATAGCTCGAATCTTAATTCATTAACTCAAATTTAAAATTGAATGATTCATCGTCGGTCTACGAGTCTCGAAGTATAATCGAAAGACGACGGAAGTGCATCCGAGGAACTTAAAGGTTGCACGCATGAAAAAAGGACAACGAATCCCCAGCTACCGCAATATCACAATCTCTATAGTTGCTACGCTTACTTTACCTGTTAATTATGTCTAATATTCTCGTGGCTGTATAATCGTAACGAGAACATTATACACCGCTATACAAGTAAAGTGTTACGGTAATTACAAACAGGACGGTGTTTCGAGCATTCCTCTCCTCGGGACCTCGCACTGCCTTAAACTCGATTCCGTTCAACGTCCTCTGCGTCGATGAATCGATTCCAGACTCCGCACACGACAAACGTATTACGAAACCCACGAAATCCGATTCTCTCACAATAAATAGAACCAATCCATAGAGCCAACTAACTAAACCAGAACCCAAAGAAAACTAAATAAATAAATAAACGAATGAACGACTTTCTCGAACATTAAATGCAACAAAAATCCTCCATATCTTCCCCTCGAAACGAATGAAACTTCGTTCTAAAAAGAAAAACCGTAGAAAATCTCTGCCGTGCTTTTCAAGCGTCCTCGCCCAATCGGTGTAACTGCGGCATCGCGAATCGTAATGGCGTTCACGTAATTATACAGAAGCACAATTTTCACGGGACTATTTCAAGGTACGCAGACAATTGCAACGTGGGCAACCCCTAAGAACGGCACTCGTTTGACTTTCCTCTATTCCTTATATGTCTGTCATTCTGTCATTATTATTATATCGCGACTCGAAGTGACCGCGGGCCTCAGCCAGCGTCCAGCAACATGGCACCGCGTGTTCGTTCCTCTCGAGACGAAAGTGCACGAGGAAGATGGCAGAAACGGAAGTGAGTGCTGCGCTGGTGTGCGGCAAACTGGCGACCGGCTTCGATTTTCCTGCGACTGTGCAGCCGGGAACGATTTTGCATCGCCCACCGGCATTCCTCCTGCGCACGCTTCCCGTCGTCCCCTCTTTCCCTCGACCACGGTTTCGTCGATTCTGCGCTGCTTACCCCCTTCTTACCCCTTTCTGTCATTTTTTTCTTTTTACGATTATTCAAGGGCTTCGATACACCCGCGGACACCTTGGCGGCTTTTTTACGATGGCAGTGGGTCGTGGTGGGGGAATGTCCTTTGGTTTTTGGAATTTTTCAGTTTTAATTGTTTTGCGATATTTTATACCGAGGCACTGCTTTTGGGATGGTGTAAGATAATCTTCTTCGTGATTGCCAATTGTCAGGGTGATTAATTAATTTTGCTTTGGTATTGTCAGGTATTGTGATATTTTGATTGGGCGATATTAAGAAAGATTTGTGGTATGAACGTAGCTATTATTTTGTGTTTTCTGGGTTTTGTAATTGGTTTTATTTGGCAGTTTTGTTAGATTCAGAAAATCAGTGTGGCAAATTAGAAGAGACCACCCTCGTTGCTCGATAAATCTGTGTTTCCCTTTGTAAATTCTTGTTTCCGTCGGATTTCCCGTACCTCCAGCCTCATTTCTTTCACTTCCTATTTAAATTCTCCTTTATTCTTCTTTTCTTTCCATTTGCCTTTCTCTCTGGGTACGTATTTCCATTTGTAACCCCCTCAGCTCCTTTTATCCATCTTTTAATTTACCCCCAATGCACTGTTTCCTTTCCTTCCACGCTGTACCATCTTCCCTTAAATCATTCGCCCCCTAAATTCTCATTCTTGTTGTTCCTTGACTCTTCCATTTTCTTCGTTTAATTTTCCTTCAATTCCATCCCTACATTCTATCCTACTTCACCCTCCACCATTCTTCTCACGATGTTCTTCCTTCACAGTTTGTCTTCATTCATTATTCTCCACGCTCTTCTTCGTTTTCCTCTGCTTCGCGATACGCAGACGTCTAACCCTTTCTTGAACCATCTGGCCGACCCCTTTTCCACCCCGGACAACCCCCAGCTTCTCGGCCAACACCCTCGTCGCATGCGTGATTCCAGTCCAGTGCTCATTCTATCTGGTCGCGGATCTGCGCAACTCGGGGGCTTGTCGTCAGGCAAACCTCGTGTCTATCCACGGGGGTGAATGTACAGGGTGGCTTGAGTGTCACGGTTCATCTTCAACCCCTTAACCGTGTAATTATTTTCTCGGCAGGAGTACGCGCGGCGTTCATGGATAATTAATACCGGTGTCTTCTCGCACAGAATGGACTGCCTTGGGGATTGGTAATTGGAAGTTTTTATTTTGTATCGACGTCGAATTTTCAAACACCTTAGATACGAAAAATACGTGAGCGAGGGATTGTTTTAATTTAATACTCGTGAGATTAGTTTTAAAAATATTAAGTACATTCGATAGTCGAATTGAGCTTTTTTCTCCAGCTTTACAGAAGTAAATCACGTTTCCTGTAATGAAACATTCTAAAGGTCTCGGTAATTTTTAAAAAAAAAACTAACTCTTGGACTAACGTTTAAATATTCTTCCATTTACTAAACTAAATTAATTGCAATTGAAATTTATAGAATTACTATTCCATTTAAGCATAAATCACATCTGTTGCTATTAAAAAAAAATTCTCTCTTCAACTTCGCTGCCACAAAGGGGATGAAACCGTAAAATATTATTCCCGTTCGCCGCACGTGCATGCAAGTCGCGTGCTTCCTGTCGCGTCAAGATTTCACAGGGTAAAAGAACAATAATCCGTTTAACGTTATCCCCGTGCACGCGTTATTCGATTATAATGGCACAGTGAAACTTCGATGTCAACGAGCCTCCGCCCTCACAACTTATTCCACGCTTCTTTTCCCCCGTTCATTCTACCTCGACAACTTTCCCAGCCACGCTACTCGTGTCAGGCTATGAAATCGTGAAACTTTAATGCGCCAAGTGCAATCTCGTTCAATGTTCACGGAACTATCCTCGATATGGGAATCTTTGCAGTCATTCCTTTACCCTGCGCGTGGCTTTTTTAGTTTTACATTTCTGTGCATCCTTTTGGCGTCGTGTTGGTGATCGATAACTCGTGCCCATTTTCCTCCTCCATTATTGACAAACATAGCGGCGTGAAAGATAGCGTAATCTTGTTGATTGCCGAAGTAGTACGTAATTGCAACGGCGGTGCAGTTATTATGCAGGGTTAGTGAACGGTTCACGGGGGATTTTCATTTGGGTCGCGATTAAGGGGCACGGTTCTTCCAAGTGCCTTGGCAAATTGTTCCTTAATTGCGGCGCACTTATCGAATTATTAATCGAGATTCCACGGGACGGTGGAATTGGCGTTCGATATATTTTATTTGGGGCTCGTTGCAGACGAAAAATTGCAAGGAAAAATGTTGCAAACGTAATTGGTATTTTGTTCGAAAATAATACAACATTGCGGGTATATTAAAATATACAATTCTTCCAACCTTCGTAAAGAAATAAAAGGAATCAATCGCTTTCAACAGTTCTATACCCTCTACACAAAAATACACCCTTACTTAAAATACTACATCTTCCTTAAAAAATCCAATTACAAATTGGTCCGAAAGAATAGTTAAAAAAAATTTTTTTTTTTCAAATCCTCCCCGATAAGTCTCTAAAAAGTATCACGACCAATACCAGAAGCTGTTCATCCATCCAAATGGCCACGAATCGATAGAGGTGTAGCGGCACCTCCTATACCTACCACCAGAGGGATGAGCAATCAAACTTTCCCACACAATTTCAAACTTCCCCGCGCAAACATTTTTTAAATAATCCCGGAGCCTATTAATAAGTTCCTTACTGGCTAGTTTAAACATTAACACGATAACGCGATGCGACTGCTCTTTTTTACAATCGTTTCTAATATCCCTTTTCTTTAACGCATTCGTGGTTTCACGGGTCAAGTCGTGTCTTTCACCTGAATTGTTTCAGCAAGTTGTGTAAGACTCAATCGAGATCCACGGGTAATAAATATAATACATAACGTAGACTCCCTATTATCCGGGTCTTGAACAAACTAATAATATATTGACAATCGTACCTTTTAACTCTGATATTGGTTACAAAGGTAGCGAACAACTTTAAGTCAGGTCGACCGATTGTATTCCGATTGAAAGGTTCAATTTTTTTTTAATTAGATATAATTGGAGTGAGGGCACAGGTGTTGAGCAACTTAATCGTCACAGAGGCCACAATTAAATTATTATTAAAAACGAAAATATGATTCGAGTCAGACGAAACGATACATGCTCACGAAAACCCAAATCCTCTATTAAAGTTTCATCGGCTTGAAGTAAACGATTGTCGTTCACTCGTGCATTTGTATGGAAGGCTAAGGTTGAACGTGGAATGCTGAAACGGAAATGCGGTTGTGCAAACGGGAACCGATCGACCAGGAAGTGAAAGAGTTTGCTTTGTGTCGATCGAGATACATCAATACAAGTCATATTCTTTCCTAAAGACGAAATTTGAAAGAATGTTCTGCCTAAAGAGAGCAGTTCTAAAGTGTCGGAGAATATACAAAAATTTTAAAAAAGTTCAAATGAGCCCTTAATAGGAGAAACGAGGGAAAATATTTTTTTTTATATTTTATACAAGTTTACTTCTGATGAATATTTCCTGGCGAAGAATAGATAATTTTTTCGTCAAAATCACTGACGTATTTTCAAGTGCCACTTACACGGTGCTCTGTCAAATATTTGATTAGAAAATATTTAAACAGCTTATCGAAGCGTGTCAGGAATAACACGATAAAAGTGTACTTTTGAGTGAAAAGAGGGTTGCAAAGTGCTGACGTAGCACATTGCTTCTTCCCCCGATATTAAATATACCATGAACTCATTATTACATTTTACTACCGAGAGAACACAATTGATAAACACATTCCACGTGGTTAACTTTTACAATAATATTGTTATAATATTGTCAGTATGATTTTCCACATTTACCCAAAGCTATGCAATCGCAATATTTATCTACGCGTTATGGTAATATTAGTACGAGTTATTTATCCCACGTATGTGCACTTTCAATTTCAGCTTACACGTATTTGTGTACTCCCATGCTTTTTCAAGCTTACCGTAACAATTACGAACTCGCCTAACTACTTTTTAATTACAGATACAATAACAAACTTGCTGGCACCTTCGCAATATTTCTACGTACAATAGTCCATTTGAACGAATTAAATACGCCCAAAAAAGTCCAGTGCAATATGCTTAGTTCTGTTTCTACTTTCAAACAACGCGTTACAAATTATTCCCAGATCAAATTCCTCGTTCAACAAAAGGGCTAATGTGTTGCACGAGACATCAAAGACTTTTCCCTTTTCTGCCTCGGTCTATTCATTGCAGTACCAAACCCGGCGAAAAAACGCCAGCAAATTGCAAACCAACATCCCGCCGCTAATCACTCAATCATCCACGGCATCACTGTGCTCCAGTTTTTAATCGACGCACTCAAACGGGAAACGATTTCGAATCGGCCACGTTCCAAGCGATGCTTGTTGAAAACACCGGCTATTTCTCGCGTAGGAGAAAAAAAAGGAGAATTAAACACGAATGATTGCCGGGTACTCGCGCAGCCGTAATAAATTATTGATCGATAAAACGTGACAAATAAAGCCGGTCGGAATCTGTTACCGGGAGCAGCTTCGAATTCGTGTGCACGACCTAGAACCGTATCGTGGACGGAAATGGAAAAGCGTCTGCGCAATCGAAACTGGAAAAGAAAGAAGTTGTTTTTCTTTTCCTTTTTGTATCATGCTGTTTCGTTTACTGTCCCTTCTGCGACGCCAATTTTCTTCTTCTTTTTAATCTAACCTTATCTCCATTGCCCCTACTATTTTTATTACGTATATACAATTGTCTATTGTTCCTTTTTCATTGTATCGCGAATTGCTGGGGCAATTTGCTTTTATATTAATTTTGCACGCTCCTGGAAACTGATAAGAAAAATCGAATTATTCTGCCGATATGTTTATCTAACTTTCTAGTGTTCTTCGAGATTTTCGAGATATTAATTGAATAAAATCGTTGGCAATTATTTTGAATCGCCATATTTTAAACAGACACCAGTCGAATATGCGGGGACGACGAAAAATTTGCTACGAAACATCGGAAGCGCGATTCAAACGGAGAAGTTTATTCTGTCCCATCGGCGAAATAAACTATCCATTCCTTCGGCCATTGTTTAACGCAACGAAACCCGGCCGCAAAGCAAGTTATTCGACGCAGTCAATAAAACCCGCGGGATCCACTAAATTTGCGGCGTCAATTTCGTTCGCCGATGGACGTCGTCGGCCCGTTATTGTGGCGTTAAACTAGATAAGCCTGATAAATATAGATAAAACTGCGTTCCTTTCGGAACATTTGGGATGCGTGGGCGCGTTACGTAAACGCTAACCCTGGCACAGGAACCAGAACTCGATATTCAGCATCTGGTTGAAACGCCTCATTAAATGCAATTGTCACCGTGCTCGATAAATAAGGAACTATGACTGGAGGAATGTAATTCTTCTGTGTATTAACACTAGAACTACCAAGCCAGTAAAAATTACTGATTTTCGATTTCTTGCTTTAAAGGTATTGGCATATAGGTATTGCTGCAGCAATTTATGATGACTTTCAATAGGGCAAAATGACAATTACATATGTTTATTTAATGTCCATTCAACCATTTTCTTGTCCATAATCTGTCTAACGTATACTGTCTAAATAGTGTCGAGACCTATCAGTAGTTCTACTGTTAAAGGATACAGCCGGATAAGGGGGTAAAATGTGCCCCCAAACCAAATTCAACTTGTCAGGTGTCATTCGATAGCTTATCAAGAAAAACCAATTCGTACCAAGTTTCAACCCTGTAGCTCGACTGGGGGGTAGTTACAGCGGAAAAACAGAAATATAGTTTTGCTCAATATCTCCCATTCCAGCGAATAAAAAATTTGGAAAAAATTCTGAGACATAGCAATTATGGAGGCACATATCGTGGAAGTTTTGCAGATTTTTAAATCGGACACTCGAGCTGCGAGAAATAAGAAACGTCAAAAAATGCCGAGAAATACAGATTTTGTATTGAAGGAATCGGGTATCGAATCATTTATATTTTTTTTTTGTAGATGCATACTATTGATACTTTTTTACCATTTATGTTGGAATTTAAACGCGCGTCATTCTGCACATTTCTTGGCAGACGTTACGTTTCGACGTGTAATTGACTCTTTTTTTTTCTTTTTCTGCGATTGTAAAGAAATGTTTGTTCTACGCGTTTATGTGTGCAATTTGACGAGCTGACGTGAAACAGTCTCTGGTCCCTGGTGCAGTACAAAGTTTAGCAATTGATTTTTGGCGCTCGGTTTCCGATACATTGAGGTTTGACAATTTAAGCGAATAATAGGGTGGCGTACTTTAGTAAATATAGCTGTTGGGTCTAATGGTAGGTTTGCAGCGAAGAAACTTCACTGGGCGATCGTTCAACGGCTTGGAGTTATTTTTTGATAATCAATGGCATTCAGTTGCAAAACTTTATACTTTACAAACACTTTGCTGCGAAGTGTCTAATTAATTGTAATTACAGAGTTAATAAATTTGTTGCTCGGTAAAATGGAGAAGCGATATGCAATTTGCGAATTTTCCAAGCATTGTACGGATTTTTCAGACATCTGTGCGCTCTTATCGAAATCCATTAAATATTATTGATCACTGCTTTCCTTATCACTAAAATAACAAATGGCCGAACATGGGTAATGCATTGCATAGCAACGTGAACACGAAATTAAAAATTGAAAAAAAATAAATTAAGAATCGAATAGTCAGTTTGGCCAACGTTTCCGAAAATGTGTGTTCCACAAACAGATTTTTTAAGAAATAAAAATTCACGTAACTACTTGTTTTTCCATTAGATTTAATTAGCGTTCCTTAATGGTAGCCAACGAAATTTAAAAAACAGAGATAACACAGGCAGTTATGATTTATCCTTGCACCAGTTTTTACTACCGTCTTCATTTTGACTTCTGTAATCTGCGATTAGCCGGATTCAATGAGTTTCGAGCGTAGATAAGCATTCTTTTCTTGCTTGCAATGTAAACTCGAATGAAACTGTACGTCCCATTAACTACTTCCCGTGGCGTTACGCAACGAAACGGCACGAAAATTGTGTGCATTACTCGTACATTATTGTATAACAATTTGATCGCGCGGAGGATATATATTTCCTAACAAAAGTCGAAGGTATTATTATTATTCGAATTTAAGTGCAAGCATATATTTGAAACTGCATTGGTTACCGTCGATTATATGTATTTATCTTCTTTTTTTTTTTTAATATATCGTTGAAAATGAATTGCAGCGAGCATAAAAATGTTATCTGTGCCAGAGAATTTTAAATCGCTCGTAAATTCAGAACTCTGCACGAGCAGTGTGAAGACCCAGAAATTTTCTGAAGTTGTAAATATAATACGTTCGAAGCTTCTTAGGAATGGTGAGTCAAGCAGAGAGCGCAATAACCAAAGAAAAAAAAATTTGCGGTTTCGTAAAATACACAGCAAGAACAGCGGTCCATGTTCATAAATAGTATTTATAGTTGAAATTTGTTTAACATATGTCGAGGGAACATGTGAAGTCAATATTCTATAAATGGCGTACGAGTGTGGAAGAGGCACAATGGTGAATGAAGATGAACGGCAATTTTAAACACTGCCATAGGGGAATAGAAAAAAATATCACGGCCTACACGACTTACTGATAACAGCTCCGAAGAATAAAGAATCCCCACGAAGTTTCAAATTATACAGGAAAAAAATTGCTTTACAATAACAGAAAAATAGAAAAAGGTCAGAAGGTGAAAGCAGGTATGAGAACACGATGAATTAAAGAAAATGTAAATGCATAAAACGTATGATTCTGGCCAGAAGGTAAGCAAGGTGAGCAGAATTAATGACAAATTTCCTGCTGTTTTATGAAAAAAGACTTTCACAGAACTGGTCATAAATATAAGTTAGCTAAACGTATGACACAAAGCCACAGAACAAACGAAAAACAAAGTTCCATTTAATAGCAGACAAAACAAAATATGGAACATTCAAAAAATCACGCCACGAGGTACGAATTGCCTGAAACAATAATGGAGAAACATTAAAATACGCGGAGGGGGCAGTTTTCAGTAGTGAATGCGCTGAAAATAGCGGCAGGTTCAATAGACTCGAGTGCCAGCCCAAGTGACAACAGTGTCAAAAAAGATCTGCAGCTCGCAGGAGAAGTGTAACAAAACGAGGGACATTCAAATGACCAATATTCATGAACAATGCGAATTTCTACAATAAAGGCAGCGACGAAATAAATACGAAAAAAGTGCTGCCCTTATCCTTTAACAGATTCCATACACTTCAGTCCATAACAGCCAATCCCTACCTGAATCGAGTCGAGATGAACATTAATTTCCCCCCAACAACGAATAACAGTTAACCAACGGAAATATATGTACGTATCTTCGTTTCGATAATCGTCTCGTTAAATTACCCATTACCCTTCAACTAATACATGTACATCTCTCTTTCCTTTCGTATCGATCCCCCTTTACATGCATAATTTATTTAATGCCCAAAGTCTAGCCACGCCAAAGTGCTCTACAAACGCCGCGACGGCAAAGATTCACTATGGGTGGTCACGTATCGCGGTTGGAAAAGAATCGATGAAGAGGTAGCTCCATATACATAGTCCGTGGTCCCTGCACGGTGGATGATCTTATAAGGTGGCTCGCAAGATAGAACGGCCGGACATAAGTGATTTGGAACGTGGGACCATTATAGAACCGGCTAAGAACATTGGCGAAAACATAGGTTGCCAGTTTCTCCCCACCTTCGATCTAGGTGGTAACTAGATTCGTATTCGTGACACCTTCGGCACGATTGACGGACAATCACTCTGCCAAGTCAGCCCCTTCCTCTTTTTCTTCGTTTTCCCTCGTCTTCTTTATCATCCCCTTACTTTCGTTTCGGTGACGCCGGTCGTCACCAGCGGGACACCGAATTTATGAGACTCGAAACGCTTTTGGCGCGTTCTCCACCGGACGGAACAGTGTGAGGAATTAATTTCACCGGCGTGAATCAGAATGAAATACACGAACAATGGCGCGGCGAATATGCTGGGACGAGCTGTTAACATCGATCAATTTGTTTGGTAGGCGGACGTTAAGGGTGTTGGATCTCGAGAGAGAGAAACATCGAGTTGTCGGTTTCGGTTGTTGGAATCTGGTGAATGGCAGAACCGAGTGAAATTGGACGTGACGATTGTCGTTCGCTGTATTTCACAAAGGTTGCAGAATTATTGCTGTTGGTTTTCTATCTGAACAAGACGTTTCGACTTTCATTTGCGATGTGACTTTGCTTGACACAATTTTAGGGTATTGCTTTGATAAGACGGGGGTTAACGCAGATGGCAATTAACTGGTACTCCCTTGTCAGGGTCATTTACGTGAAGGAAAAACAATTGCAAGTATTCACCACCACATACGCGACGCCCCAAAAGTGCGGGGAAGCCATGGAATAACGTCTTCCATCTCTTCTACTTGCGCCGTTTCGAAATTATTTTGCCCGTCAGATATACCATTACTCTATGACATACTTGAGCGGAATAATGATAAGTACATTTCATTAATCACTTATTACTGTAAATTCCAATGGGTCAGAGTAATTATTTGCGTCGCAGTTAATTCGCAAATAAGTTACAATCGATACATTATAATATACACTTATCTTTTCCACCGCAGTGGTTCTTTTATTTTCGACAAATTGCTGTTTTCGATGATCTTAGAAAGTGAAATTTCAGTGCATCGTCGAAGAAACCCTCGTTAACATGCATGTTTCTACTAAAGCGAATAATCACAGAGTTAAAGGGTTAATTGAAGGTAGTCTATCTAGGAGTTTCCGGGCTCCAAGAATAAATAAGCGAATCGATAATGTATCTCGGCGTGCAGCAGTCGCTCAATCGATTGCGGTGCACATGAAAAATTGAAGAAGATGCACAGGTTTCTCGAATGGCTGGCGGAAAGGAATTTTCCACTGTTCTAATTAAAAAAGAAAAAATACAACTACAAAAAGACTCTTCGAGACAGGCAAAGTTTCTAATTGCCAAAATACTGGTTTCTTTTCTATCTTTAACATGATTAATATAGAAAAGGAAACAAGTACGTAAAGCCCTTTTATAACGAGTAAGTTTCTCTGAAAATAAAATAAAACTGAACAATGTCTGATTATTAGAAGAATTCGACGATCACTATGAAACGCGAAATTCTCGACAAGAAGTATTGACTATTTTCATAATACTAATGCATTACTATTTTCCTTTCTGTACGTGCATTTTTTTTGCTCAGTTTATTCCCGTAATTTATTAACGATCGATCGATCGACGTTTAACCTTTCACGACATTATTTTCCTTAGATTAATCGACGTTTCCTAAACGCAAAATCCGCTTTTCCACTCGAACCATTCGCACGCGTAAATCAATATCCTCGTCTGGCGACTTCCTTAAACTCATACGTATCATGACGAAGGTGCATACCTCTACCTCGTAATATTTCCCTGCATTATTTACCGATCTCAAATAATTGCTTAGTCCGTGTAACAAATATTGTAATCGCGCCCCCGCTCAAACAATAACAGAACTGCTCCATCAAGTATTGAATATCTACTTCATTTTCTAAATTAAATTCCTTTTCCGAATTATCATTGCACTGTTAAATATCACTACTGTGAATTACAATGCCTAGCCAAACCTATTACCAAAATCCTTCCTCGCCAGTAATACAATTTCGCACGTTCAAATCATTCGTCGACTTCCATTTATATTTAAACAAATAAATAATATCGCCCAATCATTTTTCCTCAACGATCGCACACATCCCCCGCAATCGAACCAATAATCCGTCCCGTTGAAAGTCTCGAGTTTCCCCCGTTTCAGTGACGTCACAAGTGCGTTAACATTCGCAATCGTGTAAACTCATCCGCGATTCGAGCATCGTGAATGCTCTTGTTTCTTTCATTGGACGAACGTTTTCTCGAGAAATGTATCTGTGCAGGGTTCACGTGCAATATCCAGAGGGGGGTTGGTATCGACTGAAATAACAAATAACCACGAAACACACGCAGAGTCATTCGATACCGTGGAATTTTCACTCTATTTTGGGAAAACGTGAAAACGCCTCGGTGGCCGAGGACGTAACACGACCCCTGTAGGCGTTCACATATGGCCAAGGGAGCAGCATGTTGTGACATCCTTCGCCACTATGGTCGGGGTGGAGCACTGACAAGGGGAGGAAAAAAAGGGACCAGGATTCGATTTCTACCAGACAACCCTAATGCAACAAGTCAGTAATGATGCTCATTATCCTTATTAAAGGTTCGACCGTGGATTACCTTGTTCGGCCGTCTTCGAACAGGAAATGGACGTTGTTTTAGGATCGATTTGGACGCGGGGGCGTTTCGATACGACGGATTTTAATATCGAACAGCTTGGAAAATGTTGTGTGACGTTAATGACTCTGGTGCGACGACATGCTTTATTAGCTACAGTTTCTTGCGAGGGTCGCAGCAACTATCAGTGATATAACTGAACATATCTTCCAAATATATTTATATTTTTTCGTCCTTAACACTAAACGTACCGGTATTTTGCACATACCTATTCTTATCATAAGGGGTCATTTGACACCTTGTGAACTAAAAGTATACCAAGTAAACTAAGTATACTTTTTGTTTTAATTTAAAGTAAATTTTGAAAGGTGACATTTGACCCCGACTGGCACGTTTAGTGTTAATGCACTCCCCCGCCATCTGAACGATTTACCAAACGACTTTAACCTGTACAAATTCGCTAATGATAATTTCTCGAAGCGTTTCTGGAATTGAATTATCGCGTCAACGTATCCAACGTGAAGAATTAAGCGGTCGCAGCTAATTACCCGTCTCACTTTCAGACAATGCAACTGTTAATGAGCTCATTCATGTCCGGCTCCAATAAATCCGTCACGCCGAATAAATAGGAATCCAAACGAACGTTCTCCAACGCCAGAAAATTCACATCACTATTTCGGTTGCGGCGGCAAGCACGGTCGAAATATTTGAAGAAGTGTTACTAAACTTGTGCTCAATGAACTCAATGGGCCAACCCTTCCTTTGGCAGATGTACAGGACACGGGCCGATCATTGCCAACAGATCAAGCGTAATCGTGAGTTACGATTCCCCGAAGTGGCTCAGGGGCCATTGAATCATTATTACTGGCGGCAGGATTTTATAGGTAAATAAAAGCGAACGTACGAAGGAATGGAGAGAAATATTAAACGTTATTTCAAAGTAAACCAATTTTATCCATCTTACAAATTAGAAGGTAGAAGTAAACTATTTATTTATTAAAATATCATCTGGTCCACAAGTTCTGCCAGCACGAATTGTTATAATTGCAGGGCTAAACGAGAACATCTTTGAAGGCGAAAGAAATATTACAAGATAATTCGCAACTGTTAACCGCCTCGAGTGCTAAAGCATTATTTATTACCAAATAACGCGGTGAAGAACGCGAACAAAATTTTCCGACCAACCTAAACGCAATCATTCCAACAATTATCCTGCTCGTCGCGTAACCGAAGAATCGATTAGCGCGACACGGCGTAAAAGAGCGAGTAACGATAGACGAACGTAACATAGCGAGCAAGGAGGAAATAAAAGAACGAATGCTTGTGGTGAATTTCGCGGACAATTATTCTTCCGTGAATCACTTTCGCGTTACTGTTCATGTAACGCTTTCGAGAAATCGCGTATACCGGGAATAAAGTCCATCAAGTCCATTGTAACAGCGTTTTAATAAAGAAATAAGACGGTGCGCTTAATTGCTATAATTATTCGGGACCATTCCTGTTACTAATTGGAACGATTACTATACTGGAAGTATCTGTCCATGAAAGTGTTCGATATTGGGAACATTTACTCTAATATTTATTGCGTCCACGATATGCAACAGGCTAATTTAAGTTGAACTACGGTGATAAAAATAGTGTTAGCTAAAATTGATGTGTGCCGAGTAATTATTTTTTATCCGTACGCAGTCTAAAGTACTGGTATGCAGAGTAATTTTTTCTTCCTATTTTTTATTCAGCCCAACGCTTGGAATTATTCTTACGTAAGAAACTTGAGGTATCGAGTACAGGATTATAAGAAGCGTTTGATGTTTCGAATAGTAACATGGATAATATTATTAATTTATCGACGCGCTTAGATATTAAGATATTTAACGTCCAAAGTAGTAACCAAAATTTATATTGAACACGGATTATAATTATCTGTGTTATCTGCTTCCATTGAAATTCTGAGATACCGCTTAAAATATTTGTACTTGATACTGAAACCGGCGAAACACGCGCGAACGCAATAAGAACAACGCACGAGCCTTCGTTCAACGTTGAAATCGTGAACATGCAAACGGCAATGGACGAGCAATTTCTGAATTGAAATTAGACGGCCGAGCAATGCAAACAGAAAAGCACAAAAGGGAGCGCCGAGAGATACGGCGGGTCCGGCTGCTCTGCTGCATTTGGCATATCGTCAAAAGTTCTTTAACCTTTCGAGACAAGGTGGCGGAAACGACGTCGTGCAGTCGTTAAGCAGAGGAGTAAAATTATGTTCAATTAACATCGCGTACACAATGTACCTAATGAATAAATCATTTCGAATCTTTGAATAAAAGTGCACCCATCGACAAGTGACTTTCGCATAATCGTACACCTTCAATAATCCGCCGAATAAATCGCTGGAAAATACTCGTCACTCCCACGTCGAAATGAAATATCGAACTATAAACTGAAAAACGGAACTGCTGACACAGATCCACGGTGCCGCAGACAAAATCAGATAGATTAAATAAGCAAAATTCAATTTCATCCTTCCGTGTACGTACGCGTGCACACATTTGCATTCCCAGTGGCACGGGAATGCACTCTGCTAGAGAAATATCCCCGGAACCACAGCGGCGGTCTCGCGTGAAATTTCGCAAGGTCTGTCGCAATCGCAGACGCCGCGAATTTTGGCCGGACACCGAGGATTCGATGGGAAACGAGGGAAAACGCGGATGCTTCGTCCGACCCGCGGGGATTCCCGTTCGCGTGTCGCTCGAAGTTAAGTATAAACGTCTCGTGACGATCGAGTGATTCGAAAGCGGAATGGCCAAGCATGTGACGAGGTACTCGTGGTCACTCACGTGCTATTCATAACCTGAACTCCGAAGCGCACCGTTCCGCACGCAGTTTTCGAACGCGTTACGCGTGCATTCCCACGTGCAACGATGTTAACCCTTTCCATTGGCGCGCGGGATATAATGGTGAACACGTTTTGTGATCGCAGAGGATCGCTTTAATCCCCTTTGCCGGTGGTAAAACGAGACGCGCCTCTGAGTACTGGCTGTTCGGTATTATTAATGTTATTATTATTATAATTATTGTGCTAGGCCTCCTCGGAGCTGAACTGACCTAATCCGCGAGGCAGACGGTACTGCAATGTACGGACTGTGTTACGTAAACGTTATAATTTATAAGCGTTTACGGCGATTGCGGTTGAAAGCTTTTTTTGAATGTTCACTTGCATAAATATCGTACTATCCACTTGGTTGGAAGAAATTTGACGTCACAGAATCGGTGAATAATCGTGACAAAATATTATTGAAAACTTTTACCGATTTGTTCGTATTTCGTTAAAAATATTGTGCACTTCTAATCTTCGAGAATGAGTTTTACAATCGTACATATTGCATCGAGTTCGGACAGGGGGGTTTCACGTTTCCCGATAAAAGTGAAATGGGAAAGTGCAGGTATAGAAAACTTGCACGGGAATTCGTAATTGCAAGTAGAAGTAGGAAAATAGGAAAGTAATCATTATGCATTATTCGCCATACTATAAACGCTGGTAATTGTGTAACGAACGTCTAAGAATGTTTTTCAGCATGCCCGATAGCAAGTAAATTTCGTTTCTGTTCGAATCTTCTCCCTGCACCGTTTCGAAAATTGTTCCGATAAACAATACAAAATATTCAACCTCGACTGGTGAACAAATTTTATTCCCATTTAACATTCGCAACTTCTTTGGCAACTTTCTTAATACATATTTATTTGCCGTCAATTTTTGCACCGTTTGAACAATATTTGAAAACTTTCCACCCCGTATTACATAACACGTTCCACATTCTTTGCGCAACAAAAAAGTCTACTTCGAAATTTCCGAAGTAATCCACTTCCCCTCCATTCTATCTAACCCTTTCGCCCCCAAATTTTTCCAAAGAACCCACCCCTTCCACTCCGTGCCGTGCATCCTCGTCTCATCCAGACTTTCCAAAAATACCCTCTTATTTTAACCCCACGCTACAGCATTCGAAACGTCTGAGAAAAGATTCTCGCCGCTCCATCCATCTATCCATCCATCAAGACAAGAAGAGATACAAAAAAAACGGAGTAAAAAGTCGACTCGTTTACATTCCACTTCATTCTTTTTTTCAACGAGATCTCGACCCATCCAGAGGTACGAACGATTCAACTATTGGCCGGGAAGGAAATGGATTCGTCACGTGAAAAGAGGGCCTAAATCAGGTGTCTAAATCTTCTTCGTACACGCCTGCACAGCGAGACACGCGCAACCGTGCCTGTCACGATACGCACACTTTTGTTCAACGAGTCATACGTAACGCACGCAAGACCGCACTTTATTACTGACGGTCCCGAGCTCGTTACGCAATCCGCAGGGAGGTCTACGATCCGCAACACGTGCAACGTTTATATGCATAGAGGAAAACGGCATTCCTTGCGAACGGCCGCGATGTTCAGACTTTTATTTCTTTTTTTTTCTCCCCTATTCATTTCGACAATTTCATCACCATTTATTCCCGGTTCGTCCTCCTTGGGATTCTTCGGGAGATCACCATTTACTGTTACGCGTGTTGGTTCGTAGACGCGTAAGAAGGTACCAGTTTTTTGTTTGGTTTTTTGTTTCTTAGGTAATGCACGCAGCACGTGGTACTTCTATTTTAAATAATATACTGCATCTTAACTTTAATGGATTCTACCACTTTTTGTATTTCACGTGTGCATCTATAATTTAACATCGATGAATGAATTTTCCAGTGAAGCTTCTTCTTTTCCTGATATTTCTTTTTCTTTCTATTTTTATTCAACGAGGTGGACGCCTGGTAATCGTGATTTCGAGGTAGAAACGTGTTTGATTGCTCCTGACGAAATTTTGTTGCCAAGCTCGAAACGTCGAGGCGGGTTATTCGAGAATCGATAGCGAGGTGCGAGGCCGGTTACGTAACAGACAACGTGGCCCAGCCTTCGGTGCACGTGTGTTCACGCATATTCATCCTAATTCCTGCTGTTTTGTCAATGTTATACTTAGCATCTGTCGGCAGACGCCGCATTCGCATGCATATATCGAAAGTTCATGACGAATTGGATATTGCACATGTGCTCCAATTTCGAGAGCCACTGTATTCCCTGGACACCCCTTCTTCGTACGCTCCTGGGTTGCTTTTTTCTTGCGTTATTGTTACAAAGTGAACACTTACCCGATCCACCTCACTGCGCACGGAAATTTTGAGGGATTTAAATAGAACAGGGTTAATATTGGAGTTGGGCGTGTGAATATGTATTTTGAGATTCGCACGAGATACTTTTGTTTCTCGAAAGAAAACTTTATCTTTGAGACACCGTTGAGATTCTGATCGGTTCGATTTCGATGCTAAATTGGAGTTTTTGTTGAACGGTTTTAAAGTGAATTCGTTTGTTAGTAATGTTAACAATTTCAATGATATATTAATAAGAAATATATATAAATTGAACGATTTATCTATTTGTAAGTTGATCAATTATAACTTGGAGTCGTCGAGGAGCGCGCGTAAGTAGAACGCTACAATACAATCTCTGCGCCCAGTAGTACGAGTCAATTGCTGAGCCTACCCATGGGGTTAACAGAGAGCACCATAGAAGACTGAATAGCGGCTTGTAAAACGTTTATATCATTACTAACGCAGACAGTTAATCTTGAGAACCAAACGAAGGGAACATCGTGAACACTTTTTCAATACAATTCTTGCGTTTATTGCACATTGAATAATTCATTAAGCTTCTTGTCGGATCGTGAAAAAAGTAATTACTGGTAAAAAAGAAAAGAACATTCGCATTATTTGCCCAATACATCGGTGAAATAGCCAATTGAAAATTGAAAACCATTTAATTGAACCTCCATTTCAAAATTTGCAAGAGGAAATAATTTTACATCATTATTGCCATTATACTATTACAATTTTTTATCCCAATATTATATATGAAAAAAAACAAATGTATAAATAGAAAAGTCCCATTTAATTCCCCTTAGAATATTTCTCATATCTATCCACCAGTTATTAGCCACTCCATTACCGAAATCTCTACTTCCCCCTGCACAGACGTCCGTAAGAACCCTCTAAAGTTTGGATTCGGCTCAGAAGCGATCCCATTATCTCTCAGACACATTCGTAGACGATCGAAGCAACCCTCGTAGCTGGCATTTCCGGTTCTATCCCCGTTTTTTCGTAATTGTATTCATTCACAAGTTGGAGGAAGAAGGCGATCGAGACGCAACGGCTGCCCCTATCGATTCGCTTATTCCCCGCCAAGCCCTCTATTCCACCCCTTTTCTGCCACTCTGCCTTGCTCTCTTCGAGAAGGATCTTTGACCCTTTCCCTCTCCGAGGAGAGTGTGTCGTGGAGAAAAGAGAGTGAATGTCAAGGGTTACGGATCGCGAATTCTTGGCGAACGTGCAATTTTTAGGGGTGCGCCGCTCGGACCTCACCCCCATCGTCTGAGTTAGTAAAAATGTCTTTTAATTATCTCGTTTGAATTTTGATCCTAATCTTTCGAATCTGACGGAGGACTGTTATTCGAATAATTAATTTCTAGAGAAGAACAACAATTGCAATGAATTTCTTACGCGTATGTTAATTTTACTTATTTCTTTTCTGTTCATGTAACTTTATTTCAATTTTTCAAAGTAGGGATATCAAATATCCGTGCTGGTGCTTGTTCTGCGTATAAAATTAAATTCTGTACATCGCATCAGGTCGCCAAACGTTGAATTACATTGTCGTACAATTTTTTTTTGTGCGTCGATTAGATAATTATAAAAAATCGTAAGAACATCATGCTTACACGTGATAACCATAACAGCATGATTATACAAATCGAATCTTAGCTAGGTGCACGTGTACCCGGTGGATCTTTAAATCTTCCCTTCAGTGAAATCTGTTGTACGATTGCCACGAAAAATCTGACAATAGATCTGTACGACAAATCGAACTGCGTGTGACAGAAGTATTTTGGTACAAGGGACGATTCATGCAAGTGAGATGAATCGTTTCCCCGTCTGCTTCAAGGGGAGATACAGCAATAAAGGAAAAATAAAAATGATATAGATGATATCCACGATAATAGATGAAAATGAAACAATGCTATTTATTTTTCTTACAACTACTACCATATAAATATACTAATGTTTACTATTATTTACTACGATAATATTATTATTAATATTTATTTGACTCCAAATTCATATGACGAAAATAAAAATAATACGAAGCAATCATTTTTTTAGAGAAGAATCTTTATGCTGCGCAATTCTGTAATTACTTTAATCCCTTCTCGCTTGCAACAATGAATATCAATCAAGTCGCAGTTTATTAATTAGAAAGGAGCTGCTATAAAAGAACGTGACCGCTAATTATTCGCGAGCTAATGAATATCGGAGCATCGCAACAATTGCATCATGTAATCGATACTGCAACTTTTTAAAAAAAAGACATTTCTCCCCACCGACATGACCTGACCTTCAAACAGAAAGAGATGAATATCGCGAAAAGCTTTTTTCATTTTCCTATCACTTGATCTATTCTTTAATGCCTTTAATATCGATAAAACGCGCACGCGCAATGTAGCAGCCTGTACTTGCGCGCAATGGACAAAAATAAACATCAATATAGGCATCAAAAATAAAAAGAAAAGAAATGTACTTGTTAACAAAAAATTATAATTACAAATAAATATTAACGGGACGGTTTCGAGTAGAATATTAAAAAAAAGAGAGTTTAATTTCACACGTGGTGAAATGCATTCGTGAAGAACAACGCTTTACCTACCTTCGACAGGTGTAAAACGTCTTTCATCTTACGCAATTCCTCCAGCATATTCCAATTAAAAAACTAAATAACAATTCCCACGAACACGTAGAAGAAATATCCACTTCACTCACGGCAAACAGGAAAATGCAGAAAAATATCACACGCCGAATCACCTTTCCCAACTGAGTCGCGTTACATACATGGAAACGCGCAGAAATGTCCCTCGCGTTCTATCAGTCCGCTTTCCAAGATAATATCCGGAAGACTAACCAAGCATTAGATGACTCTACACGTTTAATATGCGATTCGTGTCGCCAACCACCGCTCCACCTATGTTTATATTTTCGTAAACGCCGATTACCCAACCAAGATTCGCGTTTTAAATCATTGACCATCAACAATTCACGCAATTCGTTCATTCGCGGCACTCGAGTTATGTGCAGTCACATGTGGGTAGTACATATGTATGCTTATGGGCTAGGGATAAAAGCTAGTTTGACAATGCATCGTGAAAAACATAACAAGGGGAATAATAATGGTCGTATCCTGAAAATAAATTGTGGGACCATGGGATGACAGGAAATTCCTTGGTCTATTTTCGACCAAGCCCAGAACAGGACCATATACCTCGCAATATATGTACCTCGTATAGCTCGCGAACATAAATTTTCGCAACCTTATCAGACAGTGATAAGACGATCTACGCTGATACACAGTACGCTAAGTACGAGATGTACGAGTGAATCGTTGAAAAAATAGAACATAAACGAGACCAACGAGAATAATGTAACTGCGCGAATTCAGTGTTTTACGTTCAAGTAATTGCCGGTATACCGGCGACTCGTTATCGCCCTAACCTAGCCGCGTTCACGTGCTTGTTATGCAGTTTGACGTTGGACCATAACAAGTACATTTTACTACAAGATATTGTAAACAAAATAAACTGGTGCTCCGAAGCTGGATTACCAAGGAACCGCTCTTATAATATATCTACTAAATGGTAGTTGATAATGACGCACGTGTCGCAACACATGGCGTAACAATTAACTCAAAGTACAACATTTTAATCTCCTTTCATTTCTTACTTGTTTCAAATAAATACAAGATTTATATATAGAGGTTCGTTAACGAGAATTTAATCGCCTTCCAATAGGGTCTATCAGTAGCACCATGATACCAGGTGCCACCATCTTTGCATTCCTAACCAGCCTGATTTCTTAAACCCTTTATAACGCGTTTCTCTATTTTGCATTGCTAATAAATCGCGAATGAAATTTTCGCTGTCACGAGACAACCCTGCAAACCCTCCACAGATAGAATCTGCATCTTCTGTTGCAGTTCGTAAATCCGCGATCGAAAACACCGAAATTGACTCCAAACATTAATCGAAACTGTTGTTAGGATAGAACACAACGGTCACACGCATTAAAGCAAGCTTTTTGCGTTTGAGTTTATACCAGACATATCGCGATCCCAGCTATAGATGGAGGCAGTGTACATACATTAGAGCGGGTCATCGACGACGATGGTACACCTTCGACAATTGAGAGAGAGACTTTATAGCACGAGAGAAGAGCATCGACGTACCGTAAGGTCGCGTGTAGAGTACTTGCTTTAGCTAGACACATTTCGACGACGAAGGAAAGACATGGAGGGTGTACGGATCGATGCTTGGCTGGGAAACGGTCCCGCACAGAACGGCGAAATTTCCTAGCAATATCGCGGTCTGTTACCGGACGAAACGTCCCAAATGTAACCTCGTTCATCTACGCGACGATCATCCCGTGCCCTTGTTTATCGTGGCATGGACGCTTTTTTTCCATTGCCAGGCAAAAGAGAAAAAAAAAACGACGGAGCACGCGGCGAGTCGTGTGGAACGAACATCGCGATCACGTATCGTTTACACTTAACACTTACTTCGTGTATCTCGAAAGGCTGCACGAGGTTACGGAGGGGTTGTACGAACGACGCACGAGAGGTGCGACCACCGATGGTGGTCTGTTCATAATGTATATACGTTCGATACCCACAGAGAAATGTTAAGTCGCAATCGAACTACGTTCTACACGATGAATGCTCGCAAACACGCCGTGGTAGCAACGTTTATTTCTGGTAATAGATCAATGACTAGACTGGGACCATGCGAACATGCGACCACGAGATGCAAGCGAGGTGATCCCGATGGCATGCACGACTTGGTAACACGATGTTTCGTACGTAATCGAATGAATATGCCTTTCATTGATAAGGGGGAACACTCACCACCGATACTGAGAGTTCTCCATCGAGTTTTCCGTTTAGAACCCTTCTTGCCCATCTCTCGCGAAGACCGTGCTGGTCCTCCTCCCTTCTGTCTCTCGTCTCCCCAACGATCTCGGCCAACTTTCTAGAACGAAAGCTCCACCGAAATCATGTTGATCGTGATTGATCTCGGCCACTACCTTCGCGGTAGCATTTTATTAACCTTCCGCCGACTGGTGTGTCTCGCGTTATTAGTCTTTCGAGGGATAAAAGCTTTAAGAACGAAACGAACCGACGAACGAGGTCTGCTCGTAGCAGAAGACAACTCTAATACGTAATCCGCGCTGCACGAATAGCGACCGCATACTGCTGTCCCCACCTCACCCCTCTCTACTGGTCCCCACCCCGGTCAAACTACTCCCCTACCTCTGTCTCTGTCATGTTCGACATATCCCGCCGCGTGTTCAATTTCTTATTGGATTTTCTATTGTTTAGAAAGATTTTCACAAGAAAGACGCATGGCTATGGATTTCCTCGATTGTGCTGTAATGCGCAGCAGTGCGGGCGTTGGCTGTAATTACGGTTTTCAACGGGATATTTAAAAAAAAGTCTCGTTTCACGACTGAATAGTTTGAACGGTAACCAATTGTCACATGCGCAATGCCCCCGTGTTACCGTGTCACCATTGGATGTTGCCATGGCAACAGACGTAAACTGTTCACCGCCATTTTATCCGGCTTCGGATGCGTGAGGTATGACGTTTTTTCATTGCGAGAACTATTTTCGCCGGACTTTCACCGGGTTTTTCGGTTTAATAATTAGGAATATTGTTCTTGAGAAATCAGTATCCTATGAATCTCCGCTATTTTACGTTTGGATTGATAAATAAACCAGTTTCTACTCTTAATGTCTTGTTTTTTATAGGTTAAGCAAGTAAAATTGCACAGCGGATAATTATGATGAAAATATTGTCACTACAGGAGTTCGATTCTCCGCCCTTCGACGCGTCTGCTACTGTCGGTTTTATAGGAAACACCTCGCACTATTGCAATTTTTACGATCTACAGGACGAATTGCAACCGTTCAATAAATATTTGCGCGAATATCCGGAGGTTTCAATCGCCCCGGATAGTCTTGCTACTCGTGAAACATCGCGTACAGTTTCCGCTGGCGATTTATTTTTGCCAGTTCACGATAGCATTTTCAAAAAGATTGCTAGCATATGGAGGGAAAAAGGTTTGGCCGATGCAATTTGCCTCGCCGCATCCGCAGAACCACGAGAGATCACAACTGCGTTGCATTGGATAGCTACAAGGTTTCAACCCATTGAATTGATAGGAATAATTCTATTCAATATTGTTGGCTAATTTCGAAATTTCAACTTCAGACTCAAATGGGTGTTGGATCTAATGGATAAAGGAATATATCAGAGAGAAACCTTACCTACGTCTGGTTCTGGGTCGGTTGTGGATGTTGTGCACACGAGGGATTGGGAAACGTCTCTTGTAAGAATCTGATATGCCTATTTAAATATTAAGCAACATATCATTTCTGATATTAACTTTTAGATCAGATGTCTTGCGTGGCATCCGCATTGCGCGCGTTTAGCAGTGGTCACCAGAGACGATCGTATACGCATCTTTTCTCAAGGAATACCAGGAGTGCCGACATTGAGGCACAGCGCGCAAAAGTCTGTTTGCTGTATTCGTTGGAGACCACTTGCTGGCAAGGAGCTCGCAGTGGCTTGTCACGGGGGTGTCTTAGTATGGACCGTAGAATTAGGCGCAGCCAGTAATTCCCTTAGTCACGCCGTGTTATTAAGTCAAAGGAATCATGTTCCTGTAACAAATGTTATGTGGCATCCGCAGGGTGATTTGCTGGTGTCTTGTTCGCCAACAGATACAAGCATGATTATCTGGGATACTTCTAAAAAAGAAGGTGTTCCATTGAAGAGAGTTGGCGGCGGTGGTTTGTGCTTTGCACTATGGTCCTCTTGCGGTTCTAGATTGTTCTCGGCTACGTGTAGGAATATATTCAGGTATAATAAAGCTTTCACAATACATGTTACAGTAACTCTTGTTGTTACTCGATTACAATTTATTAATTATTAATTATAGAGTTTGGAACACTGGGGTGGCTACATTATGGCATGCGGATAAATGGACAGTGCCACACGGTCGCGTAGCAGTCGCGTGTTTCGGGCCGAATTTAACATTATTATTTGCTACAAATGAGGATCCATCAACAATCTTTTCTCTGCCTCTGCAAGAAAATATCTTCGACGTGAAAAAACCGTCGATGGATGATGCGAAAATGGCTGTTCCTTTGATCGATTTAACAAAGGTCACTTTCTCGTCGGACGACGATTTTGTTACTGTCGGTGGACGAATAATCGCAATGGAATGGGATCTTACCGGAAGTTACCTCGCTATTCTCTTCCAGGTATAATTTATTTTGCAGCCCGATCGAAAACATCATTTCAAATCTACCTAATAATAAATTTTCTACTTATTCAGGACAGTCCCTGGATTGCATTAGTTAAAACTAAAGTAGGAAACCTATCACGGCTGGTCGAGATCAAACCGACTTGTCTAATCAAAGGATTCGTAGGAGAGGTTCCGAATTGCATAAACTTTTATCAGAAGTGTAAAGAGGGGTCCAATGTAGTTTGTCTAACCATTGCTTGGAGCAGCGGTCGCGTCCAACACTTTCCAATAGTCGAAAAGGAACCTGTGCCTCCCTTAAACGCGTCCACATCTCTATTGTCGCATTCCTATTCCGTAAGACACGACACATACAATTTTAACTTGAGCGCCAGTTACTGTTAAAATGATCTATTAACCCACAAGACAGAGGACTACGAAAAACCTTTCCTTGCGTTTTTTTTTTTATTCGCTAAGGTGTCGGTGGGCACGGATTGAAATATCTTTGTTAAATCCAGTATAAAAAGAACAATAAATCAGAATTCGCGTGCGATACGATGTTCTCGAATACCACGCCGCGAAAGCTTCATACAATATTTCATAATCGATTCGTCAGCGTACGTTCAGGGTACGAAAAAGAAAAAAAAAATAGAAATCGTTGTACCCTGTGTTAAACTTTAATGCTCTAGCTTCCTAACGTATGGGATATACAACGCGACAGCTCTCGGGTTCGGTACCTAATTATACGAAGTCACATGCAGAGCGCACGTCTTTCTATTTTTACGTCGCTTGACCGAATGCTGAACGCCGACACGTACGTACGTGATGCATCCCGCACTATTTCCAATACGCTCTCTATCCACTGTTACCGCAACACAACTCCAAACACAAATTAACCGTTCCATCGTTTTAGAAACCTTGTCCTCCTAAATATAGTCGCCCCGACCACACTTTATCATCTCGCCCCGTTCGTTTTATTTTTGATTCGTGAAATATGAATTTCACGGAACAGATTGTGTGAAATAACTGTTCGCTTGTGTAACAATTTTAGTCGGCAATATTATAGTTCATCTGCAATCAAGTGGCCACCGAAGGTCGTTAAGAAGTATACCCCCAACCTCTTGGAGTTTAGCTACATACTGGTTGTTTACTTTTCTCTTAACTTGTTTTCGTTCATTTATCAAGCTCAATTTGGCTCTCGATATTTATTTAATCATGTCACCAGACCTCCTCTGATTAATCTATAAAAAGGTGCTGCCTTTAGAATAATAGTTATCCTCGTTGCTAATTCTTACCTGCCTCCTAGTTCAAATGCAATGCACAATTCACCGTACTTCTATTAATACGAACAAAATAATCTTCCACTACCAAAGCAAAATAAATCTTTGCAATTAAAGAATAGCCTTCCACAAAATTACAAGGAAGATATCGATAACGGAAAGTCAGGAATCTAAATGCAATATTGAAGTCACGTGTCGTTCCAAATATTTCCCCCCAAAAAAGTCAGCTAAACAATTTCAATGAGTTAACATCTTCAAAAACCGCGAAGGCAACAACCGTCATTGAATCTCTCCCGATTAAAATTTCGTTGAGATACCTTGCTCCCTTTTTTTCTTTCTCCTCCTCTCCTCCCTCGTTCATTCTCTCTCTCTGTTATTGCATCCGTATGGGGTGCACGATCGAAATCCTTTTTCCAGTATATTTATTTTAATGGCAGTTGTACACATGCGGTGACTATGGTACGAACGGAGTTGACAGGTGCCCGGGCAAAAAAGCGTGGTCGAGAGCGGGTATAGTATGTATAATGTAAGCATAGAGGGCTGGCAGGCCACATGTGCCACTCTATCACTTATCTACCCGTAATATGACGTATAACCCGACCATAAGATGCAACTGTGAATGTACGCCTTGTGTGTATGAGTGAGTGCAGCCAAGATGCACACGCGTGTCTGTACAAGGGGTGAGTAGGAGGATGCACGGACTTGCACATTTGTGTGCGTTCGCTTGGAAGAATCCCCAGTGCAAAGTGACTCGTGAATCGCACTGTGGCGAGAATCGCTTTGCGCATCGTGGCAATGAGTTTTCCATTTGGAAGGAATTTCGAAATTCGGAGGAAACGAAAAATCATTTCGCAATGTTCGATTATCATTTTATTCGCACCCTGTACGGAGGGGTTGATGGGAGTCGTCAGGTCGAATGGAAGAGGAAAGTGAGAGGGATGTATTCACCGAATTTTAATAGTTGGATATAAATGTACCCTTTGATTACTTTGGAAAGGCTCTTAAACTTTACGTTGGCCTGCATTTACTTCAGCGGTTTAGGGCCGTTTAAAATAGCCACTTTTTTTAATGTTTTAATTTCTGCGGTCGACAATGTTGGAAGAAGCTCGTTATTCTTGTACTTTATTCTGCATGAAGGTTACACGACGAAGAATTGTAATAATATATATTTTTATAAACTTGTACATTAAACTAGCCTCCATCGCAACCGTGTATTGTGCATGCCTAATGCATAATATGCACCGAGAAAGAAACAAACCACTCAACACGAACCGAACATTCAATTTAATAGTTCTTATTGGTTGTCAGCGTTCCCATACTTGTGAATCCATTATACGATCCACCTCGACATAAAACGAAGCCTCATCCATTTGTTTTTTTTCTTTCGAACCATACAGTTGTCACGTACCTATGCCTACACTGGTAGAACACTTTAAATGTCGTCCAAAAAGAGGGAAAAAACCCCCAAAAAAAACAGCCAGAAAAAAGGAGAAAATGTGACCAACTACTTCCAGCCCCCCGAAAATTTTCCCAGTTCGACCGTTCACCCCGGCATCCCCGAGAACGAGCAACCCTCACGTACCCTCGAAGATTAATGACTTCACGGTTTCCCCGAGAAATTTCGAGCGTTCACGGTCAATCAAAAGTACAACAATATCGGTCGTATTTGCGTAGAAGATCGAGATGCAACTAGAGTACAAGGAGGGCAGAGGGGGGTCGGTGAAATAATAGTAGGCTGTAATAGGAGGAAGGAGTGAACGACTTGCCCTCATCTGTGCGCGAGAAGAAGCTGTTGTTAATAAGTGACGCGTGTGCGGCAGCTGGTTTCACGTTTTTTTTGCCCTGCACCCGATTCTCGGGGTTTCGAGCGACGAAAGATCGGCCTGAAGCGCTCCCTTCGCCCTTCGCTTTCTCCGTTTCTGTCTTTCGCGTGGGCCACGTTGCGCTCGGACTCGGGATTAATTCCGTTTAGCGGATTCTCAAAGAAAGACCGCGCGTCCAAAGAATCTGCCCGCTCGATTCGTGTTTCTCGACGTCAACGACCGATTCGGAAACGCGCGAAGCGATTTTTCAACGGCCATGGGAATCTCGAAGGTTGTTCACCTGTCGTGCATTCGAGGCCTGCGTACATGTGTTAACTGTTCGGGGGCTACCCTCTTAATAAGGGTGCTCGAAGATCCGAGGGGCGTTAAGACGAACGGCTTTGGTGACGGAAAATGAAACTCTCGGGTTGCTTGTTTTTCCTGTCGAATGTAGGTGAATTATACATGGTGGCATATTTGTAGTTTATAAGTATCGTATTGTGCACCGTGTAGTAAATGAGCAATTCCGGTATTCGTATTGTTTTTCTTTATTTTTATTCTAGACCGCATTGTTCTATTTAAAAGGCAGAATTAGCGTGGTATCGTCGGTGCATTCTGAATTTATTTCGCACGGAAAACTAATTGTTCATGTATTTACAATTTGCATTGTCGCAGAGCTAGATTTTCGTCCATCACACGCAAACTTTATATATTTCATTTATTGAACCGAGTTGGCGCTACATCAAATAACAGAAACCTTTATTCCTAAGGCATCGACGTTCGATGCAACAAGTTTATTTAATTACGACCGCAACAACCCCGCCCCAATCAGCCAAACTAAATTCTCACACCTGCAACCCCAGCGCAACCAAAACCAACCGCCAACATCCAATTCCCGTCACCGCTCATCCCTTCACCCTCCGACCAATACCAAACAACGTCCCCCCTTCCAAAACCGTCTACCCCTCGTCCGGTCCACCCCCATCGAGCATCGAAGTCCATGGAAAATCCTAAACACAACAATTGGCGCAATCATAGAAAAGTTCGTCAGCCCCATAAGACAATCCATCGGGCGTAATCGTTCCGAGAATCTAGCCGCGGGCAAAAAAGTCCCATGGAAGTACGAATTCGTACGGGGCAGCGTAGAAAAAGGGAGACGACAGACTCGCGCGCAGATGTGACGCGACACCCTGAAGCCGACGAGGTCGGGGCAAGTGCACCAAGATGCACAAGTGCCCCCGGTGGAACTCTTCTTCATCTCCTCCTCCTCCTCTTCCACAGCCTCTTCGCCCCCTCCTTCTGCTTCTTCTTGTTCTAATTTCTCCCTGTGCCCGTTCCACGTCGGAACGAAGAAGCACGGCCACGCGAGTGGGCGGCGCGTACCCTTCTCGAAGGCTTCTTCCCTTTGCTCTTCGGCCGGGGATGGAGGGGATCCTCCGTGTTGTCCGCTGGAGGAACGAACCGATGTCTTGTCCTGGCTGATAGTCGTCGTGCAGACGCGGGAACGACAGTTGAGCCTGTCTACGGGGTCGGCCAAGCTGCCAGCACCCTTTGCAAACGTTTGTGGTAGCCACCCTGTGGCCGATATTTACTTGCACATCGCGGTTGAGGTGCACGCGTTCACCTTGGCCAGTGATTATTGATAGAACGATAGTTGGAGAGGACAGTCTCTTGTGTGTGATCCACGTGGACGTTTGTTTTGGGAATTCGACGCTGATCATTGTAAGTGAACTGTGAATAATGGCGGTTTCAGGGGAGCGTGGTTCAGTTCGTAGAACGCAGTGATTTAATTTGCCAAGCTCGGATAGGTCTGCGGGGGGGTCGCGGAGGTTTAAGCGTATCGACACACTGTGGAAAGATTGTTGGAACGGTTGTAGAATTTGTTCGATGAATGGAAATGTTAGCTCGCGAGCAGTTGATAGCGTGCCAATTGAACAACCCTTGACGAAATTCGCGCAAAGTCGTTTGCACAAAAGAAACGAACTTTTATTGCCCGTGGAAGCTTTCATTCATAAATTCGCCAAAGTGTCACACCGAGCTTTATCGTCCGCTGTTCCGCTCACGTGCTGCTCGCGAACGGCCCGCTATCTTCCTATATCACGCGCCACTCGTTGCAACATCCCGGTCCGTGTTTTCAAAACATCCGTAACATTCCACTCGTGGCTCGCAGTTCGCGTCAACTCGCCGCGTATATCATTAAAAAGCCGCTCGATTATTCAAGTCGTTCAATTATTCATCTATTATCGCGATACCGATTCACTAACCACACCTACGCTGTTGCAGGCTGGGTCAGAATGCACCTCGAGGACTATCACATGAGCAGCAACGAGGAGGACGTGCAGCGTGCCGTCTCCAGGAGTGTGAAACAGGAGGACTACAATTCGTTCCATCTGACGTCAGTCGCGTCGATGAACGCCAATCAACAGAACTGTTGGGCCACGTCCCAGTCCGATAGCGTGTCCTCGCCGATTCTGCCGAACAATTCCAGTCCCAGAGAGTACGCCGACTGGGAACAGCTGAGCACTGTGTTCCAATATCCGAGCCAGCCGTATTCCTCCACGATTGGCTCGCCAGGAAGCACCGGCAGCGAGGCAACCACGCCGACCTGGAGCAATGCTGTGCGGAACGACACGTCGGACTGTTCCAATGGCCAGAGACTGCCCTCCGTTGGTTCTGCGTTCTCCTTCTCGAGGAGCTTCTGCAACACCCTTTATCCGGAATACCCGGGATATCAGGAGCATTATCAGGAACAGTATCAGGACGACGTATCGGTGTCGCTGCCTCTCATTCTTCACAATCAGACCGAGGAACAGGCGTTCACTGGGTCGATGCAGGCCGCCACCGATGAGTTTGATCTCAGTTTAATCAGAGGCGACCCGACGTCGTTGTTGTGCAACGTCGAGTCCCCGTCTTCGCCGTCCTCCACCTATTTGGAGGAACTTCAGGACCCGTTCTCGAATCTGAGTGGGTCCTGTTACGCTGTCGGTCATCTGGTGTCCGGACAGCAGACGTCGGTCTCCGCGATGAACTTTATTAATGATACTGGGATGAACGAGGGATTCGGGAACCAGGTCGTTCTGCCCAGGAACGAAGGGTTGCTGCTCACTGACCGAAGGGTGCCTGTTTCCAAGTCTATGACCGACACGGAGAAACGGAGGAAATCCTCTTATGGTGAGTTTTGGGGATTCCCTTGAATCTCCCACTGCGCGGGGTAAATTGTTTCGGGCTAATGGTGGAGTAGAGACGATTCGTAAATATTTCCATGGGACATTTGGTCGAGCGGGTGCGATTACCATTTTCCAAGTTTCGCATTGAAACTATTTACATACAGCCAGCACGGGTAAGCCTTAAGTTGGCGACCAAAATGGTGAAGAAGTTCGAAGCTGAGTCATTCAAATTATTTTGCACGAATTTGTTTTCACGAAACGTGAGTTGAAGTGAAATTGTTCAAAGAATCGAGATCTACATCGGCTTTGCGATATTTTATCAAGAACATACAGAAATTATTAAAGGAAATATAAAATTATTTTGCATAAGTTTGTTTCTGCCAGTATTAGTGTTAAGTAACAAACTTTTTCTCAACATTTCCCCACAATTAAAAGTCGCATCTTCCGATTTACCAATCCACCTGCCAACCTCTTTTCACCTGGCGCAGTGAACAGCCCTCAACGTTGAAACAAAGGGCGTACAGTTTTTCGAACACCACAAATAAATACACACTCGGGTTAACAAAAACCCTGCCCACTTGTGCAGCCTTTTCAAGTGTACCAAGTAGTGCACCAAGTGCAGCTTCAAGTAGCCCCGTTAACGAGCCTCGGGTTCCAAGTCTTGTTTACACGCCGATGACACGTTTGTTTCCGCTTCAGATTCTTCGCCGGCGGACGACAACATGACGTCTACGTATCAGTGCCGGTGGATAGATTGCGGCTTCGCCTTTGCCGAGCAGGAAGGTCTGGTTCGCCATATCGAGAAGAAGCATGTCGAATCGTCCTCGTCGAACGCACATGGTCACAGCAGGCGCGTCCAGAGGGACAGGGACAAGGACAAGGATAAGGATGGAGAGGGTTGCGCCCCTGGAAACGGGCAGGATGAATTTGCTTGCCTCTGGCAAGGATGTCCACGTGCTAGGCCGTTTAACGCGAGATACAAGCTGCTCATTCATATGAGGGTACATAGCGGAGAGAAACCCAATAAGTGTCCGGTACGTACGAATTAATTAATTCTTCCTTTTTCTATTGGCCGTGTGTCTGAATCGGGGGGCTCGAAATTAGAGAAATCAAGGTGCTCTAGAAATTGAATGAAGACAGCTAAAATTTGAATTACATATACTGGTCACTGGTTAAAGTAACATTGAATTGAATTAATACCAGCGATACTATATTGGCGTGGAATTCAATTTATTAAGGGTGTACGTGTGAATGGAAAATGGTAAGATCGAACTAATTAATTATTTATACATTTTTACAGTTCACCGGGTGCAAGAAGGCGTTTTCGCGATTGGAAAATCTGAAGATCCATCAGAGATCCCATACAGGTGAACGACCCTATGCGTGTCAGCATCGTGGCTGCACCAAGGCGTTCAGTAACAGTAGCGATCGTGCGAAACATCAACGAACTCATTACGACACGGTAAGTTTCCTATTTTATTTGGATAGCTCGAAATTCATTAACAGACGAGATAGAACATTTTGGGAAAAGATACGTTCCGTTTGGCGATACGTATTCACGTAATTTGCTCAGCTGATAAAAGAGAAATTGTATCGGCGGGTTGCATAATTTAAGGAGTAAAAAATTATCGCCCGTTTTTTTTTGAGTGCGAATGTCTGGTACAACGATAATATTAATAGCTCTCGGAAACAATTCTTGATTAACCCTCTGTTATAAAGCGTTATATTTAAACCTGGTTTTCAATTAAACAAATATTATTTCTATTCGAAATCGCAATTAACAATTTCATACCATTCGCATGATTCCTGAAAACAAAAGTATTCTAAAAATACCGAAATTCAGTGGAATTCAATGAACATTATGTAAAATGCTATACATATATCACGGAGTGTTCGTCGATAATAAACTAACTCGCAAAGTACAACGCTTATCTACAATGTTGAAATTTTGTATCACGATAGGTCAATCAGCACGTGAAACGAACGCATGTCGAAATGCGGTAAAAGCTGCTTTTCCCAAACACGAACCGTGTAAATTATTTATACGCATAGTCCGATAAGATCAACGAGAATCTTCCACCAGAATTATCGGCGGACAATTAGCTGCAAAGCATTCAAAGTCAAACATAATTACTATATTTTATCCGATACTTACAAATTGCCCGAACGAGAATTAAAAAGACACGCACCGAATACGATTGCAAAACCCTTATCATCTTATCAAACTTATCAAATAGAAACCTGACAGCATGTTATCGCGAATCGATCGAAGCTCTTAATAAAAAAACAGCCCGAAAGAAAGTAATTAATTTGAATGTGCAGAAACCGTACGCGTGCCAGGTAACCGGATGCGGGAAGAGGTACACGGATCCGTCGAGTCTAAGGAAACACGTGAAGAATCACACAGAACCAACGACGCCGTTGTCCAACTTATCCTCGACACCGGACAACAAAGTCGCCAGCAATTCGAACAACTCCAGCAGCTTGTCCAGGCACAATTCGAGTTCCTCGAGCTCCAAGCAACATCAACAGGTGCAAACGACGAACGCCCTCCACGCGGAATCGAATTATCGAACGTATAAGACTTCGGAGTCTTACGCGGACGAGGACGTGGATCTGTTTCAAACGAATCTGTGTCAGATCGATAGGATTTCCATGAACCTTGACAGCAATCAAGAGTACGTCCCGATCGAGTCAGTGAAACGTTTTCTCATCGACAACGCCAGCGGATCTCACGTGGACAGTACCGGTAAGGAATGATTTTAATTAAATATGTACTATCATTAAATCGTCTGAAACTTGAATTTCCATTCTCCTCAAATTCTTGCCACTATTTATTGCTTCGTGCCGGGGAATCGACACGAATTCGTAGGTTGCAAAAGGGTTTTTCTTTTTAGTTTCATTCTTGCATGCTTCTTCGTTAAACTCGAGTTTAGCTGTTTCCAATATTTTCTATTTGAACAATTTTTTAATAATTACCTGGCTCCGTAAATACATTAAACGTGTTCCAAAAGAGAGTGTTCCGATCGATAAAAATGACTGCTCCTCGCTTTTCTATAAATCTCACCGACCCTGAGCATCTAAAATTCATTAAAATACGTCAACTAAAAATGTTGTTCCCAAAAATATCTCTCAAATGCTGTTTCCCTATATTCCTCCACAATAACCACGTTAAGGGTGTCCATTTGGTACCTGATCCTCGATCTCCCTAAAAATAGCCTCGAACTGAAAAGAAATTAAAACGGCCCCATCCATCATCCGAGCCATCGCCATGTGTTCACCGTCGAACAAATCGTGAACGACGAATCCCCGAAACGTTTTCCCACAGAAATCATTCGACAACCTTCCAATCTCCTCGACGACGCTACCAAAATGGCGGGCGATCCGCCGGTCGAAAGTCCTCGAACGGTCGACGAACTTGCTGGAACTGTAAAAGTTCCACGAAAAAAAAGGAAAGAATAGGAAGAAAAAACCCTTTTGGTCGAACACGTTCGTGCGTATCGTTATTGCGCTGGCAAGCGCGTGCTGCCTTTTTCTGTCACGGTGTACAGCAACGGCGCCGATGACAGTGACTCCACCATGCTTAATCTCAGAGGAGGTTCCACGCTTTACGCGTTTACCCCACACCGAGTCTTAAAATAATATCCCCGAGTTTTTTGGCCGGGAGCACACGCACGTACGCACGCGCCAAAACAGACGACGCGTTTTCTTGCCACGTGCGACACACGCGTGCCCCTTTTTAAATTCCGACCGGTCGAGATGCCGCGATTTTTCTACCGATTGCAACGCGTATAGAACATATTTCGGGTTTGAATCGAGACGGTGCCCCGTACACGATTTAGTTTTAAGGGGGCTCGTGAAACTGCTGTGTCAACGGGGTGTGCTTTTTATTTTACAGGGTACCAGGTCGAGGACGAGGTCCCCGACTTCCACGAGCTCGGCTCGGAATACGAACGACAGTTTCTCGAGCTGGGCAATCTCGACGACGCTGTTTTCATCGACGGTTAAAACGATTTGTAACGAGCGAAGAGAGGGCGAAGAGATCTCGCGGCGCTGTGCTATTCCTCCAAAGACTTGCCGCCACACTTTTGTACTTGCGTAGGTTTTATACGATGTTTTTGTTTCGACGATCGATAGGTATATTTTTGTACATAGATAAATTGTATATATTACGAGTAAACTTGTGGTTTCATTATCCATGTGCACCATTGTCCTTCCCCTGATCGTTTTTATCGGTGCAATAGTTTACGTTGCAATTGAGGATGGCTGGTTCGCAGGATAGGGTGCTAATAGGTTCGATTAGGATTGTTGAATATCTGGGTAATTACGGTTACAGGTATTAAACATTTTATTTATTCATCGTACAATCCGTAGAAAAAGATATTATTGTTGGCGTATTGCTCAATTACAATCTTACTTACTCCTATCGTCTTCTATAATTATATGGACCGTTTATTTCGAAAGTGGTGTAAGTCCATCTTCTTTAAAAAATGAGATGTCACATAAATTCTGATTAATTTCGTGCAAACTTTTCTTTAATAACCAGCAAAAAAAAACTACGAAAAATGGACTTGCACGACTTCCAAAATAAGCGGTCCATATATAATTTATCAAAAAGAGGAAAGAAACGGCGCAATTTTTTCACAAATTACTGTGTACCAAAGAAAGGCACGCAGAAGAAAAAAATCGCGGCGACCTCCCCCCCCCCCCCAAGTAAAAATTACGAATCTCAGAATTATTTATTCGTTTCTCTATGGTGTTTTCATCGTTAATCTATATATCGTAGTGGCCCCTTGAACTGAGTGCACCAATGACACGCCGCTGCAAGCTTTCGTGCGTATAAAAAGCAGCGTGACCCAGCTACAGAGAAGTTTTAATGGCGAAAGGGTTAAGCAACCGTTTATTTTCAAGCGCTGTCGCACTGCTGCGGTCTCCTCGGCCCCGACAAAACGCTGCAAACTTCTTTCAACAAATGATTGAGTATGTCGTCTTGGATATCTGGCATTGACCTCTGAAATTGCGCGGGAAGAAAGAAAGGGTGGATGAATAGAGGGGTGATCCATTCGGTGATTGAATGATTGTTACGTGATTACAAGGTCGTATACTCACGCCCATGAATGTGAACGACGGGACGAAAGACAACGGTGGATTCAGCTTTTCCGTTTTCTTCCCGTTCTCGACGAACAGCTCTTTAGACAGAGGACCCTGGATGCAATCGTTGATGCTGCTCAATATCGCGTCGCTCAGTCCTGCGTTTCTGGCGCACTAAAAAATTCTGTCGTTAGTCCTTCCGTTTTAAAATGGGTGAACAGCTTATTGATATTTTCATCGCTGAAATATCATTATTAATTAAAAAGGAAAAATATTAGTTTTCTACGTTCTTGTCTGTTCGGCAATTTATGCAAATTGATTGCGAATCAATCGTGCATACAATGTAATTGTTGGTAAGCCTTGAACAGTCGAGGCGATCAATTTTACATGATGGCAAGAGATAAATAGATACCTGTGGCACGGCTGTTGGTGGGTACCTGGCGGTCATTGCGCAACCAAGTACAGCAACAGTGAGGTCTTGTGCTCTTTCACCCTGTATCTCTTTTTGGATCGCGTTAACGGCACACGCTTGGGCCATGTTCCCATCGCATTCAGCTGAACCATGCTGGCAGGTCAGCTGCCACTCGTCGTTTTTAGGATTTTTGCCGTACTGCGCACACGAATATGATTCATTATCTTGGGATACTTAACGAGATGATTAATTAAGGGAAGCAATGGAATTTTTATGGTGCAATGTATTATAGTATCGGGTGGAAGAAATTGTCATTTTCCACTTTTCTGCTGTGAATGAAGATCTTGTGATTTATTTTTTCGCAGGATCGGAAGTAAGAAAATTTGATCATTCGTTCCGTTTATTTTTTTGTTTTTTTCACTAATTCCAATTTGTGAGTTTGTTTTTATTGTTTCTGCTCCCTTTTCTCTGGTACGATTTATATATTTTTTTATAGCGAGCACGCATGCACGATTAAATTAGTTTTACTCATTGGATGGTTTCATATTAACAGCACTGCCAAATGCAAAGGCTTTATGAAAAAACGTGATTGCCATTCATGATACCTGTGACGCATCACAAACCTTACAATTGTGCCGGTAGATAATCGTGAAACGATTGAAGGAAGTGGTAATCTTATTGTCTATTGCTTCCTGGATATTTGTTTCCTGTTCGTTTCGTTGCGTTCTCCAAACGGAAAATTATTTTTAGCCGAATGACATCGGTGTGATCTAATAGAGGAACAACTGAGGGACAATTGAAATTAAATAATAAATTGAAACAAATTATACAATGAACGTGTATCTTAGAAATAGGAAAATTGTTGATTTTGCGAATCTAAATATCTGTGAAACTTTTCACCTGTAATAAATGAAGAGAAATCTGCACACGTTCGTATTCGCATGGTGTGCAATACTGTAGAATATTGACACATAGAAATTAAGTGCTTACATACGTGATGAAAAGCCAGACATTCTACATTTGAATGTTTAAAGTTTTTAATTACCGTGTTTATTTATATAAATATCTTGCGCTTTTTCTTGAGAAATAAGCATGACCAAATCAGCAACACGCTCGACTGACCTTCTGATAATACGTCATAACAATAAAATATACCAAGGCTTCCTTGCTCGGCTGCGAAAATTATACATGGTACTTGAAGCACGCTTCAATAAACAATAACATTTTTGCAAATCGTAAATCATTCAATTCACTTCAACATTCTGTATTTGTTCAATCAGGAGCACAGTTTACCTACTGGATGATAAGTGAAATATCCATTGCCACTGTAACTATTTTTATTATGTTTTTCAAATTCATAGAATGGAAAAAGTATTGCGCATAAATAATGTAAAAATGATTCTTTAGTAATAAGTACAGTTTCTGTGGGAAAATGTTTCAGTACAAATTGCAACTCACCGATGCCTTTCCATAGGGAACGAAAGTGAGTGCTAAGTGATCCTTCAGTGCATCGTACGATGGAAGTAGTTGCTTCTTGAACCATCTTATACTATCTGGGCATAGTGATTCATAGTAAACGTCTAGCGTGACCGTTCGCCTGGTCGCTTCTTCATCGCCAAACACCTTCAGAATGATTAACAAGATTTTTCATGGAAATTCACCAATTTCTGTGCGCAGGAGACGCGAAAGGTTTTTCGTTTCTTAATTAGTTTGAAGCTTGACATTTTTTAAGTCTTCCATTTATAGTATTTGTGATTCTTAGACAACTGCAAGCGTTATATTTTTTAATCGTTACATTTCATAGACAAACTGACCTTGTGTATCACGAAGAAATAATTAAACCTCTTTTCTGTACGTTTTATTATTAATTCTTAAAACATTTCTAGAGATATCTCAGGGGACTCTTTCGAGGCTACGGAAACAGTGAGGTGTAATGCCGTACATAAGGTATAAACAGGTTTCAAGCTTGAACGGTACATGAAAATGAAGCTGCTTAAAAACCGGATTCGACATTTTTTTTTTTCGATGGCCTCTTCAACTTGTGCCACGAGAAAAGAAATATTATCGGCGCGAAAGATACGAAACCGCTCTGAGTAGTCAGAAAATCGAGTACAAAATTCTGAAACAAAAAGGTGCATCCGAATCTTGATTGCCAATTCCAATTTCAGTCATCGTCGGACAATAATTGATTGTCAGTTCGTCAATTGCAATAGAATGGAGAGAATCGGGGGGCCAGCACTAAACTAGGCGAACACAGTTGGCAACTTTTAGATAAGAAACCCGCGACCTCCTAATTCTTGCAATACCGTCATTAGCAACGTAACGATCCAATAATATCACCGATATGCTTTAAATGCGATGTTAACCACCCGAGGTTAAACAATAATTTCACAAGGGGAACAGTGTCCATAATGTACCGATAAGAAGAATTTAACAAAGAAAGCCCGCGTGAACCAAGAACAAAGAAGATAACTTTAATCTTAACGCAAACTCCAAAAACTCTGTACAGTCCAAACCAACTAACGCAACGAAGCCTAAAAACAATATAAGAACTAATAACAAACCGGGTACCATTTCTTAAACTTAAACCAGACTTAAAAAACGAAACACACAATAGCAGTTAATAATTCCCTAACGCAATATCAACGTACAATTAAATCCAGCGTAACTCAATAAGTAATCATCATTACACGCTCTAAAGTGTCTTCGATTGCATATAAAAGTCCGGCCGGCTAGAAGTGAAAGTAACAAGAAAAAAGACCACTCACCAGGGCACCGTTGCCGAAGAAAACAACGGCGAGTATGGCGGCCACCGAGCAGCTCGAAGTAAACAGGTAACACCGCATGGTCTCTCTGGTCTGCTGATAAACCGGCCAGCAGCTTTTAAACCAGGTTTATCTATAGCACCATTGCCGATGTCGGGGGTAGGGGGCATTCGAAATTGTAGGAGGGGTCCGATAGAAGGAGGAAGAAATGGTGGGACAGAGAATGGGAGAGAGAGAGATGAATAATCAATAATACGCTTGGTGGCATTTAAAACGTTTCCAGTGCTCGGGAATGTCTTGCGGTATTCTTCGATCGAGGAACCATCCTTTATCTTTCCAGGTGCGGGAGGAGAACTGCAGATTTCGATTGGCCCTATCGTTTTTCTTCCTTTGGTCCATTCGTAAATGATCATTTTTGTCTTCGAGGCGAAATGGAATGGAGACGACGAGACACCTGACGAGACAGAAAACCTGAAGGGTTCTTTGTTGAAGGTGGCGAGAGCGTTTATTATGAACGATTGGAAGAATTGTTTGAAAAGTTGTATGTTCAAAATATGTTCGAAAGGTTGGAAATTGGTGAGAATTTTTCTAGCTGTAGATTTATTAGCCATCGATACGAATGACATCTGGGTTTGTATGATTAAGGAGATCGTTCAGTGGATCTTGCAATTGTTTAAATATGTACAACTTTTTATCGGTGTTTAGCATGCACGATTCAGCAGACTTTGAGCAGAGTAAAGAGTAACATCCTTCGTCCATTAAATTATTTAACTGATACACATAATATTTCGTTGCTGCAGTCTAATCTACGATGTACATAGTCCTATTTTAAACAGTTATAGCAATGTTATCAAGTACCCTGTTATCACTAGATATTTAGAGCACGAAGCTGAGTAAACTGGTATAATGAATGCGATTGTCGATAGCGAGAAATTGTCCGAAATTGTTATCTCTTTTCTAATATGCACATAACAATTTTTTCTTTATACAGTTTTTATACCGAGCCGATTAAATAAAAATAAAATTCAGTACACCGGTATTAAGAACCAAAATTTAAGTTCAAATGAAAAGAGATGTGAAGAGAAAACGGATGATTCAGGAAACAAAAAAAGTAATGAAACGTATAAATTAGCTACGATAAGTGTAACGCAACCAATTTTTCTACCTGCAACGTGAACGCATAGAATGTGTGTCATCAAGGTTGCTGTTAAATCATCTAACGTAGTAAGCGTAGAACATAAAAGGTTTCTTATTCATTCGAATATAAAAGGTACATATATGTACACTGGAAGCGAGTATATGTATACCGAATTGCCTACTGTCAGGCGAACGTCGCCGTGATATCATTTACGAGATACTACAGGATTATAGAAATCAGTCAATTTATTTTATCGGCCCGAATATACGTTGTAGAGCATTTTTGCCAATTTTTCAATTGTTAATAACTTTTAAACCACAAATGCCATATTGTTGCAACTGTTGGAGGATATACCTATGGCTCGTATCTTTAATTTAAAACAAGTCCGGTTAAAAAATACGGACTAGAAGCCGAGAAAACAGCAATTGTTTAAATTAACGATGTAATCCAAGAATTCGGTTTTGGCGATGCGGAAAACTGCAAAAATACCCCCAAACGCGAGATGGCGCCACATGTCCCGTTATCGACATATCATTACCGACAAAATTTTTAAAAATTGTTATCTTGGTTTCTGGTGGTTGTTTGTTAATCTATAATATCTCAAATGAAAGGGAAAGATATGTATCCACTTGTATCCACTTGTCCGTAATAATTAAATAAAAATAAAAATTAAATAATAAAAGTCCGTAGCGTAGTCCTCCAGCTTTTATTTATTACTTTGGACTGTGGAATATGTCTAATTTTTTATTAGATACATTAATTGTGTTTTACTGCGAGATCGATATATGTATCGAGCGGGCCTTTTGATGATTAAAATTATTTAATTTCAATGTCTACGATTGGGAGCGTTAACGTCGTTGTGTATAATCTATTGGAAACATTGTGCCTTTTAAATGGTAGATCTTATCTGAATCTTGTTTCTGCACATGTGTATACGGTCTGCTGTATTAATTATAAATAGTTGGTTCTTTTACAATGGAATCACTTCGGGAAATATGTCAATTTTTACGTCCCGACACACGGTTAGATGTAAAAGCGATCACCTTGCAACACGTGCTTAGTAAGTATAATTTAAACCAAAAAACAATCATTAACCTCTCGTTTCATGTCTTTATGAATTTTAAACAACAGGTATAACTGGAACCGCTGAAGGACGAGAGCTTTTATTAAAGCTGCCTGATTTATTGACTCAATTAATTGCTTTAACTCAGGATTCTTCAGCAGCAATTTCGAAAGATGCAGCGCTAGCCATAATAAACATAACGGCAGATGAAGCAGGGTCCAGGGCATATTTATTGGTCTCGGAGACACAGCCGAAGGATGGCAAATACAATTATAATTTGATACACGTTTGTATTAGGTAGATGCATAGTTGATTAGCCATTGTCGAATGTTTATTCTTCTCATATTAAATTCCATCTCCTTTACAGCTTCATAATGGATAAAGAAAGTATTGTAGCAGACCCGTGCTGTATGATACTTTCCAACATGACTAGACAGTTACATTTGGTGGATAGGGTCGTAACTCTAATTGAAAGCAGCGGGTATTCTTGGGACAGTATCGTCGCAGCGTTCACTGCTAAACAGTACAACAATGCTGGGGCAAAATTACATTACTTAGGTCCTGTATTTAGCAATCTCAGTCAGTCTCCCCGTGTAAGAAGGTGCATAATTATTTAATACCTTTTTTATACTGGTTTAGTTTCTTATTTATAGTTTGTATTTTCTTTAATTATTGTACACTTGGATATAGGTATTTATTGGACAGAGACAGTTACGTCATCCAAAGGTTGCTTCCATTCACGGAGTATGCGGATAGTTTGGTAAGACGTGGCGGAATAGTCGGTACCATAAAAAACTGTTGCTTCGATGTGGAAAACCATGAATGGCTATTGAGCTCCGAAGTAGACATCTTATCTTGCCTTTTGTTGCCTCTGGCTGGACCAGAAGAATTTGATGACGAGGACAACGATAAGCTGCCGATTAGTCTCCAATACTTACCAGAGACAAAGCAAAGGGAGCCCGACCTGGACATTAGGTGGAGAATCCGGTTTTTCTTTCAAGGGGAATAATATTTGCAAACGGAAATTGTTATGGAATATATTATTTCAGGATAATATTGTTGGAAGCCTTGGCTCAATTATGTGCAACAAAAAAGATCAGGGAAATATTGCGACAGAGAAACGCTTACGTGATATTGAGGGAATATCATAAATGGGAAACAAATGAAAACGCGTTGCTAGCTTGCGAAAATGTAGTAGATATTTTAATTAGGTATTTATATGAGATAATTTATTTTTTCTGCCATGGAAATTGTTTTTTTGTATTGTCTCTTATATATATATATATATTTTTTTTTTCGTTCGGGTCTCGATTTTTAGGACCGAGGAAGAAATTGGTTTCGACAACTTGAAGGACGTGGAGGTTCCCGTGAATTATACAGAAAAATTCCATCAAATGAATCAAGACTTTATTGATAGTACATGATAAAGTGTCTATAGAGTAATATGGATTTGTCTCATTACTTTATGAGCATTGCGCACATACAATTCGTACATATTAAAATAAAACGTTGATCACCTGCGCGTAGTGTTCCTTCGCGAGTGTTCTTTCCCGCGAATTTCTCGAGATACTTTGTAATTGCTTAAATGCCAATTTTCGAGAAACGAAAAATAACGAGGAATCAGGAACACTACCTGCGCGTGATATTGCACTGTTCCCTTTTATAATTTATTATTCTATCTTTAGTTAAGTCATCAGGTCCAGTGTAGCCACAGATGAATAATAAAAATCCGAACAGACAAACAATCGATCACAATGAACTACGGTCCCTATATATATATATACAGATCTATAATTAATTTGATTACGTACTATTGCGAATTTAATTCCACGCGGCAACTAAAGCAGTAATCGAAAGAAAAATGAAAAATTGTACAACAGTCGATTGAACTACTTTGACAGGGGTTATTATGGATAATTACAAAAAATATACAAACGAAGGAAATTGAAGCTTACAAGTGATAAATACAGGTACTTGTAAGGTACTCGCATTCATGGTTCACGAGTATAACAGAAGAAACATTTTCTTCCTTTTTTTTCTCGATTTCTTTTCCATAATGTTTCTGGCGCGAACCGTAAATCGCTAATTTTAGCACGCTCGAGTCGGGGCTACTTTTGTTGAGATCAAGTCCGACGGAAATGAGAATATGGTACCGTTACCGGCAAAACTGGTACATTTCTGACACATTTCTGCGAAGCGTGTATGCAACAGCACCGTTATTAATTAATATCCGTATGCGCGGTATATGTCGATACATTAAAGCGCCTGTGTCCATCAATTTCGCTTGCCAGTTAGCTTCGAGCAATTGCGCTCCATAAATGTGTATCGATTCTTACATATTTTTCCTAACAGAAGAATACTCTAACAATAAAAATAGAAACTTCGTTATTATCACTAGCAATCACGTATTTTTCCTTGAGCATTTTTTACATTCACACCTCATTGCTGTCAGGTGTTGTTTCTTTTTAAAACAAATACAAAATATGAATATATGCATATAATATATAAATAACAACTACGGAAACTGATCAGAAAATCCTTGGGGAAAGAATTGTTTACATTTTTCTAAATTCAATTCGCAATATAGACATGTCCAGGGAGTACAGAATTTTCTGATCGGACGGTGTAGAAAAGGAAACAGTAATAAAACGTAATGCCCGTCACGGTAAATATCCTAGTCCAGCCTCTAAACTGATAGAACTTCTAACGCTGGATGCATTACTAGCACGTCTACTGATTCTATTCGACTCGCCGCCAAATATAGCCGCTATCTCGGCGCTCTTTTTAATAGATAAAGCTTCATGATGCGTTCCAGATCTACTGGAACAATGGGAGAGACATTTCTTATCCCTGTCCGCGCCACCGACGTACACCAAACGGCCCTGAGTATCTCTGGCACTAACGACTAACACCTTCTCGCTGTCCGAGGACTGCTGAGACTTCCTACCTGGATTGAAGAGGTCGTAATCCAAGGCGAGGTTGTTCGAACTGCCGTAGCTTGAAGACGACTGCTTCTGGAAGATGGTATAAGCACGGTAAGATAAAACGAAACGAAAAAGAACACAGTATTAATTGAGTTTACTGTAAAACTAAAGCAATTAACAGTGGATTAATGAATTACCTTGAGTACATCCAAACCTTGGGAGGGCGTTCGACTTCTCCCGGTCTTCGTTGCTCGAGCTCTGTCCGTACTTCCGGTTCGGCTGAGTGTACCTTCGGAGGGGACGATTCCCCTTTGTCTCAGTTGCTCCAGTATCGTGGGTCGAACGGGCTGTCGGGCACAGTAACACTTATTACTTTCAGAACAGCTATCGGTGTCGCAAGCACACACCGCTGTGTTCGGTGGCACCTGTGGCTGCGATGGAACCCTCCTGGACAAGGAGCAGTAACACTTGTCCGCGGATACACAGGTGCACGATTCGGAATCGTAGCTGCATTCGCTGCAGCTCACGTAGCCGCTGCTGCTTCTGTTCGCTGTTGCGCCTACGCCTCTGCTTAATCTCCTGCCTAAAAGAGTAAGTGCTTGATCAAATTCGATGCTAACGTGATATGTAGTATTTTATTAGTCTTCATGGCATTGCACATTTTAATTTCGCTTTATATTTCACGTTATCTCATCTCGATCTACTTTATGTTTTTTTTTATGGCAGCTGCTTTATGTCATTTTTATTTCTGTTCTACTCTTTTCAGTGGCAGTGGAAGAAAAGTTTGCTCACATGTATCGCTGTCCTCCGAGGTAGTATGGCAGCCAGCATTTTTGCTCGTCCTCCAGGAAGATCTTCGTTTCCCCAGCCTGTTGGCCAGCGCGCGATTTCTATGATTATTCCTGGCATCGCAAGAGGAGCTGCTACCAAAACTGTCGTTCAGCTTCCTCGCCGGAAAAAGCACAGAGGTAAATTCTGTGGGGCCACCCTTCAGCCTCGATACAGACCTCTTGATAGCTCTGCCGAGCAGACAGGATCTACGACTCGATCGTCTTCGTTGCGGCCTTCGACGTCTTCTCATTATACTAGCCGATCTCTGATAAAGCTCGTCCTGTGTCAGAGTTGACGCCAGTTTCAACAAGAACTCTTTGTACAGAGGCTTCAGATCGTTAAAGGACATCCCCTCGGGATCTAAATCGGCAACAAATCAACAGGCAGGAATTAAGAAAACGATTAATCAATTAAACAGTAAATTGAATCGATTAATTTAGTCGAACAGTTTCTTCTATCTTACCAATAATAGCCGCCAAGATGTCATCGACGCTGGTCAAGCCCTCCTGGTTTCTAAATTCGTCGAACAGCTCGGTGAATCCCAGAGGAGTGCCGCCCTTAATACTATTAGGTCGCCTAGCACTTCCAGGATTTAGGAAGCTACCTCTTCTAGGCAACTCCACTCTGGTCATCAAATCTCCTCTGTCCACGTCGATGTCGCTCTGGGATCTCTTCAGCCTCGTCTCCTGAAGGATACTCGCCGCGTCTTCCGATCTACCAACGGGCGGTTCGCTGCCAGCTCTGCTCCTTTTTCGAACCCTAGGCTGGCTATACTCTGGCACGTTCAAATTGGTCGTCGAATCGCTCAATTGTTTCTTCAACGGTTTGTCCATGGTCACCACTCTGCTCACGCGTTTCCCGCACGTCGACATCTCCTGGTCCCTCGATCTTCGCCGTTCCGCTGACACAGAGTCGCAACAGTCCTTCTGTTTCAATTGGTAAATATCATTTTTGCTGGACGCCGCGTAGAAAACGTTCTCCTGAAAGTTTCGTGCCCTGTCCCGTCCAAGCTTGCTGCCCCTTTCGCCGTAGATTTCTTCCTGGCCGATGCTGTAGATCTTGTCGGCGTCTTTGAAATGATCTTCGTACAGTCTCTCCTTGCTACCGGTTTTAGCCGCTCGCTCGTACAGCGGATTTGCTTCGCCCTTGGCAGCCGGCTTCTCGATTCTGTCGTAGATCACCGATTGCGTTCTTTGCGAGTAAATCTCGTGTCTGTCCTCGTTGGTCCTCGACGAGTGAAAATCATAGGAAGCATGAGATTTTTCGTAAATCTTCTCCTTGCTATCTTCTGCCTCCTTCGGTGGGCTATGCTTCACCTGGCCGACGTTCTTCCCCGGCTTTCCCAGTACAGGGAGCTTCTCGTATCTATTGGAAACCGTTTCGTAAAATCCATTCACCCCGAGGTCGTAAATCTTGCCGGACTGTTTACTAGAATCGTCCACCTGGATCTTCTCCAAACTCTTCGTGTTCTTTTTGCTGCCGAGCATTTTGTTCTTAGAATTCTGTCGTTCCTCCTCCATGGAAACCTCGCAACCGAAGTTCTTCTGCACAGAAACGAAACACTGCACCGCCACCGGGCTGTCTTTGCCGCTTGGAGTCGTCTCCTCCCGTCGCCCTCGAGCCTCCAGTATATCCTCGGCTTTTATATCGGAGTTCTTCTTCTTTCTTCTCGGCGCTTTTTGCTGTTCCGTCGATCTCGTGGCCTCGTCCTCTGTTACAGAGCTGCAGACTGAGGTTTTCTTGGTACGGGGAGGCCTGACGGGATGCGGATGAGTCGTTCGAGCGACTTCTGCTTGAAGAACGTTTATTCTGCTGCTTATTCTGCTGATCGGACTTGCTTCTCGGACACTAGAGGCGACAGAGGCCACAGAGGCCAGGCTGATACAGCCAACGCCGTTTCTGTGCCTTGGTCGACGTCGGTTCCCGTCGAGATCGGCCACCAGGGCTCTGTAAAGGGTGGCTGCGGCAGCCACGGCGTCCTCCTCGGATTCGCAGGAGAACGCGTGGCATTCCAGGAGTCTATTGGCGCCAGCTTGGCGCATCACCACGGCAAATATTGGCAAATAGTGGACGGTCGTGGTTTTGAAGTCGTGCATTGCTCTGGAAGAGGCGAAACGTTGCTCTTTTAGAAGAAATTATTATCGCGGAGTTATCAATTATCATGGAGACTATTATACATGGAGATTCATGGAAAATAATCCAGAGGAATTTCGATGCGGAGAACTCGGGATTAAAAGTTTTCGTTGCTTAATGCGACTTAATGCAAAAAAGAAGTTCATTTTTTACATAATAATAGAAATATATTCCAAATCGTGTAACTCTTTACGCGGCATGGAAACAAATCGTTTCCAACGAACATGAATTTCCCTTTAACATTAACCCTTTACATGAAAAATTAATTGACCTGGTAAAAGTTAATTGACCTAGTAAAACAGATCCCACAAAATTTGCATCACACTTAATGTTGTCCAGGAACGAAGCGAATTTTTAAACGAACCGCCGAGCTGTTAATTTCTCCTCGATTCTCACCTGTACAGGTCGGCGTGCTTCTCCCCGCCTGTCTGGCCCTGTTCGTGATCGCCAACCAACGGTAAGAAAGCGTGATGAAGCTCCCCCGAGGCGATCTTCTTGCTGCGAAGCCTCAGGGCGCTCCACACCGCGATTCTGCGGAAGGGGTTGTTCTTTTCGCTGCCATCCGCGGTCCGAAACGTTAACCCTCGTCTCGACACCTCGAGTTCAGCTTTCACCGAGCTCTCGACGCGCTCCACAAGCTGGCGAAGGGGTTCTTGGAGTCCACGTACACTTGCCACGCGACCACCCACCGGTGCCGCACCCATATATTTCACCTGACGAAGGAAATGAAATTATAATTTAGTGCTAATGGGGGGAACGAGATGGCTGAGTGGAGACGAATGTAGTATCATTATTATTATTATTTTGTTTTTTGTCAATCAGTATTTTATATTTTATATCATTTATTCCGGAAGGAAGTGAGGAGTACGACGGCCTTACTGTAGACCTGCAGTAATTTATAGAGTCCTTGGCATCTTTTTGAGAAAACGTTTATGTTTTTGTGGAATGTAAATTGTGATTACCGTTAACGCGAAACTATTTTTAATCGAGCGACGTTTAATCGTGAACGATGCATGGAGTTTTATATTAGCCGCTGCCAGACACATTGACACCGTTTTTTATGCCGTTTCAGCAAGACGTCGCTTGTAATCGTCTGATGTAACGAAAATACTGGTTTTGCATATCGGGGCAAGCGTCTGGGAATGATAAACGAAGCGCCGATATGGTGATTAGCTGGACAGCGATTGAAAGGTATTTAGATTGCACGTGCCGAAACGAATAAAAATAAGTTTCCCTTCGAACCTTTCCCTTCAAAGTAGTCCCAGGCAGAAGAAATTGTCACTGAGAAATATATAAACGAGACTCGTCCCACCAAGAAAATTATTATTCTTTAAAGTGTAACTGCGTGAGGAGTCTCTTAACGCTGTCTTATCATCTTCATTATCAAAGAATTTTTCATAGCCTACTATTTCATTGTTTCATTGTAATGCAATCGCAATATAAGACAATGAAACTCATTGCTCCAAGAACTATGGACTATTCTGTTTATGTCAAACCTTAACACCCAAGTTTGACATATCCCCCTATCCTCTCTGTCTCTCTACACCGTATCACCCAACCAAAGTTCACCTTCGCAACATCAGTCGCACACCTTACCCACGGCCGGGCAACAAGCCCGCCACAAACTCCTTCCATTTCTGTTGCGAATCCCCTACAAACCCACTTCCCCATTTTCCTTATCGTCTTTTCAAGCACGCTTCACGTAGGTGTACCGCCGCATCTCTGGTTAAACCTGTAATGTGCGTACGCGAACTTGGAAAACCGGAAACCAACGCACCGTGTAACCAACGTACGCTATAAATCCGACGTCTGAAAGAAATTCTCGCGTCGTTGATAGCAAGATCGTATCACGCGATCGACGAGGCGACGATCCGAGGCTTCTGTGGGCCTCGGATAACGCGGACAACGCGACGACACGACGAGGAGGAGCCTGGAAAAGCGGGGAAATAAGAAAAGAAATGCACGCAACGATCATCAGCAACGAAGGGGAATTTTTTAGCGCTCCAAATAGTCGCGAGGCAGCCCCGTCACGCTCCGCGAATCGTGAACGAAATGAAAGTGACGATTAAAAGAAGCCGGGCCACGGTTATGGGGAAAGTTCTACTCGTTATCTTTGGCCAGGGTGTTTGCTGTTATTTCAATATTGGGGGGATAGTGGATGCGAGGAAAATCGAGGGGGATCGTTTCAAGTTCGGGGGAAATTGGCATAATTGTAACGAGTTGTCTCAATTATTGTGTTATTAATTTCTTGTTCTTTAAGATCGGTGGTAAATTTTGGGTAATTTTCTAGGTACACGTGCGTAGCTCGATTTTAACGAATTCTTTACGTCGAAAATAATTGCGAAATAAATCGAGTAGTATGGTAGAGGCTTTTTTTTATATAGAATTTTTGAGGCAGTTTCTATCTTTCTATTAAAGAAAGCAGGGTATCTGTCTTGTCCCAGGTACGAAGAAAAATATCTGCTTCCTTGTAAATGAAAATTGCGCACGATCCTATCGAATAATTAGTAGTCCACAATGTTAAGTGTTACGCTTTTAATCTCTGCATGCACGTTTCGTTCTACTATTCATACCGTGAGGAGATATTTAATGCAAGCTTCCGCTGTGCGCTATAGTAGAAATACCTAATTCAACGAGCAACGGAAAAAAGAAAGAAAAGGACGTCTGAAAATATTCTGGATAATTGTTCATTCCGTTGCAAATATGTTGAAAGCTGGCCGGCGTTTCAGCCAGTTTATCAATATCTCGTCGAGTTCCAGTCATTTCTCTTATCTTGCATCGTCGGAAGCATCTTAATCTGATCTCGTTCCTCTTCGAACGAGCAAGCAGTTCACCAGGCCAATTATACGCCGATCTAAATTTTATTTCTATTTGATGAGCTTCTTTCGTATCAGTTTCTCGATCCTCCTGGACGAAAGAATTTGGAGCAGCTGCAACTGTTACACGTTCATGCTTGTATGAATATTTATACTCCGCGTTTAATTTGAATCGATTCAGCGACGTGTTCCATGTTCAAGTCGACAGAAGAACTCCCTCCATTCGATTCGGCCGACGAATATTCGACGGCCGAGGGGCACGGACAATTTCGCGGCAGTGCATGAAATAAAATGATCGATGCGTGCTTCGAGGACGACGTTCAACGACAAAGTAGGTGAATCCTTGGCGAAGACGCGAACAGCTGCGAACTCGTCTCGAGAGTGGAACGAATGTTCGTTCGTGGAGATTTTCTGAGCACAGACGAGTGGGACGAGACGCGACCGTACATGATCGAATTAACATAAGTGAAAATCCTCTTTTTCTTCGTGATCCCATCTAATTGTAGTGAAATCTTTTTGTGCGGACCCGGAGGGGGGAGTACGTCGACGCTTGGATCAAGCCGACTCTATTCGACGTGAATTTCGAATCTTTGTGAACCAATTTGCCGAAGGTGAGAATGAGGAACATTTCGCTTGGAACAAGAATTCTTAACTTGCTTATTTAGCTGAATTGAAGCATGAATTTGGAAGAAAGTAATCGATATATTTACCGGTAAAATCGCCGCGGCACATTCTTCGGGTGTTCCGCTTTCGGCCTCCACGGAAGCGAACATCGCCTCGATTCGCGCTTGAACCGCGCTGTTCACCCTCCTCTGCTCATCCGCTCCCGTTTCTTCCAGGTGGTTCGAGTTCATGGTCGATACCTCTCCGTACCAGCCGGCCATGGTGGACCCGTAAATCGACCTGGATCGGAAAGTTGCATTCAGGTATTTAATGGTCCGCCTTATGATCCGTTCACTTCTTCGTATGTACGTCTTGTGTAATAAATTATTGAAGGGTCGATTAAAATGCGAGGAACGTGGGGAAGTTTAAAGAACTTTGCAATCAATTGTTGCGTATTAATTATATATCATTTCTTTGCAATAATTACTATCGAAGAGAATTAAAATATTAAAATTCAAAGTTATTAGAGTAAATTGAATAAAAATTAAATTAAATTATTGTTGAATTATTATTAAATAGTATAAAATTTATTATTGAACGCCAATTTCGTACCTCGAGTCCTCGAAAAGGGCATCGATACGAGCTTTGCTTCTCAGGGAGCATTCCGAGGCTGGGCCCGCCAACCGGAAACCATCCTCGTAGCAAGGCACCCCCACGCACGACATTTTTAACAAAACACACCTTACTGTTGAACAATCCGCGGGTCTAGCTTCAAGATCCCCAGATCTTCTCCCTTGCTACTACTTTCACTGAACGGCGTCATTCGTCCTGAAACAATACACGAAAAGCGTCGATAAAAAATGTGTTAATTGAACAAATCGTTGCTCGATAACTCTGCAATAGTAATCACTAGTTAATCGAGAGAAATACATTGTTCACGACAGAAAGACGAACGCACTGGTAGGCATAGAAAAGTCTTGCAAAGATACGAACGGTCGAAAAAAAAATAAAAAACCAAGGATCGAGAGAGATCTCGACAGGATCTCACCTCGTTTCCACGGACCCTTGCCGCCGCTCCGCAGTCTGCGTTAAATTTATGCAAGTACACACCACGCCGGACAGACCACCAATTAAAACTGTAACTGCAGAGGGGGATTGGGTAAGAAATGCCCGACCAACGGTCCTTTAAACACAATGGTCGCCTCGAGTAAAAGTGACGGAAGCAATTAAAATTTCACCCCTGCCACGATACGTTTATCCAACACCGTCCCTATCTCATTCATGGGGAGCTATGAAAAGGTAATGATTCTATAAGAAAACGCGTGGTCGAATTTTCCTGTCAACCGATCAGTTTTTTCTTTGCCGACACCTCCGTTAATATTCGTCGATTGCGGCAAAATGAATGAACGGTTTCTTCTTCCGTGTTCCCTTAGTCGATGAATCAGTGCGGTGGAATAATTTATGGTCGACCATAAAACGTAACTGCAACCTCTTTTACCATTGTTGCATCAGCGGATTCCAGGGGAATTTTCACACTGGCGTCCCCGTCACAGTCGTACAGGTGCGTTCAGTTGCACAGCAGAGAATCGCGGTTCAAGGGGCATTGTTCGCCGTGCTTAGAAATCACAGGTACGCGGGCACCCGATACCTGCTCGCCGCGAAATTATCGCGCGCATTCCATCGACGCGAACGCCGCTCGATTTTCACCAGCCATGCGTGAGACTCGGTGCGTTTCTTCTAAATGGAAACATCGGAACACGCGTTGATTTACGTGAAACGTGTTTTCACGCTGCATGGATACAGCGTTTCGTTCGTGTGGTCGATGTTTTTTCTACGGGGAAAATCGCGTTGCTCGAGTGTGCGAATGGTCTTTATCTTCTACTACATTCATTATTTTCGCGATATTATTATTATTATTATTACTATTATTTTTGTAGGTGAAATAGAAGCCGTGCATTAAATGGAAATTAAGTTTCGCGACTCTGTTCCGCTGTGAAAAATTCGCTGCTCATTTCGCAATATCCTGCAGCTTAACGATCGCCAATACAATTCGACCGTACACTGAATTCCGAAAATTCTGCGTACAAATAACTTGGCCAGCGGCACGAATATTGAGGAATAACGTTATCCCATTTCTCGGCTAACGTCATTAAACCCATTACTATTCATGCAATATATCATACGTTAAGGGACCCCAGAAATCGTGTCCCCTCTATTGATTATAATTTCTAATTCCACGAGGAATTCCACGAAAAATACCAGCGGCAAACGAAGCGGCGTGAATCTGTTTACAGTTACACGAAGATCGAGGGATTTTTCATGAGGCTTCGAAACCACGGTTACCATTGAGGATAACTGTCGTTCGGACAAGCACGTAAACGGAGCCCATCTGCTCTCACGTGTTCACCGTTGCACACTGTGATCGTGACGAAATTGATTATTGAAAAGTGGACGATTACCGGATCCAGCCGGCTAATTACGGCAACGGGAACGAATCGATTGCGAGGGGACGATCGTGATATTATTTTCGAAACCTGTTTCACTTTGCCAGCGAATCGAACAGATCTGTACACCGTGAGAACGTTAGCACCACAGCATCGAGAAGTTCGTAAACCGAGGGGAAATAGAAATTCAGAAGTGAAATATAGAAATTGTCGGAGGTCGAACGAAAATTTCCCGCCGCCGACACAGAGAGAGACGAACGAAATTATTCCTGAAACTCTCCTTGTACAATTACAGTCACCTACCATTATCCATCTCACAAGGCATCTCGAGGCGTTAATTCCATTCTTAATTGAGCATTCAGAGAGATTTCATTTTTTAAACGAAGCCGAAAGAAAAGAATGACCCGTAAGCCTGAACGAAACCAGTTTCTCGCCTTGAACAGATCTTGATTTCGACCTACTGGCACGTGCATTATTCGCAATCGCCAAATTAATCATTAACGCGTGATCACCAACGGCAGAGAAATTTTTCACCAACACATTTCAAACACTCGCGGCTTTCGGGCCACGAACGATTCTTCTTCGCGAAGCTGCCAGTCACAAGGCAACGATATCAGGGTCGTGAAACAGATTACGGCATCACGTGTCCGCGAATCACCTGGGTAAACGACGTGCACGGCCACGTTTAAAGCGTGCGGATCGTTCAACTTGCAATTACCAAGTTCATGGCTCGTTTGCTGTCCGCGTTCGACGTAATGGAAATCGAATAGCAGACGGAAGTGGCCGGGCACACGGAACAGCTCGCGTGCGAGGATACCTGGGAAAATCGTGTCGACGCGGGATCCTCGTGGCGAAAACACGAATCGATGTAAATAGACAATCGGGGACTTTCGAAGAAGAAAAAAAGTAAAAAACTGCACGTCAGAAACGAAATAAAAAGCGGGCACATTTTGTCGGGAGATAAACAAACTCGCCATGGTTTCCAGTTCCTCTTTACCACTTACTTTTTCATTTCTTTCGAGCCAGCTCCTCCGGAAAATCCACAACTTATCCAGCTGATCTATCCCGAAGTCGTGGAGAACCAACAATAACATTTGCAGAACACCACCATGAGTTTCGTTAGGAAAATCGCACTAAACCTTTCCCCGGTTTCTTTCCAAAGTCTGTCATTTCTCTCACAAGAAACTTTGCACACTGTTGTTACATCGACCGTTGTTTATCCACTGGTTGAAAAATCGATCCACGCCGTTCAATTGGTGAACGCCGAGTACATTTACAATCGACCTTGGCCGCGAGTCGATCCGGATGACCGTCGACGTGAAACTGCCGGGGATGTTCCGCAGGAGAGACTCGGGTTCTCTAGCCAGTGAGTCGGCTCCTCCGCGCTGGAACGAGGTGGACGAGAAGGAGGAGAAGCAGGAGGAGCAGGAGAATGAAGATCAACGGAGAGAGCCTCTCTTTTGCTCTCTGGAAAGGGTGAACGTCTGGCAGTATCTTTTTACAGGAAATATCGTGTCGCGTCTCGCCACCGGCACGTACTCATCATTGCGATTAATTAGGCAGCTATCGATCACCGTTTCCTGATTACGCATGGCCGCTTTCATTTTTGCAAAGGTTAGCCTGGGTTCTCGAAGAGGTTGTTCGCGATTCAGAGATTTCTCGACGCTTTGTAGTGCAATCATTTCTTGATGGTTTCTTTCTTTTTGTTAATTTGATTCCAGGAGTTGGATGTTCTTTTTGTTTTCTTCTTTTGATTTTCGTTGAACCCGCGGATGAATTCGTAGAAAAATTGCACGTACGTTTAATCGTTTCGTGGTGGACGTAAGTCGATAATGTTATTGTCCCAGAAGTTTCTTCCGCTGTTTGACTGCTCGGTTTCAATGGGCAACGTTTAGTCAAACACACTGACCGATCCATTTTTCGTTGATGTTAGGTCACTCGGTTGCTTTCTGCCTTTCCAATAGTGTAACGTCGTTTGAATCGATAGTATCAGTGCCGTTCTGTGTGCATCGAAAGATGGAAAAGCAGAGAAGGCGTTTGGATCTGATTTGGAATATTCTAGCCTTCCTTCCCTTACTCTTCAAATCTTGCCCTTCTGATTATTACTTGTTCATTTCTTTAAAAAGTTCTATTCCTTGTAAAAAATTGAACCCTGTAAATGAGATAAATATCATGTTGACCAATATTTCGCAGCGACACGAAAGAAATGTTAAAACTTGATATCACGATGCATCCGGACGGATCAAGGAGAATGATGAACAAGAACGTGTCGTGCATCGCTTAAAAATATTGCACCCTTCGTGACACTGTTTGCAGTTAATATCTAGTAAGAAGGCGAAAGAAACTTTTGGGACAACCTAATAGTTCGAGGTCTGGCGTTCGACGAAGTCGAGGAAATTCGGAATCGCCGGCAGGAAAGTAGGTCGAAATCTAGTTGCGCGTGTCACGCTAATGATCACTCGTCTAATACGCAACCATTAACCAGGGGGAACAAAGTTTCAGGAGAAAATCCGCATTGTATGCAAATCTGCATACAATAATTGCCAGTCGCCGCGCAATCTATTCGAAACGACAACCAGCCGATCCGCAAGTATCGTGCAAAATAAATCTGGCGAAGCAAAGATCGTCGATCCGTTTGCGTCGTCCGTTCCAAATGCAGCCCCGATTAATTCGACACGAGCAATCAAGGACCGAGCAGTTTGCCGGCGTCGCTGGGAGATAACGAAGCCGACGTCGAAGCGATTTTTATCGTTGGTTAAATCGTGCATCCACTGACCAACATTTTTACGCCGACCGTGAAAGGACGCGTGGGGTCAAGGAAACACGCAGAGCAAGGGGAACGGACAGTGAAACAGAAGAAGGGAGAACTCGTGGAGCGCAGTCTGGATTCTCTGGTTTCCGTCGTTGATCCTCGTCGACGTGGTAACGCCATAACCGATAACGGTACCGAGCCTCGACGGTGCTTCACCAATGTAAGAGTACTGTTACTTCAACGATGCCTGTTGTTCTCTCGTTTCAACCTTCGTCCACGTTCCTCCTCGTCCAGCTCTTCGTACTCGCGGCCAGCCTGGATCGACTTGAACGGTCGTTAGTCGCTCTTCAGCATTCGACAGAGACAGTCTGACGAAGAACGACTGAAATGCAGCTACGAGGTTCCGTGGATCTTTAGACCAACAGATATTTGTGAATGGTAAAGGATTGCTCGTTTCTGGGCAGGGAGGAGATAGATAATGGTAAAGGGTTGAGGGCTGATGGGGGGTGACTTTATGGTGATTTGCGTTAGAGGGGGATAGGCAGAGTAGGGACAAGGTGATGGTAGGTTATTTGGTGGGAAATGTTCGGGTACGGGGATGCAAAAGGTGGGAAGCAGCATGGGGATTTACGTGAATGCTAAAAATAGAAATACACGTGCTTGCCCGTTCGCGAATAAAAGGTATATGGAATGGAATTATTTATTTGTCAATGCTTTATACCGTGTTTATACCACAGGGAGAAAATTGTGTAAATCGCATTTCTGTCGCCTGTCAGCTTGAATTTGATTGTGGAATTTACATATTGCCGGACGGATTACGAGCGACCGTACACGCAGAGATCAAAGTTCATTTTGCAATTGCACTTTAAACGATTGCGGATCGTCCTGAAGCAAGGTAGCCTTCTTCTACGTGTTCCCCGCGAATTCATTTGCATACCACGATTTCTTGTTTAAATTTCAACGCGGTGATATTACCGCGGCGAAAGTAATTGTCCGGAAGATAAACGTGGCCCCCGTACCTTTTTCCTGCTTTCTACCGGCAATTTTTTTTTAAATCGCTCTCGACAATCCCCTTTTTACACCCTCTGCATGCCATTTGCTAAATGAAAGTCTCGCAATCCGGTTCCACGTTGCGGTATTAAAGACATTGAAATCGACAAGTGCATTAAAGTGGTAAATAAACGATCTCATTCGCTCGCAAAAGTAAAACGCCGAAATTTCTCCTCTTCCGTGTTCAACGTTGTCCCGATTGAACCATCGATTTATTAATTAGCTCCAGGTATTCGACGCGCTGTATACCATTGCACGTCGGTTTCGTTTTGGTATCGTTGCATCAGCGACAGCTGCTTCGAAGCGGAAGTCGTCGTCGTGGCCGATGATTCTTCTTCGTGATAAATAAATAATCGCTTTCGCAGCCGTTGGCACTTTAAACTTTGTCCAGCGTTCGATTGCGTAAGATTTGAAAAACGATCTTGTTGCATACTTACTAGTGATAGTAAATATAATATATCATGCTGTGGCAAAATTGTCTCAACGTTCTTATAAATGTCTTGCTAACAGAGATAATAAGAGAACCAAATGGATCTAAACTTGGAGAGTCAAAAGGGTCAAGATTGTAAAATGTGACAATGCGTATTCGTAGGTAAAAGTGGGCCCCAGTTTTTTGGGTGTTTTCGTTTAGTTCTAAAGAGCATTTCATAGAGAGAAGACATTCCTTCAGAGCTATTTCAAATACAAGGATTGAGAAAAATATAACAGATATTTTATTTAACACACTATATCCAATAGATCTCAATCGTTAATTGCCTAGTCATTTTCTTGAAACGGAGATTCATAAATAAGTGGCACAAGAATTGGGTGAAGTAACGAATGCAATAATGAAATGAAAGGAGGCCGTCGTACTTTTGGTGCAATTCTTTTTGCAATTCTTTGGTGCAATTCTTTTGGCTAAGAAAAACTGGTGTTTACCCGCTGGCATACGTTCGTTCCTTTTCCAGGTACAAAACAGACGTTGATACAACGTTCCCGCGTAATTGTTTTCCAATTATCTCCCCGCAAAGAGAACAGACTGGACCACAATTGGATTTTCAGGTCGTCCCCGTTGCCAAAACAGTCGAGTTTCATTTTCTCATTGATTTCATTCGTCGATCCCCCTTTTCTTCCATTCGAACCCGAACGCATCGTCCAATTCTGTTCACCGTTTCAATTCCACGTATTCTTCTTCGGTCGTCTCCTCCTGATCCAGACGATGGTCGCGAGCTGGGGCGATGCAATTACACAGTCTGCTTCGCACGAAAAGGAACGCTGCGATCGTCATCGGCTGAAGAACGACCGGACAATCGGAGGTAATACGGAAATTTATTGTGCTCGCACGATTCACACGCATGTTTCTTTCGAGTTTATCGAACCAGACCATCGGGCTGCGATTTAGTCTCCTGCTTACCCTTTCCATCATTAATGAAAATGTGATTCATTTTTTGCACGGTATCGCACGAATTTCTTGTCGAAATTCAATGACCATATTTCAAATATCTACCATTTTGTCAATTTCCACCAAAATTGAAATCTGGGATCGTCAATGCCTCGAGAATACTTAATAATTTATAACAGTTTCAGGAATGTTGTCGTAGTCAATTCGATTTTGCAGAATCCTGTTTTATCTCTCGCGAGAACGGTGTACGGTATAAGAAGAAACTATTTTTTATATATTATAACCATTTTTTGTAATTCATGCCATATTGAAATGAGGTACGAAATCTTATATTAATAGGCTGCTTCCTCCTTCTTGCACCGTTGTTTAACAATCGCACACTTTAGCAACCCGTCACTGTGATCTAACCATTTAATACTCTGCCTTAAAAAAAACACTAAAAAAAAATAATGAATTCACCACGAGCTGGTTACCCCGAAAAGCAAATTTTCAATCAAATATAATAACGGTGCAACGTTCGGTTGACGGATCGCCTTAACGATACAGGTACCGTTCGAATAATGAACTTCACCGGCAATTAAATGTCGATCGATACCTGACGTACGAAATTTCACGGGGAGCCGTATCATCTCGTCGTTGACCTGCTTTCCGCCTAAAAGTGCGTACGCTTCTGCGTCCACGTGCGTGTAACTGTAAATTGTCGCGTTATCTTCTAACTGTAATACGGCCTATTGGGTTCCCACGGCGAAATTACAGGTGAATTGAGCGGGAAAATGTCGTCGATTCTTTTCGCATATCGCGTTCGCCAATTTTCGAGAACACTTACCTGAATCTCTATCGACAAACATACTCGGTGATCTCTTTGGGCGCAAACATCTCACGCGAAAATTCTAAACACGCTTGAGTACGCGCGTAAGCAATCACGTCGTAATTAGTCTCCTTCCTGAAGGTGCATTCCAATCGGTACTCGTCTTCGACAACCGGGAATAGCTATTGCGCACGCAGAATTCTTTCGAGGACTTCGTTATCTCACTTTTACGCACCGTCACGTGCATACATGTAAGTATTATAATATTGGAACCGTGCAAAATTACGCGCAATTGTTTTTAACACGAGTACGTTCGTCGTACATAATCGTCGCAGAATATTCGCTGAGAAATTCGAATTTGAAACGTTTTGACAAGTATTCTTTGGTTGCTGGAACGATATCAGTACTCGAGAATACTTGCTGCTCCGTCGGAACTTTTCCTGCTCGACTTTTACTGCTCGAATCGTTGCTAGGTGCATTGGCGTAGGAATCTCCCCATAGGAATTCCAATGCCTCGCACAGACCACTTGCAGATCCTAATGCACGAGCTATTCTCGACGAGTTGCAAGTCTCGTTTATATATTGTAATTCGTAACGGGTCCGCTGGTGCAACTAATGTTTCGGTACTGTTATATTGTTCACTCCCACGCATGATGTACAACACCTCACCTCTGTTAAAATCACCACGACGCTTTACAGAAATACACGATGGATAGTACGAATTAGTAATCCGTCCTCCGTCGCGGTTACAAAAATAATTGGCAAGGAAAGGACCGTATCTAGACGGGCGACGAGGAAAAGTAACAGGCTTAACATAACGTTACAATCGATCGATGACGACTCGTGAAATGTTATTCGATGCGTTGCTCAACGCAGCATCATTTCCAGCATTCCCAACGAGTGTTTCAGTAATCGACACACCTTCACAAATAAGTTACACCTGTACCTTGTTACCGTCCCCTCCGTTCCATCGGTACCAAAAACGATGATATAATATTTATTTAACGTGGAGTCGCAGTGTCGTCGGAGCAAAACAGTCGGTCAGCGATAAATCTGAAAACGCAAACGTTAGTGAAACCTTTCGTAAACAGGCGTCGTTAATAATACAGCGCGTAATATTTGCGTTACGTCAGATGCAGATGCGCCTCGAAGGACGGTCCTTCTATTCGTTTTCCTTTTTCTCTGTGTCAGAGATATCGGGACGTCAGCCGTCGATTGTCGAAGCGGGATTTACGAAAACGTCGCAGACAAGTTAGAATGGAAACGAAGGAGGAAAAGGACGTTCCACTTAGGCGGCCTATCAAGGCGATTTGCATTCCAGGGACGTTTGCCTCGATCGCAAAACTGCCGTATCGTCGGCTGTGGTTAACCCTGAAAAATACACGCGAGAACGGAATGTGGTCGACGACGTGTGCACATAGGTTCGCATGCGTTCGTTTCGAGAGTGCAGGAAACGTTTGCTGTCGAAGCTGTCGCCATTTCGGAATGCGTCGAGGGCAGAGCCGTTCCTCACGGGGGTGCAACAGGTGCCCCCGCACCTGGACGGCCAAACACAGAGACGGCCGCAGACTGTTTAGTAGTTTAACATATGTAAAATCTAGACTAATATTAAATCGATAGGGCTATTGGCGGTATTGTTTTTGCACCTGGGCGACCAGCAACCCAGGAACGGCCCTGGTCGAGGGACACCTTTGCGACACCGTGTCGTGGAAGAAGGTAACATCCTCCAGGCCAGCGGCCTCGCGAAAATTGATCTCCGTCTCGTCGTCTTTGCGAGAAAGAAAAATGCTTCATCGAGACAGTTACGTTGGCGCTTAGTTGCATTGTTAGTTTATTATTAATTCAATTTGCATGGCAATCGACACGTAACAATATATACATAACATGCTCGCAAATCAATTCAGAGGCCGGGATGCAACTCTGACGCGTCTCGTGCACGGTTCACAGAAACGAATTGCAACAATTTCCCTCGTCGACGCTGTTCCACGCGGAATGCTGTATCGCCGCGATTCGCGAAGTCCTTGGAAGCATTATGAAGCAGAACTCTTTGTCGCTTGAATCGAATTTGAAATTGAAGATCGACTTTTAACGTCTTCCACTTTTTGTAACAACGAATATCAGCGTTCCGCGTGTGCACCAGAGTTGACGATCTTCCAAGGCTTACATAAGTGGACACGCGAAGCGTGCCACGGGAGGAGTTTGCACGATCCCCAGTGAAATGAAGCTACGGGAAACGGAGGCGGGAAGATGAATGGGATTTCGTTGCGGTACACGTTCACGAGACGAGCGCAGACCGCGATAAACAAAATAATTATCTGCGCTGCGAAACATCTTCGCCGGTTCAACTCTTCCTTTGAACAGCCGTCACCCATTTATTTGCTCGTTTCATCGTGGACTTCTGTTTTCCATCGTGCTTGACAAACGAAGAGTTAATACAATGAATGGTAATCCCTGCGAGAAATCCTAAGAGGCTGTAACTATTGCTATCGATGCTTAACGATTCGTAACGATCCGCGACCCTTTAACGGCCACGTGCAACTATTTGCAGGGAGAAGTTTGCAATTAATATTGTTATTATTATTACTGCTACTATTATTATTATAATTATTATTATAATTATTATTGGGGGCTGAATTCTAATAGGAAGGATTAATGAACGGTGACTGGTCTTGCCCCTGCGAATACTTGTCACGTTACGTTTCACCTGAGCAAAGGGTCGAGCGGTAATAATTGTCGTGCTGAAAAGAAAACGTTCCGCTGGATGAGACCTCCCATACAATCATCTGGCACATGCGATTAAATAAATAAGTTCCAGTTGCGCCACTGTCCGACTCGCGATTCTGGAAGCGTCCGTTTCCCTTTGCACTTCGCGTACACACGAACACGCTGTTCCACCGTCGAAGAATTTATCGGCCTTGGCCTCGTTCGTGGTCGAAAAATCGGGGACAATTGGAAGACGGCCAGGTGACTCGTGCCCTTTCACGGTTTCGTTTAATACTGCCGCTGCGAAGATTGTAAAGTTTCATCGCGTGTAGAAAATGAGAAAGGTCGTCGAACCGAAACGAAAAATTGCGACGCCCACTTTAGAACTGACGGAATTATTTGACGTTTCTTGAGAACAGAGGTGCTAATTATTTTGTTACGAAAATGGGACAATTTTCGTCGCGTCCAGTGGACACACACGCACACACAGGGGATAACAATTTACGTTCCAGTCTGATAACATAAAATGACGAGACACGCGGGCACGAAAACCCGCGTGTCACCTCCATTAAATTACGGCTGCAGGCAATTTCTGTCGAGCTCGCAATCACCGCGGCGATTGTATTAAACGTCACCTGAAAGGGGCAAGAAGAACGTCTGCTCGCAAGTCGGACGCTTTTATGGCGTTTGGCACTGATTCCCACGCTGGATCATCCGTAGTGGCGCGTACTAGCGTTGTCCTTTAAAGTTACAGAAACACACAAACCGAAGGCACTGTCTCTCTACTTACATTGTACGATAAGAGAAAAAGAAAGAACGAGCCGCGCTTGAGGAGAATATTTACAGTGGACTGTCGTGCAGAAAATCGAGTGGCTAGTTTTATAATCTTCCGGAGTATTCGCGCCGATTAATTAATACAATTGAAGGATCGTCTATTTCTGAATCGCATTAATGCGTAATTGAACGTCAGCCCCGATACTGGTAACAGTGCACAGGTATTGAACTTTATGGTTCGCTCGGACGATTGAATCGTTGGCCGTTCCTCGTGAACAATGGTTTTCTAAACAGTGAAAGGAATTTACGCGGTTTCGCAAGTCAGAGTTCAATTTGCCGGTGGATAAGTGTCAGTGGGTCAGCGTTTCATAAACTCTTCTGACCACGGGCAAGCTCGCGGAAACCAATAATCGACGGGCTAATATAAATTAGCCCTTCTTTGTCTTAAACATTTCTATTTTTGTAGTCTTGAAAATTCCTAAAAATTTCTTCGAATTTAACATCCACCGCAGAAATGCGTGTCTCATAAATTAATAAAAAAAATTGTTTTTTAAATAATTCCAATGTATAACTGCAGTCGCCTAAAGGGGTACATTTTTCAGGGGAGCATCTACCTATCTATGCGTACCTTTCGTATCGTTCGAATAATGCGTATTTCCAATTTAAAGGGACGGGCGTCAGATTACCGAACGAAACGTGAATGAAACTCGTGCGAAATATGTAGTTGGTGAATGAAGTGATGGGGGTATGTAGCAGGTATCAAATGACAAAGGTAATACTTTACGAGGAAGTTTCGACGGGCTGCATAGACCTGACACAGACGAATCAATGGAACCGCGTTTAAATCGAGAAAGAAGAGAAAGTTTTGCAATATTTCCTTTTAAACAACACAATGGCGATATTAAATATGGCAGTACAGCTTTCAATTATTTTTTTTATCCCCGAATCGCCGCTCTACCTAAAAACCTCAACAAAAATGTCATCAATATAATTATCAGCGGGCAATAAATAATCGACTTGAATTTTCCCTTCGAAACCAGTTCAGCCACAGAAAGTGGAGGCACCGAGTGCACGTGGGACTCGATATCGCAGAATTATTCAACGTTCAGCGACATAATTCGGTCCATTGCATCCGCGATACCTTGAAGCGCTGCCACGCAATTCGTTTTTCTTTCAATTTACTTTTTTCCATCTTTTCCTTTTTTCCAAAGGGTGTTACGCGTCGCGGCGACGGTGAAACTCGTTGCGAAACCGAAGCGACACTTTTCACCGCGACGATCAATGCGATCGATGAAGCGCGGACAGCGACGAGAAACGTTTGCAAGGAGTGGCCGACGTGAACCGTTCATTAGCGTGCGTTCGTTTGCCGATCATTAACCGCATTTATGACTGTATTTTTTCCTCCCCTTTCTCCTCGAGCGAAATTACCGGCCGATCCCGACGACCGCGGGGCGAGCACCAAGAAACGCGAACGATCTTTCCACCGATCGATAGACAGAGGATCGACGACTTTCACTAATGTGGAAAGAATCCTGCTTAAATACCGTCCAATTAAGAGCAGAGGAATTTCGCAACCTAACGAGGTCGTAAACAGCGTTACCAGAAGACGGACGTTTTTGAACCTCGTTTCGGGAGACTGGTTTGCCGATTTCTGAGGTGCAAGGAACAGATAACCGGGACGATAAGCCCGCGGGTATCTTGATTTTTCATCGACGCGAACGAGCAACGCGCGAAACGTGTCTGGAATGAGAAGAAAAATGGAAAAGAATGAAATATTCGCGTGTGGGGGAAAAAAAGTTCACGCGGCGCGTGCAACCGATCGACAGCGCCGTGAATCGATAATAATCGAGCCTAATCGCGTATGCATACGTGACGACAGCAATGAATATTCGACCGTGCATACCAGATACTTGTAACCAGTTTCGAAACAGCCAAGCGAGACACGAACAGATACCAACCTGTCCTTTAATTGGGTCGTTAAAATTTTACACGATTAACACAATGGGTTTCTCGGAAACACTGATAACTGAACATCGAATTCCTCCATAAAAATTCTACCTTCTTAAAAAAAAAAGAAAAGAATCTACTTCAATAAGGCGAATGTTTAGATATTGATGAATATTTTAAGATCAATTCCTTTCAAATGTTCTCCTGGTCAATTGTATATTTAATTCTTCTTTTCAACCGATTCCCCAAGTTCTTTTCTCTATAATGATTGCCAGATTAATTGTTCGAGTGAGATTTGTCAACTGCGTCACCTGGTGGTACTGTTGCACCGCAGCAGAAATTGCACCTGGTGCCTTCCAGATTTCGTTCCCATGCGCGCTGCTGTACAAGCGATTACGCGAGTTGCGACGAAGTGTCGGGCTTAAGTAACTTCGGTGTCCCCGCGATCATTAAATAGTCGTTTACGTACACGGTTAATATTCACGCGGAGAAACGGGTCCGTGTGTCGAAGCAGCCCAGGGTATAATGTAACCTCTTCTATATGAATGCTGATGTCGCTGCAATTTGCTTTAATTACATTCCCGGGTCGTTGCGATAAAAAATAGGGGAAAAAGTGGCAATTATTTCACCAGGTACGCGAGTGATTGGCACTTGCAGAAGGCCAGCTCAGAATTGATTTGCGCTTGCGAAACTCGATTTATTATGGAAATGCGATTACCGAAGAATTTAGCTCGGAGGAATATTGATTCTCTATATTCGGTTCAAATACGATTCGCGTATTATTCTCGAGGTGCATTCGGTTCTGAAATTTATTTTCCTTCGCGACGGAAGAATGGAAGGCGTGAATCATCGAGCACCGATTTTGCAGTCGAGCGTCTCGAAACCTCTGCTCGGCGTGTAATTTTTTCTCACGCAATTAAGATTAACGTTCGCGTTCTCACGAGCGAGTCGGCTGAAATCTGTGCGCCGGCAATTTAAATCGTCGGGGTTACCTTTCTAAACGAGAATCGCTTGGCCAACGACAGAGCACGCTGTTAGCCCTCGAAAGGGTGGAAAATTTCTCTGCCACGATTACGAAACTTCCGAACAACACGATCCTTCAATTGTTATCATTACTTCCGCAACAACGAGTTCCCAAGGAAGCAGTCGTCTCGTTTTCCCCGGGGAAATATTACCAGGTTGCGTGGCGTCTAACGAGTCCTCGGCCATTAGAACGAACTCGTCGGTCGGACGACAGTCGTTCGAGCCCGTCCAATTAGCATTTCCATTTCGCGACGGAGGAAGGCTCTCTTCGCGGCGAAACGAAGAAGCAACACGAGGCAAAGACGTGGCGGCAAAGAAAATCGATTTGCACCGAACGGATTTCTGCGCGAGATCCACCGCAACGTTCACCGCTCGAAGTGCTTAATTCGACAAAGGCGATCGGCACTCGAGATAAGACGATCGAGGTCACAGGTAGAAACCCGCGGGACGAAGATGAGGCCCGGCGTTCGTCCGCTTTTTGCCACGTTCGTAATTTTCCTACTCGGGCAAGACTGTTCCAAGAATCGAAAGCCAACTGAACCAGTTGCACGCAACTCGGTCAGGCCACCCATCACGATTTTCCACGCTCAACGCGATCTGAACTTAACTCCTGCCCGTCGATCGAGCGTCCCCGTTATAGATTCCCCTCGAACCTTGAAAATCGAGTCGCAACACTTTCCGTTCGATAACGATCTACATTCCACGGCCGTCGGCCTGCATGTTCACTTCGGCCCTTGACTAAGAACAGTCCGGACCCGAAACCAAACACATTATCCACGTGTCCCCTCGATCAGCCAAACTTCGAGTGTAGGCCGGCCATCGACGTCCAATGGCCCGAGGCGTTATTTTTACAGAGGCTCGGACGCGGCCAGTTGTGTGTCGGTAGAATGAGAAATCGTACACCGGGGATCCTAACGAGGTCGTGGCCTGGGCAGCGGCTGAATTTGTTGCTGGTGATGAGAGTAACCGCTTCTGGAGACAACGGGCGGCTGCGTTCTCTCGGGGCTGTCGTCCAGGTGCAATCCGGCGACCAACTGGGCTATCTCTCTGTCTTTCTTCTCCTCTTTCGGCAACGCGGTTCCGTTCTGTCCGTTGAAGCCCAGGGACGCGAGGCTTCCGTGGCTCCTGCTTCTGTGCTCCGCACGAATGCTGTAGGAGAAGGCCCTCTCGTTCAGGTGGCCCTTTCGTCTGTATATACCTGTACCGAAACGCGACTCGTTCTCGGGGCTGTCGCCTGCTCTGTTCGCCTCTGCGCTGGTCAAATCGGCATGAGAGGCAGCCAGTCTTCTGGAAGCACCCAGGGTCGAGGTGTCAGCTTCCGGATGCTGTCTTCTGCCTCTATTCCCAGCCGTGCCGTAAGTCCCCGCTGCGTAAATGGCCGCGGCCTGTGGCGGGGGCACGACCGGAAGCGGAGCGTAGACCGGGACAATTGGAGCGGCTGCTGGAATTGGTCTGAGTCCTTTGGGATGATGGTGTGCCTTTCTTGGTAACGTGGCCGCGGGTACCAATAAGACTGGCGCCGGTCTGGCCAGGGTTCCTGCCACCGATCTACTGCTGGGTGGCAGAGGGTGAGGGTAGTAATGTTGCTGTCTAACTGGATGGCCCAGGGTGTGGTGTCCATGGCCATTCGTGTACATCCCCTGGTGAATCTGAGGGTGCAGATGCGGTTGCTGCAGGGGATCCTCGTGAGACGACCTGTTTTTAAGCTTCTTCAACTTTTTGTTGGCTTTTCTACGAACAGAAGAGGAGGAGGATTCTTCTAGAAGCAAGGGTTGTGACGGCGGAGGCGGTGGCGGCGGCGGGGGCGGCGGTGCGACCAGTTGACGAGGCCTGGAACCTTTGGTGCTCCTCAGGGTCCCTTGCTCTTGGTAGACACCGTCAACCTCGTCGCGGCCCCTTGCCCAGACTTTGTGATTTTCGTCCCCGTTGTACAGACTCAGCTCGTCCGCGGAATTGTTGTCGAAACGGTTCGCCTGGGGGCTGTCCAGGGTGGTGCTGGACCCACCCAGAGTATGATACAAACTGTTGTTAGAAGGGTGCCCACTGGTGACGCCGTTCGTCGTTGCGCTGCTTGGGTCTAGACCTTTTGCGTAGCTGCTGTCCGCGTACGCGTGGAAACAGCATCTGACCAGGGCGTTGGCCGCCATGTCGCGCTTGCATATGAACGCGTGACACTCGAGCACCTTGATGCCAGTGGTTCGGCGTAGAACAGCGGCGAACAGAGGTGGATGATTGGCACTGGGCGTCCTGGCGAACGGAGAGTCCAACGGGAGGAACCTGGTGTTGCTGGAATCCCCGCTTCCACCTTTCACGTGCCTCACCGCGGCGCAATAATGAAGCGCCTCGATGGGAAAGAACCTGGTGACCTTTTTGCGATGCTCGTCCACGTTCTCCAGCAGCATGCCGTTGCTCCACACGCTGAGCCAGGAGTCTATCCCGCGTGCCCCAAGAGCACCCTGCTCCGGGTACAGCTCCCTCAACGGCTCCTGGACGCCCAACAGGCCCTCCTTGCTGGCGTGAGGGACAGAGCTGCCCAGGTAGAGGACCCTGCAGCGACAGTACGGCGTCGCCGTATCTTGATTCGCGCCCCTCATTGTCCCTTTCTCCCAATCGACTCGTGACGGATTAACTAGGTCCCAAGCGACCCGGGCGATCCCTCGCCGTCTAGCTGGCAATCGAAACGGGAACTTGCCTCCAGGATACGCGGCTGTCCAGCACCATTAAAGATTGACCCGGGAGGGAAATCGTCCAAGCACGCGCACCAGAGAGTCCGATACACGGAAGAACGACGTTGCAGAGGACACCGCCCGGTAACACACCGCACTCGCGATTACGCAGTCACTTTCCAAAGTACGCAGCCCGTCCGCGGTTGCAAAATACGTGTGCGTGGACGACGCGGAGAGCCGCTCTCAGGTATTTCGCAGCAGCTGTAGCCGCTGCTCGCTCGAGATCGCGTCAGGCCATTATGGCCGCCTTCTGACGGCTTCCCCACCAAAGTGGAACCTGCTCTTTTCTCTACCTGGCTTCCCTCTGCCGCCGTCGCTCCTGTCGTTTCCCTTCTTCCTTCCACCGGCCACCTTCGTTCGACTCTTGCCAACCTTTACCGAACCCCCACTGCTCCTCCTGCTCCTCCTTCTCTCCGTTCCGATCGTTCAAGACCTCCTGTGGTATGCGGTGTGCACCAGTGGCGTCTACGTCCTCCTGGTCGCCCCTCACCTCCACGTGTACCGATCCACGGCGACGGACAGGTATACAGGCGTGGAGAACGCTCACAGAGACTCGATGGAATTCAGCGGGCCCTCGAAGCGGTGTGTCGCCGCTGATGGAATCCAGAGGCGCGGCCACCGGGCCTCGTCAGCCATGCAGACACTCGTCGCGGATGTTCCCCGGTGTCTCATCGGCACCGTGACATCGAGAATCCAGGTGTTCCCGAATCGAAAAGGACCGGTCGCCTCGACGCGACGTTACTCGCGATTGTTTCGAAACGACGTTGCACTGTTCTGCGCCACGTAGATGGCGCTTTTCCTGTCTTATCGGTGCTTCTTCTTGATCAGCGGCCGCCGAGCGATGTATATTCGATAGATTGGAAATCGTCGGAGGATAATTGTTGCCCGCGTCGATGGCCAACACTGTTGCTTCCGATACGAAGAATATATGGGACACGGAAGAACGGAGAGCTGCTCGCACCTGTACGCTCTAAGACGGACTGAGGACTGACGGAAGGCGTGAGACTGCGACCGACTGGGCCCCACTACGGCCCACCAGGCCCCTCTCTTTGCCTTGCTGGTGTGCGAGAGCCGCTTTTCTGCCTCGAGAGAAGCAGGCACTCCCCGACGAACCGTACCTGCCTCGGGAACCCTTCGCTCGATGGGGTGTTTGGTATTGTGCCGGGGAAAATCGGCATTCTTTCGACTTGATTTTACGTTGGAACGGTAATGGCTCTGTTTCTTTCTCGATCGATGGATTTTTCTTCCTTTTTCGAATGGAAACGCGAGGCTGCTCGATGGACCACTGAGATTGAATTCTACTTTGCAGTTTGTTAACACTAGAATTACGGACACATTTTGGTATTATTCAGATAGCATACGATAGACAGATTGTGAACACGATAGTCGCTGAATGGACATTAAATAGATATATAATTGTCATTCTGTCCTATTAAAACTCATCATAAATTGCTACAACGATACCTACATATTAAGAATTCTAAAGCAAGAAATCTGAAACAAGTCATTTTGACCCCCTTGGTAGTTCTAGTGTTAATAATAGAGAAGCTGGGTACCGTAGGAAAGTACAAGTCGATGGAGCAAAAAACAGAAGGATTAAAAATTGCGATAAAAACGATGACGACGATGGTAATAGTTATTAACTTTAAGAATGAGAGCAAAATCGTGCAGCACCGTGCCCTGAAGAAAAGTGATTACCACGGCCCAAGTGGTACACAAATTTTATATTTAAAAATTGCAAATTGTTCCACTCTGGTTCAGGTGATAACTGTTAAACAAAATGGGGATAGAAGTATTAGAGAAGCGGACGAATTAGCTTCGACGCGAATTATCCGGATTATTAACGATACATTACGGTAGCATAAATTTCGAGAGAATGAAACCGTTTTCCAAGGGTTTACCCGGCGCTCGGAAAACTAGTCTGCGAGCTGAAGATTTAGCGGGCACATTTACAAGTTTAATCGACGCCGATTAGATCTTCGTTGAGCACGCGAAAAGAAAGTGGTGCACGCGTTCGTTAGCAGCGCCTCGCGAAGAAAGTCTTCGCCACATGCTCAAAAAAATTATAAAGACCGATGCCTGCCACGGAATGGGTATGCGGAAACGTTGAACCGGGTGGACGAAAATTGCTTGGGAAAATGGGACACATTCTAATTTAATTCGCGGAGCATAAATCGTGACCGCGAACACTTAACGATACGGTTTTTCGTTGCAACGGTGTACCCCGTGAAAGATTTAGGTGCAGACGTCTGAACTACGAACGGACCAGCAATGAAAACTACGGAAGGCTGGCACGGGTTCAACAAACTTTCCTCGAAGGATTTCTATCTGAATGAAACAATGTACGAAATAAAATATTCTGTCGAATATGTTTCTTCGGCGCAGCTTTCAAAACTGATTGAAATAAAAATTCCGGAGAAACGTGCCCGACGGGCGAGTCTCTGAAACAACTCACGATGAACGGACGTTGCCGCAACTTCGCAACTTCAGTGTGACGCTATTAAATAATACGAACGACTAATTCATACGTTTCCCCTCCGACGACTATCACGGGACGATTCGATCGGAGCAGTTGCGCAATAAATATTCGCGATTTCTCCTTCGCGGTCACACGCCACGATACAAAGCGGAATGAACATCCAGACAACTCGACCTGGAGACCTCGAATCGGCCTCTGTCAAAAGAGAATCGCGCACGCTCGTCCCGTTCGCCATACCTGCGCACTCTCTGGCCTACAAGGGACAGGTAGGCGTGCGTGACTCCACGCACACAGGTGCGAAGTCGCCCGAAAACTTCAAACTACATACATATGTATGTACATATTCGCCATCTGCACGATACTGCCTTTCCTGCGTGGCGAAATTTCATCTACGATACTTCGAGAAAACGTCGAAGCAAAAGAAATGTCGACGTGAAAGTGATTTTCAATCTGCTAGATAAGTATTAAAACAGGAGGGGAGAATTTTCGAGTTAACTTCAGCAAATGCTCGGTCACCGTTGCAAAATCAGAGATGATTTTTTTTAAATTGTTCCTTACCCTGTGAAACGGTCAGCAATTTGATTCCCAGCACACGAAAACCTTGCAGTGGGTCAGGGTCTTCGGTCACGCGAGCCTGATTCGCGTTTTCCGGCTTCGCGTGACTCGCGACTAATCAGATGGAAAACACCTTCCTGCTCTGTCGCCAGGATGCTCTTGGTCCGAGAGGAAGGCGTACAAATCTCTGAGGAAGATGTTCTTCTACACCGGAAATTCCGAGCTGGTTTATTCGTGAACCCCACATGACGTCACGAACAGGATGCTCGATCACTTCTTTTTTTCTCCCATCGAATCGCACCGACGATATTAAACTGGAAAATTCAATTGGACGACTCAATACTCGTGATAACATTCGATTTTACACACGGGGAAGGAACTCCCATTGAAAGGTATAATTGCGGAATAAAATTGGCGAAACGTATCACGAATTCCAGCGATATCGCGATCTTGTACATACTTAATTGCCGTTTTCTTTGGACGCTTTTCATCGTGCAAAAGGAGCTTCAAAAGGAATTTCTGGGCGATCGGGAATTGGGCATTAGCATGCAAATAGTCGGATCCGGGCCCGACTCGTTCGCGTATTTATTTCAGAAGATGGAACGTGATCCCTCGAAGGACGAAGCGTTCCTTCCACGCTTCAAATCGCAGACTCCTTCTAGCAACGGTGTAAATCGTTCCCGCGATATGCGCACGTTTTACGATTTTCTTATGGTCCCATCTAAACCCGATCCGCGTCTTTTTCTGGTCCCAGCACGTTTTATTGGGGAAGAAAGAATCGTTAACCGGCCGACTATAATGGCTGTAATAAGCTTGATGGAAGCTTGAGCGTGTCAGTATGTTTTATTAAAAAATCAGAAAAAAAACGGATAAATTGCGTGGCTTTTAATATTTGTGTATGGTACGTTTGTGGAAGCGGTTGCACAGTTTGTTTCGACGGTGAACAAATTTTGACCGCGCAAAGAATTGTCGAAGTGAAACGAATAAATTGCAAGGCAGGCACCAGGTTACCGCCTGACATTTCGAAGGTTCTTGAAATCGACGATCGAGTGGGTCAGTGGGTCGTTGTCACGTTAATTACAAAGATTCCAGAAGTGTGTGCACCTCGTGCAATCGCCTCCTTGCACAGAAATTCTGTCCGCTCCCTTCTATGTCCGTCTGAATGGTTGTTCTTCATTCACGCCACTTTCAACCACGTGGACACTCGAGCGAAATATTTTTGCGAAACTTCCTCGAGATTAGTAGTTGACGCCGCGTGGAAAATTGTGTCCGCGTACTGTACAGATTAATTAATTAATTAATTACAGATTGATTTCTGTCGAATAATTTTGCGAATTCAATGGAAGAAATAGTCGTAGTCGAATGATGAATAAAAGGAGGATCACGATGGACGGGGATTATGAAGCAGCAAAGAAATCCCACTTACACTTCCGGTAAAAGAGATAATATACCTGTCCCGAGGCTAGCCGGCGAAAGCATTTAAAATACTTGACAATCTTCTTTCTCTTTTTCCGGGTTAACGATGTTAGCACGCTTGCTCGCTTCCTTTTCCCTCGAAACTAGACGACTCCAAAGGCCACGATTGTTTTCGAGCATACGGTGTAACTGTGTTGCAAATGAGAAATGCATAAACGAACGATGAAACGATTGCAATGCTTCCAAAGAACGCTGTGACACCTTTTCGAATACCGTTCCAGCTGTTCGAGATTGGCTTAGCCAGATGATAAAAATACCTTTCGGTGACTTGAGAAGAATGTCGATGAAAATATTCGTAGCGTCGATAGACAGTTGTTTAGTGGACACTAACAATTACAATTTAGTTCGTCTCTTGCCGTTCGTCTCATTCTGAACTATACACAGCTGAATCGCAAACGTGTTAAACGCGTTGAACCTGCATAATTATCAACACTTGTCAGTCTCCAGTTCTTTCGCCGCAGTGTGTACAAAAGAAGAGCCAGCAGATATGCAGAGAATCCTGTCTAAAGAAAACCCGGTAATCTCTCAGTTAGCGACACGAGTCACGGTACTCAGACAAAAAGGAAAGAAACTATACTTCTCCCTCAAGAATCGACCTGCGGTGCCATACAAAAAAATAAATACACGGCACAGGGAAATTTAAAATTCTCCAAAAATTTCCCACAGTCCATTCGACAGCTGATTAAAATTGAAAAACATCGCGTAGGTATTTTATCATACACCAGACAGCCCACGCCGCAGAGAAATTTCACGTTGATATATTTGCCCACGCTGTTTTGTAATGGTATTATCTCAACAGCCGTAGTTTCTCCGTAAACAGGCGAAGTCTTTCAACGATTCCCTTGAAAATTTAGCCACGCTGCATTCCACAGATGCCACCAGTCGTAGATCGATGAGCCGAACGGTATGTCGACGATCTTAACTGCTTTCTACGACAGCCTCGTGCCGAAGCTTCGAAAGTTCTATGCAAATAAACCGTGGCCTATGGGACACGCGTAAGAACCGGCCAATCCTTCAAGAGTCTGCCGGTTCATCCACGCATCTCCGACTTTCCTTCTTGTGTCATCGTTCTTCAAACGATTTCCCAGCCCGGAGGTCGTCGGCCATAGGCGCGAGAAAGTTTTTCGAGCGCAAAAAATTAAGGGTCGCGTCGACGCAATGCACACGCTTCCTGGAGGATCACCCGGACGGCCAATTACGCGGTCGACGAATTTAACCGGCGGGGAAACGAGGAAAGTGCTAATTAACAGGATTTGTTTCAGCTTGTTTCGCTAACTGGCAACCTCGCGAACGAAGATACAAATTCTCTCTTCAATGGGGTACAAGTTAATATTAGGTGTATGAATAAGATCCTGTGTCCTTTTCCGACAATATTTGTATTAACAGAAAACTTGTGCTACATAAATCTTAATCGAAGTATCTTCCATCGAGATCTACCCGCGGTGAAAAAATTCTTCATCTGTAGACGCGTTATAGTCGTCGACCCATTTTATCGTTTCTGCTTCCTTGCGGGTATAAATAAGAGGAAAACGTTGAGAAAACATTACAGCATCTCGGATGGGAAACTGGGCACAACTTTTCGAAACGAAGCAGAAGTGATAAGATGGGTCGACGACTATATCGCGTCAAAAGAAGAAGAATCTTTTCAACGCGGCATTCATAGGCCACCTGAGAGAAGGCAAAAAGTGCTAGATTCCAATGGAAAATACTTCGATTAAGATTTATATACCACAAGTTTTCTGTTAATAGATATATTGTTAGAAAAAGATTTATACATCTAATGATAAAATGAAATAATTCGTGCATAGCGACACGGCTGCACAGAAAATGGAACGCCTTTTCCAGCTTATTGTACGTAAACGCGATCAGAGAAATCTCACGCAATCTCAGCCACGATAGACCGACGGCTGCACAGGTAAGACGGCACATGCGCGCATTGAAATCTACAGTCGATTAGAAATAACGGGAGGCAGCGACGTCGAAGAAGGAGACGAGGTGCGTTGCTGGCGGTTCACTTTTACTAACGCGGCCGCCTTACGATGCTACTCTGCCCTGCCAATCTAACGGGTGTATTTTACTCGAACATTCCTGTCGTTAATTAACACGCCCCATTATCATGCACGAGACCGTACACGCCCCCGGCGAGTGATTCAAGAACGAAGAAACGAAGTTTCATTCGAAAGAAAATGTTCCATCGCTCCGAACCTTCTCCTCCCATTTTATTCATGAAAATACACCCTACAAATTTTCCATCGACTTTCCACCGCTAATTGCCAGTCCAAGTCTTAATTGCCTGCGCCTCGAAAGGGTTAACAACTGGTACGCGCGCCAAAGGAGAAACCAGAAGAATTCTTTCTCGCGCCGGCATTGGGAACAACGGAACTTCCGACACGGTGTACATATCCGTTTTTCCGTCACGTAGCCGAGTGCCTTTAGATAGCCAGCGGTTCGTAGCTTGCAATATGTACATCGGCATGCCTATTGACGGCGGAGGCGGACGCATGAAACTCATGCGAAAGCAGCGGTGAATGACGTGCCCCGTAAAGCCTCGCCATTGAAATTCTTCCTTCGACCTGCCGGGACCTGTGCATCGGGCCGTGCCCGCTCGATTTCGACCCGATTCCCAGAATGGTCGACTTTTATACCTGTCCACGGCGATGCAGAAGTTCCGAAACGTTCTAAGAATAGAGCTCACCCGAACGGCATCCCCGAAGTTTCTAAACTCTAACAATACAATCTCTTGCCGAACCCAACGGGAAAAGGTTCCCCTAGGGCTGCTAAAATCGATGGCGTCGTAAAATCTGTTGGAACGAAAGTGCGGACGAGAATTGGACGAAGGATTGCCTAGAAGCAGAAGATGTTGCAAAGTGTTTCAGTACGGCAAGGTAAATAATATCGACGGTTCCATAGGAGCGCGAAGGCTGACATTTAACAGAGAGACCGTATGTATAAGTGTGTACAAAGGCAGTGGGACCCCGTGAGAGACCCCCTACAACAGGTCACTGCCATCGAGGGAAGCGAGCAGGTTCGCAGCACCAAGTCCCTTTATGGGAGGTGGGGGATATACTTTATTTCTCGTACGTGTCCACCGACACACACTCCATCGGGTTACTCCTTTAATCCGTAAATCTGTTCCTCTCACGGCCTGGCTCGACGTGTCGTAATTCCTGGCACCGGAGTGTATTTCGACATTGCTCTTCGATCGATCTTTCTTCTCTATCGAAGGGCCAGGCATCGATCTTTCCCCCAATTTTCATTCGCACCTTTTTTCGAACGGCGCAAAGTGCAATCGAAATACACACGTTGGCATTGTCCTTGCGTTTTTGCGCGGCACATTTCTCTCGGCGTCAAAGTTCCCCTCTTTCTTCGCGTACCTGCGGATTCGCGTTGTCCTCGGTCGTTCCCCAAGGCCAAGGTGTCACGCAGCCAGGAATGCGTGCAACGTGGCCGTTCGCAACGGTAATCAAATTTCTGAATTCCATTAGACGCGGCCACGCGAATTTCATTATCGACCACGACAACCGGGCCTGCCCCGCGATACCGTTCCCCCACGTTCCTCTTGTAACGGTCGCTGGATTCTAGTCCCCGTGTCGTACAATTCGCAGTCCTTTCGCGGAGCAAACACTCGATATCTGCGAAACAGCTTCTTTCTACTTTCTTCTTTTAATTCTTCTTCGTCGTTGTTCGCTGATATTTCCTTCCTTTTTCTAGGATAGAAAGGCGTGGTTCCCTCGAGTTTTACGTAACGACAAGCCGGTAGAAGCTTGCGAAATTCCATCGTGAAACGAGGAAAACCGCGGGCCAACCGAGAAGCATTAGAAATCAGGGGTAAATGGATCTGGCTTTTGCGGTGGGCACGGCGGCTTCGACGCAAGCTGGTGGTTACTTTGAATTTACGCGATGATTACGTGTTCCACGGTTCGATAGAAATTCCTCGTCCATTAAAGGTGCGCCGATTTTTTTCGGACGAAAGAAAACGCGTGGCGATTCTGCGGGTTTTTAAATCTTTCTTGCGAGACGGTGCGTCGAGGCGGCAGGAAGGTACAAATTGAACGGGGAGGGGACTTATTCGCCCATCTGGCTCGAAAGACTTTCTATTCATTTGTTATTCGCGCAACAAGTATAGACACTGAAACAATGCAAACCGGCCACTTCCTGCTCCGTTAACCATGAAAGCAATTTAACGAGCCACTGTACGTGATCCGGCTGTGCGGACTGTGTCTCATCGGGGAAATGTTTTTCTAACGAATCAACGTGTACGCGGGTAAAAATACATATTGTTCATAGGTTTGGTTCGACATTTTTTTTAATTGCAATTTGATGAAAGTATTTAATTAGCCAATCTAATTATCATCGTTCGTTGTTTCGTGTGCAAGATACTCTGTAATGAACGATTTCTTTACTCAATAGGAAATTTGTATATGAAATCATTTTCTACGCATGGAATGAAAAGGATCTGAAAATAATTCTATTAGGGGTGGAAGGATTGGCACTGAAAAGACAACAAGAATTCGCAGGGCTGACTGCATTATGCACACTACGAAGCAACGTTGTTCCCATGAAATATTTACTGCAACGACCCTTCGAGATTCACATAAACGGCGCATATATTTGGAAACCTTTCTGTCCCGCCTCGTGCAGTGAATTATAATCACCACAAAATCAGCCCGTTTACCACTTGAATCGAATACACTCGAGACCTACTTCGAAAAGGACAATTACAACAACCACCACGATATCGAAAAAAAAATATTTGTCTCACTTTATTATACTCTTAGGATTATACAAAAGGAATGAAGAGAAAAGAACGAACAAGCGTATTGTTATTAACCGTTATTATTGTTACTGTTACTATCAGTGTTACTGCTTGTTACTGTTGCTATCGTTATCGTTAGTCTACCGTCCGGCACGTACAACAATATCGTTCCGAGTGTCGCGAATTCCAAGTGAACGAACGATCCACGACTCGAGAATTTTGGTCCGCAGTGGGACGAGCTGCTCCGATACACAAGGAGATTAGAATATATAATCGAATGTCTTTTTTGTCCCGGACTGCGCAGGACCGACGACATCGTTCGACGTATAGAACCCGCAGTGCCTCCTTTATTTACAACGCCGCGCAAACGAAACCATGGAAATTGAAACGAACGAGCAATAATAGAGGCCACGTGATCCCTGGAGAATGGCGAAGTGAAGAGTGGTCGCCGCTTTTTGTTCTGTGAGCTTTGATGGACGACGATAGGCGGATGACTATGGCAGTGTGTTATCACAGTAACAAGTACATTAAAGACGAATTTAAATGCGACATTGAGTGGAGGAACATGGACAGGATTATAAAAGTTGATTACAAAAGTAACAATAGGTTGGAAGAAAGCTTCGCAGTAAAAAAAAGGGGGACACTACAAATAAATTGTACAGAGTGTTTCGTAACAGGTGGGGAATATTTCAGCGGGGGAAATGAATGGGGTTCGTATCATTATAAGCACGTAGCTTGCTTCTAGACCTCTATTGTCATACAGAATTCAATGTATTCTTTCTCGCGACGAATACTAAATATCAATGTTTAACGTCCCGTCAATTCCAAACAATTATATTACTAAAAGTCTCACTCGAGATCAACGTAAGACAGAGCGCACGCGTTTACAAATAATTTGATTTATTTCCTACACCTTTCATTCGCAACTGAAACAACTCTCGGCGTGTTGCGAAACGTCCTGCGCAAAGAAATAATCCACAAATAGACCAACGTCGTCGTCTTCATCGGGTTTCCATCTGCACTACCCTCTCGAAACAAATCCATCGGGCCTCGTCGAGGACGCTGAACTATCGTCCGGAGACAAGCGAATGCCACGACAACGATACGGTCGATTAACTAAATAATTTATTAATTAACAACGGGTCACCAGGCTCAGTATGGATGAAGAGCAGCCAGGCCAAGTCTTGGCGGTTCTGCGTAGCTGTGTCGATATCGGCCGGAAGTTGGCACGATTTCCAAGGGCGGCCTGGCACTATCACGGTCCAGCCCAGGATATCTCTCGTGCTCGGAGAGTTCTTGATACGTGGTCGCTCTGGCACGCACTTTCTCGCGTATCTCTCGCACGTGTGCACGGTCACGGAAATCTCGAGCCTGTGGAAAGCAATTATTATTATCCGCTCGATAGCAGCTCGATAACTGAACCTATGGTGAAGTTCAAGAGATGTGGCAGAATCGAAAATGTTTTCAAATTGCGTGCCACGTCTCTGGAACGCATCGTATTATTTTTTCTACTGTTAATATTTCGAGGGACTCTTCCGAGGAGCGCAGCAATCTCTTTGGACAGAAGAAAGCTGGAAGAACAGCGTGGGATAAGAGATCAGCGATGCTTACTTCTCTTGGATCGACGACGTTCCTTTGATCTCGAAAGTCTCGTCCAATCGTTGGGTTTTCGTAGAAGCTTCTTGGCCGGGGCCTTGAGACCTCTTGCTCCTGTGGGCGTTCCACCGCGTAATGATGGGTTCGTGGTCGTGGTCGAGCTCTGTAAGAAATATCGTTCTCCCGTTCTGATACTTCTGAATGATTCCGTCTGATCAGGTGCTCGTGGCCAGTCGTTGAATTGTTGCTGCTTGGATGCTGGCGCAATGGCTGGTCCTCGTGTGCCTGCCTTGCCGACTCGACCCTGTTGCAAGGCAAACATTCGTTGAAAATTTTTGGGAAACACGGCAATTCAATTTGTACGCTGTGGAATTTTTCGTGAACTAGAATAGGAGTTTTCTGTGATGATTTGCTATGATTTTTAGTTGCGAACAAAATTTCTGTCGCTTCTTAGAGACGACTGATTTGGAACAATTTACGGAGGATAAAAGCGCTTTCAGTTTTTCGATTAGCTCTCTAATACGATGGGGTTTGGGGAAAATTCAATTCAGGGGGGCGAAAGCATAGATTTCCACCTTTAAAACAAGCCCAGGTGGACTGTCGTGCGATTTTTTTTCACAAAGTTACGGCGGTCGACAGATCGACAATTTTCGGGTCGATACTGTATCCATTAATTTTGAGGCGGTGTGTAGTTTAAACGTTCTTCGTAGCTATTAATGGACTGTACGTATCTATATACGAAAGAATCGTCGACTTTTCATCGACAACATATTTGAGCAATCGTGCAGCTTGTCGGACAGCTTTTACTTGAGATTGACACTGGTGATTGCTGGCCCAAAACGAACATCGGTCGAGAAAAAGCAAAGGCCACGCGTGGCCTTTTAAAACTAGTCTTTCTAGTCGGCCAGAGAGAAAATGAGAATCGGCGCTGTCTCACAATGGAGTCGCCGTAGATTCGATTAGAAAACGAATACGACGAACTCGTTAAGGTTTCCATTAAATGGCACTGAAAGTTGATCCGAACCGATCTATCCTAATTCTTTCGATCGGCAAGTTTCCTTTAATTCCACCATCGAGGAAATTCTTTATCATTTTATGGCACCTGTGCCACCGATCGACAAAAATACACCTGACAACGAGTGCCTTCATTTCTTGGCGTTCAATTTTCTCGACAGTTCATACGTAACCGGCGCGTCGAAGAAACGAAACGCTGCGCGACCTTACGGTACTCCAGCCTTTTTTAAACAATTGATAAAACAGCAGAGCAGGCGAAGGTAAACTGAACGTTGCGAAGAAAACCGTGAAACCTACCTGTGAACGGGATGACTTTCAACTTCTCTCTGCCTGGAAAGGACAGGCCTGGCGATTGCCTCTCTTTCCATTGCACGGAACATCTCCTTGGCATCCTGGAATCTCTCTCTGGGGCTCGTTATCTCGCCAGGGTTCACCCTGGGCTGATACTGAGGGCTGGGCGATCGTTGCCTGAACTCCGGCGCCCTGCGGCTTTTGTTGCAACTCGGCGATACACCTCTGTTTACCTGGCTTGGCAATCTTTCGGGGCTTCTGGGTAATCTGGGCAGCGTTAGGCTCGTCCCGGTTGTCTCTGACTCTGGCAGGTAATCGTTTTCTTCTGTTGGCGCGCCCCAGTCGTCGTCTGAAACGAATCATCGATACCATCGTCATTATTATTACTCTCAATAGAGAAGAAGAATAATCAAGAGACCCCGAAGGGAACTCTGAAATGTCTCTTATCAGCACAGCTTTGGGAATTCGTTTCGAAGCAAGGGAATAAGTGGAAGACTGATAGAGCGTCTCCTTCTTCCACCAAGGAGGTCAGGAAGGTTTGGAATTCTTTTCTGGAAAAGACACGAAGCAACACACGTGAGAGGAGGCCGAAAGAGGAGGCAGGCTAACAGCTGCCTCAGGCTGTGGGCCGAGAATGCGGAACTTTATTCCCTCTTGTATATATGTGACCTCCCACGAGGTTGATCTGCACGTGAATTCATCAGCAACCGGACGACCCGTACGTCGATCGTCCCCGTCGTTATCGCCGTCGCGCGGGATTCCTGCGACGATTGTTAAGGAGAGGCGCGAGCAAGAGAGAACCGAACGTTCCCGCATGGAAATAAGCCTTTCGAGAGCTACGCCGCTTGCTGGCTTTGCGCAACCAGAATGCCGTGCTCGGTAAAAGTTAAAAGGCAAAGAGCCTGGGATTCTTCTTAATATCATCGCCGATCCGTGGGCTCCTTGTCGAGCGATAGGCTCGTCGCTCTGTGCATTACAGGATCGATTGATTTTTCCCGATCGTTTTCAACGAGGGTGCGAGACTGTGGCAGAGGCGAGAAAGTGGATTCCATTTGTGGCACGGGAAAAGAAGGTAGCTCGTGTTCGCGTAGATTTTCCCAAGGTGCTCGTTCCCATTAAATGCGACCGGCATCTGATTATTATATATTCGAATCTTGTTCACCGTTTGCACGGCGGTAGATCTTGAAATTGAATGTACGCCCGAGGATTCAATTTTCAATTTCAATTACTGCCGCGGATACTTAACGTTTTTATAGCGACGCGATTTATTAGGCGATTCGTAAAGCGATTCGAAATAACATTTCATCCGTGCCGCTGCTCTCGATCGAGTGGAACTATCCGTGATCCCTCGACAAAATTAATCGAAACGGAGTAACACGACGAGGTCGAAGCGGCTGCCGAACGTGGGCGATAAATTAATCGACCTAATCGCCGGCTGGAATCTGGCAAAGTCAGGATAGTTTCACGCGGTACATCAGCTCGCTCGGATCGTGAGCAAAGTGTGCCAGATCGGGCTCACCAGAAGCGCCGCTTATATGGAGATACGAACGTGGAAATCGTGATCGGCCCGAGCGCCGTGTCGTCGAGACACCTGTTGCAAAACGGGTTCTTCCGTGCCCCGTAAAAGACCAATGATATAACGAGCCAAACGATTCTGTCGGCGATACTTTGACCCCGTCAGCTTCGACGTTTTCTCTTGGATCATAGAATTCGAAATATGTACACACATGTAGAAACGTCGTTTTCAAATATTTTCACTCCTCGCTCCGGTTGTACCTCGAATTTTTTAGTAGAATTTATTTCGGGCAAGTTGGGTTAAAATTAGGGAGTGTGGGAATTGGCAACCGTAAGTGGTAACATTGAGAAACTTTGCATTCTTGCATTCGACAAATGTTCTTTCGGATAAGAAATCTGAGATTTAAGTTTGATTACGAATATTTTTAGTTGCTCGTTTTAATCGCTTGTTTAAGATTTATTGGAAGATATGTAAAGTCGGGAATTCAACAGAAGTAGAGAGCCGTGATGTATTAAGGTCGTCACAGGAGGATGATAGTAGAAAGATTAGATCTGACCGAAAATTCAGGAAAGATCAAATTAATGGCAATTGTCGGCAAAAACTGGCGTTGGTGAAAAGTGGCTTTAGTCGGTCAGTGGCACGTACAGCTAGGAAATATCTCCGGCAGATGAAAAATCGCATAATTATCTAAGCAACTGATGTATGTTCGCGTTGATGTCGTAAATCAGACGAATGACTCTCGATCCATTCACGATTTAATTGCGACGGATAAAAAGACAGCCTCGCGATAGCTGCGAGAATTTTCGCTCATTAAATTGCACACAAATAATTCAGACATTTCATAGGTGCATGCGAATTGGATAGAAATTGCAATGAAAGAAATACTGTCGGCTTGCAATTAAATTCACGCGAGGCGCGAATAGTTGACAATTAAATAAATTACATTAAACATGCAATTCCCTGTCGTGCATCAATATCGCTGAAAAATTCCTAAAGCTAATTGACACAGCAAATCAAGTACCGTGCTTCAATTACTCTCCGCAAAAATCGCAAACGTAAAAGAATCTCGAAGGAATATCCATTTACTAAAACCTCAAAAAGAACAAAATTAAACCAACGAATCGTAAAAAAGTTGCCCGCAACTCTCGAAACGATCCATCAACGAATCGAACCGCCTCATTCGCCTAATGGACACCCTTATCAAATTCGAGGAGCAGAATTAAACGAGCATGTTTCGCCGGATTTTAACCGCCCTTTTAAATTCCAGTAGCCGTAACATTACGTCGAGGCCCGGTATCGAAGCAACTCGATTTTCGACGAGTCGCGGCTACCTAGAGAACCTGCGAAAGATGTACGCGTGTACCCGTAGGCTGGTACCTGTCGCAGACACGACGTCCTAACGGTATACACCTTCCACTGTAACAGGTGCCCAATACCAACGTCCCCCTGTGCGCGTGGTTAATAAAACACGAAGCCAGATCGGCGTGGCTACACACGGATACCTGACTCCTTTTTTTTTTCTCCTTCGTCGCGAAATTTATTCGTTTATCCGCCATATGGGTCAGTCGCCCGTTAAAAACGTGTTTCCGCCGCGACGCACACTGGGACAAACGCCCAATCTAGGTGGAAAAAATTCATGTCGCGAAACAGCCGTATCTTTATTTATTCTTGTTAAGGAATGTTTAGTGACACTAATAATTGTCATACTAATTAATTTAGTAATTATTTCAGCATGGAAATAAACCTTTGAAAACCGCAAACCTGATGACGACCAAATCGTACATTTGTTTTCGTTGTAAAGAAAATTATATGACAGAAATTAGTAACATTTTTTAAACTTCTATGCATTATGGAGTATATTAGCGTAAGTGAATGTTCACATAGCAATATAGAAATTTTTAAAATAATGCCTTTCACAATAATTATTGGAATAATATTAATTATAATTATTGAAGAACTAAAAAGTCCCAAAGATATGTTCTCATATTACGTATTAATTTTATTTATATTTTATTATGCGGGATTTATTAAAATAAAATAATTAAATTTCAAGAAATTAAAATCAATTATAAATTAAAAATCCTGTGTTTAACGCATGTAATTTATTTTTTAACATTAAAAGCTCTAAAAAACCAGGTCCCAAGTTTAAAAATAAAATTTCGCCGTATTATGATCACCGCAAAACGATTTCTGAATTTTGTCCACCTAAATTGGACCTTTGACCCAGTGTGCGACGGGGGACGGGACCGAGCACCGAAAAACGCGTTGACTTTAAAGATTCAATCCGGGGTAACACGGCTCTCTTTAATCCCGTCCGATTTGCCGATTATCTGGTAGCCAGAACGATCGTCGAGGCACATTACGACTATGGGTCGTTGACTTTCTCCAAAACAAAAAATAAATAAATTGAAAGAACAAAAGAATGCCACAATTTAGTTAAACTCCGCGGTCGATGGTTCTCTTACAGCTCCAGGTGAACGATACCAGTGATACCACGGCCAGCCGTCGATCTGTCGTACCTCTGGCAATCATCGAGGCGTATTTATTTATCGGCGAATCGTTAAGCGCATTGACAGCGGGCATTTAAGGAATCGCACGACGTGTCGCGCGGAATGGCTTCCGAAATGGCAAACTTTCACCGGCCGTCAGGACGTTTAAACAATTCGTCGGCGAAATTCCAAAGAGGACTCGTCGTCTTCGGGCCGATCGGAGTGAAAGCGGACGGGGGAATCGGCGATGTTAGAGGCGCGTTTGCATTCAGCGCGTGCAGACAGGGACAAAATCGTGAGGACACGGGACGACGACGACGACGACGACGAGGAACGAACCAGGGAACGATTTTTCGTAGCTCGTGGAGAAACTGGGTTAGCGGGTCGCCTTCCGCCCGGTTTTCTACGAGCGTCGATAAGATTCGAGGCGGAACACGCGCTCGGCCACCTGTCCGCCCGGTAGAAAGCGTCCAAATTTTTGTCATCGACGTGGCCACGGCATCCTCCACTCCAGTTCGACTCCATTTCTTTTCCTCTTCCCCTCGAGTTTTCGACCGGCTCGAAATTCCAGAGAAAGTTCACTGTCTTTTTTCCCCTCTTTTTTCTCCATTTTTTTTGGCAAGCTAGAATTTCGATAGCCTCGCCATTTTTTGCCCGATATCGTTCGTCTGCTTTCACTTCCATTGCGCGTTACACACTTTGCTGCCCGATGCCTCGCGTCATGTTTTTTAAATTCCACGCCGCGGGAGCAAACGATGATTGCCCGGTGTTACGATGAACTTCCGCCGTGATTAAGTCCGCGGAAGAGTCACGGTTCATCGGTTTTCGAACGGGGAGAAGGATCAGGGATCGTTTCCTGAGATGGATCGGGAAAAGAAGAGGCAGGTACTTTCACTTTCGTGCAGCATCGGCCAAGCACCGCGCGAGATCGGTTTAGCGAGCGTAATGACGCGTTCAGCCGGATCTCCTAATTTCCTAGGAAAAACGTAAGAACGCTCTCCACCGTGCAATTAGACGGCGACCGCGTGACAATCCTCCTTCTGCGACCATTTATCTACCAAGTGCAATTATTTCGACGTCTTATCCGACGCGTCGGATGCCAAGGGTTAAATGTACAGTAAAGAAGAAATTCCAATAATGATTGTCGCGTTCTATAATATATCTGTTCGGTCTTTCATCGTTCCCAACGGGCAGGAATAAAATAGTCAAATTTATAGGAGCGTTCCAGCCTGAAACTATGCAGAACTGCAGAGACGTTCGCGTAAACATTCCTGCTGCGTCGCATTTCTGCATGAGAAATTGCGAAACGCGAGGAGACGTAGGAGGAATAACGAAGTATCGACGATTCGCGTCCTGAATATAATTGATCCTTATGAAACGGCGAACACCAATTAACCTGCCGTTCCTGTAGTCGCGTCTAACAATTTGACGAGGTGTTGGGCTAACTGTAACGCAACTTTGACGGCGGTATGCAGCCGCGTGTGTCGTTTGTAATCACGGTGTACGCACCGTTCACTCGCGCTTTTCATTCACAATAAATTTCACACTTGCACGGCGTGACTATCGAACGTTACGCGTACACCTGCGTGCTGTCGTAACTCACCGTCGTGCTATTTAACGCGGCGTTCCGTTGCGGATAACGATAACGCGGCAACGAATTCGAACGTTAATTCCCTGGACAGCTGTGCCGTTTTTGGAATGACTCATGAATGGGGAATAATTTTCTTTTTTTCCCTCCTTTTTTTATTGGAGACTTCTATGAACGTCCTTCGCAGACGAGGCAAAATTTTGGCGAAACCTTACACCGTGACTCATCGCCGAGATTAAACTGATACGAATCTTTGGCGGCCCGGTAGCGTTTAAGACACCTCTGTCGAGGTAATTAGGCGAGAAGATTAAATGCTTAGATGTAGCATGCGATGCCAGTAAATCGGGCAATGACCTCAATTATGTTTTAATTGCGCCGTGGTAAAGACTGATTCGCTAACTGAATCAGATTAATTCTCCTCGGCATCGGGTTGCAAGAAACGAGTTCAGATAAATTTGAGGGAAGACCCATTCTGGACGCAAGTTTCAAAGAAATAAATTAGAAAATGCTATTACAAGAGGGGATGCAAAATACAGAAAGACCGTGACAAATTGAAATTGTGAGACAATTATACGCAAAGGGGTGAACTCGATAAAAATTCCGAGGGCAAGGATGTTTGATAAATAAAAAACGAAGTAAAGGAATGAACAAGCTGCTCACCAGAAGATGAATCTCTGGAAGGTCTCGACGGTCTCGGACCAAGTGGATGATGGCCCTGGTAAGGCGGTGGCGTGGCTGCGCTGTCCGAGCCTATTCCACTGCTGGCTGCACTTCTCGTGCCGCCTCTGTCAATCGTAGTACTACCGCCTACGATCGTTTGATTCAGACAACGCCTGAACTCGATCCCTGCCAGATTACCGCGATGTCTGTGCACCGTATCGTAATCCCGTGGAGGCAGAAGAATCGGCCCCACGTCGTTGTCCCCCGAGTTGCCTCTACCTGAAACGGTATAAGCCTCGTCTGGCACTCATCCACCTTAAATATCATATTCTAACCGGATTGATGCTTGCGCTTGTCATCGCGTCAATAATTATCTCTTTTCATTAAACAATTGCAGCCGCGTTTGCGGTGACGGACGTGCAATCAACGCCTGCCACTATTTATTTACTTATTTATTTATTTATTAGCGTTTGTACGATGCTGCGTACAAGATGGATAGAATTGCAGGTACAATTGCTGCAAGTGCTGCAATTCTCCACCTGTGCTCGTGTACATGCAATTGTGTTCTGAGCACAAGGAAAATAGCGATTGCAACGTACGAACGTGGTTGGAATCGTATTGGAAGGAACATTTACCCAGCTTCGCGCGCAGTTCTGCAGCAAGGGATTCGTATATCGTGGTAGTTTGCACGGAATCGTGCCTGAGCTCGCCACTGCCTTCAGACGACTCTGACTCCCTTGTGCTTCTTCCATCGCTGCCTAAATTGCTGCGAGCCCTGCTGTCCAGAGAATTGACCCTGGCCAAATTGTCGGTGTGCGACGCAAGTGCTTTTAACTGACCGCCCAGCAATTCGGCCGTCTCGACCGAGTCGCATCTAAAGTCAGGTAAATAAAACATTTTACTACCTAGTAAATTCTGCCGGTAAATAAATAAATGTTACCTATAACCCCTTCAATTTCGTCGAGGTCAAGTTTACAAATTGAAAGATCGCAAGCGCGAAACTCGTAGCCCAGGGCTAATTTAATGTGCCGTTCCGTATAATTGAGCCAGAGGTTTTTAATTTCTAATCGGCCGGGTACCATTGAATCGTTGGCGCGAAACCATTCACGACCTTTATTATTTTCCGTGAACTCAGCAAGAAATCGCGGCCAGCGAACTATCGCATGCCACGGAAAGCCGCATTCCCGAATGAACCATTTACCTGGTTCCGATCGAAACCGCCGATTCATGAATTAAATTCAGAGGCTTGTTGTATAACCCGCGGCTCCATTACAGCGTCGGCAAATTATTACAGCGAATGGATTGCGGATAAAATGGAAAAGGAGAGAAAAAAAAAGGAGCACAAGAAACGAGCTTTTCTCACGGGATGAAAAATACGGTAATCTTATTTCCAATGCCAAGGCTGTTCCGCCAACGATGGTATTAGCTTGTGTGAAAGCGGACTTGCGAACGTTATTAGCTGCTCGCTGGAATCGTGCAACACGTTAATTAGCGAACGGGGCAAGTTATGTGGCACCTGAGATTTAGTCGCCAAACGGAGTAATGACCACAGGGTTGTTTTTCATCTTTTCCACGATGTTCGCGAGATTATCGTATCGCTGCCGGACACATCTGGCTGATATTTAATGGCAACGATCCAACGGGGAAACGGAACAGAAAATTAACACATTTCCAGCGATCTGGGAAATCAGTGACGTGCTCTGTACGGGGCGAGTAATTACCCATTAATTGGCGTTAACGTAGCTGATATTAATGTGCGAGCTGGTTGCACCGCAGGCCTCTGTTTAATTAGATCGCCGTGTTAATTTACGACGATAAATATTCCAGATCTTAACACTGGGCGAAATGGAAAACTGGCCGAAGACGTTACGGCCAAGCAAGGTCGTTAATGATCTCGGCGAATCACTACTTTATTATCACTCTGTGCCGTTTCTCTTTTGTCACACGCGAGAAACGACCACGTAATATCCCATTAATAATGGGGAAGGTGACCTTGAGCGGGTAAAATCTTGGCCATAAAATTGAAGCTTATCGCTAACCTGTAAGCGTGCACGTGGACAGGATTATTGGTGGCCGGATTTGGAAGCAGAAGAGTCGCGGCGACGACGTCCTCTCGTTGCACGGCTGCGAGCACAGCGTGTCCTGGCACCAAATGCTTCACTGCTGACCTCGTCGAGCCTCCTGGATGGACCGTCTGTATAATTTTCAGCCCCTTGTTGCTCACCTGGTGAACGTAAAACACGAGCGTTCAGCCGGTTGCCGCTTTAATAAGGACACCGTTTTAACGCCGACTTCTCGGGCTCGAATAACCGCGAGGACAAGTTACAAGTTCGTGAAAAACGCATCGCAATACTCCCGAGCATCGATATATGGCAAGGGTGCAAGGTGGCAAGGGTGCATCGGTAAGCGATCATTGGCCGCGATCGATTTCGTTCAGAATTGCGGAAATTGTTAATTGAAGAACACGTTACTTCTAACGTGTAACTATGCGATTCATTCCCAGTTATCGTACGGCTCGGAATTGAATCTTGAAGGAAGCACTTAACGCCTTCGGTTGCACTTCGCCTGTGCAAATATGCGCCGCGAATGCATGGCTATAGTTACAGCCGCGATTAACATAGTTGAATTTTAATGAAGCCCCCGCGAAATTGTACAGGCGGCTTGGTTCAATGAGCAGCCTTATCATCGAGAAGAAAACGTTCTGCCGGTAACAATAGCGCAAGCTTTACATGCGTAAAACTATAATACAATTTCCATTTGGAAAGCAAATAATAACAGCGCTGCGATGAAAGTGAACACGATATTACAAGAAAGAAAAAAGAAAAGAAAAAAATTAGACTTTCTCTATTTTACGATCGTGTTTTTAAGAGCATGCCTATGAGCATATCGATAGCTGTAGCATTGCTCGCCTCGAGGCGGTGGAATTACTCGAACGCAGTTCCATTGACAGCCGTGAGGATTCATTTACGAAGTGTGCGAGTAATCGACTGATTCTCGACGTGGGTCGATGGTACAAGTAATATCGCATTGGTTAAATGCAACCCCCTTCCATGGGATCCAGAAGAATATAACAAATGAAAATACCAATTCCATTCTTCTTAAAGTATAGATGGGTAGGAAAATATTGCCTAGTACGACGATATTAGGATGCACTTATAATATACTCCTTTGTACCCGAGATGTTCTGCCCACACGCCGAGGACGGATGCATAGGATTGCAAGAAAATTGCAAAATCCTTGTGCTCGAATAATAATCGGTTCTGTCGCCGCGTCTGCGGTTTCGACGAAATCGGTCACAGAGAATGACACGGGGCAATTCTCGTCCGCCACTGTTTCTTTGCGACTGTTTATTAAAGCTGTCGCGATTGTTCCCAGGCGAAAATTCGGCTAAAATATTCCCAGGGCGAGCAGCCTCTCGCAACTGCCTGGCAATTACACTTGCACAACAATTAGGCGGCCCTCGGGGTGTTTCGAAATCGGCTTTTTTTCTTCTTACACCTTTTTGTCAGGTACACGTGCCTGCGGCGAATTAACACGTCCGCTAAAATACGCGCGGAACGATGTCCATTAAGATTGAACGGGTCGATAAAGTGTGCCTTTGTTTTCCAGGCGATAAAGTTTCGAGAAGTAAACGTGCGAAAAATTGCTGCCAGGTGTTCCCCTGGAATGTGAAATACATATTTTACAAGTTCAACACCTTGTAGATAGGGGATTCGTTATATCGCTCAGAACTTTAATGCGATAACGATTTTAAATGCTCTAGATTAGAATGAATTATTTTTCCCGCTTTTACCGGAAGCTAGTGTGAGATCGAATATTTGAATGGAAATTATTGTCCATCGGATTTCGTGCGCAACGTGCCCGTTGACGGCAATTTACTCGGGAATCACGGAATAACGAAGCACTTTTTAGCGACATTTCAATTGACATGCAACGGGAATGTCGAGCAACACGCCAGCTTAACGGTTGCAGGACAATTTCGGTGTCGTACGTTTATTTTCTCTTTCCCATATCGAACGCACCGGATGTATTAGCGTCGTGCTCGTTTCACCTAACATTCGGGTCAATGAATCTTTTATTACGCTTATCTAATTAACCTCGCCGCATCGGATCTCTTATTAAAGCGGGTTGAAAAAAGGAAAATGCAACGTCGATTCGTGAAATCGATCAAAACCTCCCGCAAAATCCATCGCAAGTATCGTCGCTGAGAATTCATTCGGGGGAGGTAAATAAAAAGGAAAATCGACGGAAGCTAAGAGTTCATCGAAAGTTCGCTCGATTAGCGAGTAGATTTATAGCGGAAGACGATGCACGACGAAGATGAATCGCTTGACATCGTTCCAGGGACTTTTCTAACTTTCTGATGCAACAATTGGCTCGTGGCACGTTTTCGAAACAACAAAATCTAGGTTTCGAGGGAATCTCGACGCGCGAAGCTTTCCTAGAAAACAACACGGAACGAATTTTAAAACGCCGTTATCCAATTCCACGTTGTTTCCCCGGCATTCCAAATGGGACGACTGAAACGTATTAAGGATACTTCCACTATCGATATGCTTGCTGTTTTTCTGCATTCCAAATGTCTCCTCGAAGCAAACAAACGACGGCCGAAATAAATCCGCGATAAAATAACCTAGAAGCACAAATCGGCCGATAAACCGGTACCCTCGTTCAATTCCACAGGCATCCGGGGCCAGAAATTTGCAAAACAAGGGTTCCCGTAAGAATGTGCCCACGAGAAAATTCGACCATCGAGCTGATTTACATATGACGCCAGTTGTTTTCGTCGCGGCGGAACCCCGAAGGTCCAACGGGACCCATTAATCCGAGGTCCAGCCGCGGCTCTTTTTTCTCACATATTTCTCTGTTCCGCGGAGAATTTCTCGGAAAAATACGAGTGTTCTCGAGGAAGCTGATAATCGCCGCAGACAGGTCGAGGCCTGGCGATACTGGTATGTAGGCTGAGGTCATAAATTGGTGATTTTTATTCGACCTGCAGTCTTGCTCGCTTTCACTGCCGGCCGATGGACACGCGCGTTTCAAACGAAACGAAACGAGACGAAGAGAAGAAGCGTGGCCGCGCCTCCACCTTTTCTGACCCCGACAATTAGTTCTCGTTTTCGCGATATTTTCGACCACGAAACCGGATCTTCGAAATGGTACCACTCACCTGCAGCGTGACCTTGAAAGGCTCCTGAAGCCGTTCCCGCTCGAGCAGGTAAGCTATGGCACCGGGCATCGCGTCCACCCCCTTGGCCTCCCTCGCGCCCAGGTACCAAACGTAGTACGAACTCTTCTTGACATCCTTGCCGCTCCTCAGACGCAGGGCCATCACTCACTGCGAAAGATGAAGGAAAGGGATATCGTTCGTTAATATCGACTCGATGCTTTTCACCTATCAAAAGTTTGGGGATCGACATTTTAGGGCATTGCTTAAAGGGCAAAGGTAGATACCGTTGCGGCATAGGTACAGGTAGAAATACCGCGCCAAAGTTGAAGCTACTACTGTACGAATAAGATCGTTGAAGGCATTTTAGTGTGGTATTTGAATTTTAAGAGAACACGGCGGTGTTAAGTAGTTCAGAGTGATGTTAGGAAATTGCGAATGCTATATAATGGTGTAGGACTATAAAATTGCTGTGATAAAAAGTAGAAGGACTAATTTGAAGTACGTTGAAGTAGCCTTCATTGGAGAAAGGCTATCTTGCACGGGGAAAATATGAACGGTATCAATTTTCATCGACTTCCAAAACAACAAGAGATTTAATTAAATATTCACGAGATACTGGTTTCACCACAGGGGAAAGAGTATCAGTACCTTTATTGGACACGTGTAACCTTTGCGTATAGCACGAATAATCTCAAGGTTCTCGGTAGTTAATCGAATGCATTGCTCAAGTATCGGCCGGAATCGTGGCCGTACATTATCTTTCACCGTGACACGGTAATTACTGAAACTCTTGTTACCAAAGTCTCGTCTTATTGGAAACGCAGCCTGTCTATAACGTTTCCCCGGTGCAAAAAACGACGATTTTCCACGGGGCGAGCTTCGCCTCCGTGGCTGACTGGCGAGGAACACGAACGGGTTGTCTGTTCATCCGCTTCCTCAATTACTTTCACGCTTAAACCCGTTTTCTACGTTAACTGTCTCGCGAGGAATCGCTTCCCACCGATCTGCATCGCGTCGATAGCGTAGCTGTAGCGAAAATTTCCCAGGAACCGGAACAGAACGGTGTTCAGGATCAATGTCGAGATTATCGATTACTTCTCTTTCCCCAGGATAAACGTATATCGATCAAAATTTCTAATCTATCGCCATTGAAACTTAAATGTGAAATATTTCTCTCTGCTTTCCGATAACAAATTGACGTCGATATCTCGCGCAACGAGTTTGGAGAACGCGTGTCCGAATGAATACGATTTCAGAAAGTAATGAACCTATGCCTCTCAGGTTGGACGAACTTGAACCGTCCGATATGCACGCGATTGAAGCATGCGAAATTGCGCACGATACCGCAGCGGCACGGTACACATTTCTTCCCTCTATTTATGTATTACACGCGTTTCGAAATCTTATACGCCGGCGTGTAGCCGTAAATATGTAATAGGTACGCTTCACTTACGGGCACAGCACCGTTTACAACAAGAGTTATGTTTCTGTTAACAATAAATTGCATTCGGTTATCTGGCCACGTAGCATCGAGCGTGCGGCTCCTGATTTAATAGTCCTGTCGACGTTTCCATGAAACTCCATTGCAATTATTCTCGGTGTTGTTCAAGATTTCGTGCACGTTTCTGTATCGAGACTTTCGAAGCCGCGATAGATTCAGTATTATATTTCAGGAGACCCGTGAAATAAATTGTCACGTCTACTTTGCACCAGGTCTGTTCAAATTCAATGACAGCCACGTTATCTCAGTTACGCGTTACGCAGACAATTGAAACTAGTCTCTCGTAAAATTATCACGGACGAACGTGTGTTCGCCTCCTCGAGCCGTGCATTGGATTATCGAAAATTGAACGAAATGAATATTGAAGAGGCACAAAAACTGACCAGCGGCAAACGGGTCCGGGATGCTTGGAGCTCGCGGCGATTTTCGCTGGAATTAAGCAACACAGCGCGACGAAGGCAACGGGTCTTCTGTAAGCGGACGGCGACGGCGGGTTTCGGTGAGCAGAGGAACAAGTTGTACGGTACGTACGGCCCACGTACGTATTCGCAGCATGCACACGTATCTATATATGTGTGTACACGAATCCTGGCCAGCACACCACCGACAAAAAAGCAGAGACGCCTCTCTCGACCGATCTGACAGCTGCTCGCCAAATCGCCAACACTTTTCTCCAAGCTGTCGCAAACGTTTACGCGAAACACGATGCTGGTGTGCAACCGCGGCTGCGTTTTGTATCGCGTACAGCAGTGGATCGAGGGAACGATGCCGGGGTCCGCTCGAATTTGGTTGCCCGTTGGCACCAGCAAAGATAAACCCCCCCAAGAAGAAGAAGAAATCCAGACAATCTCCTGTATCCTGTGCGTAGTACGAAGGCGTCGCTCGCTCGAATTGTTCACTTGCCAACGACGCGGCGCGAGTTGTTTCGCGCGTACCTAACCATCACGGGATACTGACTCCACGGCGGAGATCCTCCACGAAGAGCTCGAGTGAAATGCGGACGAAGGGAGAGTGAGCGAGAGAGAAAGGCTGAACGAGCTGGCGAGCGTGGAAAAGAGAGAAAGGCGACTCGAGTCGAGCCTTATGCCTGGTCCCTTGCTGAGGCCCCTCTCGTTCCTTTCGAATGCCCGTTTCGACGGGTCTTGATCTTCTCTACGTCTCTCTTTTTCCCTCTCCTATCTCTCTTCTATATCTCTTTCAGACGAACCGCCACACCTTGTGTCGAGATCGGCTCGCGATCGCCGGTAACGCGTTCTCTGCCAGCAGCCTCGAACTAACCGGACGGTTTTCTGTCCTGAATTTTAGTCCCGGGGCCTCTCGCGGAACGGAGACAGACCGGGCAGGGGGGGGAAGAGAGTTGCGCAGGGAACGCCGAGTGGTGGTGGAACTGGGCCCCTTCTCCTTTCCCTCTTTCTCTGTCTTTCTACCTTTCCACCGGCTTCGTGCCTGCCTGTTTTAGTCTCCTCGATGCGCATTGCCTCTGCCAGAGGATGGCAGGTTAAGAGCCAGGCAGGTAGAAAGGCTCATTGATTAGCGATGGGGAGAACACGCGGCCGGTGTCGATTGCTCGTCGGATTTTTTAGTACACCTCCTAAATGTCCTCGCGACGGACCCTACGCTGATTAGTTGGCTGATCAGCTGTTACGTATCGGGGACTGAATTGTTTCTTCGTTGACCACTCGAACGTGTATGTCCACGCGTGATCTAGGATGAACGATGCCGATTAAAACGTTGAATTAGGAATTCTTCAATGAGACGATAGTTACCGGAGTGTGCAAGCCTGTTGAAGGTTTGCCGATACCACCTGGTCGGTTCTTAACTTTAGCTGGCGTCGAGTTGAAGAATATTCAAATCGTTGGACGGAGCTTCCCAATGGATGTAATATCAGATCGGTGCCATCACTACGGCGAACGTAAGTAACAGGCCCATGGCGAACGATTCCTCCTCTGCACACAACTAGCGCCATCTCAGTCCCATTGCCGCCTACCTGTTCCCTCTGATGTTCTGTATATCTGCTTCTCCTCGTCCGACGTGAAGCGGTCCCCCAATACGATTTTCTACCGTCGAGGCCTCCAACGGGGACCATGCCCCCTCCACCTACGCGCTTATATAGATACTCTTCGACTCGCTTAACCCGATGCCAGGTGCCTCTATAGGGTGTACCGATTAACGAGGGATCAACCAGATCAAAGGGTTCAGCCGATCCTCACCGCGATGGTAATCTTATTGGTGTCGGGCCCGTTTAGTAGACACCTAAAAAGCGAAGAGATTCGTGTCACTACTGCACCTTTAATAGTTCAACTTAATAAATAAAGATATCTTCGAACGATGTAACGTCTGCTTCCTGGAAAGAAATGGAAGTATCAGGAATAACCGTGTTTCATATCTGGAATGAAATTCGCTGTCGTGTCGGATGAAATTGGACTGGAACCTGCGGGTTTCGAGAATTCCCCGTGGCCACACTGCGGCACACGCTTCTGAGTAAGAATTTCATGCAATTAAACGTAGCAGAGAATTGCCAGCTTGTGTGGTCTTATTAATCGAGGGTCGAAGAAGAGGCTGCGAAGGTGGGACGCGTGAGCGTTCAGGATTGCGAGTGCCCGGTTGTTCGAATAATGATATCATCCAGCCCTCGTAATCCGAATGCATATTATATTGCACGAGCAGCAATGAATCTGTAACGAAGAACCGGAAATTATCTTGCTACCCGAGGAAATCAAATATTGCGGGCGGCGAGGCGATTAATCGTGACCATACCGCCGTCGACAAAATTATATAAATTCGACCTGACGCCAAAGCGAAAAATTATAAAAAAATCAACGACCGTTCGACAGCTGCGACAAGGGTTCGCCTAGCGCAAAAGCAATTTCATCGTCGTGTCTCTCGCGGCATAACATCATCCATAATTCATAGATACCATGAACATTACACGAGCGTCGCAAAAAAGCGTATTTATAGAAAGCTCCCTCGCGGCTTTTACAATTTCTTGCGCGGCGAAGGCCGAATTCATATTCATCCGCGTCAGACGATCATTCTGTTCAGGGTCGTTCGAGTTTCATCGATACTAATGACTCTATTCCATCTGCACGATCATTCCAGTTGCTCGCACGTGCCGCGTGCTGATAGAAAGTTTGCAGGTGTTTTTTCTTTCTCCTTTCGGCCTAACGTTCGTCGTCCTGTTACGCAATTGCTCACATTAATCCACGCTTAACGGCGTTCAATTCGATCGTGCTATTGCATGGTAAATCCGTACGATCATCGAGGACAGATTGGTCGCGAGAAATTCTCTGGATAAGTTGAACCTTCCCCTGCACAAGGCTGGGGTTAGTCTGCCTCCCTGGGTTTGCTCGTAAAGCTGCCTCGATATCTCTGGACCGCCGAAACCGTGCGCCATAGAAATGGTTGCACGGACCAAATAAAGAAGCAAGAACTTCTTGGTTCTCCAGTAGAGTCAGCCGTACGTGTGCAGCCCTTTAGGATCTTCAGATATTATTGGAAGTTTGGAAATGGAAATGGATACCAATGTTATCCCATTTCTTTAACTTCTTCATATGAAGAAGTTATTTAAGAAGTTAGACGAATTAAACTCCTTTTGTTTTTTACATATTTATGCTTTTCTCAAGTGTCCTCTTCGGTGTCAAAGTCAGCTTTGCCACGATATACGGCTGCAGTTGGAACTTTCGCTGCCATTCGAGTCGGCGCATAGCATGGATCTCCGCTGGTGGATAAGTGTGCTATTTTATTTTCACCCGTGCTCGCCACGGGGTGTATCATTGGCAATACGTGATACAAGGATTTCGTTTTGTACGCTGTGGTCGCTGCGTATATGGAACTATGCTGCGGTTAGCTATCAGAGAACGCATCGGCCTGATTCGTAATTACCTGGCGTTCATTTGACCCCGCGATATTTGTTAAAATATAGAAATTTAATTTTTCGTTCCTTGCCATTCATCCTCGTTTTAATTTTCAAGTATCGTACTGCTGTGTCAATCGGGCATTGCAGTGTCTGAGTACTTGTGGGCTTGGACAATCGAGCAGATCCCCAAAGAAAATTTTCTCAATGTCTTTTTTCTTGGTAGTCCAACAATGGTTAATACAATATTTAATTGGTTACCGATTAATGAATACGTCAATTCACGTTTATAAGACGTACGCGAGAAGCATCGTTAATGACGAATGGCATTAACCTGGCACGCGCAGATTAGTTGAGAATATAAATGATAGGCGAAGCTAAAACTAAACCTCGTCGTTCATCTTTATTACATATTCAGGTCAGTTCGTATATGAGACGATTTGCAGGGACGTGCTGCACATAGAGTGCATAGGAGACATTCAAATCGAATAGAAGGACACTGGAACAAATATTTCACTATCTGTCTTTTAAACGAAGTCCAACGAAACTTCGAGCAACCAACAATTCCTCCCCCATATAAATGTAACAGGTCCGAATAATTGATAAATATTACGGTCGAGCTAAACAATGCCGAGCTCCAAGTAATTCACATCTATCAAGATTCAATTTAACTTACAAATCGTAGAAGGGCAATTATTTTGTACCGAGTCGCAGGAAGAGGAAAAGAAATAGTGAAGTAGAGGGAAGAATGGAGATAGACAGAAGTCAATTGGAACGAAAATCTACAGCATTCGCCCGCAATAAGTTGCTCAATCCGCGAGTATCGATTTGCACACGCGATCGAGCGTATCTGATCGCGCGATGATGAAAACGGGGTGAGCAGAAATTCGAACTAGATCTTGGAACATATTGTCTATTCGGGTCACCCGATATAAGAGCACACCTCCGCCGCAAATGCTAACCAGATTCGCTAAGTATCGTCGACGAACTTGCAGAGGCTCGGAGGAACTTGATATAAATCTGTGGACAAAAGTGGTGATAAATTTCAGATATTCGGGGGGCGACATATCATTTGTAATTTAAGTATGGCCGAGCTTTCTGTTATTCAATATCGTGTGCAACATTTAATCGGATTAATTGCAGAAATGAAGAGGACAGGTTATGTACAATATACGATTAAAGTAATTGACCGTACGGATAAAACGTATAAGATGTACAATGTTTGTATAAATAATATATGTATGCTGTGCTTGGATTATGATGCACCGTCACTGGCAAGTGGTGAAAAGGATTATTCTCCTATTAGAATGGTAATCGTTGCTTTCTACCACATCTGTCGAATAATAACTGTAATGAGCCCCTAACTGACAGACTATAGTATACATGTACAAGTATGAAAGGAAGTAGGTGCCTTGCGAGAAAAGCGGTGAACCCTCGATCCCTGTAATTTGAAAAGCTTCGTCAAATCGATTGGAAACCAACCGGCGATAATAATAACTAGGTATCATGTTTATCTCATTAATTCGGCGGGAAAATAAAAATGGAACGGCACGATAATGATAGAAGCAAATGTAAATTAAGCTCTGAACTCTAACCGCTCTCTAAGCCGCGGATAATTTGCACCTCTGTGAATGACTAGGTGGAACAAGATCTTAACGAATGGTATGCGTGTTCTCTCCGGTTCGATGGAATGCGAAACACGTTTTCCGAGCAAAATCCAACGGGACCGACGTCGATACGCGGCGAATAAAAGGAATACGAAAAGGGAGAAGATGCGCGGAAAAAAAGAAACAGTTTTGCTCGCCGGTGTGGAAACGACGAGACAATTTACTTAAGTAGCCTACACGGCTGATGCCCGTTGTTCAGGCTGACATCTCATTAAATGATAGTCAAAGGAGTGCTTCTACGCTATTGTTTCCTCGCGCCCAGCGTTCCGCGGTGTTTAATGCCCCGATAGTCATGTACATTTCTGTACACGAATACTTGGACAGTTGGATATTCGTACATTTGGGTGCTCCACTGCTTAAGAACTTGAGCGGTCAAATACTTGCTCGAGTGCCTGAATACGCAATCACTTAAGCCCTCGAGTGGCCAAGTACCTGTGCGCATCGGTGTCCTGTAACACTTTGGTGTCGTAACAAGTAATGTCACAGCGAATTTCTATCGACAAGCATAACGCATAACACAGTCTATATGATATAATGACCAAGTAAGCAACAGTTCTTGTTGACGCAATTATAATCATACCGTTACATTGTGCGACCTATTTACTGAACCAATAAATCTGTAATAAAATGGAGACTACGTTTCCGCGACATCGACGCTTCTTTGGCCAGAGCATATGAATCGAGCGGTACAGTTACTCTTCTATGAACTATTAACCACCGATCAGGATATACGAAACGACATATTTTTTAATGGGATATACCATCCGTAAGCATCGCGCTCGACCGTCGAAGGAAGTTCAATCTCATCAAAGTAACGGCTCACGACGATTACACCGGCAGTACGCTCTGAAACTCATGGAAACGAACTTACGTAATTCCACGTAACGTTCCCTGCTGTCTAATGGCGGGTTAATGTCCAGGGGAAAGATAGGGAAAACAGGAAAAGGACACGTGTGCCCACCGAGTGCACGGTACAATGGCAGTGAGAAAGTAAATGGTCCCGGTAAAACGTACAATCGGCCGTGATAAGATGACACCCGGCTTCCATCGACACAATATGTATTTCCTAGTAAACTAATCGCTGATTAATACACTATCTTTCCGACGATATTTTTCCTCTTATACTTTCCACCTTTCTATATCAGATCGGAACGAGCAGTTTCCCTTATCTTTCATCGTATCAAAGTTTCGCCAAGTATTTGGGCGCAATATTTAAGCAGTTCGTTCACTTTTCGTGAGATCTAATACTTTTATGTTTGTTTCCATTTTTCCCCGTACGACAAGAACTTGATCCGTGTGGGTAAAAATGTTAACTCAGTGACCGATGGCTCGTTGAGTCCTTTCACGTGATTAAATGTCGGGAAAATTTGTCTAACAGTACCGTGAAGAGGATGTAGAAAGTTGCGATGTGATGTAATGTTAAAGCATAGCATTAATACATCACGAGATTCATGAGACTTTTAGGAAGTGACCAGATAACAGCATCTCGTGTATGATGATTTTTGTTTACCTACATTTATCTGTGTATGGAAGTATTTGTCATCGTATAATTGGCTTATTGCGAGATCTCTGCGGTGACAAGACGAATCAAACGAATTCGTAACATTACGCATAGGAAAATTTTTTAAAAATCGCAGCCTATTTGCTATACGCTTTTATGATATATTTAACAACTGTATCGCACAAGAATAAGCGGTAGAATTGATAAATGTATGATAAATAATATCGATTACCCAGGTCTCACCACGAGAAGGTTGCTGCGAATGGAGACCCGTCCGGCACTAACCGTGCTCCAACCACCATCTATTTACAAAAATAATTATTTACAAATTAAACGCTACTTCAATGCAAAAGTGCAAAATAACAAAGGAAAGAAGTATTAAGACAAATGATTTTAAAGGAAGCTGAAAATAGAAAATCTCATAAACCTAAATCAATTGACAAATTAGCTTATAGATTGTTTACGTAAGTAAAATGCAATAAAACAAATAATTGCAGCGAAAGCTGGAAATAAAACTTCGCTCAAACCTTTGGGGGTAAAGAATACAAATTATAATACACATTAGCTTCTAGTCAGTTTAAGTGAACAGAATGTTTTAAAATAATTGATTGTGGCGAAATCTGAAAAGAAAAATTCTGTTAGACCTGACTTAGACTGCCTTGAAATACCTTTTGAATATTTTAGAAATATTTTTTGTAATGTCTTTTTTTATTTCGCGATAAATTGTCGATGTTTTCCAGGAAAAACATGCTTCCCGACCACAGGCAGAAACAACAAAGAAATAAACCGCAAATAATGGCTTGTATTATGTTACTACTTGTCCACAACACGACTGTATATCATACAGGCGTTATACGTGATACGAATTATAATTTAATAGAGATATATTGCTAAAATTCTACTTATTTCGACAAGAAATTTGAGGAACGCTTACCTGTCAGCGGAAAGACAATTTAACAATATGGCGCCGCGCAACTATACTTCTGCGCATTCCCGCCTGTCAGCGTCGCTTTCCCGCCAATCATGACTCGAAGCAAGCGAAAGAGACGCCATGAAACGGAACCAACTGAAATTGAAGATAAATGTAGTAAGATTCACCAATATTATAATAATATTGCTAGAACTGCGGAATATATTGCAAGATAATGAAATTCAGGTCTCAAATACGTATATGCATATGCGAGTCGATTTGAAAATGCACGCCCCGCGATGTAATTCCGTTCACTGCACAATTTTTTCTTAATTACTTGCAAAATGTTCATTAATATTAACAAAGAAACTGCACCAAACTTGATAGACAAGGCAATGAATACAATGTATATAATTTCCAGCCTTCAAGAATATATTAGAGTATGTGACATACCTTAATTCGACAGACACTCTGAACACGTCAAATCACTGCGAGATCCGTTGGGCGAAAGAGGCAGATTTTTGAAATAGATTGCGCTAATTGGCTGGTAACTGGGTGGGTGGTGGGGGTGTTGTTCTTTGTTTAAGGCGGGTGTTTTTTGAATATCCTGTCGAACTGTATGTTTTTTATTTCAAGTGTTATGGTATGGATATTAGTCGAATAGTGGGATAGAAATATATTTATTAGTTATAATAAACACATCTGTGTAATAAATTGTGTGCAATGTTTGTTACACTATAGAATAAGTAAACTATTTCCGTCAAAATAATATTTGTCTTCCCTTAACTTTATTTGAATTACAATTCTTATCGCAGTGAGCATACAGATCCATGTCTAGAATCTTTTGACACAGCATCGACGAGATATAAGAATTCATATATCTCATCTGTGGAAATTTCTTCCTTAATTCCCCCCCTAGCATTCACATATGTTTATGTTACTGTTCACTGTGAAACAGAATCCGAATTGGTAACAATTTTCACATAGTTTGTAAATCGTATTGAGCTCGCATTCGAAATGCACGTTTGTTGGATTATAAATTGAATGCCTTGCTAGTGAATCCCTTTCTCTTTTCCTTTCTTTTTGTAAGAATAATAATGTGAGCTCGCGAATGAAATAAACGAGATTCTTTAAACGCTTGCCCGTTTACAGATAATATAATATTTTTAAATAAACCGAAGGATTTTGAACTAACCAAAATTTCAGTCTCTTCATTAATCCAGAGGGCAGTACGATTCGATAACAGTTCCGCCATCTGGTGCTACGCATCGTTGTACGGCGTCAAACAGATTTTTGAATTACGACCATGGTGTTTGATCCACAACCGTTATGAGATACGATAAAATTGGAAAAAAAGTGTACACGTAGGCACAGTGTATCCATAATGAACAAGCCCTACAGAAACATTGTTACATAACCAACGAAAATCGTGCACTTGTTAGAATCCAGATAACTCGTGTTATTTTCGTCGTGCTCGTCTCCTAGCGGCGTATGTGGGAAGTGCCCCCACAATGGTCAAGAAAGGGAGAAAATTTGAGAAGCTGGAAGTTCCCGCAAAAGAGAAACATTAGTTCGAGAAGGAATTAACGGCTGCAAAATGTGGTTTGGCTAATACCTATTCAAAAGAGTTTCGTTACTTACCTTCAGACTATTATTCACGTAAAACTTGTGTTAACTAATGTGTTTACTAAGCTAGCTCTTTGGCCTCTAATCCTAACGGACGTTATACAGTATAAGGCTAGCATTTCTTTACTTAAACCTAGTATGTACGCTTAACTGCTATGAAATTAAATGCGTAGGATACGCAACGAAAGTGTTAAAACTAACTGTATAAATGTTATTAACTAGTAAAGCACAAATGTCACGTTCGTCGTCTATAAAACTGGTCGCTGCGGACGCATCAGATCCCGATGAACCCTTCAAAGATGCTCTAAAAGATTGCACATCCGTGCGCGAGTTCAAGTTCAAAAGGCATTCGTCCCAGTTCGAAAAGTTCTCCAAGGAGAAGAGCGAAATGGAAGCGCAACTGGATAGCAATAAGAAGGGACTTCAAGAGAAGCAGAGAAAGATATTTGAACTGCAAGATAAAGTTAGCGAAATGATACAGATGGAGGCTCAACTGCAGGATAAAACAAAAAGATTGGAAGCGTCCAATAAGGAAACAGATTTACTTGAAAGGGAATTAATTGCCACAAAGTCTGAGTTAACCGGAATAAAGAGAACGTTAGGCAAGTTTATTGTCTTTCATTAGATATTTCGTAGTTTGGTCACTTTGAGTCAAACATCTCTGCTATTACATTAATCAATGGGGTGATCGTGAAATTCTTCTGCTTGGATCATGATTACACTATACTCAATATATATTGTATTATGTACCGCCACGTTATAGCATTGGGTTACTACCTTTTTTTTTAACACTATTACTAATAAATATATGCCATACATGTTCATGCAATGGAAGTTGTCATCATCAAGTTTATATATATACATTGTGTACAATTATTGTATTATTATGACAGAGTTAGAACGTCAGGAAAGGAGGGACTTGGAGACTAGAGCTCTTAGTTTAATAAAGGATGCAAAGCGCAAGTGGGAAAATGCAGAGAAAGATAAAATTGCACAGCTGAATAAGCATATCGAAAAGCAAACTGTTAGGATTACAGAACTGTGTACCAGCAATAATGAGATGAGCTCCAAATTACAAAGAACAGAATGCGAACTTGAAACAGCCAATGCAGAGTTGCATAAACTTAGAGTATTTCAGGTTAGTAACATATATATATATATATATATATATGTAAAATTGGGAATGGATTAAATGTACATGTGTTGTGTGAAAATATTATTTTTATTGTTAAATATATATATTTTATTAGATGCAATATAAAGAGTCACTAGCTAAGACGAGAGAACTCAGTCGACAAAGTGTCCATCGGGTTGAAACTAAGTTAGAGGAAATAGGTGCGCGAGCGCATAATCAGTTAGCCGAACTGAGGGTGAAGTTGGATTTGGAGGCAGCAAAAAATACAGACTTGGAGACTAAACTAAGAAATGAACAGGACTCCAACCATTGCCGTCAGTCAAGATTGAATGTCGCTTTAGAATTAGCGCAGAATGAATTAAAGGACTGTCAGGAACAGTTGCGTAGTATACAGGCCACGATACCAGCACGAGATACAGAAATAGAAGCATTAAAGAAACAGTTGCAAGATAGATCAAAGCAATTAGATAATGCTATAGCGTCGGAACAAGTACTAACAACAACGCATGAGCAATTGCAAATGTCGAAAATCGAAAATGAACAACTGAAACAGCAACTACAGGTAAATGAAATAAATGAAAATGATTTATTTTAGTTATTCTACGAGATTCTGTTTTTATTAATATTTAATTATTGTTCGAAGGTAATAAAATCCGATTTGAGTGAAACAATGATGAATTTGGAGCAGAGCGAAGCACTTACTATAAACTTGGAACAAGCTACACAAGACAGGGCAACATTGCAAAAGAGATTGCAGGATTCTCTTGAAAAAGAAGGTACATTTCTTAAGGCTAGCAATATTTTAAGAAACGCACGATTACGATAGCAACGGTAACATACGTATTCGATCAAATTTATTATATATTTTTAGAGGAGCATCTGCGAAAGGTTGGCAATTTAGAAGAATTGCTACGTCGCTTAGAGCAGAGCGTTACCAAATTGGAAGCAGAGAATGCTACTCTTAAATTGGAAACAGTGCAGCCGAGTACAAGTACGACATCTAGAAGGACCATAGAAAAATCGGATGCGCGTTTAGAAGAACAGGCACAAAAATTAAAGCAAGAACTTGAATCGATGAAAGAGAATTTGAACGCAGAACGCCAGACTGCAAAGCAAGCGCAGATCAGTTTATGGAAAAAGGAAAAGGAATTATCGGATGTAAATTTGGATAAACGTATTGCAGTAAGGGAAAGCAAAAGGGCAGAAGAAAAAGTTAAAGCTTTGCAGGAAGATAGGCAAAAGTTAACCGAAAAACTAGACAATAAGATTAAAGAAGAAGAAGAGAAATCTAAGAGACTGCTCAAAGAATTAGAGAGCGCGAAGGCATCGTTGAACGAAGTAACAAAGGAATCTTCTAGGAATAAAATGCAGGCAGATTCAGCTCAAAGGGCTTTAACCCAGGCCAACCATCAAATAGAAGAACTCCAATCGTCGAGTGCTTCGTTACGCAGAGAATTGGATGCCGCCCGAAAAGAGGGGAGGATAAATCAAGACCGCGTCGACAGTCTGAGAGCTGAGAATAAACGTTTCTCGCAAATTATTACGAAGAACTCCGAAGAAGAAAGAGAATTGGAATCAAAAATAGAGAAGTTGGAACAAGAAATTAAAGGATTTGAATTGAACACAGAGATTTTGAAAGAAACGTGCACAGTGCTAGAGGAACAACTTACAGATTTCGAAAGATTAACAAACAACCACGAGACACGGGAAAATATGTTGATCCAAGACAAAATGAAGCTGCAGAAAGATTTGGAAGCAACGGAAGCAAAACTTCGCGAGGCACGCGGCGCCCAAAACGAAGAAAGGCAACTGAGGCTCGGTGCTGAACAGAACCTTGAGAGACTTGAATCGGAAACAAGCGACATCGAAAGCGAAAGAAACGGCCTGATCGCCCAAAGAGATCAGTACAAGAAGCTCGTACAAGAATTAAGTACGCAAGTCGAAGATTTGACAACCAGATGCGGCGAATTAGAATGCGACCTCTCCGAAATTAAACGAGCCTTAGATGTAACTAAAGCTGAAACCAGAGTCGTCAAAGAGGAAAGCAGTCAACACCTGACGAGAGTTCACGAACTAAAAGAGGCGAACTTTGGGTTAATGAATGATTTACAAAATAGCGTGGATCAAGGCCAAGAACTTAGGGCGAGAATATCAGAATTAGAGAGTATCCTAGAAGAAATGCGACAATTTTACCAGGAAAGGGAGGTGAAAGCCGAAAGCACCAGGCAGCAGCAAACAAAATTGATAGACTACTTGCAGTTCAAATTGGAAGAGTGCAGTAAAAAGAAGAAAACAGTATGCGATAAAATACTAGGCACCAAACAAAAAGAAAATATACCGCCTAGTGGTACAGGGATGCCAGTTGGGTATCGCGAATTGGAGAACCAGCTGACCAAAGAACGTGCTAAAGTTAAAACGCTAACCGATCAGCTATTAGCACTGAAAGCGATGCATACATCAACCTCTGCACCTACATCTCCCACAGCGCCGGACATCAGAAGTACAAATTATACTCCCGAGCAGTTATTATCCAAACGCTTGACACCGCAGAGAATTGGGCATAATATTCCGCATCGATTTGAAGTTGGTTTACCGATGAGAGCTGGAAAATGTTCTGCGTGTTTAGATTCTATTCAATTCGGCAAACGTGCGGCGATTTGTAGCGAATGCCAGGTAATGACGCATCTGAAGTGCGCAGTTTCCATACCAGCTACTTGTGGCTTGCCTGGAGGATTTGCTAAACAGTTTGGTAAAAGTTGGCGGAACAGTGATGAAAGCTTGTCATCGTTGTCTGGAAGCGTTCAGACGTTGACCATAGATCAACCAGACAAACCCGATACGGTATGATATCCGATGATATGTCAATTTTATAATGGAGTATTTAAAAATAATTTTTGACCATTATTGCTAACAGGACGTGTACGATGTAAAGAGTAAAAACAATGAAGTATCAATGGAGAGTTGGGTGAAAATGCCAGAACGGTCGAAAGCTTGTTGGGAAAGAAAGTACCTTCGACTAGAAGGAACATGTTTATGTACTTACGACCACCAGCCATCTTCTGGAATGTCTCCTATAAATCGTCTAGATTTAATTGAGAAAGAGGGCTTTACTGTATTAGATAACGTACACCAGCCAGATATAATGGGAACAGCAAAGTCCGATATACCATTTATCTTTAGAGTAGAGTCGAATTCAGCGACCACGTGTTGGCCGACGTCGCGTTCCGATATTATGGCTTTAAGTCAGACCGATAAGAAAAATTGGTTGAAAGCCTTAAAGTCTGTTACTAGTCAAAATTATTTGAGCAATGTCCATAAAAATAAGAAGTATCATGTTGTATTGAAGCTAGAGAAAAATCAAGTAATTGAATCTTTTATAATCATAAAGAGCTCAGTTATAAAATTTTGTGATCCGTTAATGCAAAGGATTTTTATCTTTCAGTTGGATTTAAATTGTGCCGTAAACTTGCCCGAAGAGAATGTACTTTTATTGGGTGCCGAGGAGGGTTTGTTTTCATATTGCGGATCTAAATCACGAACACTCACCGCGATCCGTGGTGTAAAAAGGGTACACCAATTAAGTTTACATCCTCACTTGGGAATAGCTTTAATGATAGCTGGTGAAAATAGGCAATTAGTATCTTGTAGTCTAAGACAATTAAAAAGTAACGCAGTGGCCGCCGAATGCTCGAGGCCAGCGATTAATACAAAACCTGTTTTAACTGGTACTGATAGTTGCCATTTGTACCAATTACATGGGGATATGCTTTGCGCAGCGACAGCATCCCACGTGATGTAAGTTTTATTAGTATTATGCAGTGTTTAAGTTGCCCTTAAATGTAACAGTTAATAGCCATTTTTAATATTGTCTATATAGATTGCTTAAATGGAGCACTGAAGAAGATACTGGAGAATTTATTGGAGTACGTGAACTCGAAACTTCTGAACCATGTAGCTGTGCCATATTTACACAAAATATCCTCATTGTAGGGTGTAACAAATTTTTCCAAATGGATCTGAAAAGTTATTTGGTCGATGGTAATGAACAAATATTATTTTGCTTTTTAAAAGGATTAACTCAGCAATAACCCTTGGATTCGTGCAACGTTCACAGAGTTTCCAGAAGAAGATGATAGCTCGGTCAAAGCCGCGCTCTTAGGAGTAGCTAAACTAGGCATTTTCCCAGTTTGCGTTCTAAATGTTTCACTTGTACCTGGAAAAGTAGAGCTGTTGCTATGTTATAACGAGTTTGGAATGTTTGTAAATGAAAACGGCCAAAGAACTCGTAGCATTGATCCAACCTGGAATCACCTACCATTCGCTTTCGGTAATAAAAATCGTGACATAACTAAATGAATATGAAATGACAAATGAATAAAAATTCCTCGTAATTTTTGCAGCCTTCCGTAAACCGTACTTATTTATCATACACTTTTCATCCGTGGAAATTGTAAAACTCGATCACGATGCGTACACCTCGTCGACGAAGAATCCAGAACGAATTTTAGTCGAGTTATCTAGTCCTCGTTATTTAGGAATTGCTGGATCGAAAGGGATTTATGTAGGAACTGTAAATTCCTTTTTGGAATTATTAAGGATCGAAGGCTCCTCCAACATTCCGGAAATAAACGGCAGTTTTACGAGTTTGGATACTCTGTACGTTTTTGTTGATTTTTGTACATTAAAATTTCCATATTAAAAATGGAAATGATAGATGTTTTTCTTTTCTTTTGCAGAGATCAAGATGACGAAAGTAGTTCAGAATTTAGTTTCACATCAAGCTTAATGGAGGCTTTGGACGGTCAAGGGAAAAAAGTACATTTCGCGGGCGTCACAAAATATTAAAATATTTTAATATGAGAATCAATAAATATTCTGTGGTTTATACAGTTGTAGGTGTTGCAAAAGAATTGAGATCAAGACTGTAAACATTTAGAAACAATTAAGGAAAGTAAGTTGAACGAATTCGTTTAAGTTGCATTTATACATTTAGTTTAATTGGTACATTCTCAACAATACCTGACTTCTAATTAGTGCATAACTAATCACGATAAGGAGACTTTTTAATCGTACAACAGTTTTTTTTTTTTGTATTTACTTTGTGTTTAGTTGTATTTTGTTTTTTATTTTTTGTATTTAGCAATTATATAAAGTCAGATCTAATATATTTGCTACAGCGAAGGATTTGTACTGTGTAGTATTAGCGAACCAAATTTTCTATATTTATGCATATTACAAAAGTAATTTTTTACTTTTTACGAGCTTCAACTTCAATGACTAAGTAAAACGCATTTTTATGGAAAAATATAAAGTTGGTACTAAGTACTGGTGACTATATATAGATTTAAGAATTATATGAATTAGAATAATAATAACATTATTAAAGAAATACGACTACTAAGACAATAATATATTTTTAAATTTCTATATTACAGTCAAGTTTCATAATTTTGTAGTTCAAAATAAAATACTTATTATTGACGAAATAAATATTTATACGAGACATATGTTCGTAATTTCACCAAATTAATTATGACTATTTATGCGGCTAAATATTTTCAGAAATATTCTACAAAACATTTAATGACGTCTATCTGAAATATTTTCACAAGCTTCATTAATATCATCTTCTGCATTTCAATTACTGCGAAAACTTGCATTTCATGATTACAAATGCAAAGATAATGAAGTTGTGCAAATGGCTGAAACATTTTCCTAAGTCATTCATTAAATATGTACAAACAGATTACAAGACGTCATTGTATCTTGAATTAACACAATACAAAGATGCAACTATTGTTCTTAAGATTCAAGACCTCTGCATTACAGTATTTATACACAGTGATGCGACATCCGGCGACCCTTGACCTTCGCAATGTCAAACTAAGGAATATTCATTACGATGCTCTGATTATGACGTACCCAATATAAAAAAGTGTAATATTAAGATAAATACAACGCGAATGCTACACTTATATAAAATATTAATTATTAACTCTTACAAAATACTGCATTAGAAAAAGCTCAACCAAACCCATTGGAATATCATTTCTACTACACATACCGTTACATTAGTTATTCCTTCTCTCTTCTTGTTCCGCGCACCCCTATAAAATCATTGTCGGTGGAAGGAACAATAGGTACAGGCCATCACTTACAATATCACCTATGCAAATGATGAATATCATTTTAAACTGCTACAATCATTATTATGCAGATCAGCTTCAGGAATATTCAGAAAAGAAATTCATAGTGGCGAAAATCGTAGTTATAAAAAGCCTCATTTGTATCGCCAGACCGCAATGATATTCAGGATCCCAGTGACGACAGTGGTAATTCTGTTCATTACCTGAAAGTACTGAGTTCAAGTATCATCGTTTCATCTCGTTGAGATCAGTTCTGTCTTCGTCATTTCCAAACAATTATACCAAGCCAAATAAGTAATTAAGTCAAAGCAGTTCGAAAAGCAGAAAAATGTCTGGCAACGAGCAAGTAGATACCAAGAAAATGAATTTCGCCATGGTGAAACCGGGGGAGGAAGTGGTGATTTCCGGTATTGCTGGAAGGTTTCCGGCGAGCAATAACATGAAGGAACTGAAGGAAAATTTATTGAACAAGGTGGACCTCATCAGAAGTGTTGATTCACGATGGAAATTAGGTAATTTATATTTAACACAGATCCATGCAGAATGGAGATGAAACTTTGTACATTCGAATAGATTACCCGGATATTCCAAAAGACGGTGGAACAGTGGACGACTTGGGCAAATTCGACGCGCTTTTCTTCGGCGTCCATTACAAACAAGCCCACACTATGGATCCTGTGTGCCGAATATTGTTGGAAAATACGTATGAAGCCATCATCGACGCTGGAATTAATCCTGGACAGCTTAGGGGAAGCAATACTGGTGTCATCATAGGATCTAGCATCAGTGAATCAGAGAAAAATTGGTTCTACGAAACGTTTCATGTAAATATCGTTCTGAATCTTTTGTACAATCTAAACCCAAGTGTATCTTCACTAACAATATTTTTAAGGCGGATGGGTTCGGTATCACCGGATGCAGTAGGGCCATGCTGGCTAACTGGATCTCCTACTTTTTCGGCCTTCATGGACCATCGTTTTCAGTAGACACAGCTTGTAGTTCAAGTATGACTGCGTTGGATCATGCTTATAGAATGATCCGAACTGGAACTAGTAACGCAGTGATCGTGGGTGGAACGCATCTTTGTCTTCATCCTTATATGTCTCTTCAATTCGCCAGGCTTGGTAAAATTCGAATAATAAACATGATTATAAAAAACAACAGCAAACTACTAGAATTAAGAGAAGCTTGAATATTCTTGCAATATTAAAATAGGTGTGCTATCCACGGACTGCCGTTGCAAAACCTTTGATGCCTCAGCTAATGGCTATGTTCGTAGCGAGGCTATCTGCGTGATCCTTCTGCAGAAAGCAAAAGACGCTAAGAGAATTTATTCGCAAATCGTCTATACAAAGACAAACTGCGATGGCTACAAGGAACAGGGTATCACGTTTCCTGCCACTAATATACAGAAGATGCTTCTAACAGATTTCTACAAGGAGTGCCAACTCTCGCCAAATTGCCTTTCGTACCTGGAAGCTCATGGTACCGGTACCAGTGTCGGCGACCCGGAAGAGTTGACCACCATCGATCAAGTCTTCTGCCAGGGTAGAAAGACTCCTCTGAAAATTGGTTCGGTTAAGTCGAATTTGGGGCACACCGAACCTTCTAGTGGCCTCTGTTCAATAGCCAAGGTGTGTAATTAATAGATAACGATGTTCTATTATTGAAGAGGGCATTAAGGTTCACTGATTACTGGAAAATATGTTTGAAGGTGATCATCGGTATGGAGTCAGGATATATTCCACCAAACTTACACTTTAACACGCCTATGAAAGGTATACGATGCCTGGAAGAGGGAAGGGCTCAAGTGGTGACAGAACCAACCCCATGGGAGGGTGGTTACGTAGGAATAAACTCTTTCGGTTTTGGTGGCGTGAATGTTCACGTGTTGCTAAAATCGTACACGAAAGAAAAGGTTAACAATGGAGCTCCATTGGATGATCTTCCTAGATTAGTAGCTGCATCAGGACGAACACAGGAGGCCATGGATGTACTTCTGGGCTACGTGAGTGCACTGCAGTTGAATAAAATCGTGCAGCAAGATAACGATTACTTTCGTAGGTGGAAAGCATCCCAGTGGACGTCGAGTACGTTGGACTGTTGCATAATATTTACGCAGAAAACATAGGTGGACATTTATTTAGGGGATATAGCCTGGTCGGATCTAAAATATCTGAGACGCCACCGAGGGAAATTCAAGCATATTCAGGAATGAAACGGCCTGTTTGGTTCGTTTTCTCTGGAATGGGATCGCAGTGGCCTGGCATGGGTATGCCTAACTTTTAATCTGAACTTTTCTTAAAACTTCTCGGGTTCATAGCTTTATTCCACAATCCATCAGGCGAGGCGCTCATGAAGTTCCCCATTTTCGCGCAAGCTATCGAGAGATGTGATACAGCTCTGAAACCACACGGTATCGATATCGTGGATATCATCACAAACAAGGACAAACAGACCTTTGACAATATTCTGAATTCTTTCGTCGGAATTGCTGCCATTCAGGTAGACAAAATATTAATTGACCTAGTGCGAGTTTTAATACTTGTGTGATAGTAAATAGAGGTATTGCTATAGATCGGTCTCGTGGATCTGTTAACATCCGTGGGTATCGAGCCAGACTATATAATTGGTCACTCCGTGGGAGAACTCGGCTGTGCTTATGCCGATGGATCCTTTACAGCTGAACAGATGATTCTCGCAGCGTATTATAGAGGCTTGGCGTCTATAACTACCAAACTGATCCGAGGATCCATGGCCGCAGTTGGTCTCGGGTACGAAGAGATCAAAAATTTGTGCCCACCAGATATCGAAGTAGCTTGCCACAATGGTCCAGATAGCTCCACCATTAGTGGTCCCGCGGAGTCTATGAAGGCGTTCGTTGCTAAGTTGCAGGTTCGTTTATACCGTGCAATCAATCATTTCAGTCGTTGCCAATTTGTTGTGTTATTTATTTCCTTTTAAAATCTCTTTTGTCATTCGTTAACCATTTTAGGGGAACAAAATATTCGCAAAAGAAGTGCCCTGTAGCAATATAGCTTACCACAGCCGCTACATCGCTGTTGCTGGTCCAAAATTATTAGCGCACTTGAAGAAAGTAATACCAAAGCCAAAACCACGCGGTTCCAAGTGGTTGAGCACTTCTGTACCCCGCGATCAATGGTCCACACCAGCAGCCAAATACTCTTCCGCCGAATATCATACCAACAATTTATTGAACTCTGTGCTGTTCGCTGAAACGTCGACTCTGATTCCAAATAATGCAATCACCATAGAAATTGCTCCCCATGGTCTCCTCCAAGCAATCCTCAAGAGATCTTTGGGCCAGGAAGTGACGAATATAGCATTGACTCAACGAGGCTATAAAGACAATGCCGAGTACCTCTTGCAGGGACTTGGAAAATTGTACAATGTTGGATTGCAACCTCAGCTAGCGAATCTCTATCCCCGTGTGGAATTCCCTGTTAGCCGTGGTACCCCCATGATCTCGCCTTATATAAGGTGAGTACAAGAATTAATACGCCAATAATTGAGAAAATTCAACGGCGTTGTTGAATTTTAGGTGGGAACACTCCAAAGATTGGTTTGTGGCATACTACGCATGGCAAAAGAAAATCGCCACGGCAGAAAAATCGGTACAGATAGAACTTAAGGATGAGAGTTACGAGTACATGGTCCACCACGTAATAGATGGAAGGAACTTGATACCAGCAACGGGGTATCTCCTTTTGGTGTGGAAGACCGTGGGATTGGTGCAGGGACTACTGTACGATGATCTGTCGGTAGTGTTTGAAAATATTAAATTCGAGCGAGCAACCCCCATTCCTGCGGAGGGTTTTGTTCCACTGACAGTCATGATTCATAGAGGTCAGTTCCTCCATCGAACTTATATTAACTATGGAAATGGTAGCAATGATATCTCGTGATGCGATATGTTTTTAGGATCTGGAGAATTCGAGATAACAGAGGGGTCGACAACCGTGGTAACAGGAACAGTTCGAATTACGAACACTCCAGAGCAAGATATGATTTCTTCGAAGCTCCTAACAGAGATGAAGGACGAGGAGGTCTTGTCTACCAAAGATATCTACAAGGAGCTAAAACTCCGTGGGTACGAATACACCGGACTGTTCCGGGGGTTGAAGAGTGCGTCGATCGGAGGAACGAGGGGCCATATTGCTTGGAAGGAAAATTGGGCCGCATTTATGGATAATATGCTGCAAATGAAGATATTGGGGATCGTAACCAGAGCTCTGTACGTTCCAACTGCTATACGGAAACTGGTGATAAATGTGAAAGCTCATAATAAGGTTATTCAAAGTTTTGCTGGGAACGATATTGGTACGTGGAATGTGTTCTATACATTTTTATACGCATTAGAAACAGTTTTAGACAATTCTTCCGCGAAATACTTCTCTATGGTAATAAAAAAATATATTTTACAGATATTCCAGTTTGCGTCTGCCCAGAATACGATACAATAGTGGCTGGAGGAATTGAAATTCGTGGGATGAAGGCCAATGCTATTCCGCGTCGGAAGCTAAATGCTGATCCCATTCTAGAAGAGTACAAATTCGTTCCTCACCGTGACAGGGTGCAAATATCAATAGAAGAAATGATCGTACTATCTGCACAGCTTGCATTAGAGAGTAACATGATAACCACCCCAAAGGTTCTCGAGCTAGTCAACGACGATGACAATCTAGCCACCGAAGAAATCCTCACCCCGATATTACTCAAAGTGCTAGGTGATTTACCAGTGATTCGAGCCAACATTACTCTCGCCGTAGATACAGAAAAATACAAGAACTTGACGCTTCCAGAGACCGTTACTATAATAGAACCGAGCAAAATACCAGAAGATGGTAGTGTCTTCATGGCAACCGGTTATGAAATTTTGTCGAGGAAGAAACGACATGTTTTGGACCAGCTCCTGCTGGCTACAAACAACCATGGATTCATTCTTCTTCGAGAATCCAACGTCAACGAGGCCGCGTTATCCTATCTCGCAGCTTGTGGTCTGAATATTGTGCTGGAGAAGACTTTCCAAAATCAGACGCTGTTGCTTTTGAAAAAAGAGGAAAAGCCTCCCCAAAGAACAGAAATCGTGTACGTGAATAACAATGAGTTCAGCTGGTTGGAGAGGGTGAAGGAAATATTGGTAAAGGAAGAGGAAAAGAAAACTGACGAGACAGTTAGATTGGTCCTAGTCGCGCAAGGGGATACAGAGAATGGCCTTCTAGGTTTGGTTAAATGTTTAAGACTAGAACCTAATGGAAACATCGTGAAGGCTATGATAATTCAAGACGAAAATGCTCCTCTATTCTCACTGAAGGATCCATACTACGCTGCTATTCTTGACATAGATATTGGGTACAACGTGATCAGACCTGGAAAAGTTTGGGGAACTTACAGACACTTGCCCTTACCTCCACCGACGGCAGCTTTAGTCCCCCATGCCTACGCTAATATAACGGTACGTAAATATTGGCAGCTACTCCAAAGACTCGAGTCTTCACACGACAAGAAAAATTATTTTACAGGTAAGAGGAAAGTTGAGCTCTATTCGATGGGTCGAAGGTCAACTGAAGCCGGATACGAAGGACAGTAATATTGTAAAAGTGATATACTCCTCTCTGAACTTCAGAGATGTCATGCTAGCTACTGGAAAACTGATGCCAGAGGCTATTACCAAGGATGCAGCAGAAGCTGAATGTTTAATTGGTTTCGAATTCTGTGGTATCGATTCCAATGGACGACGAGTGATGGGATTCAGCCAGAGCAAGTAAGAAATTACTTAACCCTTACAATATTATACCGTGAACGACATAGTTGCCGTCATATGGTTCATTAATTATTTCAGAGCTATATCGAACTTCGTCAATCCTCACCACTTCAATGTTTGGCCGGTGCCAGACAAATGGTCCCTCGAAGATGCTGCGACCGTTCCCATTGCCTACTGCACCGTTTTCTACGCGTTCTTCTACATTGGAGCATTGCAGAAAGGCGAGAAAGTGTTGATCCACTGCGGAAGTGGGGCAGTAGGCCAGGCCGCCATCAATGTAGCCCTTGCTGATGGGTGCGAAGTATTCACCACCGTAGGGACTCCAGAAAAGCGAAAGTTTATCAAGGATACCTTCCCCAGCATAGGTGATGATCATATCGGAAATACTCGAGACACGAGTTTCGAGCAGATGGTAATGAAACAGACACACGGGAAAGGGGTAAATGTAGTTTTAAATTCCTTGGCTGGGGACAAGCTCCAAGCATCTGTTCGTTGCCTCGCCGCCCGTGGTCGATTCTTGGAAATTGGTAAATTTGATCTGGCTGCCAATAGTCAATTGGGAATGGAAATATTTTTGAAGGAAGCCTCCTTCCATGGAGTTATGTTGGATAATTTCATTGCCCGTGCGATTCCTAGCTTACACGAAGAGTTACATTACTTCTTCGCTGATCGGCTAAACTCTGACGCCGTGAAACCTTTAGTTAGGCAATGTTTCGCGAAAGACCGAGTGGAAGAAGCGTTTAGGTATATGGCGGCAGGACAACATATTGGAAAGGTAATTTTAAATATTTCTTTTCTATCTACTCTTTGAGATTGATACTTTAGTCTTGCTCTACTCGCGATTAGTCCCTTAAGAATTTGGAGGCACGAATATTTGGAATATTGATAAGCCTTGAATCTTGTCATCTTGGCTACAGGTTCTAATCAAAGTAGGAGACCAAAAGGAGCCGTTCGACATGCCGATTCTCGGCTATCCTCATTTCCACACCGCGGGAAACAAAACCTACGTTCTCATAGGAGGTTTGGGAGGTTTGGGATTGGAACTGGCAGATTGGTTGATTTTACGTGGTGCCAGAAGTCTCGTGATCGTTTCTCGAAATGGCATCAAAGACGGTTACCAGCGGTTGAGGACAGAAGTATGGAAATCCAACGGCGTGAAAGTTTTAGTCATATCCGGCGTAGACGCCTCTAGAACGGAAGACTGCGAGTTCATCTTGAAATCAGCAGAGAAGCAGGCACCTGTCGATGGTATCTTCAACCTGGCAGCTGTGTTAAAGGATTGTCTGATGGTGAACCAAACTGAGATGTCGTTCGATGAAATTATGACGCCGAAAGCCAAAATCACGAAGAAACTAGACGAACTGTCTAGACAGATTTGTCCCAAACTCCGTTACTTCGTTGTGTTCTCCTCCCTTTCTTGTGGCAGGGGAACACCTGGACAAAGTAATTACGGCATGGCTAATGCAGTGTTGGAGAGGATCTGCGAAAAACGAGTGGAGGACGGTCTTCCAGGCTTGGCTATTCAATGGGGAGCTGTTGGAGACGTTGGCCTTGCCGCAGAAATGTTGGAGAACAAGCAGCAGCTGGCAATCGGTGGTACCTTGCCACAAAGAATATCTTCGTGCTTGGAGGAGTTGGATAAATTCTTGTGTCAGTGCAGACCAATTGTGGCTAGCATGGTGGTAGCAGAGAAACGCCCCAGCGCTAGTGAAGCTAGCACTGTTCTCGAGGCTGTATTGAATATAATGAGTAAGTTTGATAATTCGTTGGATCAACAGAAAGTGTGGATATATTTTATTTAAAAAATTGTTCGTCGGTTTTAGACATCAGGGATCTTAAAAGTGTTGGTCAGAATTCATCTTTGGCTGAACTTGGCATGGACTCTATGATGGCTGTGGAAATAAAACAGACACTAGAGAGGGACTTCGAAGTGCTATTAACTCCTCAGGATATTAGAGTATTATCCGTTGCAAAATTGGTAGAAATGTCTGCTAAGGACACCAAGAAACCAACGGAACGGATTGAACAGGTGGAGATCACGGCGGAGAATTGGATTGATCTGGTATTTCCGATGAAATCTTTGAACGTTCCGGTAGTGAAGAATCAATACTGTGTGGAACTTCCGGTCAAGTGTGAAGGAAAGAAGAACGAAATTTTCCTTATACCAGGCTTCGAAGGATCTGCTGCAGTTTATACCCCGTTAGCGTCGAAATTAAAAGTACCAGCTACCTGTTTGCAATTGGGAATACACGATATACATGACACGGTGGAAGAAATGGCAGAGTGTCTTTTGCCTGTATGCCTTTTAATTCCTATCGCATTTATATTTTCAGAGCCTACAGAATATAATTTTCATTCTATTTTCAGAAAATTTTAGCGAGAACTAAAGATCGTAGAGACTTTACAATCGTTGGTTATTCGCACGGAACGTTGTTAGCCATAGAACTCGTACGGAGATTAGAAGCTCATTCGCTGATAGGCCGGCTTATTTTAATAGACGGATCCCCCGAGTATCTGAAAGCACTAAAGGCAGAAAGCCTCAGGGCAGATACGATGGAAGAATATGAAAGGAAGTTCTTGACCGGCATACTGAGTGTCTTTAAATCGGCCACCATAGAAGAGGTAAATTATATTTTTGATATATTATATACTGAATGTATTCGCCATAGAGCTAAGCAGAGTAATTTTGTTAACTTGCAGTGCATGTTGGAGTTAAGCGGGTGCGGCAATTGGGACGAAAAAATGAATACAGCAATAAAACACGTACCCGATGAAGTGTGCGAGATCTACCCGGCGGAAACTCAAAAAATGATTATATCGTTCCTCTTTAACCAGTTGGCCTTGGTAGACAAGTACAACCCTTCTACCTTGTCACCTCTTAGAACCCCTATCACGTTATTAGTACCAACGGTGAAAGCCGTGCAACTATCAGACCCGACTTATGGCTTAAACAAGGTAACAAATAGAAGTATGGATTATTCCTTTAATGTATTTGAATTAGTACTGTAATTCAATTGCTTTCCCTTTTAGCTAACTCATGGAACTGTAACAGTACACGAAATTGAAGGAAATCACATAACTATGGTGGATAATAACAGAATAGCGTTGGAACTTAATGGTGAACCTTTTGAAGATCAGGAAACATTCTAGGAAAAGTTACATATTCCAGGAAGGTGATATCTTCAGTGGAAGATTCCAGGAAGAAAGTATAAATTCATAAATGCCCAACAATGAAAATATACATGTATATGTGTGTATATTAAATGAATGTTATATCCACAATTTGCATCAAAGTGAGTTTGGAAGAATGGGTTCCTTTTAGAGTCACTTCAGTTCCTCTGAAAGACGTAATCTAAGACCAGGTTTTACTTGATCTGCATTTAGCACATTAGCTGTATAGATATTGGATGATGAAGGAACAATTGTGTCCCCAGGCACATAAAAAAAAATGTTTGTATCAAGTTTGGCCATTATATATCGAGTGGTGGTAGTAAAGGGAAAAATTAAATATCGAGTTTTTGCTCAATATCTCCCATCTTAGTAACGAGATGCATGCAGTAACTTACTAGTGTCTTTACTGGAGGTTAAATGCTTATACTTTCAAAAATATAACGATGTTTACTTTGTAGAATAAATGTAACGGTTATTCATTAAATATATACAAACATATTCCAAGATGTATTTGTATCTAAAATTAGCAGAATAAAAAGATGAATCCATTGTTCTTAAGATTCAACAATATGTGAATGAACCTGTGAATTAGAGTATTTATGTAGAGTAATGCGGCATCCGGCAAACCTTGACATTTGCAACGTTAAACTAACGAATATTCATTGAACAGCGGTGACTGCGGTTTAACATACTCATTACGATGCAATGATTTTAACTTAAGCAATGTAGCAAAATAACGCTAAAAAGTATACAATTGTATTTTTGTAAACTGCATAATTATAATAATGTCTCTAATGCAGTTGTGTGCTATCTATGTCATACTTCAGAACGAGAAGTGTGCATAATGCAAGATGAATATAGAACTCCCTTTATAACTTTCAAAAAGCGCCAAATATTTTTCCCCATAGAATGCTAGATCGTGTCTCATCACCGCCCGCCGCAGTACAGTGGGACAACTCTTTAAATGCGTTTTTCGGAATTGGCGGGATCGATAACTCGAAAACTATTAGATCAAACTTGTTGAAATTTCGCACACATATGTGTAACAATATTACCTTATTTATATACCTAAAAGTATAAAATAAATTGATAATAGAAGTACTTTTTTATTCCAAAATATAGCTGAAATTTCGTATAAAATTCGAAGTTCTTGTTTAAACGTGTGCCATTTCAACAATTTTTAATATTTTTCGCTTTTTCGAGGTTCACCGACAAATTGTAAATTTCGACTGTCGAAATACCTTTTACTAGTTTGCCTCTGACCAATGCAACCAAACCTAGACCTTCCGCCGTTTTACAAGGCGCGCTACACCCCTCACGGAAGGCCGTGCGATAGATCCACCATTTTTAAAAATTTGAAGAAAAAAAATACGTTACAACAGGCAAGAATTATAATAAATGATAAGGGAAGTTTCAAAAATGTGAAACAAACCTTTCCCTTTCAAAAAAAATGCATGAATACCAGCTCATTTTCACCTGCCTAAAGGTACTTCCCCCTTGAATGAAAAACACTAACCTTGTGCGCTATTGAATAATTTCTATCGATGAACAATAATCACATTGCAGCAAGCAATCAATTCTCAATTACAAAAAGCCCAAGTAAACCTATTCTATTATAATTTCTAGTACACATACTGTTGTTACATTAGATATTCCTTCTCTCTTCTTGTTCCGCGCACCCCTATAAAGTCATTGTCGGTGGAAGGAACAAGGTACAGGCCATCAGACTTTACATCACTTGCAATACCACCTATACAAATGATGAATATCATTTTACATTTATACAATCATTATTACGCTGATCAGCTTTAGGAATATTCAGAAACTAAATTTGATGGGTCACATAGTGGCGAAAATCGTAGATATAAAAGGCCTCCTTTCTATCCCCAGACCGCAATGGTACTCAGGATCCCAGCGATGACCGTGGCAATTCATTACTTCAGTTGGTAGTGTAATTAATTAGGCATACAATTACTCAGATCTTTAAATTGAAAGTCCAAGCTGTAAGAAATGCCGATTTTGTAACTATGGTGGGAACTTCCATTTCCTTATTACAAATGCAAAGATAGTGAAGTTAAGAAAATAGCTCACATAGCTTCCCCTATAAAGACCAGGGATGTTGACCAAGTAGTGAATGACCTTTATGTAAACTTTACTGGTAACGTAATTTACTAAATCTCATTTTATGATAGTTTTCTTCATAAATATATGTATAATCATGGTTTGCATCCGAATTTCATAGCAAAATGTAATTGCATTTTCGCAATTGCAAATAGTAACGAGATTCATATTAGTTACTCGCAAGTGTCTTTACTTGGGGTTAAATCTTTATAGTTCTGGAAATATTATCATGTTTACTTTGCCCAATAAATTCATTAAATATATGCAAGCATATTACAAGAAGTCTCTTAGGTTAACAGAATATTAAGACGAAAGCATTGCTCTTAAGATTCAAGAATGTGTGAATGAACCAGTGAATATTGCTATACTTATGTAGAATAATGCGGCATCCGGCAACCCTTGACATTTGCAACGTTAAACTAACGAATATTCATTGAACAGCGGTGACTGCGGTTTACCATACTCATTACGATGCAATGATTTTGACCTAAGCAATATAACAAAATATACCGTTAACACAAATACAACGTCAATGTTTCATCGTTCATTCAAAGCTAAAAAGTATACAATTTTATGTTGGTAAACTCGATAATTATAAACATTTATCTAATACAGTTACTTGTTATCAATATCATACTCCAGAACGAGAAGTGTACAAAATGCAAAATGAATATCGAACTCCCTTAAATGAAAAATACTAACCATGTACGCTATTAAATAATTTCTATCGATGAACAATAATCATATCGAATCAAGCAATAAATTCTCAATTACAAAAAGCCTGGCTAAACGTATTCTATTATAATTTCTAATACACATACTGTCGTTACATTAGATATTGCTACTCTCTTCTTGTTCCGCGCACCCCTATAAAGTCATTGTCGGTGGCAGGAACAGGGTATAGGCCATCACTTGTAATACCACCTATGCAAATCATGCATATCATTTTCACGCGATTATGTATTCTGTAGCTCGAGCTATTTTCCATGCAATGTAAACCAGAGATACAGAAGGGGCTATGGATGACCCGATATTATCGGGCTTTTCGTACAACGAACTTAGTCAATCAGATTTCCAAAGGTCACTTTAAAGGACAATCATTATGCAGATCACCTTTAGGAATATTCAAAAAAGAAATTCTAAAGGTGACAAAGTGGGGAAAGTCATTGTTATAAGAAGCCCTCCTTTGTATCCCCAGACCGCAATGGTACTCAGGATCCCAGCGACGACCGCGGTAATTCTGTTGATTACCTGAAAGTACTGAGCACAAGTATCATTGTTTCATTTCGTTGAGATCAGTTCTCTCTTCATCGCTTCCAAACAATTACAGTGAGGTAAATAAACAATTAAATCGAAGAAGTTCGTAAAGCAAGCGAGAATGTCTGGCGACGAGCAAGTGGATCCCATGAAAGTGAATTGCGCCAATGTGGAAACGGGGGAAGAAGTGGTGATTTCCGGTATCGCTGGAAAGTTTCCGGCGAGCAGAACCGTGAAGGAACTAGGGGACAATTTATTGAACAAGGTGGACCTCATCACAAATAATCATTCACGATGGAAACTAGGTAATTGATATTTAACACAGATCTATAAAGAATGGAGATGAAACTTTGTACATTCCAATAGATTACCCGGATATTCCAAAAGACGGTGGAACACTGGAAGACTTGGGCAAATTCGACGCGCTTTTCTTCGGCGTCCATTACAAACAAGCCCACACTTTGGATCCAATGTGCCGAATATTGCTGGAAAATACGTACGAAGCCATCATCGACGCTGGCATTAATCCTAGACAGCTTAGGGGAAGCAATACTGGTGTCATTATAGGATCTTGCATCAGTGAATCAGAAAAAGTTTGGTTCTACGAAAAGTTGCATGTAAATATCATTCTGAATCTTTTGTACAATCTAGGCCCAAGTGTATCTTCACTACCAATATTTTTAAGGCGGATGGCTTCGGTATCACCGGATGCAGTAGGGCCATGCTGGCTAACAGGATCTCCTACTTTTTCGGCTTCCATGGACCATCGTATACAGTAGACACGGCTTGTAGTTCCAGTTTGTTTGCGTTGGATCATGCTTATAGATTAATTCGAGCCGGAACTTGCGACTCGGTGATTGTCGGTGGATCAAATCTTTGTCTTCATCCGTATGTGTCTCTTCAATTCGCCAGGCTTGGTAAACACAAATAACTAATATGATTATAAAAAAAACAGCAGCAAACTACTAGCTTTCAAAGAAGCTTGAATATTCTTGCAATATTAAAATAGGTGTGCTATCCACGGACTGCCGTTGCAAAACCTTTGATGCCTCAGCAAATGGCTATGTTCGTAGCGAGGCTATCTGCGTGATCCTTCTGCAGAAAGCAAAAGACGCTAAGAGAATTTATTCGCAAATCGTCTATACGAAGACCAACTGCGATGGCTACAAGGAACAGGGTATCACGTTTCCTGCCAGTAATATACAGAAGATGCTTCTAACAGATTTCTACAAGGAGTGCCAACTCTCGCCAAATTGCCTTTCCTACCTGGAAGCTCATGGTACCGGTACCAGTGTCGGCGACCCGGAAGAGTTGACCGCCATCGATCAAGTCTTCTGCCAGGATAGAAAGACACCTCTGAAAATTGGTTCTGTTAAGTCGAATTTGGGGCACACCGAACCTTCTAGTGGCCTCTGTTCAATAGCCAAGGTGTGTAATTAGTAGATAACGATGTTCTATTATTGGAGAGGACATTAAGGTTCACTGATTACTGGAAAATATGTTTGAAGGTGATCATCGGTATGGAGTCAGGATATATACCACCAAACTTGCACTTTAACACGCCTATGAAAGGAATACGATGCCTGGAAGAGGGAAGGGCTCAAGTGGTGACAGAACCAACCCCGTGGGAGGGTGGTTACGTAGGAATAAACTCTTTCGGTTTTGGTGGCGTGAATGTTCACGTGTTGCTAAAATCGTACACGAAAGAAAAGGTTAACAATGGAGCTCCATTGGACGATCTTCCTAGATTAGTAGCTGCATCAGGACGAACACAGGAGGCCATGGATGTACTTCTGGGCTACGTGAGTGAACTGCAGTTGAATAAAATCGTGCGGGAAGATAACGATTAATTTCGTAGGTGGAAAGCATCCCAGTGGACGTCGAGTACGTTCGACTGTTGCATAATGTTTACGCAGAAAACATAGGTGGACATTTATTCAGAGGATACAGCCTGGTCGGATCTAAAATATCTGAGACGCCACCGAGGGAAATTCAAGCATATTCAGGAATGAAACGGCCTGTTTGGTTCGTTTTCTCTGGAATGGGATCGCAGTGGCCTGGCATGGGTATGCCTAACTTTTAATCTGAACTTTTCTTAAAACTTCTCGGGTTCATAGCTTTATTCCACAATCCATCAGGCGAGGCGCTCATGAAGTTCCCCATTTTCGCGCAAGCTATCGAGAGATGTGATACGGCTCTGAAACCACACGGTATCGATATCGTGGATATCATCACAAACAAGGACAAACAAACCTTTGACAATATTCTGAATTCTTTCGTCGGAATTGCTGCCATTCAGGTAGACAAATTATTAATTGACCTAGTGCGATTATTAATACCTGTGTGATAGTAAATAGAGGTATTGGTATAGATCGGTCTCGTGGATCTGCTAACATCCGTGGGTATCGAGCCAGACTATATAATTGGTCACTCCGTGGGAGAACTCGGCTGTGCTTATGCCGATGGATCCTTTACAGCTGAACAGATGATTCTCGCAGCGTATTATAGAGGCTTGGCGTCTATAACTACCAAACTGATCCGAGGATCCATGGCCGCAGTTGGTCTCGGGTACGAAGAGATCAAAAATTTGTGCCCACCAGATATCGAAGTAGCTTGCCACAATGGTCCAGATAGCTCCACCATTAGTGGTCCCGCGGAGTCTATGAAGGCGTTCGTTGCTAAGTTGCAGGTTCGTTTATACCGTGCAATCAATCATTTCAGTCGTTGCCAATTTGTTGTGTTATTTATTTCCTTTTAAAATCTCTTTTGTCATTCGTTGACCATTTTAGGGGAACAAAATATTCGCAAAAGAAGTGCCCTGTAGCAACATAGCTTACCACAGCCGCTACATCGCTGTTGCCGGTCCAAAATTATTAGCGCACTTGAAGAAAGTAATACCAGAGCCAAAACCACGCGGTTCCAAGTGGTTGAGCACTTCTGTACCCCGCGATCAATGGTCCACACCAGCAGCCAAATACTCTTCCGCCGAATATCATACCAACAATTTATTGAACTCTGTGCTGTTCGCTGAAACGTCGACTCTGATTCCAAATAATGCAATCACCATAGAAATTGCTCCCCATGGTCTCCTCCAAGCAATCCTCAAGAGATCTTTGGGCCAGGAAGTGACGAATATAGCATTGACCCAACGAGGCCATAAAGATAATGCCGAGTACCTCTTGCAGGGACTTGGAAAATTGTACAATGTTGGATTGCAACCTCAGCTAGCGAATCTCTATCCCGAAGTGGAATTCCCTGTTAGCCGTGGTACTCCCATGATCTCGCCCTTTGTAAGGTGTGTATAAGAATTAATGCGCCACTAATTGAGAGTATTAAACGGAGATGTTAAATTTCAGATGGGAACACTCCGAAGATTGGTTTGTGTCATACTACACCCGGCAAAAGAAAATCGCCACGGCAGAGAGAACAGTACAGATAGAACTGAAGGATGAGAGTTACGAATACATGGTCCACCACGTAATAGATGGAAGGAACTTGGTACCAGCAACGGGGTATCTCCTTTTGGTATGGAAGACCGTGGGATTGGTGCAGGGACTACTGTACGATGACCTGTCGGTAGTGTTTGAAAATATTAAATTCGAGCGAGCAACCCCCATTCCTGCGGAGGGTTTTGTTCCACTGACAGTCATGATTCATAGAGGTCAGTTCCTACATCGAACTTATATTAACTATAGAAATGGCACCAATGATATCTCGTGATGCGATATGTTTTTAGGATCTGGAAAATTCGAGATAACAGAGGGGTCGACAACCGTGGTAACAGGAACAGTTCGAATTACGAACACTCCAGAGCAAGATATGATTTCTTCGAAACTCCTAACAGAGATGAAGGACGAGGAAGTCTTGTCTACCAAAGATATCTACAAGGAGCTGAAACTCCGTGGGTACGAATACACCGGACTGTTCCGGGGGTTGAAGAGTGCGTCGATCGGAGGAACGAGGGGCCATATTGCTTGGAAGAAAAATTGGGCCGCATTTATGGATAATATGCTGCAAATGAAGATATTGGGGATCGCAACCAGAGCTCTGTACGTTCCAACTGCTATACGGAAACTGGTGATAAATGTGAAAGCTCATAATAAGGTTATTCAAAGTTTTGCTGGGAACGATATTGGTACGTGGAATGTATTCTATAAATTTTTATACGCATTAGAAACAGTTTTAGACAATTCTTCCGCGAAATACTTCTCTATGGTAATAAAAAAATATATTTTACAGATATTCCAGTTTGCGTCTGCCCAGAATACGATACAATAGTGGCTGGAGGAATTGAAATTCGTGGGATGAAGGCCAATGCTATTCCGCGTCGGAAGCTAAATGCTGATCCCATTCTAGAAGAGTACAAATTCGTTCCTCACCGTGACAGGGAGCAAATATCAATAGAAGAAATGATCGTACTATCTGCACAGCTTGCATTAGAGAGTAACATGATAACCACTCCAAAGGTTCTCGAGCTAGTCAACGACGATGACAATCTAGCCACCGAAGAAATCCTCACCCCGATATTACTCAAAGTGCTAGGTGATTTACCAGTGATTCGAGCCAACATTACTCTCGCCGTAGATACAGAAAAATACAAGAACTTGACGCTTCCTGAGAGCGTTACTATAATAGAACCGAGCAAAATACCAGAAGATGGTAGTGTCTTCATGGCAACCGGTTATGAAATTTTGTCGAGGAAGAAACGACATGTTTTGGACCAGCTCCTGCTGGCTACAAACAACCATGGATTCATTCTTCTTCGAGAATCCAACGTCAACGAGGCCACGTTATCCTATCTCGCAGCTTGTGGTCTGAATATTGTGCTAGAGAAGACTTTCCAAAACCAGACGCTGTTGCTTTTGAAAAAAGAGGAAAAGCCTCCCCAAAGAACAGAAATCGTGTACGTGAATAATAATGAGTTCAGCTGGTTGGAGAGGGTGAAGGAAATATTGGTAAAGGAAGAGGAACAGAAAACTGACGAGACAGTTAGATTGGTCCTAGTCGCGCAAGGGGATACAGAGAATGGCCTTCTAGGTTTGGTTAAATGTTTAAGACTAGAACCTAATGGAAACATCGTGAAGGCTATGATAATTCAAGACGAAAATGCTCCTCTATTCTCACTGAAGGATCCATACTACGCTGCTATTCTTGACATAGATATTGGGTACAACGTGATCAGACCTGGAAAAGTTTGGGGAACTTACAGACACGTGCCCTTACCTCCACCGACGGCAGCTTTAGTCCCCCATGCCTACGCTAATATAACGGTACGTAAATATTGGCAGCTACTCCAAAGACTCGAGTCTTTACACGACAAGAAAAATTATTTTACAGGTAAGAGGAAAGTTGAGCTCTATTCGATGGATCGAAGGTCAACTCAAGCCGGATATGAAGGACAGTAATATTGTAAAAGTGATATACTCCTCTCTGAACTTCAGAGATGTCATGCTAGCTACTGGAAAACTGATGCCAGAGGCTATTACCAAGGATGCAGCAGAAGCTGAATGTTTAATTGGTTTCGAATTCTGTGGTATCGATTCCAATGGACGACGAGTGATGGGATTCTGTCAGAGCAAGTAAGAAATTACTTAACCCTTACAATATTATACCGTGGACGACATAGTTGCCGTCATATGGTTCATTAATTATTTCAGAGCTATATCGAACTTCGTCAATCCTCACCACTTCAATGTTTGGTCGGTGCCAGACCATTGGTCCCTCGAAGATGCTGCGACCATTCCCTCTGCCTACTGCACCGCTTTGTACGCGTTGTTCTACGTTGGAAAATTAAAGAAAGGCGAGAAAGTGTTGATCCATTCCGGAAGTGGGGCCGTAGGCCAGGCCGCCATCAATGTAGCCCTTGCTGAAGGGTGCGAAGTATTCACCACCGTAGGGACTCCAGAAAAGCGAAAGTTTATCAAAGATACTTTCCCTAGCATAGGCGACGATCATATCGGAAACTCTCGAGACACGAGTTTCGAGCAGATGGTAATGAAACAGACACACGGGAAGGGGGTAAATGTAGTTTTAAATTCCTTGGCTGAGGACAAGCTCCAAGCATCTGTTCGTTGCCTGGCCGCCCGTGGTCGATTCTTGGAAATTGGTAAATTTGATCTGGCTGCCAATAGTCAATTGGGAATGGAAATATTTTTGAAGGAAGCCTCCTTCCATGGAGTTATGTTGGATAGTGCGATTGCTGGTGTGATACCTAGCTTACGCGAAGAGCTACATTACTTACTCGTTGATTGGCTGTACTCTGACGCCGTGAAACCTTTAGTTAGGAAATGTTTCGCGAAAGACCAAGTGGAAGAAGCGTTTAGGTATATGGCGGCAGGACAACATATTGGAAAGGTAATTTTAAATATTTCTTTTGTATCTACTCTTTGAGATTGATACTTTAGTCTTGCTCTACTCGCGATTAATCCCTTAAAAATTTGGAGGCACGAATATTTGGAATATTGATAAGCCTTGAATCTTATCATCTTCGCTACAGATTCTAATCAAAGTAGGGGACCAAAAGGAGCCGTTCGACATGCCGATTGTCGGCTATCCTCGTTTCTACGCCGCGGGAAACAAAACCTACGTTCTCATAGGAGGTTTGGGAGGTTTGGGATTGGAACTGGCAGATTGGTTGATTTTACGTGGTGCCAGAAGTCTCGTGATCGTTTCTCGAAATGGCATCAAAGACGGTTACCAGCGGTTGAGGACAGAAGTATGGAAATCCAACGGCGTGAAAGTTTTAGTCATATCCGGCGTAGACGCCTCTAGAACGGAAGACTGCGAGTTCATCTTGAAATCAGCAGAGAAGCAGGCACCTGTCGATGGTATCTTCAACCTGGCAGCTGTGTTAAAGGATTGTCTGATGGTGAACCAAACTGAGATGTCGTTCGAAGAAAGTATGACGCCGAAAGCCAAAATCACGAAGAAACTAGACGAACTGTCTAGACAGATTTGTCCCAAACTCCGTTACTTCGTTGTGTTCTCCTCCCTTTCTTGTGGCAGGGGAACACCTGGACAAAGTAATTACGGCATGGCTAATGCAGTGTTGGAGAGGATCTGCGAAAAAAGAGTGGAGGACGGTCTTCCAGGCTTGGCTATTCAATGGGGAGCTGTTGGAGACGTTGGCCTTGCCGCAGAAATGTTGGAGAACAAGCAGCAGCTGGCAATCGGTGGTACCTTGCCACAAAGAATTTCTTCGTGCTTGGAAGAGTTGGATAAATTCTTGTGTCAGTGCAGACCAATTGTGGCTAGCATGGTGGTAGCAGAGAAACGCCCCAGCGCTAGTGAAGCTAGCACTGTTCTCGAGGCTGTATTGAATATAATGAGTAAGTTTGATAATTCGTTGGATCAACAGAAAGTGTGGATATATTTTAATTAAAAAATTGTTCGTGTGTTTTAGACATCAAGGATCTTAAAAGTGTTGGTCAGAATTCATCTTTGGCTGACCTTGGCATGGACTCTATGATGGCTGTGGAAATAAAACAGACTCTAGAGAGGGACTTCGAAGTGCTATTAACTCCGCAGGATATTAGAGTATTATCCATTGCAAAATTGGTAGAAATGTCTGCTAAGGATACGAAAAAACCGAAGAAACAAGTTAAAGAGGTAGTGACCGCGACGAAGGATTCGACTGGTCTAGCATTACTGATGAGGTCTCTGGACGTTCCGGTAGTGAAGAATCAATATTGCGTGGAACTTCCGGTCAAGTGTGAAGGAAAGAAGAACGAAATTTTCCTTATACCAGGCTTCGAAGGATCCGCTGCAGTTTATACTCCGTTAGCGTCGAAATTAAAAGTGCCAGCCACCTGTTTACAATTGGGAATACATGATATACATGACACAGTGGAAGAAATGGCAGAGTGTCTTTTGCCTGTATGCCTATTAATTCTTATCGTATTTATATTTTCAGAGCCTATAGAATATAATTTTCTTCCTGTTTGCAGCACGTTTTAGCGAGAAGTAAAGATCGTAGAGACTTTACAATCGTTGGTTATTCGCACGGAACGTTGTTAGCCATAGAACTCGTACGGAAATTAGAAGCTCATTCGCTAATAGGCCGGCTTATTTTAATAGACGGATCCCCTGATTATATAAAAGCACTAAAGGCAGAATGCATCACTGCAGTTACGCAGGAAGAATATGAAAATATATTGTTCGCCGACATACTGAATGCCACTAAATCGTCCACCATAGCAGAGGTAAATTATATTTTTGATGTATTATATAGTAAATGTATTCGCCATAGATCTAAGCAGATTAATTTTGTTAACTGACAGTGCATGTTGGAGTTGAGCGGGTGCAGCAATTGGGACGAAAAAGTGAATACAGTAATAAAACACGTACCCGATGAAGTGTACGAGATCTACTCGGCGGAAACTCAAAAAATGATTATATCGTTCATCTTCAACCAGTTGTCCTTGGTGGACAAGTACAACCATTCTACCTTGTCACTTCTTAGAACCCCTATCACGTTATTAGTACCAACGGTAAAAGCTGTGCAACTACCAGACTCAAATTATGGCTTAAACAAGGTAACAGATAAAATTATGGACTATTACTTTAATGTATTTGAATCATTAATGTAATTGAATTATTTTCTGTTGCAGGTAACTTATGGAAGGGTAACAGTACACGAAATTGAAGGAAATCACATAACTATGTTGGATAATAACAAAGTAGCTTTGGCACTTAATAATGAACCTTTAGAAGATGAGGAAACATTCAAGGAAAAGTTACATGTTGTAAGCAATATAGATTTGGACAGAAAGGACACGAGTATTTCGTAAAAGAAAAAAGAAATGTAATAACTGTAGATTAATGGGATATTTCATTCGTCAACGATACCTATAATTTTATATGTTTGCCATTCTTGATATAAAATGAAGAACACAATGTTAATGATCTTTTGTCATATTATTATGAAAAATTCTCATACATGTGGAAACACGTCGGATTCATTCACGACGAATAATCCAAATGACACTCGATCATACAGCAAATAGAATTGTACTTCATACCACAAAAATCTTAATATAATTTTGTTATATCATTTTTTTTATCATTTCCCTTTTTTTCTTTACATTACACTATTATCATACTAAAATCTCAGACCCGAACAAACCAGACAAATCATACGGCATACACAACAAAACACAGAAAATAACGTAAGATTAATAACAATCGTTGAATTATACATAGTGCATTAATTATAATTACCATAATACTGAGTTCGATTTAACTCATGGATATACTTATTAAAGAGCAGATTTTCCTTCTTTATCGTTCTATTATGACACTTAAATTTATCTCAATTGATGTTATGGTTGCAACGCAATTTTACTGAAATATTAGCTAACACGCAGAGAATACTTTCATTTCACTCAATAAAGGTTTCATACTCATTTATTTTACAATATTAAGCAAGCACGGTAATATTGGATAGAAAATATAAAGTTCATTCTAATTTACATATATGTATTTTAACACGATTCTGTGTTCTTTCTTTCCCTAACAATATACGAAAATGTAAAAACAACATGCTAATAAACTACCTTCATAATTCCATTGGCTCGAAAATTCCTGAATTACTCGATGACGTTTCATTCAAGTCCGAAATAGCTTCGTTGTTATTATTATTGTTGTTGTTGCTGTTGTTGTTATCGTCTGAGGTGCCAGGAATGGGAGATGCTGTATTCCTAGTAGGTAATACACGAAGATGTTTGCTTGGTGGCTCCCAAAGTACTAAAGCCATGGAGGGCCTCTCTCTGTAATAGAAAAACTGTAAAGCTTTATCGTCTCTACTAACAGGAAGAAAAATAATATTGTGGGATCGTGGCCTCCGTCGAAGAATATGAGGAACTTAAGAACAGCGAAGAATGAGTAGGAGCCTCAATGCCCGCAAATATGAAGACCTCCCTTCCCTTTTCTTCAGTCCCTATATATCTTCGGTAGAGCATTCCAAACGATATACCCGACGAAGAAAATATACATGTATATATGTATACATATTAAATGAATACTCACAATTTAGATAAAAGTGAGTTTGGAAGAATGGGTTCCTTTTGGAGTCTCTTCAGTTCTTCTGAAAGAACTAATCTGAGACCAGATTTTAATTGATCTGCATCTGTATCTATGTCCAGTTCCATATTTAGACCCGTCCGGCTAACTGTTTGCGCCTCAGTTTTCGAAGCCGATGGCACGCAGGGTTGCGATTGATAAGTGGAACTAATGTCCAACTTTTTGAAATGCGCAGCCATTTCTTCTTCTGTTATAAACTGTTTTGTTCGTCTCCTGGAATATCATAATAATCTTCTCAAATGTTATACCATGAAAGAATATAATAATAATCCTTGTAGCATAGTATTATGAACGTTTGAATGGCTTACATGTCCAGCAGATCTGGAGTTTCAAGTTTTCTCTTCTGATGGAGAATCGGTTCCAGACTTGATCCACCAGTGAATCTAACTAGTTCTGGTTGCTGGAGGGACTGCATATCCCTCGTTATACTCCACGGTATAGACATTGGAGGCAATTGCGGCATTTGCGTCCAAGGCCCAGATTGTTGCGTACTCTGTTGGCCCATCATATGTTGAAATATTGATGGGGGTGTATGAAGATTCGCTCCTCCCATTGCATTCTGAATTGGAGGATACATTTGATGCTGCATAGATTTTTCGGATTAACGATCGACTATGAATTGAGAGACAAATAATTTTCTTTCGAAAAAATTACAATATATCACAGTTTTTCAGATTTTCAATTTTATTTCTTTATTAGAATGACAATATTCATAACGGGTAGTCGTTTGTAGCGTATCGCTATCTATATAAAATACACGAAATTCAATAAGTTTTCCACAGAATTTAGAACAGAGTATCGGTTTCACAATATCGCCTTTTAGTTAAATCAATATGAAGAATGTATAACTTTGTAAGTTGCCTACTGTCATTTGGAACCACGGAAAGCTCGTGAGAGCGTGATTCAGTCTTCTATGCGGGCGTTGAACAGGCGATGCTTTCGAGGAATTTCACAAAAGCATTTGTATTGTCTAACGTATATTCCTGGCACAAATCCCGCGAGAAATGATGTACGATAAATACGTTTCGTGACACTTCGACGCACAATACGAATCCTTGAACTATTTACCAGACGCTAACCTGTATTACCCACTTGTCCGGGCTTAATCGGTAAAAGCAATGCGCGTTATTTCTAACAACATGAGAATCCGTCCAAAAATAGGTAAAGAAAATCTGTTATAGTTTGCGCGATGGTATATTAGTCTGTAAGCGTTCTATATGTATAATAATACGCGGTGCACCGTTCGAGAAAGATCGTGCAGTAGCAATTGTTTGTTTTCCTCTCGCACTCTGTATCACAATCACGACAGATCGAACGAACCTACGTACGGACGACTACAGTGAATAAACGTACGATAAATGGTTCGCGTGATGTTCTGTGTAATACATGCAAAAGTCACTAAGAACGTATGCATATAAAAATGACAAGATCAACCACACCGCGATACAAAATCATTCACTTGATGCTTCGGTCAAGAATGCATCTAAAACATTATTGTCCAGCGGAGGGGACCCACACACACTTGCTTCCCCTACCATTCGTTCTTTGCACACAGTCCCCAACGAGATATAAGAATGGATCAATCATGCAACGTCCATTTTGGCCCTGAATACTGGGTTTCTAATTATCATTATCATTTCGGTAGAGTAAAAATCGGTAGAGTAGAACGCGAGATAATTCAATTTGTTTAAAGAAATTATAAACAAATGCGATTACTTGGACTTGCCGGCGATCTACCGCCAAAACCGAATTCTTGGATTACATCGTTAATTTAAACAATTGCGTTTTTCTCGGCTTCTAGTGCGAATGTTTTCAGGGCAGCTTGAGCCCTGCCAGGTTTTGGCAATTTTCTTTTGAGTCTCTACACGGCCATTTTTCCCTGCCTCTGGGAACGATTGCTACTAATTGTTAGTGTGTGAGATTTCTTATTTTTATATTTTTAACGGAGATCGTAATCCGTCGTGGCGTCACCCGTTTCCGTGACAACGCAATCAAGAGTAGACAAGAACCTAAATCGGCTCGCGGAGTCATCCTTGGACCGCACTGTTCTGAATGAAATTGACAGTTCTTTCATACATCTTATGAATGTAAACAAATATTGATCATTGTCGTATACTTAGTAATGAAAAAAAATTACTTTAAAAAAATATACCCCAAGGGAACTCGTCCCTACAAAAAAGTTTGCAGCGACTCGAATCAACATCTCGGCTCGAGCCGATGCATTTTACTAATGGTTATAATTGTAACAGATGTGACAACAGCTTAACAGAGATCTTGATACGTGCCGGCAACTGTGCCTTACTGGTGTCTGCGCTCACGCATCACGTATTCACGTATGAATCGCCGTTCGTGGTGTGATATTATAACTTGCATTTACCGACTGATTTGTAGTGTCATCGACTCTGACGGTAACTTGGTCAAATTCACTACAATGTACCATAAACGCCCCCGACGAAAATTCAGTGAACTATTCTTACGTCCGAAGCGTGCAAATCGTATTTAAGGTTCAACGCCTTCCAGAAGTGATAAATTGTGAAAAATCGAATTTCTGTGATATTCTGCTAGTTCAAGGAAAGGCTGGTTTACGCGATATCGGTGAATAAACCATTAAATCATTCAATATTTGCTATATGTGACATGCAACGACAGTCGCCAGCCATCTTGTTTGCTACATCGATGTAATGTCTCTGTCTCAACACAGAGACATTACAGTTTCAAACATTCCATTTTCTCAACGAATAGTGTTTATTGACGTTCAAACGGATATACCAATCCTGTGGTGAAGTCTACCCGTGGGTACTGTACCGGCAAAAATTTCATTTATGCAATTATCGAGAAATAGGACCTTAAATACGAAATCGAGTGTCTCTCTCGCGCATGTCGTATACGTGCATGGTTTTCGTTGTTGTGTGAGTGCACGCACCAGGTCATGGCAGACGGAGTCGGGGCCCTTAAATCATACGCTTAAAATTTTGATGTGTATCATGTTACATATTGTACATACATATGTATATATAGATATATGTAATGTATAATAATCTTTTCTGAAATACTTTTCAATTAAATTTACATTTAGACGTCTAACGTCAACGTCTACCAAAATATATTTAGTACAAATAACGGAGCGAGTACACTTTATATTCGTTATACGTATAATTACAATAATAAGCTAAGGAAAATAGAAGTAATAGACATCCAATTACATTTCACCTTTTGCACTGCATTTTTTGTATCTATCAATTACAGAAGCATTCCACGTTTAGAGCTTTAAGATTGCCACGTTACGGCTTATCGCTCCAATAAGTAGTATGATCGTGCCATTAATGTTGCACTAGTGTACCGTACTCCACAGTTATGGTGCACGAATTTGTATCTACGGCACAATGCAATAGACAGTAACGCGTTAAACGCGTTGCAATAAATTTGTGCGCCAGATAAATCTTCGTGGAATTTATTTTATTCTGCGTTATCCATATAGTACGAGAAAGAAACGTACTATAAAGGTTAGATACATCGGAGTAGAACGTTCAGTTGCGAACCAATGCAAGTGCCGTAAAATAGCTATCTAGATTTACTTGCAGGCAGTTAAGGCCGAACGCAGAATGGATAATAGTAAAGTGGATGAAGAGAATCAACGTAATATTAATGACGGGGACTGGATTTGCCCCGATTCCCAGTATGTAACTCTTATAGAAACAACGTTGGCTTATATGAAATTAGCTTTACGCTTTGTACTCGAATTTTATACACAATCGTAACATTTACTGTCCACCGAGCATAGTATTATTTCTGCTACCGCTACGATCTTGAATGATATTTATTTCAACTGGAAACGCAATTGGCTAGCAGTATTGGCTGAATAATAAATAAATGGAGTATGTAGCAGTATTATTTGTCGGAGTGAAAATGTTAATTGTAGTCAGGACAAATTGGCCAGTATTGTATTTGTCTGGATGTTAATAATACTGTATCTACGGTGGACTGTCAAATAATGAGAGAAATCTAGATTATTCTTTTACTGTACAATATAATGTAATTATTTAGCTTTTAAGATAATCTGTATCAGTTTGCTAAACTTTGGTATCTCAATTATTGTTTGATGAATTAATCTTTCAGATGTGGCAATGTAAATTTTGCAAGAAGAAATTCTTGTAATCGATGCGGGAAAGGTAATTAGCAATACACATGGTAATGTATAAAATGATTTTTCCGTAACTCTGCTGATAATAATATTTCAGTCATTGAACATTCCTTAACGAAACATATGTCCGTACAGATAGAGGAGAATGCCCTAAGAAAAAGAAGCTAGGACAAGAAATTGGCAAAGCGGCCGCAGAAAAAAGTAGAGGATTATTCAGGTAGATGGTTGGATCGGAGCTGAATATAAGTACAACACAAAAAAAAAAAGAAACATTCTAAAAGAAAAGATATACTACTTGACATTACTATTACAATTGTAATTTTACGAATACTTTTATTTATACGAGTAGTATTATAATTCTCATAGTATACAGAGTTGTACAATGCATCTATGCGTGTATCACCTTTCAACTTTCTATGAACTTATTTTTTGTCCAATATTTACAAGAAAGAAATACTATAGATAGATGAACAAGAGGACAAGTAAACGACCATGTACTATGGATATTTCTATGTTTCAGCGCTGACGATTGGCAGTGTAGTAAGTGTGGAAACGTGAACTGGGCCCGAAGACAACAGTGCAACATGTGTAACGCGCCAAAGTTTGGTGAAATCGAGGAACGTACAGGATACGGTGGAGGATACAACGACCGAGGAGTGGTCGAGTACAAAGAAAGGAGAGACGACGATGACGAATACGACGAATTCGGGCGTCGCAAAAAGAAACGAAGGATTGAGAATCGTTCGGACGATGATTCCAAAGACTCTAGGTATAGCAGTCCACCGCGTAACAAGTCGAAAGATGAAGAAAGACATGCAATAGCGGATCAAGTACAACAAAATGTAATTTAAGCGTATTCTATTCCACTGACAATGTTGTACGGCGCTATCGATTGTAAATGTTTAAACGTGCTTGAAATTTTAGGACGGAGACGAAGATGAGGAAGACGATGAAGAGGACGGCGACCTATCCAAATACGATCTTAGCGAGTGGGACGATTTCGCAGTTAAGAAAAAGTAAATTTTCACATGAATACTTCCTCTCTGACGAGTATTTCACGCGTCACTAATTTTCAGTACAAATGGGAGCACTGCGTCTTCGGAAGAGCAACAATCAAGGTAATGTAATCGTTGGTGAAACTTTCTATGTGAATGTCAATAATAATTTTATTATTCTTAAATAATTTGAGGAAATATAATTATGTTTAGTAAGAAATGTTAACAACAAGCTTTTTCTTTACAAATGGGTAACATTTTTTGTATTCTTTACAGAGACAAAGACGACTGGCGTGATTCGGGAACATCCAGTCAATGAGAAGCTGCGCAGAAGGAAAGGTTTGACTTGGGTTTCGGGTATAGAATTGAGATTGCGTCAATGAATGTTGATCGATGAAATTGCTAAACGACACCTTTGCCTAATGTCTTTGGAAACAGTATCATAGTATCCGCATCATGATTGTGAACAAGTGATTTCAAATTATAATGGCATGGACCAAAGGATAATTTAGATTTAGCAAATCTGAAGTAATCAAAACGCAATACTCGTTAAATAAATGATTTTTTACAGGTTGACTGGAAAATCCCAAGAGCGATCAATTGCTCGAAAACTAAGAGATATACACAACGCAACAAATTTAGTGATTAGTGAGCACCTTTGGATAAAGTGATGGACAATATACAACTTATTGCAAAGGGAATCGATTAACAATAAGCTTTACATTTTGTGACTGAACTCATAGCTTCGTTGATTCTGGATGGAGAGTGAAATGTAGGTTACCTATTTGCGCAATATTTGTATTAAATATTGCATAGTAATTGCGAACACACTTGGCGCAGGTAGAATATTTCCCTAGTAAACGAAAATCACCCACGAAAAAAAGAAAAGGAAAACAAAATGATACCTGCTATTCTGATACAAATTTATAGGTGGTGTATGTTACGCGATTCGTTGTAAAAGTTCTGAATTGGGTATCTCGTAGATGAAATATTATTTATTAACTCAAAGTATTAAGCCCTCGAGAATGCTTCGCAGCATCGTGTCGCAGTTAAAAAGTTTTCTATTTACGTTATCACAATGTTCACGTAGCTACGCCACGATACGCTTAAATCGTTTTCAAGCTGCTTCGAAAAATTTTTGTTCAGTTTCTTTTTCTCTTTTTTTTCGCCACACTCTTTAAATCTCTCGCTCTGACTTTCACTCTCCTTCTTTCTCTCTTTTTCTCTTTTACACGCATAACACCTAACGATTAAATAAACGTAATGTAGTATTAAAGAATCATTCCCTAATGAATATAGTATGTATTGATGTCTTCGTAACGAAGAGAAAAAGGATACATTTTCTTGCTTTGACTATCACAGATCCGTATAAGCTGGAAGCAGCCTGCTTTTTAAATCGAAATAAAAATCATGACACGAGGTCGACATATCCGAAAATCCCCGTTCTCGTTGTCGATAGGCGAAAGAAAAACTAAAATCATGGTAACAGAAACTCTAATGCCTGCTGTCAGATAACTATAAAACTCATTATCGATCAATTCTGATACTGACTTCTTGTAAATATCTTTATTTTTCATTTATAATAAAAATCATTCATCAACAACATAATTGTTCTTAGTCAATTATTCTTTTTTTCTTATATCATTAAACTACGTGGGGTCATGATTATGCACAGTGTTGGTCACGGGGGGGAGGGGGGGAAATTGGTGAAGGGAATAAAAGGGACGGGCGATACTGTTTTAAGGAGTATGTTGCAACAGGTATATATATCGTATATGTACAATTATGAATTTGAGCTTGCTTGACTGCGTTTTTTTTTTTAAAGTATTTAGTGATAAAAAGGAAGGATGAATAGTTCACCGGCGTATCTTCTTGTTGTTTCGTTCGAATACTCCGTTTGCTCTCGGACAATTACTTTATCACGAGCAATTGTTCGAATACAGGAAGAGGAGACGCATTTGCATATATCCATCTTTGCCATCTCATTTGTTTCACGGTTCTTTCATTCATTATTATTTTTTTGTTCCTGCTCCACGCGAAAACTCTAGCAACGATCATCGTATATTCCGATCGACGAAATAACGATTACTACGAAGAAATCCGATTTTACATTATTATTTACAAGACCGCGTAACGCTACGCGACGTTCGTAATATGTTTCCAATTTACAAAGAGAGAATTCTGTTGCGAAAACGATATTTTTCTAAGACTGATGGAACAGATTTTCGGAGACGCGAAAGACATTAAAGTACTTTAATGTCGTGATTTTAAGAATAAAACGCTTATCGATATAACACATACATAAACAACACCGTAAATAAAGAATTGAACGAGAAGTCTCGTTGCACGCCAGTCGTGATAAACCATTTCGCGCAAATGGTATACCGTTTTAATTATTCTGGATAATTATTCATCACATCAACATTAGAACCTTAACAAATTTGACTTCTTTGTCCTTTACAAGATCGCGCGATAATTTATAAAGTTTTACATTCTCTCAGAAAACGTGTGAGTGATTGAGTTTGTGTGCATGTATGTGTGTGTATGTATGTTTGCATATGCATGAGTGTCCGTGTCTGCATTCGTATTCCCGATCAATCAGGATTGTCCCCCGGTTTAATAAACGCAATTATCGAAAAGGACACAGAAAGGCCACCACGATCGTAAAACATCGCCGCCACGACGTCTCGATCATACAGACAGATTTTATTTCGGCATGAAAAACTGCTGATGTGAATGCGAGTTCGGCGGAGGATGTAAGTTAGGATGTGGTGGCCCGCTACCCCTTGTCCCAGTGGCGTACAATTGTTGCTGGAAGTTATGGAATTGTTGAGCATAATTCGGATCCGACATACTAGGTCCACTACCAACGAACGGGCTGTTTTTGAAATTACTAGTAGCACCACCCATACTCGGAGGTAATGGTTGTGTCGCATCAGGTGGAGGCCCTAATCCCATCGGGCTACCTTTGCTGCCAGATACATACATGCCAGGATTGGGTTGATTGGGAACTTGTGATACCATGTCAGGTGGGAAGACTTTGTCCGGATCCATTGAACCGCCTGGAAAGACGCCACCACCAACCATGTGTTGCATACGCATTAGATTAGGCTGAGGTCTCATATTCGCGACAGGTCTCATGGAAGGATGTACACCAACTGATGTGTTCATCGATTGTCCATCCATTCTCGGAGAGCCACCCATGCCAGGAAGTCCACCACTCATGGTTGACGGCATACCACTATGCGGGCCCATACTGTTTGGTACACAACCGTTCGGGAAGTACTGTAGATTTACAGACGGTGTACCCATCTTTGATTCTAAATTAGATAAGGGATTTGTGAATCGTTGAAGGAAGTCCAAGCTTGGCGGCCCTCTAGGCGTGTGACCAACATTGGGCCTTGCCGGTAAATATTGTATCGTATTAGGAGCACTAGGTTTCACTTGAACGTTCGCTCCGTTGTAAGGGCTGGGACCAGTTACGTGACCGGTCATTAATCTTGGCGGTGGAGCATGAGGATCGCCACCAGGATACCCGCTACCTGCGTTAACCGAATGGCTGCTCATCATCCCGTGGCCCATAATAGGGTGCACCATTTTGCTAGGTACACCAGGACTTCCTGTGTGCGAAGTTGTTGGACTATAACTTGTCGGTGGTCCCGCAAGACCCATACACATTCCCCCTACATCGCCTGGTTCACTCGTGGGCCCACCCATGTGACAACTGCCGTTCATTTCACCGCCCATTTGCATCATATGCATACCGTGTGGATTACCGAACTGCATCATTCCAGTATTACCGGTGTGGATAGGTCCTTCATTACCCAATGAATTACTAGCTGCCGTATTAGTAAGTTGCTGGCTCATCTGAGCCAAGGAAGTTATGGGATCGAAGTGATTTGTACTCATAGCGGTTAGACTACCGAGTCGACCTCCGATATTGTTTGGATTAAGAGGCACATTGTCTGAAGGTTGACTCACATTTATAGACGGTCTTCCGCAAGGGAAGGGGGCCCCTGGGCCACCTAAGGGAGGTCCAACTGTATTGTTTCCAGCATTACTTTGATTGACAACTGTAGGCTGCTGTTGTTGCTGTGGCTGTTGTTGGTGCTGTTGCTGCTGTTGTTGCTGCTGCTGCTGCTGTTGTTGTTGTTGTTGTTGTTGTTGTTGCTGCTGCTGCTGCTGTTGTTGTTGTTGTTGTTGCTGCTGCTGCTGCTGTTGTTGGTGCTGCTGTTGTTGCTGCTGCTGCTGCTGTTGTTGCTGCTGCTGCTGTTGTTGCTGCTGCTGTTGTGACTGAGTATCTTTCGCTGATGGCGGAGATGTATCAGGTTTTGTAGTAGGTGACGCCGGTACTGTTCTTGGAGGACCCATGCCCATACTATCTGGTATATTTGTATTGTGCGGCGCTGGGCTACTTTGTGCACTTGCGCTTGATTTGTTTCCAGCTTTTCCAGGATCAACTGGAGTATGTGGGGCACCATTACCTGGCGTGTGCGGAGTATGTGGAGTATGTGGACTGTGTAAGGAGCCTCCAAAGCCGCGGTTCATGCTGTCCATCTGGACTGGACTTGCACCCTCGGATCTGGCAGGAAACTGACTACTGCTGTCCAAACTTCCTGGCAAAATTCTGTTCGACATCTCTGAATTGTTGACCGTGTTTCTAAATACAAAAAATCAGAAAATTTATATATTTATGTATATGTTTGATAATTAGAAACGACAGAATAGTTACTAGCAAACAGGAAACTTTACTCATTTGTAAACTGGAATTATTAAAATTACTGAGTACACTTACGTATTTAAATTGCCATCCTTCAGACTTGTATTTGGTTGTTTCTGTATAGTCAACTCCTGTCCCTCGAAGGTGTTAAGGTACTGAATCTGTTGAGGACTCGGCACCGGCATCAGGTTCGCTTCCTTAACACCCGCAGCATTCACCGCTCCTGTGTGTTGCTGCTTTTGCTGGGCTAAGGATTGCAGCGTGCGGCAAAACATACCATCCACTATGTTGTAACACATAACATAATCAACCCACCGCGTAATATTCGAGCAGTGAACTTTTTAAATATTTTACGTAATAATAATTAGAGTGATCATTGTTACTCGGTTGTTGCATTAAGATCCTTCGAATGCGATTTAATGTAAAATATTATATAAGATATGAAACAACATGTACGGGCACAATATAAACGAATATAAGAATAAAATAAATTACTTTATTTGCGGCCTTACCATTTGGAGGCTGACTGGTTGGGAAGTCCAAAGACGAATCTTTTTGGGCGGTCGTCCCACTAGGGCTAAGCGTCGAGATATGTGAGTGAGAAACGGGCGTTCCTGGATTGCTGTGATTAAGTCTCGTCGTTGATACGGCTGTTGCATTTCCAACCGATGGATTTGGAGAATCTTGACTGGTCGGACTTTGTCCTGGGAGATGGCTCGTCCTTTGATTGCTAAGTTGGAACTGTCTGTTGCAGTCGGCCGGTGAATTTAGAGCGGAACTCGCACGAGGTGACGGTAGCGATAAATTACTAGTCGGATTGTTAGGCGACGAAGGATTTGGACTTTGTATCGCAATTGGCACACTCGCGGATCGTGTTGTTTGATGATACGGAGGTGGTGGTCCTTGGCTGCGCGGCACACCTACCATATTAGCACCACGTAGTGGAACTCCAGTTCCAGGACTTCCAACACTGGCCTATAAAATAAACCAGCATATTATAATATAGTTCCACCTTGCGTCCAAAATATATCCTTTCGATTCTTCGCGCTGTTCTACCTTATTTTTCCCATCGAGAAACTGATGCTGCAGCTTATGCCAATCCATTGTAGGAGGACATTGGGTCGGTACAACCGAAGGAACGTTCGTTGGAGGACACGTCGATACCGCTGTTGCTTGTGCCCCGTCTAGAGTATTAGCAGGTTCGTCTTTATGTTCGGGAAACAACATCATTTGCATTTTCCTTATAGTCGCTAATTGAACTTCTCGATGCTGCCTTTGTTGTGGGGTTAAATTTTCGTCTGGAACTTTCACACCCTGCAGTGATGGCTGTAAACCGCCTGGACCTGGACTGGTTGTACCTCCTAATAAATTGGGACTATGGCCCATTGTAGTACTATTAGGAGGTTGCGGATTTGCTGTAATAAAAGGTATGCTTCTAATGGCATAAAGTGTACACAAGAGGGTACTTGTGGAAAGAAAAAAAAGGAAAAAAAAAAGAAAAAGAAAATTCGAAACGTTTTCGACTACAGTATTAACCCATTGTCGCAAACGACGGCTATGGCCGCAATTTAAGCCGTCCAACTAAAAGTGTGCGGCAATGAGTTAGATACAGATGAAACTACATATTACCTGAATTACCGGGCGAGTTTGGTACAAGGCAAGGCACGTCTATATTTGCATCGTCCAATGATGGTTCTGAATTACCAAGCGTATTACCACCATTCAAGTTCCTTAGATTAGGTTGTTCATTCCAAAATGGAGGAGCATTAGGGTCGAGAGCCGGAAGGTCGGGAGGTTGTTCAGTTTGAAACGCATTGTTCGTACCTCCTTGATGACCTTTCTGTTTCATCATTGCAAGATTGTTTAACCATTGCGCAGGGTTTTGACGAAACTGGTTTACTTTGTTCGGATGCTTCTGAAATAACAGTGTTTCAATTAGCAAATAATAGTGCAATTTAATACTTCCTTATTGTAAACAGTAATACATACCTCTAAATACTTCTTAGTACCGGGCTGTGCGCAATGGTAAGCAATAATCGATGGATATTGCCCCTGTAAAACGGCGTCCGCGCCTTTATTTGCTAATATTGTAGAAAATACAAAAATTTGACTCTGTTGTTGCATATACTGAGCTTCACCGCTTCCTGTACTAGTTCCCATTTGCTTTCCAAGAACATTACTAACTAATGGTTGTATACCGTCCGCAGTAATCACATTACCACTGCAATCTGTAAGGAAACAAGTGAAACGAATACAATATACACGCGAGAGGGATTGAAAATACAAAGAATGTACATATTAATCACGAATGTAAGAAACAAAATATATGTTTACCAGGTATATCATCCGCTGGATTGTTATGATCACCCTCTTGCTTCACTGAGTTTAAAATTGGCTGATTTGCACTACTATTTTGATTCTCTCCTGATAGTGTACCCTCCCCGTTAGACGGGTCCAAACAAGAATCCCTGGGACACTCGGCTGTGTCCTCACCAGTTGTATCATCGTTGTTAGCTCCGGTACCTTCTTCTTTAATCTTCACAGGATCCGTGTCGGGTTCCTCCTTCACAACAGTGGTTGGTACGCAACTTGGTTCGCTGGGCTTCTTTTCTGTTTTCATGTTTGAAGCGTTGCTTGCCGGAGTAATTATCCTGTCAGACCTTGGTCAGTCGAATAAAAATCAAACACATGGCCACAATCGTCCGCAACGTGCGGGGTAACGATGCATTTGGATCCGTAGTAGAGGTTAACAACGATATATCGTTGACCGGAACCGTGCGAACGTGCCCTTAAAAAACGATGTACAACATCACTCTCGAGGAAGGCATGTTCCGTAGATCTGTTATTTTCCCCGATGATAAATGTTCTGGTGACCGTCGGTTCAGCGCGTTTTCAGTCATTTAATTAGCTAACCGCAGAATCGGATTCCTACGCATGGAGGAATCTCGGTTGTCAGCGGCCGACTGAATGCAGGAATACGAAAGTTAGAGACCAATACCACGAAGGTATCGGGACGAAGAAAATATCTAAATGTCACCCTCGTCTCCGCAGCGAGTACATAGCGTACCTCCGTCCCTAATGTCGCACGGAACACCACGTTGCAACCGCGATAGACGTATCCAAAACATAGAATGGGGGCCAATGCACGCTGCACTCAAATTTCCTTGCCATTCGCGAGCATTGTTCTCCAACTTTATTTGTCACTTCATGGTCGCTTTGATTATTTATTTCTTTTACGCACGGCTGCCAACTGCCCGTCGAAAGTTAGACATCGTTTTAACGCGCCTCTGAGAAGGAAGCGTTCATGCCTTTCCGATAAATAGAAAAAGATGGAAAGAGCGCACCAGGCGTACTTGACTCGTTCCTTACACTTGATCGCCTGCAGGGTTACTATTTTGGTCTTTCTTTGCTTGTATTTTCACCATTCTTTCGCTGCTTTAGCGTGAGTATTCGTACTCGACCGCGTACCTTTATGTATTCTTTTGGCCAAAAGCGTACTTTTATTCCGGAGGGTATCTCCCTAGACAGAGAGAGAGAGTGTCTGCATTTATTTAACGCAGAATCAAAACTCTGTAAAATTAAATTTGGAATATGCGAGAGATCAGGGACGGGTCGAGTGATTGTGGTGCCTGTAGTCTTTAACTTTCCTTACTTTTTTTTACTGCATGCATAACGTACAGTTCCCATATAAGGATATTCTTTCCGTGGCGGTATTTTTCAAATGCAAAAGAACGCTGGGAAAAAATGGGCTAGTAGGGGCGTATACGTTTTCCTGTACGAATCATTGAATCATGTATAAATTACGGATGAATTGTGTAATCATTGGTTAAAATGTAACGCGATGCAAAAAGTCTGAAGTCCCGTATTGTTTTGTATTTATACGATTCATTTAGAATATAAATCAAATGTAAGTGCTTTATTCATGTATTCGAATGTGCGATGTTATGTATTATTTAATGATTAACTAACTGTGTACGTATGCCTTAATGGGCCATTATTCATTTTCTTTCATTATTGCTTAATTGTTTTACAACAGCTTGTTTTTAAGTTATAACCAGTATAGCTTAAACCGCAACACATTCGTACCGTTGAAAAGATTAAGGGAAACAAATATAACCTAAGACTTCTTATTTTAATCTTTCCTTTTCGTCACATCGATCAATTATTATCTAAATATTGCGTGTATCAATCGAATAAATAATATTCAATACCTGGGGACTATATTTTAAATGTAAACAAAAAAAGATCCATGTACAACTACTTTGTACTTTGCAGATTGAAATAAATTGGAAAGAACAATGTCACAATTGGAGCTAGATCCTCAATTTACGCAAGGTTTACACCTTCTCCACTCCTCTAATAAAGATTCAGCGGAGCAATTGCGAGCACTACTGGATGAAGCGATCAAACAAAAGTACGGGCCTTCAAAGATGTTATCGAATGTGTTACACAAAAAGGTAATTAGACGGCGATTAGTTTGCAGTGAACATTTTAAGGGGATACCGAGAAATACAATTTGAATGAATGTGATCCTTATTAATTAAGATATTATACTTACAGAGTTAGTTCTGATATCAGGGCGCTCGTGAAGCATAGGAGATTTCATTCACGTAAAAAGATATCCAATATTTGGTCCCTCTGTACGCAACCATCATTGTTATTTATTTTCTGAACATGTATTCCCTGGATTTTCTGTTTTTAGTACATGATGGAGGAACCAGTTCTGAGCGACCATAGCAGCAGCAGCAGTAGCAAAAAGAGTAAAAGCTCGTCTTCTTCGAAGCATTCAAGCAAATCGAGCAAAAACAGCTCACCCGTGAATTTACCAACACGCGACACACCACCTGATATCATTCAGACCGATAATACTCTAGCGCTAGAAATATTGGAGGACGACTTAACTTGTGTTACTTGCAAAGGAATGGACGTTGGGGTGAGAAACAGGCTGGTCGAATGTTTAGATTGCCACTCCTTGTACCATCAGGAGTGCCATGTTCCACATATCTTGGACTCCCAAATAGATGTTCCAGGGTTGGTGTGGTACTGCTCCAATTGTTCAAAATCTCAGGTGTGTGTATTCACTCGCATTATAATTTCATGCAATTGTTTTTTCTTCAAAGTATTCTTATAATTCGTGCTGAAAAATCACAGTACTATAGAAACTATAAGACGATAATAAATTATCCATTTAATACAGGCCTCAAAAGAAAGGACCTCACCAAAAACAGTGATAGAAAACAAGTCGAAGGAACAGAAGAAATCTAACTCAAGTAAGTTGTATCCGATCTTTAGCAGATAAACCTGCTTGAGCAAAAAGTTAGAAATCATTTGCCATTTGTTTGTGTAGGTGGTGGAAGTAAAGTAACGCCAAATATTCACATTATAAGCGCAGATAGACGATTAAAGGATATGATGAAGAAGGCTAAGCAAGACAAGCGAAGCACAAACTCCACTCAAAATTCGAAGAATTCTTCATCCGGTGCACCAGCATTGTCTTCAACAAAATCTCAGGAAAAATCATTAATGTACAAAATAAAATCAGGCGTAGAATGAAAGTTCCCGCGTATAAATATTGCGAAAATATTTTATAACACAGAAAGGACTCGAACAAATTTTATAATTGCGACTCTACGACACCGTTAGCCAATCGAATAATAGTCACGATTAATGTTCATGACTTCTGATAGTAAAAAAACAATGTGTGTTTTTTTCCAAACAGAACATCATATTTGTATACCAACAGAGGTGCGCAATTTTGCGCTGAACGTAAAATTTTTACTTTTTACATTGTTATACTTTTATCAGATAGTCGAAGAATTTTTTAATTTAATTTGTTACGAATATTGTGTAATGTAATTTCATATTGTAATGTTTAACTGGGAAGAAAGGGAGTCATTTTTTGTACATATGTAAACTGATCTAAATATACAGATATAAATGTGAAAATTAATTGTTTGATATGCCTCAACCGAAAAAAAAAATCGAACCGAGACAAGTACTTTAAAAATTGCGATACCAATCACGGGCGTGCCGAAAGAAATCTTACGAATATCGATATCATTTATAATACCAATATATTTTTGCAATTTTTCAAATGCTTATTTGTTTGTCCCTACGTCCCATTGAAAATTTGGCAAGAGTCATTTCGTTCTCATGTGTTACTTAAAACCTACTTATATGCGAGATGGGGGGTTGAAACCTATTTACATAGGGCTTGTCGGGGTTGCATCTACAGGCGTACGTCGATAGATACACACTCCCACATCCAAAAAAGACACACGCAGTAAAGCAATACCATTCATACACACTGCACCCGTCGTTTAAGTTATACACGCGTTACGTGCATATCCGCTATACAACGAGAAAAGTAACATTCATAAATTCATGCGAATGAAAACGAGTCCGTTTTACATTTTTCTTTTTTTTGTTTCATACAACTTTCCCGAGGTCGAATACATTTAAGTTATTCTTACAGGGAACAATCATCCCCCCCATCCTTTTTCCGAAGCTTAACAAAGAATAATCTTAAACTCGACATGACGTTTGGATTTGTCTATTCTACGAAGCATGACATTACTAATCGACTCGTAAACCGCTGAACATTTCTCAATTAATTACAATACAGTACATACGTTGAATGCAAAATTGACAAGCTTTTCAGATGGATGGAGTCAACTGTCGATCGTCCAAATTATCGAGAAATTCTGCTGTACCACAAACATTCCTCGGCATCATTTCTAAATGACAATATACTTTTTCAAGTATTGAATTAGCCATTCAATTTCCTCTTCCCATATCCATTTTAACTATTAACAAACAACAAAACATCTGAAATACTAAATACTAAGCGTCCTGTATCAATTGTATCACAAGCGTCTAAGTTTTTAAACATCTGCGTAAACTATTCGTGTAGTTGCCAATGATATTTCCGATGTCTTTCGAAATGATTCCTTCTCTTTAAATATAATTCCTCACGAGCATCTGCACGTAATTGCATAATGTTTAGCGATACAGCGAAATTTCATTGAAATTTGCATGTGCGCAATATACATTAATGTGTAGCATATTACACGGCCTTCCATCGAATTGCGCCCGAACGTATGGTGTATCTCACGTACCGTACAAGATATTCTATGTATATGCACTTCTGAAAATGAATGACCATTAAAGATGTACCACATACTTGTCAGGAATCCTTTAGCTTCAGATAATAGAGACCAGACGTATGTATATTACGAATATGCGTGCAAGTTATGTTAGCTACGTTAATCTGTCCTATGTGAAATGATACAAATTTTAATATTCCGTGTGTCCTTATATAAGACACTGATCCTCACATTGTGGACATTACATAACATTATCGAATTATGAACGAATCTCTCTAAGCTTGTAAAAAGTTCAAGTTAATTTTACAATTCCAACAGCTCCGTTACTATACTTTGTTTTTTGTTTTTTTTTTACTAACATTTACGTGGTTTAATAATATAAAAATATCGATATTAGTAATAATATTAATATAAATAATACCTTATGGAATATGTACAATCAGAAACGTATCATCCACAATTCAAGGATTGGACATATATCTGTACAATTATACGCACACCTTTAACAACTTATTTGACTAAAACTCAAGCTATCGTCCATTGTCGCTCTCTATAACATAACATTAATTTAATGTGAGATTACTTTAAGGACATGTAACTAATCTCTGGATTAAATAGTATTCATACAAAAAGGGAACAATTACACGTAGCTATGTTTATACAATATAACAATTGGTAAAATAAATTTTCACCGTAATTTCGAAGAACACTTACTAGTGAGTCATTAATTTTGTTACTTGGACAATTGATTTAACAATGTTACAATTTCTGACGCATTCGTGTATGAATACTATTTTTCTATCCAAAGTTTCGAGAGAAAACACTTAACATTTATGTAATAAAATTAAGCTTTGCATGTAGTATTACGAACAGCAAGTTTCAATCTATTGTATTTCATTGTAAATAGTTTGTTCAATAGTGACAGTAGTGACTTAATTATGGAATTGCAAAGAATGTTTGATATCATTACTATTAAATATATATAACACAGAGCTTGCTCAATATTTCAATATAACATAATTATCTGTGCTAAAAGAGTTAGCTTATTCAATAATTCAATTGAATATTATAATAAATCATGTTTGATTTTAATCTCAAATTAATTTTACAATATCATTTTGGAAGACTACATCCAATATTTCGATATATGGAAAATGAATACAAATACTATTCACAAATTTATTGGAAAATATAATTGTTTGCATAAACAAGACTTCGTAATTGTTGGAAAGACATGTACGTTCTGAATTTGCCTATGTAATTGAGCATGCATTTGCCTTACATAGAAAATAGTGGAATTATACGTATGGCTAATATATTTGTAAATACGTTTAGTATTTTCATTTCTTTTTTTACACATTGATACTCTTTTTTTTATACAAGAACGAGTATTTTATTTCAAGTATGGCTGGATAGAGCATAATATCTTGGTATGAAAAAACTCCCCTTTTGTTGGAACATTTATAAAAATCAATTCAAAAAAGTTGAATACTACGAAACAAAATGATCGCTATATTCTTCGCTATAAGTTCAGTACGCGAATAAAATATTTTCAACAAAGTAATTGGCAAAGTAGTCCCCCTAGACTTACAGTACGCGAATCATTAATTCAATATACAAGAAAATTGGTCTTAACCCCTTAAGAGATGGCAATTTAAATACATATAAAATTGTGTGTCTAGAACGATACGAAAAAAAAGAAACTGACAACAGAAAAAATTTACAAATAATTAAAGTTACTCGATACTTTAAATTTCATTGTCCATTCCGTTATCATTTATCCCATGTCTCCAATGACCATATTGCATAGAATGGTCACTGGAAACATCCGATCTACACTAAACTAAATTATTACGCAATTTTAATGCGTAACATTTGCACAATTCTTAAATGTTCTGCCTCTTGTTTTACATGGACGAGAAACTTCAGAAATCGGCCTAATATTTTAAGAAGTATGTGGCACGCGTGTTAACATATATTAAAAAAAAATTATATTAGTCGTCTCATCACGCATGCACATGACGAATGATGATACGTTAAATCGCATAGGACAGATTGACGTATCATTTTCTGTATAGATAATTCGTTCGTCGGAATATAAATAAATACAATACATATAATAGAGAGATACATAGGTTTATGGTCATCGTTGGGAAAGCTGGGGGCCTGTAGAATGGATGAAATACACGAGAGTGTTAATTAAGTACAAGTGTGAGCTTGAACCCCAGTTTTCCATGACCTACCATTGACGAAATTGTCAAATAATCATCTTCGCGGTTCAATTGAACATTAAGTAGGTCTGTACATGTGTGTAACAGTTTGTAAAAGCGCATGGAGAAAAATTGGCAGTGCGCTGTGGGCAGTGAATTTAATTGTTAGATACATACATGTCGGAATAATCAATAGAAACAAGGACAATTAAATGCTTCCTTAAAACAAAAATGCAATTGTCAAACTGAGACAGTCTTATGTGAACTAAAATGGCGATGTAAATCCCAGAGAAAATATTGTTCATCGTGTGTGTTTGTCCAATTTTTCGTTTTCCATTTGTTTAACCGCGATATTATTGACGAATTTGCGATAAACTTCAAACACCTAACGGGCCGGCAAAAATGCAACCAGAAATGTACAAAACTTTGTTCCTATCGCTTTTTCTTCTTTTCCCCCTTGTGTTTCTTTTAACTCCCTCGCGAAAAAGTCTACAAATTTCCTCTCCATTATGGAGTATAAAAGATCCTCTTTGCTTCTTTCACCTCTTACGGGTTTTACGTTTAACAATATACGACGATAACTATTGTTGAATGGACAATTAATCGATAATCGTACCTATATATATCTATATAGATAATAATACAACTTAATCATAGTAAGAGCAATATAATACGTATAATATAGCTCCCGTAATAGTCGTAAAATCATTATAGTATGATCCACATAATGGCCTTATAGATCATAGCAACAGTCATACTTATATACGCGCAATTGTGTAAAGCAAATAAAAAATGGACTCCAAAATAAAAAGAAGAAAAAATATCTAGAAAAAAAGTACCGGAAAAATTTCTTTTTTTTTACGTACAGAGTATACGTAGATAGGCCTAGAGTAGTCCGAGCTGCTCTCGTAATCCTTAATTTTTCAATTAATTTCTTTTTTTAACATTATTTTAATTGCCTTAATTTAATATCGTTTCTTAATATCTTTTACACTCCCTCTCATTCACTTTTTTTCGCTCGCTCGATCTCTCTCTCTCTCCTTTTTTCAAAGGGTTCTTCACCCACAACTTATAATACATATATAGACCCTCTCTAACTAGCTCACTACAATCCGTGGAGGTGTATGTTGTGTGACCTTTGCTTTATATATTTTTTCATGTATATATATATAATATATAACATATTAATAATTATATATCGTAATGAAGATAGTAGGCATAGCCACTCGTGCTCGGATCACAGACTACTTGCTGCCGTACTGTCTCTGTACAGACAGTCTGGTGGACACTATGGCTTCGTTACTCACTTAACTTTTACACACACATTATCCCTCTCGTGTTATGTATGTGTTTTCCGTACTTACGTATACACGTATAGACATTCGGCCAACAATGAAATTGAAATTATTTACTTTTGTTAAGAAGTCATTTTGCACGAATTCCATACCTTCAAATCCTTAAACGCGTACGCGGCTCAATATTAAACTACATCACCGAAGTATATACCTCTCCGATCGTGCGATAAATAATTATATATCTTACTAACTGGAGATTCCACCGATTGCATTGAGATTCGAACAAGTATTTCTTTTCCGTCGTTTTCTTATCATTTCTTACAAATATATATATACATATACAATATATAAATATATATATATTGTATACTATATGCATATATATTTATAGATGTATATACGTATAGTAAAATAAAAGAAATATACAGTATTAATAAAAACAGATCAGGTTTACGAGTTAAAATCGCCGTTATCCTTTTCCCACTTTTTTGCTAATATCTGTACGTGTGCACGAGCGTATTTCGATACGGCCATGACATAGAGACGCAAATACTACAACCAGGATTAAGTAATCCTGAAAAACTATCGCCTGACTAGCCTTAACGAAATCGCACGCATTTACGGCATTGTTATTCACACGGTGTGTAGATTTGTACATATGTAACGAGGTCTATCTGATGCATGAAATGGAGGCACTAGTCAGTGTTTCTGGAGAGATTGACGGGTCCTGGGATGGCAATGAGGAGGTTGTGTCAGCAGGCACTGGTTTCCTCTCCTTCGAGCGTGCACGCAACATTTTCTAGCCTGTGTGCTAGGTGTAATTTGCGACAGCCCGCGTCTGTCTCCAAGGCCTCTAGGATCTATTATAATATCACATTAATTAGTTAATCAATAAAACAAAATTCAGTAACAAGAATCTCTACCTCAATATGTAAAAAAAAAATAGTAACAAAGTAGCTACTATCGAGATGCTACTTACTTGTTCATAATACTTGCTGACATAGATGTAAAGTTCTTTCAGTGCTGCAATTACATCAAATTCATTCGCGTGTGATGCACTCAGCTGTTGCATGGCACTAGACATTTCTTGATCAGTGATTTGCGGCAGTCTTTGTACATCAGTATAAAAACGACCCACTTTCTCTCGGTAGTGCGGTATATCCTTGGCAAAGAGCAACTTGTTCGAGGGTGAATCCTTCCCTAGCCTGTGCTCCGTCATCGAACAGGAGTCCATAAACGTTTGAGCTATCACGGACAGACTCGAGTCTACGGTCGTGGATTTATTAATATCGAACATGAAGTCTGGATTCTTAATAAAGTTCACCCAAAATCTAAGCGGCAAGCTGTTCGATTTCCATGCGTGCGGCACTTCAGGATCGAGAATTCCATGCTGCTTCGAGGCCTCATCCAAGAGATCGAACAGCCATTTTACAGCACTGGGCAACGTTTCGTTCGCGGTTAATATCGTGTTCAAGAAATCGTCGACAAATTTTTGTACCGTACCCTTCGTCGACAGTAATCTCGTTAAAAATATCTCGGGGATGGCTTTGTGTGTTCGTTCAGGATGATGATGCTTGCTCCCGGTGAAACTCATACCCGGTGGGTAATGGCTATCCTCTATAGGCCTCACCAAGTGATATAATCGTTGATTACCTCCGTGACCACTTTCTACATCCCCGTTGGCGGTTATAATCGGTGGGGAGTGCTGTGATTCATAGTATAAACCGCTTACGGGATGATTGTACATTACAGGGCTGATTAAATTGTGATTAGGTGTGGATGGAAGATGCGTGGACGAACAGTGATTCGCGTGTCGGTGCAGATGATGATGATGACCGTGATGATGTATGGACTGTTGTTGATGATGATAATGCGACGGTTTGCAGTTGTGACACGGTGGTTTACACGCGATAGAGAAACCATCGTTCTGTCTAGGAATCAAGGACATCACCGCTGACTCCTTCACACCATAATGTGCCAGCGTATTTATCTTTTTCCATTCGCCGCTACACTTTGTCGTGAGATCCTCGTCCTGGAGTGTCAAATGACCGCCCCTACCGTGCCTCCATTCCAAATCTACTTCGTGAACGGACGGCCTCAGTGAAAAAGGAGTATTCTTGTAGAGAGCATCTAGGATCTTCGATTTCACTTGATTTATAGTATCACAATCTAGCACCTTGCACTGGATCTTCTCATCGAGATCATCCTGGACGACGTGCAAGGTGACGACGCTGTGCTCGATTTGCTCACGGAGCAGCCTTTCCTCCGACAACGAGTATCTGGCATCATGCGTGATTACGTCCACAGGACCTTTTTCTATCTGATGTTTTATTGCTTTGAACAATAAAAATAGAGAGGAACCTGCGTAGTCTTTAAGATAATTGTACATACAAAGCGCCATCCAGTTGGTTAACATTTTTTCAACCACGGATTCGGTTCGCCTCAGCATCAGCTGCGGGTGTTTCGTGTTTACAGCCTTTTCAATGAGTCTTAGTAATAAATTCATGAGTATATCAGTCGCGTACTCCATCTTACCCATCAGCACCACCATGAGTAACGATGCAACGTTCACCTTATCTCTAATGTTAAAGTCTTTCTGAGCCTCTAAAGTATCGATGAACGTTAGTACAAAGTATTTATTATTGATGAGCTGCTCGAACTGGATCATGGCAGCGTCGTAATTCGTGCGAGACACGTTGCTACGCGATCTAGGATCGTTTAATATAGGATGATGCGTGACACCAGGAAAAAATACTTTCATGATGTAATTCTTGTGATCTAGGGTCGGTATGCCGGACGATTCTAAGTCTGCGGTTAAGTCTGTCATATCGGTCTGCAGTTCAGCGAACGCCTGTTTGCATTCCATTCTAACGTTGCTTTCGAGCGTGTCCATTTGTATTTGTATTCGTTTATATTCCCTCTCGGCCTGCGTGCTCTTCCGTCGGTATATTATTAAAACCAGGATAAATAAAAATACGAGGCCAAACGTGCCCGCGGCTATTCCAGCGATGGCCTCGGGCGGAATCGGGTAAGATTTAATTACCTCGTAGCGGAGGAAACCGATGGGGAATCTCAGACTTCGACCTACACGTACCACCACTAAAGGCAGACCGTTCTCTGTTTTAATTCCAAGTTCGTCGGTATCAGCCGGTTGCTGGTCAGGCGGAATACAGACTAACTGCGTCAAAGCGAGGGAAGTTACGTTACACGGTAATGTTCCAACGGTAACATTCACGTCCGACTCGTCGCTGGCGAATATTAAATTTTCACCCTCGATCACCAACGTGTCGCCTTTGTATAATTTAATGTTCCGCGGAAAGGCGAGGAATTTCGGATCCTCTACGTAAAGCAATCGATTTCTGAGACTCTTGAAGTGTTTCTCCAAGTCTCGAACGCTTTCAACATTGTCCATGATGAACGCTATCTTCAATGACAATTGCGATTCCTTTACCTTCAATGACTGAGGTGGTGTATTCTGGCCGTTAACAGCTGCACGCACGTTGCGCCGCAGAGACAGGAAACGTTTGGCAACGCTAGGACTAGGACATTCCATCTGCGTCGGGTTTAACACAGCGCACACGGTCCTATTTACTGGCAATGGCTCGTTATCGAAGTGAACCTCCATCTCAGGTTTCTGTATGGTGTCCAGGTTCGTGCCGTGGACGGTGATCATACGGCCGCCAGACGCGAAGCTTGTCAGTGGCTTAATTTCCATTATGGTGGGATCGTGAGTGTAGTTATAAGGATTACCAACTAGAGTGCGATTCGCGCCGTCTATTGTCAGAGTTAGTCTCTGGATTCTCCTCACTCTGTCTGATTTACTGGTTACACAAGTAAGCCTGGTGCTGCTAGCTTGGGTGGCGTTAACGTGACACGGTAATTCGTCCAGATAGGCCGAGATAGTGCTACCAATGTTCAAGTACATTCCCGTGATGGCGAGCTGGGTCCCACCGCTTTGTGGGCCAACTGATGGGTAAACACCTGACAATCGAATGTCCTTGTAATTGAACAGTACTGCACTCTCTGTGTAACCAGCGTCGTTGCCAACTACCACAGAGGCGGCATCCGTTGCTTCGTGTCGACCAGTACGACAAACGATACGAACAGATACTTCGTAATCCACTAGGGTGCACGGTGTATTACCAATATGTATTTTTCCCTCCACGTCGCTTTCCTTCAACCCTAAATTGCTTCCCTCGATGGTGACCAACGTACCACCCTCGATTGGTCCGCTGAGAGGTTTGATCATATCTATCCTCGGCTTTGGGCACTCGGTGAACGGTGAGTGCAAGCAAGAATGCCGGTACACGCAACTATTACCGCACCAAGTACATTCGAAGCGCACATCTCTGGTTACGCAGAGGGAACAGTCGGCGTGTTCGCGATGCGAACCCAACACTTCACACTTGTAGAGGATAATGGTAGTCTTGTCCACGTGATGATTGATGTTCCAGACGACAGTCACTTCCGCTTTGTAGTCACCGGTGATCGCCTCGTACGAATAAACAGTCTTATCACAAACTATAAATCGGCTACTGTCGACACGGGCTTGGACTTTTAGATTGGCACCCTCGATCGAAACGATGCATTGGAAACCGCTGTGCCCGACCTGAGGATGCGGTAAATTCTCGACCTCCAGCACTATCTCTTTGGGTACACTGTTGGGTAGCATCAATGGTTCCTTGCGTTCCACGAACCTCGGACAGTACTGTGCTCCGTGTGCGGCAAGAGTCGCCTGGTTCTGTGGATCAACATATTTTTGTTTGTTTTTTATTAATCTGGTAACATATTTAAAAAAAATTGACGACTGATGTACATACATTTTCGCCTGAAATTATACCCTGGCAGCTAGCGTTATGTGTACACTTATTGTCGTATACACACCAGCTGCACGCCCACTGCGACTTAACGCATTCTGTGCAAACGGTATGCGTGGAACAGTCGAAAAACGCAAAGTTTCGTGAAACAAAGTCTTTGTTCGTTTCACTGGAGCGAACAGATAGTGGCACTAGAACGTGATCCGCTCCATCTGGTATATTTAGTCTTTCGAGAACGGGTGGCGTGGGACACGACAATCCAAATCCGGTCATCAATGCGTCTATGGGTTCTGCGTTACCGAAAACGCATTTATAGTTTGCACCCGCTGGCAATTCGGGTAAAGTTCGGATGGTTAAGTGAACCGTGGTCATCTGATTTATAGGCATGCGATCTGGAAGAACTTGCTCGAAGTCGATACATTGCTGTCCGGTACCCAATGACAACCAACGTGGGCTACTGTGACTTGCCTTTTGGCAATCTCCTCTAACAGTGCATCTAAAGGGACACGTCGAAATGATATAATACAAAATATAGCTTGACACATGAAAAATATATAATTTATACTCACCTCTTTTCCAACGAACACCATCCACAATAAGGATCCTTTGCGTCAAGACAGCTGCTGCAATTTGTGTAACTGCTGCAATGTTCGACTTGTACTTTGGATATTTTAGAACTGGATAGAACGTAAATATGTTCCCCGTCTGGCGAGATCAGTGTATCAGGCATTAATCTGCTTCCCTTATCAATCGGTATGCTTTCGTATACGAACGCTTCGGTTCCAGAGAGTAAAACTTTCTTTAGAACGCCTTCATTAGTGCCTAGAAATGCGACAGTGTGGCTTTCTGTATTCGCTACGGTTACAGAAGAGATGAATTCGTTGGGGAAATGTAGAACTGCCTGTCCTACGATCGGCGACATCCCGGAGATCTTTAAACCCACTTCACAGAAGTTCAAAATATTGCCCGTTGTCTGAATAGAAAAATGGGGACAAAATTGATTAGAGCGTATAATAAAAATATACCAACGATGTCGAATGTAAAAAATCTAATAACTCACTCCTGCTGTAGGACATTTCCCATCTTGTATAGGACCACTAACATAGCCCATGTTTCTATACTTGGTGCTACCATTAAAACACATATGAATATTTTCGTCAAATTTTGTTTGGATTTCTTGCAAACTGTATATACAAAGCGCTGATTGATTTTGCGGCTCATTCGCGATCCCCCTACTCGGTGAAAACACAGAGACAAAAACAGGATCTCCAACAGATATACCCAGTTGCGTAGCCAAGTCACTTCCAGCTGGGGCTACCTTTGCGTCCTGTATTAAATTATACGATTGCGACTTTCCATCTCCCAAATCGACGATACACTGTAGCGTAACTTCCGTGTAACTGTCGTAGTTCGGATCAGTTATACAACTTCTAGCTAGTCTAGAGATGTAACCCTTCTCCTCTTCTTCGGGAAGATGCGACTGCTTTTGAACCAACACGAAGTAAGCATAGGCGCTGGCATTGAAACCATATACATACTTAACCAGAAAGTGATCTCTATATTTTACGTCGATGTATACGATTGATTGTTTGTTGAACGTGTATTCCACGAATTCTAGATTGTGAAGGTTTCTACTGGAGATTGCAGGAACGTCGTGTCTATAATCTCCTCTGTTAGTGAATGTGGTACCCACGTAGAGTATATTCGTTTGCCCCCATGCATTGTATCTTTCGGGTCCAATAAATGCATAGGTAGAAGAATTTTCGTCGTTAGCTGCTACGCTATGGGGGATGAATTCTGGCTTGACAGATATGTTTGACATTTTGTACTTCTCGCAAGCACCTTGCAGAAGGGAGCCGCATGCGATCAATGTTTGCGATTCAAGATCTGCGATCAATAGTTTGTTTACATTGTCCATAACAGACGTTGTTATGTCTCTGGATGGGCATCCTGTTGCATGGCATTGAGGATTATCCAATCTTGGTCCTGAAAAACAGCGATAAACAACAGGAAGTGTTTACTAGAATTATATAAATGAACTGTAAAGGCATACAACTAGCGACGAAGAACAATAGCTAACCTGTGGAAACGTATTCCTCCAGCCTGAGACTAGAATCTAATTGTAAAAGTCTATTGACGGCGCCTGCGTATAATCGTCCAGTGGTTGGATCTATGGTAAGATGATTAAATCGTAGGGCACCTTCTCTCGTTGTATTCGGATCTAGAGGATAAAATCCATATCTTTGACCGTCTCCCATAGGAAACTGCGATACAATGTGTGGAGATCTGTTTTCTTGCACAGGTGGAACAGTACTAGCAGGTGTATCGATGGCTGCAGTTACCAGTACCACCAGAAACCATGTGGCAACAGACATGGATGAAAAGGATAATCGATGAAGCGGTAGTAGCAGCTTAGGTGATGTGGGAAATGATAAAAATCCCAAGAATCTCATGATGTGTAGACAATAGTTGACAAAGCACATGCGCACACGCTATGCGTGCGCGTTTGTGCATGTACAAGTCTAGGGTAGGAAGCGTAGAAGGTATAATAAGGGTATATGTCCCACTGGTAGAAGGTCAGTATTGATATAGCACTACCAGCTACTCGTGTACCCAGGCACCAACATGATGCACATTGCCTGGCACCTCTGAAACAGGTAGACAACCAAATTATCTTCAATTATTTTGTTGCCAATGGTTCAAGAAATATTGTACTATGTTCATGAACGAAATACTATATAGAACTAGTTGTTATATTCTGAACTACAATTAATACTATTCGGTGCATTCTCGGTAATATTCTACCAATTTTTCAAACATTTATTAATCCGTAAAATAAAACGCTTTGCATGAACAATAAAATATACTTTTACACCCCCGAAAAATATTGGCCATGTGAAGAAAAAAAAATTTGGAGGATAAAATAATATTTAAAACATAAAGCGGAAATGCCGAAATGCACATCAGGATGCATCATTAAGCTGCCTCGAACGTTTCTACTTTAACGAATCCACATTGTTTCGCGAAAAACTGAACACGCGTGATTAATAACAGGTAGTTCTAATAATGCAAAAGCGAATACTGTCAGGAAGTAAATAATGTATCACTGACCGATTGCGACACTAAAACATTTCGACGACGATGTCAGGCTAGGGCAGATGGCTCCACACTTTTTCAGTAACACCGTTGCACGCACCGCCCTTCATTAGTGTGAGCAGCATAGCTGCACTTGACAGCTAAGGCCAATGTCTTCGCACAAAGGCAAGGATATTTTGCTCCTTGTCAATAATCGCCTAACAAAACACATTGTGAGCGCATTAGCAGAGTCGCAATAATAAAATATTTCACAAATCCATCGATACTGTTAATACGATAGCGATATAACCAGCGCATCTTCGAATAATTACACGAAAAGAAAAAGTATTACCTCCAGGATGAAAAAAGCTCGCAGCTACACGACTCGCTCGATCTGATACGATCATCAGAGTCAGCTCGTTCGACTTTCGTTCCTTTTCACAACCGATACACACGCATCGATGCATATATTAAACTAAAATAAAATACAAACACCCGCAATTTTCCGCGTACAATCGCCCTCCTCACGAAAAAGCCAAAGCGTACAACACGACTGCACGATGGAATGTTCGTACGCGAGAGTCGCTACGACACATCGCGGATATGCACTGTATGTCGTTGATACGAGTCCTCCAATATCGTCCTTAAGCAACGGGAACACCGATTCGTACACCTAAGATTCACTGGAATTCCTTATTGTACCCTACTGATAAAATATAAAGAATGCAAATATCGTCCGTCACTTGGTAATAACACTAAACAGGGAATCGGAATGAGCCGCCATTAAAATTCGACCGACAGCGACAGGCTGCACGAGTTTAGAGCAAGTTGGGGGCCGTGGCTACGGCATGCGCCCGCTTGTTCATTATCTTTCTCTCTCTCTTTCGCCCTCGTCGTGCTTTTCCCACGGTTCAGTGTCTCTTCTTGGCTAGTTCTATCACTCTCTTCTCCCAACCTGCCTTTTCTCTCTTTCGGCTGTGCGCTGCCACCTATCGGAATATCGACGAAGCGCCATCCTCTTGCGGCCGATCGAGCCGCATTTTTTCTTCAATGGTAAAACGAATCCTACCTCCGCAGAGCTTTGAACTTATCGAAACTACTGTTGCCACTATAGTAAATCCAGAAGGGCGCTCGATTCGAAAGAAGAGATGATAATACACTGTATTTGCCAGATAGATGTATACGAATGTAAAGAATGAGATATTTGATATGGTCACTTTCAAACACAATACATTCGGTATAATTTTAATAACAACAAAATGTTTACAATGAAATTTGACTCATAACTTTATTGGGTACAGCACCTCATATTTTCTTTCTTTTTTAATATTTCTCAGTGACGCCCAATTTTTCGTTTCGCCCTCTAACAAAGGCTTCGATGTAAGATGGTACACATTTTTTTTTCTTTTTTCATTTTGTCTCATCTCTTTTGTACTCACATTCTTTACATACTGCACAAATAAAAACCCTTTTCTAGTATATCTCTTCGTAAGTCGACTGGTTAAGTAGTCAAGTCCAAAGTGACGAATGTGTCACGATTTATTATTGTAAATATCATGTTATTTACACATATACCTAAGCTTCAAACAGCTTTATAACGTTTTTTTTCTTTTTTTTTCGCATTTATGGGGAGGGTTCGGATTTTTTTGGCTGTTGTATCTTCCATTTTACATGTAACAAATACAATAGATAACTAATATAGCGGGTCATAATTAAGAACATGATGATCGACGTACAACGTAACTATATAAGACTGGACTCATCCTATATTCCCTCTCAACGTATCTCGACCGTTTTCTTAAACTCGTTATACAATATATATGTAAAGCTGTGTATCAGTGTGTGTCTAATATTTACTTAAATGTTAACTTCTTACAGACCGGTTACATCTTTGAAAAGGAAAATCTCTATATATTTCTATATAAGCCAAACTTAGCATACCTAAGTAGACACTTTAATATAAGAGAATGTTTTCTTAGACAGAAATACACTTTTCTTTAAAAAGTCTCTTATGTTTTATGCACGACAAGCAATCAACTTGTCAATTACAAGGAAGGCTTCTCCAAACACCGTATAAAAATTATAAAACAGAAAGAATGTTTAAAATTTACCGCCTAACAAGTTATTATACACGTGATTATAAGAGTCGGTGGTATGGCCAGCCTCCTTAGGCCTTCAATATACGACATCGAAATTAAAATTCAGGCGAATATTGCCCCTCTTTTTTACTTTTGCTTTTTTGCGTACGGGTGAAATTTTTCTTTCTTTTTTATGCATTTTCATTTAGAACCTTGTTTTGCTCATATTTAAGCAGCTTCGAAGTACTAATTGTGTACAATTAATCTTATGCTTTTGATATATTCCTGCTGGTCCGCTTAAAGTCTTTCAGCCATATTTTTGTTTATTCTCTATACTATTTAATCAAGTGTTCACGATTATTTAGCAAGTCCATGAATATCCAGCCTCGGTCTTAATACCGTTCATCTGTGAACTAGCATGTAAAACTAGTTACGGACAAACGTGAGTTATTACAAGTACAAAAAAAAAAGGATTGTGATCTACATTGTTCATATCATGCGACTTCTTATGTGTACGTTAACGTGCCAATATGTAGGAGCGCGTTAAAAGCGCTACATTTTATTTAGGTAAATTACGTATCTCATTTTGCAAGGGTGTACTGTATTATGCATTAATAACGTTGTCACTGACGCAAAAATGTTGATAGTAATAGCTTTAGTATTAGTGGTAATTTTATCTGTGGTAGTAGTACTGATGATGGTGTGGTAGTGGTGGGATATTGTGTTTGAGACGACAAGTGAAACCACCTATCCCAATGATGGGAAGTCATTCTCGTCATCTACTTTTGGAGCGTTTTGACGACCTCGGGGCGACCTTTGTTCAGTTTGTATGGGCTGAAATACAAAGAACATGTTGATTAAATTTTACTTCCGTTTTACGCCTATCTGAAACAGCTATCTGGAAAAAAGAACAGAATAAGTGTACAGTTTCAAATACTTACAGGACCACGTGGTGGTTCTCCATCTCTTGGAGCACCACCACCACCACCGCCACCACCACCACCACGATTACCAAATCCACGACCGTTTGCGCGTTCTCCACCGCGACCTCGTCCTCGGCCACGTCCACCGGAACCACGTCGTGAATCACTGAACTGTATCTCGATGCCTAGCACGCGCTTTTGCCTTCCAACGCGTTGAGGATACTCAGCGGCGGCATCGTAATCTTCTTCGTCATCGTCCTCATCATCGACGCCCTCCTTCTTCTTCTCGAGAGCATACATCTTTTTCCAGCGAGTTAAGTCTTCACCTTCGCCGGCCTTGCGCAAATTATATTGCGGCTTCGCTCTAGTGTTGCGCAAAGCTTTCCATTCGTCTAATGTAAGTTCACGTGATTCTTCCTCGGCGGGCTTTTCCTCCACAGCATCTGTAGCTGCTTCTCCTTCTTTTACTTCTGTGGCTGTCTGGTTGGCCTCGGCCTCCGGTTTCTCGTTAGTCCAATCCTGATTCTCCTGATTCAAACTTTCTCTGAAAATAGAATGGTAGAATTGTTAAGAACCAGGGGAACATTTTGTTTTTATCGAAATTGAGAGATCCACCTATTTGAAAAACTTATACCCACTCAATTTCGTCGTTATGGGTACCCCAGTTATGGCTACCAGCACCATCCTTCTTATCTACTGGCTTGACCCCACTGCTTAAATATTTAAAAACAGATTATTTATAAAGTTAGCAATACAGCTTCTATGATAAATATTAATCGGAACTTACGTTTTATCAGAGCCGGACTGACGATCGAATTCGCGCTTTCCACGATAATCGTATCCTCCGCGACCACGTGGTCCACCACGTCCACGGACCATACCGCGCATACCACCACCACCAGCACCACCACCGCGGCCCCTACGTTCACCATAGTCTCCGCGTTGATTATCGTTCGAATTTCGGAACTCCCGAGTTTCACGCCCCTCACTACAAACAAAATAATTAGTCAACATAGCGCATTGGAATTTTCATTTTTTTTTTTATGGCGAAAAAAGATGTTTTTTTATGGCGAAAAAAAATGTTTTTTTATGGCGAAAAAGATGTTTTTTTTACTAACCCAGGAGGGCCACGTCTTACTTCTCCTGGACCACGGGGTGTCTTTTCACCATCCTCACGGTTACGCCTGTTGTTACGCTCTTCCCTACTTTCACCGGAGAACTTCACATTGCGATCTCCACCGCCAGTTCTTGCTTGGGGTGGCTTTTTATCTGGAGCGACTTAAATGGAATTCATGAAGTATAAATTACATAAACTCTGACCACAGTTGTAAAAGTTTTATTAAATGTCTGCTGGACCAAAAAAAAAAGGAAAAGAAAATATTTTTTTGCAAAATACAATGTGCAAAAGAATTAGGTCATGCTTTATTTCAATTTAATAATTCTATTGGTGCAGATCACAAGCACTAATAATTAGATATTATTAGCAAAAGCTTCAATCTTATTGATAATTTTATATTATAATATACACAATGCGTATATGCTGTGGATATAATTTTAATACAACATCGTATCGATTATTCCATAGTAAAAATAATAATACGATTTTGTGTAAACCGTTAAACATTAAAACACAGCGATCGACTATTATCCAATAAACTATTCTGAAATTACGGCAAATCGTCCGTCCTTACGACTCTATATATTTTTTCCCCATAAGTTGTACAATCTTATCGTAATTATTTGTTGAAATGACACGTGGGGTCACCATCGGTAAATTCTATTTTTACGATACGAAAAGGAGCGCACACTGTGCGGCATGAAAAAAAATGGTCAAAAAGCACGAGGAAATATGATCTTTAGGAAAATAATTTCTTCGTGGATTGTTTGCCACAGCGGAGTAGCATCAATTGAATGAAATAAATGCAAAGAATTGAATGTCGTTTCGCGGAAAACCCCGTGAAAAGTGCGGCAAAATATCAAAACCACATGGACCCACGAGGACCCCGAGCGACGGCCATAATACCGCGCACGAGGCAAGATAGTATAATGAAAATTGACTAACCTTGTTCTTTCTTTGGATCTTGCACCTTAGACGGTTGTTGCTGAACATCTTTTATCACGCGGGCTTTTGGCGTTTTGTTACCGGTTCCCTTTTGCGCATCCGGCTGCTTACTCTTATTCTCCTTCTCCGAAAGCTTCTCCTTTTTCCTAGCTTCTTTCTTTAGTTCCTCTTCTCTAAGCTTCTCATGTGGATCTTCGTCATCACCCAACGCTAACGAGAATTTGTTGGTAACGGCAATGCTGTACATACTTTCCATGATGTCCCTTATCCTCTCTTCGTCGAGGATCACGCGAAAATTTCACGGCTACTCTTGAGCCCTTGTGTAACAGAGACATTCAATATTTCAATATGGCTGAGTCGGAGATAGTTCACCACGAGGTCTGCGCTCAGGGAGGGACCGCATAATTGTCTTGCACCCAGCGCGCCACCTCCCCACCAATATTATTTATATCGCTAATTTTATATGATTTCAAGCTGCTAAATGTCGCCTAAAATCGAAAATTTAATTTTAATCGCATTCCATTTTTAAAATAAGTGATATTCAGCAATAAAGAGCTTATACTTTCATCGCTGTCGTTCTCAAAGAAACCGGCATTATTTCCATGAATTACTTAACGCCGACTGAATAGATTTTCTTATCTTTTATGTTTTATCTTATTGCCGTACAATAATATTTATATACCGATCATACGCTATATCAGTCTAATATCGTATTTCATTGTATCCGAATGCAAATAAAAAAAACACCGGCATAATGCTCCACTTCCAATAGTTTCGACTGATCCAGCGGTTCAAAGTTTTGCAATGTGTTCGTGTTACGCAAAGTTATATTTTAAATTTTTCTCGAGAACTTTACTTGCGACTGTGATTTTCTTCGAGCTTTTTGAATACGTGTTTTTATAATAAAACTGAAAGTACATCTAATAAAAATGTACATTCAATGTCCGTACATAGATATCCCCCAACGTAAAAATAAAAATACACGATTAGCATTTCGGTTTGCTGTCCGTTTAATTTTGACCGATCCAAAATGTATAATTAAAATACATGTAATGAATTATTACCTTATAAAACGATGTTACTACTGTGTATTCATTATCCTTCTTTTATTCATAAAACATAAATATCAAATCTTAATATTATTGATGGTTTGGACGCAATAGATAACGGATGGATCTGAAAATTTGCGAAGTACTTTATAGTAAAACTTTACAACAGTAAATACAGGTACATGAAAGAAACTGTTTAAACACCTTATTTTTCCCTCAAGGCAAGTAAAATATAAGAAAATTGTATCAATAATATCCCTCCGTTAGCAGTATAGTATATGCATTTTTAATTTGCGTATTACATACACGTTGTTGTGAAGCAGACCATTTGCGAGACTATTATGCCGCATTCGCATGTAAGATATAGCGAGGCGATAAAGAAGTTCTCCAACAAAAGGGGAACATTAAAACGTCATAATTTTATACTGAAGAAAGAATTTATGCGTATACATTATTTACAACGATTTCTCGTACATAAATATGCACGTTCGACGTCATTTATTCAATGTTCAAGATATATTTCATAGAAATGTACATTGATTGGACAAGCGTTTTATTGCAACAGGGTCATATACACTTTTTTTAATAATATTTAATAACATTTTCCCTTCGCTGATTAAAGAATACACAATACACCATGTAATACACCCACGTCAACGGGCATCCGGAGCGACTTGGAGCCGCTCCAAAAAACACTATTCCTAACTCAAAAAATTCCTAACGCAACGATACTTAGCACAAAAAAGAATTAAATTACATTAACATAATTAATTTACGCATAAAGCAGGAAAAAAACGCTATTAACAAGCTAAGTTTGTATTACGCGTTTCTTGTTCACCGATGCTCTGATTGGACGCGCCGCAACGGAGAAAAGGGTGCGCGCGCATAAGAACGAAGCCGCGTGTAGAAACAGTCGGTAAGACGATGCCAACAATACGAGAAGTAGGGGAAAGCAAAATTGTGTGTCCAGTGTTGTGACCGTAAAAGAAACGTAAATTTTTAATCGGTTATTTCCACGCTCGTCAATTAAACGTAACTTTCCACAAGCCTTCCGTACACGCGCCACACATACTTACCGCGAACGTACACATATTCGCGTCGCACCGGGTACACTCATTTTGGCGGTTTACTAGTTGCACGCGGGCACACACGGAGGGTGGCAGAGAGAGAGAGTAGGTGGTCGTGCTCACGGTGGATTTAAAAGTGGCCGCCGGCAAGGTGCAAAGTGAGGTGATCAAAACGTGAAATGGAATTGCACACGCCGAAGCGTGAAACGCGTCCTTTGACGGAAGCGTTGCCATGCAGCCCGCCGATGTGCGATACGATGCTTTATCCATGGAATTGGGGGGAGGAGACGAGAAATGTGAATCTTAGCCCAGGTAGTTCGTGCTCCTCGCCCGAATACAGGGAGCATAGCGTGGTCCCTACACGAAATGGGCCCCGTTCACGTTCCGGTGGCTCGGAAAGTCACCGTCGTGGCCGACCAAGGGCCGATGCACTTTCCAATCTTATGATGCAGGGAAGCACCTCGCCGAGCAGTATAAAATGTACCTATTGCAGCCGTGTATTTCCACGGGAGAAAAGCCTCCAAGCACATTTGCGTACCCACACAGGTAATGCTTTGTTTCTTGTCTTTCGTACTGATACGTTCAGTTCTTTCGCTTCTCCCGCAAATACAACCAATTTCGATGAAAGTTTCTGTGAGAAAATATTGTTTTGCGTTTTCACTTCCTAACGAGCAGAGCCATATGATTTCAACGGTTTATGGTATTCCGTGCGGTCACGCGTCCCGCCAATCGCCATCATGCGTACTTTAAATAGTTAAATGGCTTATTTGCCGAGATATCTTCGTGCGAATGGATGCGACGCTACACTTTCGAATTGAAAATATTTGAATTTTTTTTTAATTCGCTTGAATATATGAAGATGAGAGTGTTCGTAATCAAACGGAATAAAAAATATATACGTAGATTTTTCTCGAATGAGATCGGAAATTTTCTTTGTTTGATATGAAAAACGACGCATGCTTTGTCGTTTGAATTACTTTATTACGAGGAAAATTGTCTATGCCCTCCGAAATAATTATCAGCGTGTTAAAAAAATAGTTCTTTGTCAAAGTTACTCATTTTCGTAAATTTGATTAAAATTTTTTTTCTGCCACAATTATATTATTCATCGCTAACCGATTGTACACAATAATAAAATATTTCAGACTGTAAGTCTATTTGTATACCTGTTCGAATCTATTTTCCAATATAAAATTTTTGTAATTTTATTCTAAAACATCATTTTCATTCTAGGGGAACGTCCATACCCGTGCGACTATCCTGGATGTACAAAAGCTTTTACCCAATCGGGGCAATTGAAAACCCATCAACGACTACACACTGGGGAGAAACCTTTTTTATGTACAGAACCCGGCTGTGAAATGAGATTTACGCACGCCAATAGGCACTGCCCCGATCATCCGTATGCCACTCTGACAAGATCCGACGACTTTGTATTGAAGCCAGTATCAGAGAACACTGAATTACCTCACGACGTTACTAGATGGCTAGAGCGTTATAAAATGTCCAGAGAAAGAGAAGATAGAACACCTACAGGGAAGAATGAAAGAAAAAAGAAAACATGGAAGAGTAGCTCCGAGAATCACAAGAGAGTGAAATCTAGAAAGGGTCTAATGATGGACGCAACAGGAGAGCAAGAGAACTTAGATTGTAAACCGCCTCCAAATCAAAGATTGTATTGCGGAGAGAGTCAGGACAGTCAAGAGGAGAGTCAAGATGAAGATCCAGCAGTATTACAAACCTCAGAAGATGAAGAAATAGCGACAAAGTTAGCGGTTACACCCTTGAGAAGACCCTTAGATAGACTTCAGCCAAAGAAAAGATGGTTACGCGAAGCTTGTTTGGAGCAACAATTAGCTAAACCATTGAATTGGGATGCCAAACCTGTTAATATACCTGCAGCCCCTGCGTTTAAAATTAATAGTAATCAAATGCAGTGGAGCTCGCCTGTTGATAATTCGTCTGTCGCGTTAGATAATACTTCCGCCGCTATAGATAATCCTTGTTTAAATGCGTGTAAAGAAATCGAGTTTACAAAGTCAGAGGCGGATTCCCCTTATGCGTCAACTCAAATATCTTGGGATGCAACAACTGACAATGAATCTCTAGAACCCCCGGCAAAGGAGGAACAAAAATACGCGTTCGAATCGTCAAATACATTGTCCCAAAATATTTGGAATTCTTCGCAAAACAATGCCAACGAGTTTTTGAATAATACGAACCAAATTCCGCTTAATATCGACCGTTCGATTTCAAAACTTAAATCTCCCAAAAATTCAAATCGTGCTTATTGGGATGATGATAATTTGGAAAATGAAATATCTAAATCTTCGATAAATCAGTCTCATGTAAAGACGAAGGGGTTTGCACGGAAAGAGATATCCAAGCAAAATACGTTCTTGAGCAATAATGTTAGCGAAAATATAACAAGGCCAACTGTTTTAATGTTAGCTGGAAGTTTTCATAATAATAATAATAATAACAATAACAATAACAACAACAAGGATAATGCGAAAATACTACCAATGGAATCTGAAACGGGATTAAAAGTGGTTGTTGTTAAACAGGAGGATAATCTTATTAAGTTACCAATACCAGAGGACAGTCAAAAATGGTTAGGGGCTTTAGCTTTGATGGAATTAGCTAAGAATCAAGAAGAGACAGGGAGAGGTTTGAGCCTTAGGCAAAACAAAGATGAATGCTCAGTTAATTCTCACATGAATTACACCCATTTATAGACTGTGATTACCAGCTACCGTAGGTTCGTGTTATTTTTGTATGGCTGGAAAAAATAAAAGTGCATTTATTACTATAATGCAGTCCACCTTTAAGACACATAAATAACAAAAATTTTAATCTGCTTTTCTTGATTCTTGATCAAGTAGCATTTTCTATGATTTTCTTTTTATATTTTTCTAGTTACGTTACGATTTTGCAGTTCATTATGTTGACCATTCAATAGCATTTCGCGAGAAAACAATGTACTATAATTTGTTCATTTGAAATATTAACAGTAGTGGAAATAGTAGTATTATTTTTTTCGTGATTCTTTTATCCGTTATTTTTTCTCCTGTTTCTTTTCATGCATAAACCTAAATTAGTACGTAAAAAATTATTTTCTGTTTGTACCTTTTTATCTATATTTTTTTGCGAGTGCATCAATGTAAAATTTTAGAACTTCCACTACACTTAATATTTTGCAGTACGTCTTTAGTACAGGAATATATGGCTATCGTGCATTTTTTTCGCGTTGCGATTTCTCATTACGAGTCCCATATATTTGTATATTTCATCAACATTTTCATTTAAGCAAAGAATGAAAATACATGGCGGTATTTCATACTTGTTTTCAAATTTTTATCGTCCGAGTTACGAAGAGTAACAAAATTATTACATTACATGAAAAATCAAGCTTTTTACTGTGTATAGGTAAAGTACAAATTATAAATGTTATTTGTGCTTCTGCGATTTTATATTTGTTCGTGTCGCAAAAAGTATTGTGATTGTTGCATATGTGCAACAATATGATACTTCGTATATTCCATAGAAGAATATATTTCTATCGGTACAAGTAATATTTATAATGATAATAATTTTTGTTTTCATTCCTAATATGCCTCTTCATATTTGGTGACATCAAAAGTTTAAGCTTCAATATAAACTTTAGTCTATAATTTTAATTTCGAGCATATAAAAAGTATAACACGAACAAATTTATAACTGAAAGTATCATTACCTTGTTTATTCTTTCTATTTGACAGAAATCTGGAGTATTATTCTCTGTTCATTAATTATTGTTAGATTCCTGTCATATTCAAATGAGAGGATTTCATGTAATTCTCAATTCTGCAGCTGTTTGGTCGTTTTCGTTCTTATTCATGATGCTTTATAAGATTAAAAGAAAAATGATCTTTATACAATTGAGATTTTTAATTGATTTTTCTATCTCTGATTTTTCATGCTGAAGAAGTTATAAAATATATTACATTTTCATTCTAGTTAATAATGCAAAAAATTATTTATTATTGTCGGCCATACTATATAACGATAAAAATTTGTGTGATACTTAGAATATTAAAAAAATTACGGAGAAAACTTTTTTTTCGAAAATATTGAATGAAGTCTGTAAAGTATTTAATTGGAACAAATAAAATGATTATTTATAAAGTGTTATAAAGTAAAAGTAATGGGTAGTGATAAGGTAAAAATCTTCACTCGTAATATCATTAAGTAATTTTAACTCCTACTATTTTTTACTAGATGTGTACATATGTGAAATATTTTAATAAATATTTTCTAAAATTTTACAAATCGGCCTCAGTTCACCACCCTCTCCTACGTGTGATACGCATTGATTAATAGATAACAAAAAATTGTATCAAAAATTATTTTTAATTCTTTATAAAATACATAGTACTGATCTCTTTAATTGAACTTAATATTTAATACGAAATATTGGCAGTGTCGAACTTTATGTTGACTTTTCTTTTGATTTTCTAGTTTTTATATTATGAGATTCTGTATTTATAACACCATGCTTCGTAGAGTTTCTTGTAATTCTCAATCTTGTACTTTCACCCGAACATGCTTTCCTTAAATTCTCCAGTTTATCGCACTGGTTGATAGGCAAACTATTTGACTCAATTTTTGCTATATCGCTCTCACCGCTAATTCTACTTCGTTGTTGGCACAATAAAGAATCCTTTTTAAGGGAAGACATAGATTCATCCTTGCGTTCAGATTTTGTATCATTTCTACTCGACATTTCGCTATTATCTTTCTTCTCATTGACACCAAAGTCTTTAAATAATGCAATTACATCGTTAATATTATTATAGTCGCTCGAAGTTACGTGCTTCGAATGTCGTGTTTTTCTAATATTTTTTTGCGAAGCTGCATTAACTTTCATGCTTTTTATCGTATCAAATAACTTCTGTAAATTTTTGGTTGTCGCTGGTTCATTCAACTTATCTACTGTATTACACAAATGCTCTGAAATATCCGGCGCTAAAGATGCAATCCTTTTAATAATATCTTTCATAGAAATGTTCTTCAAATTTTCTTCCTTGATTTCGATTGAGTTATCGAATAACAATGTGTCTTTAGATTTATTTGTTTCTACATTTATTTGACTATCGGTATACTCTTCACTTAAAATTTTCCTCCTGGTCAATCTGTTGCGTGAACTTGTTCTTTTATATTCAATGGGGGGCGACGAAGTATTATCTTCATCGTCACTGAAATTCATGCTAACTTTGGTTAATTTTAATAGCGGAGGAGTTCGATTCCGTCGTAGAGTAATAGGTTTCTTCTTTCGAGTATGAAGAATAGTTGGCGTCACGCAAATAGTTTCTTCAACCTTCGATTCTTGCACGTATTTACTTACATTAATGTCAGAAGAATCGGGGACTGTGAATTCTATAATGAAACGAAACATATCTAATTAGCTGTTCATATTATAATAAAAAGGATATTATTCCACAATACGTGTTCAACCACTTACTTGAATAATCGGAAACGTCGTATAATTGTTGAAAATTATAATCTAACACTAGTTCATTAACAGCCATATGAATCGGATGTCCCTTCAATTTATACATATCACACACCTGAATGGCCAGCAGAATGATGCTAAGTATTTTTTCTTGTCTCGTCTTTAAATAACTTTTCATAAAATACGAAAAGTTGATTAACAGTAGTATATAGTCTATGGTATAAAAACGTTCCTGCCAAGAGATGTATTCGTTGCCGTACTTTGGTATACTTTTCTCACTTCTTATCAGACTTTCTTTTATTCTAAATGCACCGTGGAAGTGCTGTAACGAGGCCGTGACATTTCTTTGCAATGCATACAATTGCGCTCTAATATGTGTACTTGTAAATATCAAATAATGATAAGATACATTCTGACACATGTAACATACACAATTTTTGTGACACATATATTCAGGGAGATCAAACACTTTGTTTCTTAGAACTGGTGAAGTATCATTTTGCGGAATATCTCTGATAGGGTCCACGGCCCTGATAGGCGTTAATAAAACATCTTCTGAACATATTTTTGACATAGTATTCATCATCGATGCCTTAAACGTTTCGATATTCAATATATGTTCTAGCCCTTGAAGTTTTACTTCACAGTCATTTAGTTGGGTTCGTGATAGGTCGATGTAACACAGCGATTTTAATATTTCTGCAACTCTTATGGTTGCACCCAAAGTTTGTGCGGTTCTTAGTCGTCGTACCAAATGCGCGCCAATCTCTCGGAAAGACAACAGACTATTCATCCTTAGGGATAGATTTACGGTTGCCGACAACAGGATGTCAAAACCAAAGAGATGCTTATCTTGTGGTTTCCCTAGAAATGATGCCTCAATAAAATCTCATATGCAAAGTTATTACTGATTATAAAAATATTATATGCAAATTGGAATTACAGTTTCGCGCCGAAAGCTCCTCGTTCAAATTGACCATTGTGTACAAAGTTTCAACAATATATCTAGTGTACTCCTCGTGCGTAATCGTTTCTTTGTACAAATGACAATTGTACAAAATTCTGTCCAGACTATACAAATATACGGCTATATTGCTGAAGAAAGATATTCCTGGCAGTTCCCTGGATTTATCAAGTAACTTTGTAGCTTCATCTTGCTAAGAACAGAATATAGTTACATGAATTTTTTGTAACAACTAATGATTCGTATTTCGTAAACGTACCATGTTACACTCGAAGTAAAAATCTGACAAACTTATCCAAAAAACAGCTATTGCATAAATGGTGTCTTTGTCACTTGTGTCTTTGTGTTTGATTGCAAGTTCCTTAGCAATGGTGATCCACTCATGATTAATATGCCTCGATGCTATGCTTCGTCCAGTAGCTAACGATAAAAGACGAATTAATATCGTTGAGTTATATACATAAGTTTAAAAAATAAATATTAAAGAATTATACCATAAATAATTGCAGAATTATCATGCAGTTCAGATGCCAACGCGTATACAAGTTTCCATATATTAATTTCACATTCTTGGTATCTATAGAAATGAGCATATTCGCCGGCTATTATTAATGTGTGTAGCGTTATCATCGGTTCATATTCCAGTACAATTTCCTTCTACAAACAAACAAAAGATACCTGTTCATTATTTTTAAATAAAGATGCATTAAAATTAAATTTAGGTCACTTACAATATTGTGCTTGAAGCATTTGTTCCACCTTTTCAATGGTACCTGCAAATACTTCATAAGTCTAGAATCTTCCTTAATATTTATCATAGTATAAGCCGGTACCACATCACGGGATTCACTTTCTCCGATCTCGTTTACTTTTGGAGCATACAGTGCAAATTTTGTGTTCTCCATTTCAGTTTCTGTCTTTCTATTTATAGCATGCAATTGACATACAAAAATGTGAAATTCTAAATTCGCTTGCAAACAGATAACGGAGCCACTCGGTTTAACTTGTTTTAAATTGATAATAGCTTGCTTCAGATATTCAGCATTGTCCTCGTCGTTATCGAAATTTAATAAATGGTATGCTAACAACTGGACAACCCGAGCGTATTGTACAGGGGTTGCTTTTAACGCTTTTATATCGCCAATAACTTTATGGATGGCGCTCGAAAGATTAACTTTCGCTTCCTGCAAGCCCTTTGCTTCCCTTAAACATATTTCGACAAGATCGTACTTAGCTAATTCGATAGATATTCCCAATTCTTCTATCTTTCGTTTGTCCTTCTTCAAGCAATCTAATATGGTCATTTCCATTATCTCTTTAGAGGAGCTGCATTTGTGCTTTATGTTTGCCCACATTCGAAATGCCTTTGACTCTGAATCATTGTAACTTAATAGAGCATTTAAAGCAGTGGAGGTCATTGCTTCTCTGTACAAGCCTTGATTGTAATGAAGGGAACTTATTCTATGTAATGCGAAGCATATGGGATTCTGTAGATTAACGTACCGCGATTTCGATTGAATTCCTTCAAACTGTATGGTTGAAGTAAATAGTAGAGAAAACAGAGATACACTTTCCTCGTAAAAACTGTCGGACATTATGCCCAAATTATAAATCAAGGCGCTGCTGGTACACCACAACTGTGTCCAACATTTGCAATTACATTCTTTCATTTCATAAATAAATGCCACTGTTCGTTCCAAAAATTTCCTCGCGAGTATAAAGATATTCCGCGATAAATGGTCATTAGAAAATTTGCTAATTAAATTGATGCATCTGGTTTTTATAACTACTGCATTGTATATATCCTTTCTGATTACGCAATTATCGCTGTGGCAAGATTTACATTTATCCGATGTCTGTTTTACAAAACATTTACTTATACGTCCAATTAGATTCAGCATTTCGAATAACACATCGCTGGTTACATATATGTCTCTTCCTGTTTTTATACATGTCTCCCAATACATGAACAAAGACTCCAAAATTTGAACAATACTGAAGGTGGTCCATTTAATGGATCCCTTGTATCCGTATCTCTTTGCAAGCACTGCATAGCCATCGTTTATATCTTGAATGCTCTTAACATTATGCTCTGCTTCGCATTCGAACGGTCTCGCGAGTGTAAGGCACATACGTTCAAGTAGTACAAAACATTGATAACATTCTTCATCCTCTACCAGAACCTTTTTAAAATATTTGCTGATACTATTTAAAATATTCACGGAGGATTTTAACGATTTCTGATTAATATTTTCAGACATGATTTTACTTGTTATATGAAGCATATGACGGCATACAATGTACTTTTCATCTTTGTTTAAAATCATCTCCATCTGGCCCAAATATTCAATTACAAATGCGGAGAAATCAGCAAAACAGTTTGGCTCTTTATTAATCAATGCAATTTTATCCAAATATGCACATATTTTCATAAGCAACTGCTTTGTATAATTTTTATACGTTCCTTTGATCATTTCAAATTCGTATTTTATAATATTTTTCAACTGATAATAGGCTTTGGTGGCCGATGGATCTTTTTGTAGAACAAGAAATTCATTATTAATCGCGTTATACCATAAATAAGTTATCTTTACTAATATATCACTCACATTGTCATGAGAACTACATAGCGCTTCTGTTTTTAAATAAAAGCATACTTTGTATGCCTCGTTATACATATACATGGCCAATAAACAACGTATTATATGAAATAAACTTGAAACAAACTTGACACTATCTGGTATTTCTGTCAGTATTGAACACAGTAGACAAGTTAGTTTGTACATTTCATTTCCCGTGACATGATTTTGTTTGTTACATTTGTCCGCAGTGTGTGATAAATATAACAACAGTTTAAAAATATGTTTATTCAGTTTTTCATTTGGAACATCAATGTTGGCCTAGAAAAAATACATACAATTAGTTTGGTAATGAATATTACGAAGTCAATCGACACTTGTATCACCGTTTGAATATCAAAGTGAATGTAAATAAAAGAGTGAAAATTTTATTAAAGAAATTCTGCTCACCCGAACATCGTTTGTAACATCGGCCAATTTCTCTGTCTGAATTAGTTCGATCCATTTCTTTATTTTTCCTTCTATGTTATTCATTATTCATGTGGATATTTAACTTTTTAACGGATTGTATACAAGGTAATTACCTCATAAAGGTTACAGATCATTTCACATTTACGCGGTGCACATATGTCACGAAATAAATTACACATCAGAGTACGTAACCCACATCGAAATGGTAACTTAGATATTTACAATTTATTCTTCTTCTTATTATTATTAATGTACCAAACAAATCTTAGATTCAACAAATAAATATTACCGATAAAATGTTCAATATTTCAAGTTGCAAACAAATACAAACAATATTAAAACAATATTATTTCACGACTGGTGCCGTCTCTGCTCTTCGTTGACCTATGCTCTACTTGTTTCCACTGTAGGCGGCGTAAGGTTCTTCCGAACTTAACCTGGCTTGACAGGAGTGCTACCGAGAGCGTATGTTAAATAACTATATTAAACCAGTATTAATTCGCAATTAACAAAAATGAATACCAGAACGCAAAGTAGAAGAATACCCGAAGCGGAACCGCGAATAGATTATGTGCAATGCGACGGGCTGGTCGTCATGAAAATGGTAAAACATTGTCACGAAGAGTCGATGAGTAACATGGATGTTGCTCAGGGTGCTCTACTTGGTTTGGTCGTGCAAAATCGCCTCGAAATTACCAACTGTTTTCCATTTCCCAAAAATGACGAGATCATGGACGAGGAAGAGTATCAACTCGCTATGATGCGTCGCCTGCGATGGTAAATATCCAACGGCAAGCAGTTACTCGTGTGTAAGAAATATTTAACAAATTCCAATGGTACTTATCGTAATCATTTTTATAGGGTGAACGTTGATCATTTTCACGTTGGATGGTATCAGAGCGCGGACGTCGGTAATTTCTTAAATGTCTCGCTATTGGAGTCGCAGTATCATTATCAGACTTCCATCGAGGAGTCCGTAGTACTTATATACGATACGGCTAAGTCGGCCAGAGGTTTCCTGACTTTAAAAGCGTACAGACTTACTCCACAAGCTATACAGATGTACAAGGAAGGTGAATTCACGCCGGATGCATTGCGCACATTGAAGATCGGTTACGAGAATTTATTTATCGAGATCCCAGTTGTAATAAAGAATAGCAATTTGACTAATATAATGATGTCCGAATTGGAGGAGATGGTTCCCGAAGAAGAGGGCACCAAATATTTGGATCTGGGAACAGCTACAGTCTTAGAGAATCAATTGCGTTGCTTAATGGATCGCGTGGACGAATTGAATCAGGAAGCTATGAAGTTCAATAGATATCAGCAATTGGTTGTTCGTCAACAGCAAGAGAAGAATAGACTTTTGGCCAAGAGAGCCCAAGAAAATGCAGCGAGGGCCGCGAAGGACGAAGCTCCACTACCGGACGACGATATCAACAAACTAATGAGACCGCTGCCGGTTCCACCTAGACTGAACCCAATGATCGTAGCCGGACAGATTAACACGTACAGCGAACACATTTCGCAGTTCTGTGCCCAGAGCTTGGCGAAATTGTACATTACCCAAAGTCTTCAGAATGCAAAGGAATCAAAGTCCTCGCATTGAAATCTACCTATGCATTGTTTCAAAGTTTGTAATATTAGGAACTGAAAAATGACATTTAAAAAATAATACAATTTTATAAAGAATTTGACGTTCATCTTCGTTTCCTTGAAACAGTATGGTTCATTTTCGTCGATCGTCTACGTGAAATTCATTGTGATCTTCAATTAAATCTGTACAACAGAACGTTCCTGCTTTTCATTATTCTGCCGATAAAGACACGTTCAATTTCAACCGATATTGTACAGTACAGTGCAAAAATTTTATTGCCAATTTTGTATTAGCAACTTTTCTGCAAACGGCACTTTAAACGTCCGAAGTTGTACAGTCTCGTGCGAAAGTTTAATCAGCGGCAAAGTTAATTCATAGAGGCGGATCCGTAGACAGTGCCGGGTCATAATTTTACGCACCCCGGCCGTTCTGCTACGTCTAACCTCCAATTACAAATTAGCTTCGCCTTTTTTTTTTTCGCATTACCGTGTGTTACATTTTGTTGACCTGTTTATTACCTGGGTCTAGAATTTCGCCGTGTACGCGATATCGACATGTATCGCGTTGTAGGGCGTATAATAATTGCGAAGTCATGAAAGCGTGTTACGTTCCGCGAACGCTGGTGGTACAGTCGTTTAAATTTTCCATTTATGTGGCACGGAATCGCACACACATCAAAGTGCAAATACGTAAATGTCAGTCGTACGGCTAAGCAGATCGGTGTAGGTATGTGACCGGGTGCAATCAAATAATTTGAAACAGATAAACGAAAACTTGCCGCACTTAGCAATTGAAACGCGAAAGATTGCAATTAGTGCATGTAAGTACATACATGTGCTTGCAAATGGAAGGCCACCAGGTATGTAAACCAACGAGTGAAAATAAAAGCGAACGGTGGTATCGTCGCTAAATTCGATCAAGTCTTTGAGCACTATGACTCATTCTTTTGTGCAACACTCAAAGATAATTTTGTTGCACGTCGAGCGCGTTTTTTGCTAGACTTACGTTCAACATATTTTTTCCAAGGTAAGAGCTCTATATGACTTCAATGGAGAGCCAGGAACAGCAGAGCTGTCCATCACAGCGGGGGAACTGCTGTCCGTCATGAGAGACAATGTGGGCGTTGGATGGTGCGAGGGTTTTAACCAGAGCGGAAAATCTGGATTGTTTCCAGCTGCGTACGTCCAAATTGTTGAAACTACAGCGTCTGCTCCAAGTATATTCATCGCTGAATTATCTGAAAAAATTATATTTCCTACGTTAGTAAAAGTTCGAACAAGTATTGTATAGATATTTTCTTGTACGTTAGATCCTATGACATCATCCCAACAAAGTTCGGGAGACTTCTGGGACGATGATTGGGATGATGATTCAGAAGTTGGTCAAACACAGGCCTATGTACCTCAACAGCAACAACAACAGCAACAACAGACCATACAATTACCGCAACACCAGAGTGTCGATTACGGGGACTCTACTTCGATGCAAGCTATACATTCTGTGATACCCGAAAGACCTATACCCAATATACCAAAGAAAAACAATAAATTTTCTACGCTGATTAAGTCCGGCGAGGATAGTTTTTTATTAGGAATGAAAGTGGCAAATGTTCCTGAAAATGAGAAAATATACATAGAAGAGATTGACGATGGACGCTGTAGATGGATTCCAACTGGAGAATCTTATAATTGTTTGGTCACATCCCCTAAAAAAGAATCTAAATTGAAAGGTCTCAAAAGTTTTATACTTTATCAACTTACACCAACGGTAATTTTGAATTCTGTTTACATTGCTTTAATAATATTGGGTATACAAATGACGCTCGTTTTATTTTATAGTTTAATAACATTCAAGTTTCAAGAAGATACAAACATTTCGATTGGCTACACGAACGTTTGGAAGAGAAATACTGCTTTATTCCCATTCCACCATTACCAGATAAACAAATATCTGGTAGATACGAGGAACAATTTATCGAACATCGACGCACACAATTGCAAGAATTCGTTGATTATGTTTGTAGACATCCCGTGTTAGCGCGTAGTCGGGTCTGGGAACATTTTATCACTTGCACAGATGAGAAAAGATGGAAAGCCGGCAAGAGGCAAGCCGAGAAAGACGAACTGCTAGGTGTAAATTATTTTACTGCTGTCCAATGCCCTGAAACAGTTTTGGATGTGATAAAAGTAGAAATTCAAACGGATACGTTCAGCAGATTTATAAACGGACTAGATCCGGTTGTTAAAAATTTTATGGCTATGGCTGTCGATCAAACAAAGAAAAGTCAAGTTCTCTATAAAAGAGAATTCCAAAAAATTAGTCAGAGTTTTAGCGCGTTAAGTCACGCGTTAGAAGGTGACGACAGTAGTCGAGGAAGATTGACTTATGCATTAAAGGTAACGGGGGATGCTTATAACGATATAGGCAAATTGTACGAGGAGCAACCAAAGTTTGATTGGGAACCTCTTGCCGATAAATTCCATATATATAGAGGAATTATCAGTAATTTTCCGGAAGTAATAAATATACACAAGGTAATTAATAAAGGGCAGTTCATTTTTTGTTCTTGATGCCTCCTATAAATTTCCTACAAATTAAGTATGTTTAATAAATTTATTAAACGCTTTTTTTCTTGTTTGCAAATATATTTAGACCGCCGTGCTAAAGCGAAAAGATTGTGAAAGGCTAGTAAGCGAACATAAAATGGAGCCACAGCAATTGAGAGATCTCTCCCATCGGACAGATATAATTGCGCGAGCCCTTCTTGCTGAAGAAACCCATTTTCAGACAGAACAGGAAATCCATTTAACTCATACCATGAAAACGCATCTCACGGAGCAAATCACGTTTTATCAAAAAATTGTAGATAAATTGAGGGAAGCGCTAAATGCGTACGAAGGCTAACATAAGTATTTAACGTAATTTAATATTGCTCTGTTCATAGTATCGTTCGATACAATGCATAGCATTAAAATTCATATGGTGTTTAGTTTAGGAGCTACATGGAATGGCCGACAAAAATTCTACAGACACGCGAAGTGTATTCGTGTTTAACTCATGACTGTAATAATATATTTCCAAGAACATTATGTTTAATTACTGATAAGTGTTCGTTGCAGGGAAATTATGCGATTTACACAGAAGGGGCCAATAGTTTATTTTCCAGATGTTACTACCAAAAACCACGCGTACACGTAATAAGTATACAAGTATATTTTCTATTTATAATATTTTTCATACCTATTTCGATTGTACAACTTGTATCGAAACAATTAATCGAACGGAAGGAAATGATATTGAGCTGAATTGTAAAAGACAATTTTCGAATGGCAGATAAATTAAAATCATACGGTATTATTAACGATGCATAGTAATATATTGATGTCAATATTAATATTAATCTTCCGTGGCTGCTAATTTGAAAAAATTGGAAACTCATTGTATAATTTATTTTTCATATACTTTAATTACGTTTGTAAGTTTAGCTTTTTTTACTAAGTGTAGTTATATACAAATATATCATTTACATATGCCGTTACGTAATATTAACACGTGCTTGAAGTATAAGCTAAACTTTAATTATATCAATTAATCAGCGCGTATTAGAAACTAGGTCGTAATGAAGTACAGTTGAGCATAAAAGTTTACATTACATACTGTAAAGAACGTGAAGTCTATTTTCTTTAGCAATCTTTTGTACATGACCCTTAATAAATATTAATTGCTGTTTGTTAATATGTATCTGTGAATCGTGGAATTACATATTACTGTATCATAAGTAGACTTTATAAATACATTGCCATGAATTAAGTAAATAGGAGAGAAATTGTATCACTATAGATAAGAATCAAATGAAATATAGATACGTGTAAAAAGAAACGGGAACGATTCAATTTTTGTATAATGTAATGTAAACTTTTCCCTGGTAGTTTATTATCTTTTAATCTGTTAAAACTTAATAAATTATTTTCTTCACTCCGGCTAATAGATTTTTAGAATTGTTTAGAAACAAACAAATTATTTTACATGATTCATGTATTGTTTATACATAATTTTACCTTTTATAAAGGCAGGCACTGTATGTTGATAAATCAGTAGCGTAAAATGTAATAATCATGTAAATTTCCTATTTAATCGACTTTATGCAACGTGAAACTGTTACACACTTATTAGCTAAATTACTATAAATTGAACAACATCATTCTTAATGCATTTGAAAGAATTTGTATAAAAAAAATAGCTTAACCAGAAGCACAAGCATACGCAATATTGTAAATGTTATTATTGTGGTAATCATTATTATTGTTATCATTTTGCATCAATCATATCTTCCTTTTCATACTTGAAAGGGAACTTTTAATAAATGTGTATTAAATTAAAGTGCAATTAATTTGCTTTATTCCATAAGTCTTAAGCGTTCCAAGACCTCCATTTTGTTTTTAACATTATTATAGCTTAAGATAACGATTTAAAAAAAGTATGTAATTGCATTAATGTGATAGACATATAACTTAAATCAGCTAAACGCGTATGTATGGATATATATATATATTTTTATTCATCAACATTTCACGAAATAGTAATATCGAACATGTGTTGTGTAGCACCGCACTCAACAAATTGAAAAAATCTGTGAAGTCCTAAAGTTGTTTGATATCCGCTTTCGATAGTTCCATAGTTACAAGCCGGTTCCTGTACAAAATAAATTACTTTCACGTAAAACAATGCGCACTACAAACGTGATCTGCCTATTTATGAAAATATCGGCCATGCAGTTATACATAATTCTGAGAAATTTAACACCTTATGTATCTTAAAAAAAAAAATTAGCGATCTGTAACCGGTTCTTTTAAGGAGTGTGGAATACATTGGCACTGTATACTAGATTTTAATATATTCTGAATGCTAACATCCTCTGCATAAAATTGATAAACTCGTGTTATTAATTGCTAACTGCGCTGATTTTCAATTTATCACCTTATTTAATTTAACAATGAAACGTTTGATAATCGTCCCCGCATGCACATAGTCAAGCATAACAATTGCAAGGCTTGTGCAATGAGAATTATTACAATAGGAAGAAGTTGTTCCTGTAATCGGTCGATATATATATATATATATATATTATATAAGTATATAGGAGAGCTGTTACGCTTAATTTATAGGCATTAATTAAAGTATTTTAATCAGCAGTGCATTCTCCCTCCCTCGCTCGCTCTCTCTCTCTTTCTTTCACTCTCTTCCTTTCGCTCCATACACACGCTATCAGTCTGGCGTTATATTGTTCCTATTTTTTTTTATCGAATAAAACTGCAATAACAAGTGGTTTTCCATTGCTATTTAAAATCAGCTTATTTTTACAATCACATTTTGCAACGTTCCTGCCGATATGTTTAATTATGTGGCACGGTTTTTTCGTTTCTTACTTCTTTTTTTCTTCATTGTTTCTAAACACAAGCTAAGCTCCTCTTTTCCAATTCCATCTACAATTTTAAGTTACAAGCTCATCAATAATGCATAAATATTTAGCATACAAAAATGCTCCTTAACGAACCTTTCTTATTAGATGACACAATGATGGTTTCTTAATGGATTGTATGAATTAACTGCGTGTAGGAATTCATGTATAGATAATTGAAAAGTATACGTTATATGTAAATGAAAATAAGTACATTCAAGAATTAAAAGATAAATTATTACTATTATTTACACGTAATCATTAATATAGAGTGTATATTTAATTTTGTCTATTTCATGCGCCATCATCGTGTCATCCAAGGCACTTTAGAATGGTACGTTATTTTGCGCAATGAAAGATTTTATCCTTTTATCAATTGAAATTTTGTGACAAGAATAAATAATGATAATTACATGTATCGTAACTTCCATCGTATAGGCGCCGTTTCATTCTAAATCAATTTATACATATTCTTCTCTCGTCAGTTGTATGGTGGAACAATAATATCTACCTTACAATTAATAAAATTATTCGGAACTTTTAAATTATTTCGTAACGTTATATGAATCCCTTAATAATCTTTATCATATAATATTCACTACACGAATAGTGCCCGGTACACGGACGGATGTCTAATATGATAGTTCAAAGTGAATATCATGTTTCTAGTTTAAAGTTTAAAAGAGAAAGAGATAGTCGTTTATGATAAAAGGAGTGAGTGCCCGCTCGATAAACAGCAATAATGTTCTCTATCCGAGTATATAACACAGAATTTTTTAGATTCATTGAATTTAGATTTATTTCAGAACACGTTCAAAAAGACACGAAAAAACATTGAATTTTGTCGATACAATTTTGCACATTAACACGTAACTGATTCTTTTCGTCTACATAATAAAACTTGGTAATTTAAGGAATAAACACTCTGTAACACTGAAAATCATTCTGTACCTTCCAATTGAGAGGATTTTGTATATCGTTTCAATTCAAATTCTCAACGTTCCTAATTAATATTTGTTTTGTTCTTTTATGTTGATGCATCAGTGAGTGAGAAACCACAGCAACATTATCACAAGATCACGGTATTATTGCACTTATCTGCGAATATATGTAAAAAATAAAGTAATACCATCGAATGCTAACAAACATTTTCGAACATTTCGTTGAAGTACCAGTTATAGTTCTAACACATTCTAACTTATAATAAGATACAAATATAAATAGCTACATTATATTTCAACCTTTTGGAACTTACACAATGATTTATAGTAGCCATACTTTGTGAAAAAAAAAATATCAGATGCAAAAATATGTGTATCGAACTGGTTGTAGCGCATCGATAGTACTTAAATTTACACGACGGAACATAATTATACATAAATAATGTGTACATTAATTTATAAAACATAGTACGATATAAGAAATCTTAACTAATCGAATATCAAATTTGTGCTTTTCAATTCTTTAAGAACAAGCCAATTTTATGCGAAGTGTTGTTTAAAAAAAATGTTTAATTAACTTCTAGCCGAGTAATTATGTAGTAATAAAAAAGATAGGATACGTTCGAAAGTAAATTACACTGTGTATAAAATATAGATACCCTTAAAAACAAACGATATAAAAAATTAATAATTCATCCCTATATAATTTGCTTTTTATATTTGCATCTTGCAACAAGACATCATGAAAAATCGTGGAAAATCGTGTATGAATTATGTACATTTTCCACTAAACTTCGGTGCAACATATCGATAAAAAAATATCAGTAGAGCAATATACACGTATGTATACATATATTAAGTCTAGTTAGTAGATCTCAGATTTGGAGTTCTTAGACTGCACTAATATCACTATGTAACAGAAGGAGTATCTGTATACACAATGTACATATTTTGCGATAGAGTGCACTGTACATGACTCGTAAAAACGTTTGTTCATGCCATAAAGTAAAATATATTTTAGTTATCAGTGAAATAGAAACAAATATCAATAAAAATCAGATCTTACATAGTCTCACAACACGATTCCGCATGGCAAGATTCTTTCTCCTCATTTTTAGTCGATCTGTCTTACAAAAGCTTCCTACGAAGTTTGTCTTCTCCCCCTTTCGTGTTTCGTCAGATTAAAAGACGCTATTTCAAAAGATATAGTACGTTAGCGTATAGTTCATTTAGAAGTACCGGGCAAAAAGCTGCATATATTGATTCACAGAATTTCGAACATATCTGCCAAGATACAATAAGACCCTCGGGGTCGCAAAAAATTATCTAAACAACCACTATTTTTTATACACCAATATTTTATAAAAGATAAAAACTTGTCGTTGTACTGTTCACTTTTTTTTTTTCTTCCTCTTTACACATTTAATAGATTTGGTCTAGCAAGATCATTTTAGTTGTCGTTAAGTTTATCTAAGTATACCAACTACATCTTTGCTTAATCAAATCAATGCCGTAAACGTAACGTTATTTGAAAACCTCTATCGACGGCCATAGATTCGATTCTATCGTGAATATATACCAACATAGTGAAATATCTATTCATAACTGTTCTGAACAAAAGCCTGCAAACGGAGGGGGGCGATGAAACCAAAGTATTCGGAAAATCGCCTTATATCGCGCGGGCTGTATATATATATATATATATATGTATATATATATGTATATATAGTCTTGTAATGTACATAATCGGTGGCAACCGTGTCACAGGTGACCACAATAAAGCGGGATAGATGTAATTCTATACAAACTCTTACCAGATTCAACATTAATCGATAAGAGTATAATGCCATCCGGCGGCATCGACAGTTTCTCATAGAAGAAAGTTAGCAGCGTTATTCAGCTTTTCTTATACTTTCTTTGCTTTCTAATATACGATACATTCGTTTGAAAGAGAGTAGACAGAGCAGTGCGTGTGCTATGCCACAGCTTGAAGCGTTTGTTGCGTACGTATAACGGTGAGTTTGGAGTGATCGGAATGGGAATAGGATTCGTGGCCACCAAGCTTGACACGGGCAACGGTGGCTCGCGTATTTGCTTCAATTGAGGTTGGTCTGAGGCTCCACTGATCTGGGTTGGTGACTGGGGTTGGATTGCGATTGATCGGGGTATGGCGTGGGGTTGCCGCTGGAGAGGCCTGTTGATCCTGGGCCCTGCTGCTGTTGCTGCTGCTGCCCGCTGTTGAGTGCCAGCCGTTGCATTTGACGTATGACCGTGGCTGCGTGGTAGGCTTGCTGCAACCATGAGAGAAGAGGAAGACTTTCCAACGGAGCCTGGCGAGCAAACACATCCAATCAGCAGCTTGATAACTTATCTAATGATACTAACCTTCCACTTTGTTTTGGCGAAATTTTTTCTAAGTTGTTCCGATACAGTACCATGGATATTTTTATTGCTAGCCGCGTTGCCGGAGATCCTGGAAAATAAATCAATTGCACGATGCTAACGTTCCAGTATGCAATGGAAATTCATGGTGGTTGATATTTTTTATTAATGTTGTATTATGTTACGGAAACGGGTTATTATATCTGCAGGTATTGTTGAATGTTTTAATGGCAGGAATAGTGCTATTCTCTTATGTTGCACACGTTTGGAAATTCTTTTTTTTTTTTAATTAACGTAAATCTTCTACTTACTTAATCCATATCTATTTTATCTATTAAAGGGGAATTCTGTTCCTGTAATATTTTTTATCGCCAGAAATTTAAAACGCGAGTACTCGAAAGCATAGACACAAAATACAGTGCGGAACAATGTATGTAACAGTCTTAATGCTTGAATGTGAATTCATTATTGAATAAAAACATTGCCTATAGAATAGTCGAGCGCAAATAATGATCTTACCAAGGATGAGCGAGGGCTTGCTTGCATGTATAACGCTCTTCAACATTGACGCACATCAACTTGTGAATGAAATCCTTTGCAGACTCGCTGATATCGTCCCAGTACGGCGAATCAAATTCAAATTCACCTATAACAGTCTGGTTAGCTTCTTGCTATAGAGTAGACGACTTTATTTACGAATTACTTCATTTAAATCAAATATTTTATTTGGAAGAAGTACTGTTAGGTTCACACTTTATATAATTGCCTCCCGTAATTCATTATGAAAACCCCGTTTAATTAGAAGATCGTGATATTAAGAACGATATTTTCATTGCTAATTTATAACAATTAACAATTACAATCCCCCCAACCAAAAAAAAAAAACGCGAGTGCACACAAAACCATTTACTTACTACACTAGCATGTATATAGCAGCGTACAAAAACTAGAATAGTACCTTAAAAATGAAAATTTCAAGTTAAAGTACAGCTGCATGTGCTTGTAGATCCTAAAAGTAGTACCTAAATTGAAGTGATAGTATAGTCCCCTTCCAAATGCCCAAAAACTTGTGCCCCGAAAAGTTGGTTTCATTACCTTTTAAGATTTGTGCAAACAGGTTGGCATCATTTTCGTCGTAAAATGGAGGATAGCCGCACAACAAAATGTAGGAAATGACCCCTATGCTCCACACATCCACAGCTTTCCCGTATGGTTTTTGCGCCAAGACCTCCGGAGCTGTGCACGGAAAACAATTACGGAGCATTTGTTAGTATTACGGACAATCAGACTCGTAAAAACTAAAAGATGCGAATTTAAAACCAACCAACGTATCCCGGTGTACCACAAGCAGTAGCCATAATACCAGAGTCCTCCATCTTCGATAGGCCGAAATCGCTAATCATGATCTTACTATCTTCGTCTGGGCTATAATACAAAAGGTTTTCAGGTTTCAGGTCCCTGTGCACGACGCCCTGGTCGTGCATATAATCCACAGCCTCTAAGACTTGTCTTATTAAACCAGATGCATCTTTCTCTGTGTAGGAACCTTTCTCGACAATTCTGTCAAAGAGTTCCCCGCCGGTAACCCTATTATAAACGAAAGGAATAATTGTAAAACTGTGTATCTTCAATTGTGTACTTGGCTGCATTGAATAAGGGGAGATACTCACAATTCCATAACTAAGTGAACCTTATGCTTGTCTTCAAATGTTTCCAAGAGCTGAACAATATTTGGATGTGTTAACCTGGACAGATAATAGTATCATTTATTAATGAATCGTGGAACCATTGACATTAAGATAACGATAAGCTAATTAGCACTATACCTTCTCAATACCCTGATTTCATTTTCCAAGGAGTCCTCTTTGCCTTTTAAAGCTTTTTTGTCAATAATTTTCACAGCATACATATGACCTGGCTTCTCCTTGCTTTCAGCCAGACGTACCTCTGAGAAAGCTCCACTAAAGAAAAAATGAAAAGTTATGAAACGATTGAAGGAGGAAAAATATTAACAACAAAGGACAGGCATGTTTTATTATGATGTATATACGTAATACAATAAGGTTTAGACAGTTGGTCATTAAGTGCAACATGTTCGAATATTCATTGCGCATACTTTCGTTACAACGACGGACTGTAATTGACTTTGCATATTTCTACTGCAAGTGTTCATGCATAATGGAATTTTTAATGGGCAAGTTACAGTGCTCCACATTGGGCACAATATCTTAGATTCTTAGATAAAAGAATGTGGCAGATAATTTAAGTAGAAGTGAAACCATGGTGTTTAAAAGTTAGAATAGTTATACAATATCTGTTACCAACAGGAAGTACTTTCTCTTTCTTAAACCATTACAATTTATCTTAAAACTTGTTAATAGGTATATTGTATTTATTAGACAGTTTACTGAACAAAGACTTGCGGATTTCTATAATATTATTTATGAACATAACGAAAAGATATTGCAGCTTTATTTAAATAACAAAATTAAACATTACGATAATATTTTTTTTTTTCTCCACTTTCAGTAGGAGACAACAAAAATTGTTGCAAGTTCCATTTTCTTATGCATTTTGTTACTCAGGTTGCTAATTTAAACGCGTTAATAATAATATGCAGATAAGTCGAGTCTGGGCACCAATGTACCTATATATGTATACATGAATAAGTTAATCAGTGCCAATTAGTAATTTTCGGATCTGGCAAAATGAAATATATATACATATATATACTATACGAAATAAATGTATCAAAAATAGATTATTTATATATTTTTGCAGCATACGGATAGCCGTGATAAAATTTTCCGACGGTAACGCAAGCAATTATCATTATAAATAAAAACGATCCTTTACGTAAAACTGATGACTAGAAGTAGTAATCATTTTACTAATCCAACAAAACGTTTTCATAGAATTCGCGATAGGTGAAGCATCTACGTATACGAGAATCGCGAAGCAAACGTATTCTATGTACTTTCTCCGATACGCAGGCCGTAGCAATATATAGTACATACGTTCCAAGCAACTCCTTCAGCACGTATTTGTCCTCGACGGACGGCGATTTATCGTCTTTCCCATCTTTCTTCATCTTCTTGCTCGAGTCCTTTTTACCGAAGAGCGGCATCTTCGGAGCTTATTTCTTTACAGGTATTAATCGCGAACTAATTCTCCGCTGCGAAACAACAAAGTTGAAATCTCTGATACCTCGTACAAGCGTATACGATCCTGACAGGTTATGCGCCTTATCGAGGGGGAGTTCAGCCGCAAGACAGTAGAGAAAAAAAATTTCGTCGTTTCGCCTACTTCAGCAGCTTTTGATCGTTCGGCAGTGATAATAAAGAGAACAGATCGTCGTCAAACGCTTCGTAAAATCATCGCTTCGAAGCAGTGGATGATCATGAACTCTCGACCTTCCGCACGTAAACGATAGCAGATACCCGTGCACTACGACGCTCCACTCTGCGCTTATCCGTGGACCGAGTTTGACACGTATTCGTTCCGCGCACTATTCCGCTACCGAAACGTTCTACTCCGCGTATCGGGCTCAGGGTCGCGGCCTCGCGCCCTCGCGATACAGCTTGCACTATGCGGCAGATAGTTCTGATTGTGTACGTTATTGGTCCCTCTACTATTGCTCTACCCCACTTTTATCGCGTCGCGATATTTCCTTTTATCGTTTCTGATAAACTTGCGCTAATATTCGGATAGATCATAATGTTCGGGTCTCAATTCGCCGTCTCTCATCTGTTGCCTTTTTCTCGTGATACTGCAGCGCTCCAACTGACCACAATCACAGACAAGATATAGAATAGAGCTATCGCGTCATGAACTTTTGCCACACATTCGGCTGCCATACCGATCAAGAAAATTGAGGCAGATTTCAGAGTCCTCTGTCTATAAATGAGAGCCAGTAGAAAAACTATTATTTACTCGAGTAGTATTGTAGTTCAAGCGGGTCGCGAGGAGGAGCAGGAATTTTTGTTATCGTTTTTTTGTTTGTATTGTTTATAACATTGAAAAAAAAAATGGTTTATAGCATAAAACACAAAATAGTTTTACAAACACTGATGAACGAGGGTTTTTTAATTGAAAATAAAGCGCGAGATTTAATAATTAAGCTATTTGGTAAGTTAATTTTCCATTTGTCATCTTTATGTTACGTATCTTTTATTTACGCGATAAATGAAATTGTATATTTTAGATGACGACAGAATATCGATAGTAATAAATCAAATAAATGAGCAATTGCAGCCTTTAAACATGTTAATAAAAAAGGCACAGTGCGAAATTACAGGTCAAATATATTGGGTATTTATGAGCACTGTACTTGACGATGTAACTAGGTAAATATTTTTTTTTTTTTTTGCCATTATTAAATATAATGTTTATTTTAATGCAATTATGCCAAAAATTGTTTAAAAATCGCCATTACATTGTAGATTTCAAACAGAATTCTCAAAAAATCAATTGGCTTTGCTGAGAATCATATTTTCTGAAATCATAACGTCAAGTAATGGATGCATCAAGAGTACAATATGTTTAAATTTGTGCCCCTCTGTAGATGTAAAATTATCCAAAGCAGAAGTAGAAGAATTTCTAAATGATATGTATATGAGAAAATGGTTAACTTATAAGGTAGAAACTAAAATGTCAATAATAGAGCTATAGTATAAATAGTTTGTATAATATGAGTAATATTGTATTCTATATATTAATTGTAGGATGGTTACTGCTATATGGGTGTGAGGAGTATTACTGAATTAATGCCATATTTTAGAGCTGCTTACGAAGGCAATTTAAATACCTGCTGCCTTTGCAAACAAGTTATTTTCCATGTATGTTTCTATAGAGAAAATATCTAATTGTAAAATTAAATTGGTAAATAATATTCTTCCTTCTTATTTAGGGTGAAAAGTGTACAGGCTGTGAAACCTGTTTCCATTTATATTGTTTGAAAAGGTACATTATGATTCACAATCCCATGAAGTGTCCTAATTGTGATACAGTCATTTCTGACATCGATTTATCAGGTAATATTTCCTTTTCAGTTTTCGATTTATATACTATCTTAAAATTCAATATCTTATGCAGGTATATCAGATGTTTCTACAACGGCAAATAATGACACAACGAATATAAAAGCATCTATCAAAAGGGAATTAAGAAATAGACATAGCTAGAGTATAAAACATATTCTTTCTATTTTTATACATAACTCCGATTATTAAAAATACGTATATTTACTATCCTATTATTTATATACAGTACAGTACAATTACAAGTATATACAGCAAGATACAACTATTCTGCCAATTACTTCACGTATTCTGACTTTCTTCAAACCTTTCTCTCAAATACTTCAGACCTGCTGCTATGGTTGCTTCGTCTATACTTCTGGTTGGTTTCATCTGATTTAGCATTGCATCACTGGATGTGTATTGAACATTTTGAGTTGCTTCGTTAAGGCTACTCTGAGGGCTATTTTCTTCAGTTAAACTAGAATTACTTGTTGGCAAAGTAGGAGGAAGTGGTATATCATATGAATCTATATCAATTTCATTACTATTTGCAGTATCATTCGGAGTATTTGTTTCGTTCGAATCAATCTCCTCATTGTTTTGATTATTCGAGGATGTAGTATTATCATTTTCAGATTTGAGATAACCAGCACTCTCGAAATTTTCGTATGCTGGACCAAATTCTTTATCTCTTATATTTCGACACTTATGAACCCATTCTTCTTGGGACATTTCGTACCAATGAGTTCTTTTACCTAGAAGTTCTCCCAGTGCTTTTATTTTATTTTCTTTCTCCAATTCTTTATCTTTTTCAGTGTTTTCCGTTCCTTTTTCAACTTCGGCTGCAATCTCTGTACTGGGTACATTTGCAGATGCATTATCATTAATTTCTTCCGTATCCTTTGGCTTGAATTCCTCTTCTATCGAATCTACAGGCAACCCTGCCCTAATACGTTGTCTGATTCTAGCTGCCTTCAGTCTGTTATATTCCATTTTATCCCTCAATTCCTTCAATTCTTTTATCTCTGTTTGTTTCCTCTCTGTTTCCTTTCTTAAATTGAACAAATTTTCCTGCTGCTTTATTCTCTCCTCTTCATCTTGGGAAAATGCAAAGTAACCAACACCATGGGCTCTTGCTTCGTCGAACAGAACATCTTGGTAATGTATATTCGCTTTGTCTGTCAATTTTTGTGTCTGCTCCTCCCATTTCCGCCGCATAATTTCTATTTCAGGTTCTTTCTCCTCTACGACGTAGTTTTGTTCGACGCTGTCTCTGATTCTTGAATCGGCACCTTTCTTATTTACAATTTGGAGCTTTATCAAATCATCTTTCTCCTGCATAAGGGGCAAATCTTCGCGTAAACATTTCCTTGTACGTCCAAAGCAATCTTCGTATTCCACCCAATCATCCTCGTTTGCCAATGGCGCCTCATTTTCGCTATCTTCATCTTTTTGTAACGGTTCGTCATCAGACTCGTCTGATTTATTTGTAAAATCAACAAGGAAATTGTCATTGGTGCATCTGGACTTCTTTAATCGTTCGTACAATCGTGCTTTTGCCTCCAACATTAATTTGGATTTCTTGTGAGTGTTAACATCCTCTATGTACTGTGGTTTTTTCGTATTCTCGTTCGAGCCCTCTACCTTAGTTTTCTTGGGTTTCCGCTTTTGTATTTTTGGCACAGTGCGAATAACCTCTGACTTCAATTTTGCTTCGTTTACTTCATGCTGTTTTTTCAGAAGTTCTGCTTTCAAGCCGACGAGGGACGAAAAATTCACGTTGATTTTTTTTGTATTATTCATTATTAATAAAAGTATGTTATTAAGTTTCAATATTACGAAAACCGATTGCTGTACATAAAACGGAGCCCGTCTCTTTTTGATAACTTAATAATTCGTAATATTTCCTGTAGTTTGCGTTTTTATTCTGCCTGTTGCAAAAAAAAGAATAATGGATCATTTTACTATTAACTGTTTACTCGAACGACAATATGAGACATTAAGCATAGGTTATAAACTTACAATTATGTACTGTATTTACCTTTAAAATATAATTGCTACACATAATTTGGTATATGCAACTTACAATACACGTTGGAATAAATTCCTTTAGTTTTGTTTCAAATGATCGTAAGTTTTCGTGACATTTTTAATGATTCGTAAGTGCAATGTTTATATGTAAACTGACACGAATGATTCCATCAAAGAACTTCATGCCAATACGTCAAATCTTGAAATGCTTGATCGTTTCTCGTAGGAAAGAAAGCGAAAGTTGCGTCAAAACATCATACAAATTAATTAACGCCGTACATATATCGTGCACATTACTAAAATTGATGGTTTTAATAAAACAATTATTTTGGAAAATATCAACTTTAATTTATAGAAAGCAATAAATAAAAAGGAAAGGATATTACAAGGATTACTTTTCCTGGTACCTTATTTGTTACGAAAAATACTATTAACATAAATAAAGTTTACATGCACGAATGCAAAGTATAATTTTGTTATTTCTTTTAGCAACAAAAATTATGTGATTTGCGTGTCATCTTTATATACGATCAAGGAAGACAATCTTACCTATAAGTACGACTGATAGCTCAAACATATTTCTTATGTTTTCAATCTTTTGTACCCTTTTATTATTTAATACGATAAAACAGTCAACGTAGAAATGTTTCACAATAGATTGAGAAGAAGTGTTCTATACTATATGACATCATCCACAAAATCATGTCTATCGAATTTTACTTGATTATAATTCCCACTAAAATAATACCGACTACATTTAATTCTTTTTGCAGAATTTATTGGGGAAATGGATTTTCTCTCTGGTATTATATTAATATGCGAGGTGAACAATCAATTACTAATTAAAAATTAACGAGATTAAGAATGATGTGGACATCTCAATTTCTTTTGTATCATTTAGGGTTTCAGTTAATTTATGATCAATTTGTTAAACTTTATTCAATTTAATACTGAACTATAAAATCAGACTCCAATGCTGGAGACATAAATGCTAATAAACGATTTATTGATATATATATCCCGCTTTTTTTCGTAAGTTTAGCTCGATCTGCGCACTGTGGGCCCGCATCAAATTATTAATTAATTTATTGCAATCAACGTGTAAATTTTTAATTTTCATTTGAATAAACGAATTCGATGAAATTCATTAATTATTTAATTCAGCTTTAGTATTGAACTAAAGGATTGCTAGAGCTACGAATCAATTACAAAGGGTGCAAAACTGTACAAGCCTTAGGCTCGATTCTTAAGTGATGTAAAAAAATTTGGTAAAAAAGTTCGGTTACTTAGTTGCGAAGTTGCGGAACGTATAACCACGTGTTATTTAAGGAATACGGATATTAGAAGATTTGATCGGTTGATATCACAGCGCCATTAGTCAATCCAAAAATCGATTGTCGATTATCAAACCAATTCGAAACCTGAAGCTGCCGATCTGCTACTATGTTAGTCATGTAACTTGCGAACACCAGTTAATGCAGCGGATACGTTAATGCACGTTGGACACCGGTAAGTAATCGTGCGGCGTAGTGACTGATTTGTTGTTTTCGTGGCTCGTTATACCAATACATATATATAGGAAACGGAATTATCGAACTGCGTAAAATCTGTTGCAGATAATTCTCGGTAATTCTAAAAACGAAATGGCACCCAGAAAGGCCGCAAAACATTCAGACACGGAGGTTGTAGACAGAGCCGAGGAAGCCGGCGATGTATCGCCGCCGAAGAGAAAAAAAACCGTGGCGAAAGCTGCGAATAAAAGTGAGGAGGAAAGGCAAATTAGATTGCCGAGGGCTGCGAAATCGGCAAAAGCCGAACAGACCGAGGCAACGGACACGAGTTTGCCTGTGAGCAAGAACGCAAAAGCAAAGAGTAAGACGTCGCCCCCTAAAAATGCTTCTGCACCCGCCAAAACCAACTCTAGAGCCAAGGCAACCGCGAAAAAAAATAAAGACATCGAGGAGAAGGCCGATGCAGTCTCCACAAATTCGAAAGTTCTAAAAAATGACGAGGAAACAGAACCAAAAAAAACACGCACCAAAGCTGCAACAAAAAAGGCGGGAATCGATGCGGACGATGAACGTACGTTCCTTCGAATTATTTTTTCACTTACGATATCGTAGCTTGTTTTCAGGGGATGATAATTCGCGTCGAATAAGACCCATTTAGTATACGTAATCGTTAACATATCGATGTTTCTTCAACTTTAATATAACGTGCTATATCATGGGCGAATAAGTTGGGATCGCGTTCGGTAAACGTGCACAGTTATATAAAAAGATATTTCTTCCGTTTTCGTTCGAGGTGTAGTGCTTGATTGCATCTATTGTCATTGATAAAGAACAATTATAACTCGGTAGTTTATAAATTATTATGGACATGTGGTTTGTTAAGAGTTTTCTTCGGCAATGTCCATTCATCTAATTTAATCGTAGCTGCCTGTTATAAATTCCATTTCAATTTTAGCAAAAGGTAGGACGAAGGGTAAGGCCAAAAAAGTAGCAGCCAGCGAAAGTACAGAAGAAGCGCCGGCCACAAAGAAGAGGAAACCTGCGAGTCCTGAGGTAGCATCGAAGGAGAGTAAACCAAAAGGGAGAGCGGCGAAGAAGAAAAATGAATCGGATACCGATTCAAAAAGTAAAGCTGCCGGTAGCAAGGCAAAGGCTGCTGTTAATGATGAGGTTGTAAATGATAACGCGGAGGAACATCCAGCGACTACGAAAACCAGTAAAAAAGCAAACGGCGATAAAGCTGCAAAACCTGCAGTGGCCCGAAAAACGAGGGGTCGTAAAAATGAAGCTAGTCCAGAGGATAAGTCAAAGAACGACGATGAGTTAAAGGCAATAGAGGAAGAGTTGTCGGAGCCAGGGCAAGCTAGCGATACAGAAAGCCAAGAAGATCATAATAATCAATTGGAGGCAGAGGAATCAGCGCAATTGCAGAAGAAAGGTAAACAGATAAAGAAAAAGGATACAGTTGCGCCACAAAAAAAGGTTCCTAAAACTCGTGGCAAAGCAGCGAATCGTAATGCTGAAGTAGCTTCTAACGAAGACGACACCGAGGTAATAAAAGTAGCTAAAGATGTACAAAAGAAAACTGGCAAGGAAACTGTTGCTGTGTCTGCTCCTGCGAAGAAAGGCAGAGCAAGGAAGGGTGCTGCTACAGTGACAGCGAAAAATGAAAATGGTGAAAAATCTTTGGAAAATTTAACGGAGGATAAAAAAGTATTCAATTCGCCGGATACGTTGAACAGTAATGATGACGAACATAAATCGTCGGACGAAGATATCGATCAACAAGATTCGGACAAAGAGGATGAAAAGCACACTAAAACGTTTGGAATGCTCAAAAAAACAGAAGAAACGGTTTCAAATAAGAATGAAGTAGATGAAAATAATGTAATGAGTACATCGGTACGCGAGGAAGAAAATTAACGGTGAATGTTCTATTTTTATCTTGACATGTTTTTGAAACACCAAAAAAAACATATATATCATTAACATTTTAATATTTTAATATATTTGATAAAGGTAAAAATAAAAATATCTACGAGTGTTTCCATACCTAGAGATACTCAAAAATACATGTGTTGTAAAACTTTAGTAATACATTTTGGTTATAATATTGCTTCAAAGATGGTTATTTGTATTTTCTATAAAGTGTTTTACATAGTCTAGTTTTGAAATCCACTTGTTAATATAAGATCTTATAATTAAGAAGACAAAGTTATTATAAATGATAACTCTACACATTTTTCTATGTATATTTAATTGTCCATTATATCTAAAGCAGATTACGTGTCTTCAATTTCAGGTAAAAGAACATGGATAGTGTAGGGTGAAGAACATTGAGCATTCCATCAGTCTGCAACAGTTAAAGTCATTTTTTTTAATACTAGAATGTCAGTGTTTCTCAATAATACATTGGAAAAGTATGTTTCTTAACTTTATTTTTCATTTAAGGATCAAAGTTACAATGTTATAATGTCTTTAGATATAAGAAAATGCGAAGGAAATATACTTTTTAATGTTGCATGATGTATTTAATTGATGTACACTGTCATTCTAGAATAACGCTAAAATGTTGTTTGTAACATTTCATTACATTCGTGTAATTATTTGGTGAGTATTGTCATGCGAAATTCTTAAAGTAATAGAGGAAAAGAAAAATGAGTGATTCCATTTTATATTGGATTATTTTGAGTTCAATAAATATTTACATTCGTATCAATACTTTGTAACATTTGTTTTGTTTTTTACATGTTTGATTGCGTTTTTATAATAAAACGATTCTTAAAGATTGACGAGAATAATTTCGTTTTGCGTACATTTTATTTCGTTGAATATTTTTGTTTGCCACTGCAGGTATAATTGTAAGTAATTTTTGATAACTCTGAAATGTTTGGTAATCAAATTTAAAATTGTGATATGAAATATAAATATATTGGCATGTACATATATATGCTTCTATATTAATATGTGTATTTATTGTAAATCAAGCGCGGCATAAAAATTTGTATATCATAGATTTACATAACATAAACTACCATTAAGTGGTAAAACTTAATATTTAGTATAGTTTGAAATGCTGTTTTTAAATAATCAATATTATAATATTTACTACAATAATTTAGTAGAAATATAATATTGTCAATGAACGAAATTATTTTGCTAGAATTGCTAGAATTTGCTTTTTGGTAAGCTACACATTACCCCAGCGATAATTATGTATAAATTAACGTAACCTATAATATATTATCCTCAGCCAAAGTAATAATATTATATTTCTAAACGAATCTTTTTTTATATTCTTGCATAGGTACTACAAAAATTAAATACTTCTTTAATTCTTAAGTCTTTTATTTTGAGAACTACAGGTACAGGATGTATGCACGCGTAAATAAGGATGTGTAAGTCTACTTTATTGTATAGTTAATGCTCTTTTGTAATAAACAGAAGACCAGCTTGCTAAAAAATGTAACTTTACATTTTGAATAAAAATGGATGAAAATAATACAAAAATTGTGCGCATTTAGGACAATTTCACGATTGCCGAACATTTCAATGTTCGCGCCAAAAATCTTAATTTCTCATTTCATACTACATATTTGTACAATACACCTGTACTCTATATTAATTACTAATAATACACTTTGTTTGCAAATATAATTTATTTTTCATCTACATATCATCGTAACATAAAGAAGGTATATAATTGCTAGATAAAAAGGTGCCAGAATATTACTACTAAAGTTCATGGTTTGGCGTTAGCTGGACAGTTCTTGTCCCGCTTTTATTACCATTTACTCAAACATAATTTTACATAAAGTATTACTAATTCTAAAAATTTCGAATATTGGCATTAGTTCAGTTCAAATATTGTTCTTTGCGAAATTTTGCGAATGCTGCTTTACGATAAATTGTTAAAAAGATGGCGCTCGATTAATTCAATGCTCGTACATACAGATGACGTAGTACTATCTATAAGATTGTTAGCAAGCTAGAACGCTCTTCGTTGTGGATCAAGGAAGCAGTGAGAAACAACGGCGGAAGTGGGGATCGTGCGCCATTTTCTATTTTTGCATAGCAGTGAACTAGTGTTGTGTGTGTACATTTTGTGTGATAAATCGATGGATTACTAATAATTGGAAGTGGACGTGTCGATGCAAAGAAATGATTTTTTGGAACACGTGTTTACGAATCTCACGCGATTAATTTCCTTTCCGTTTGTCTTTTGTATTGTCGTGTGCGTAAACCCATAGCTCGTAGCACGTAAACACTTTTTCTTCATTTCTCTTTTGAACGAGTGAGAGTGGGCCGCGAGCTGTCGGTATTAGAACTATTACGGGCAATCGATGCTACGATCGTCTGTCCGATCCGAATTCTTTCCTCGCTTAAAGATAAACTGAGAGAGATATAAGAAGGGAAAATCAGTCTGTGATACTAAACAGTACTAAGGTATATAGCTAGATATAAACTCTACAATTAGATATACGTATATGTATGGCGTATGAGACGTAGATAGATCACATAAAAGATTTAGAAAAAATAAAGTCTGTATAGTGTGTGCTGTGAATTTACCTTACACGACGGAATAAAGAGTGGTAAAGAGCAGAATGTCTCAGGAATCTGTGACAATTGACAAGCAACTGCCAACTCCTAAAGATGAAGGTATGAGATTCAACAACTTTACTTTATACTTATATTAATTATATATGTATATATATATACATATATATGCAATGTTCTACATTGTATGATCGCTTTTTAACTATATACCTATATATGCATATATAGATATATATATATACATGCGAAAATTCGATGTCGATCTGTTTAATTCTATGTATTAAAATAACCTCTGCCGTTTGCTTATTTCTTAATGTCTTAACAAGGTCTTTGGGCATCGCATCATGAATGTTAATTATTACAGGGGTTTATCATAAACTACCTTCATACGCCATGAAAAATCAGATAGAATAGAAGGATACTTAAGTTTGCAGTTAAGATAGATACAATTTAATAGTCTTGCTTTTCATAATATTTATGATAAACACTTTACGCTCAGTTATACTTTCTCGCTGTTCTTTCGAGAAGAATTCATTTAATGTGTTTACAAATATACTTCTACGCGCTCTTATAATCTATCAATGAATAGTAATAAATTTGTCGCTGTTAGATTTCATTATAAATGATAAAATCAAATGTCCATCAAATTTTTCTTCATATACGTTATTTCCTTTGTACTTTTGGATATACATACAATGTATAAATACCGTGCATTTATTTTACAATGTTGTATGCTGAATCTGGCTTGATAGTAGCACTTTACATTTGGTAATATTTGACATAAAAAGAGACGTAACTTAGGATCTTTTAACTTTCATACGACAACAGTACTCGTTGCGTGTAAATTATTTAATTTATCCGGGATTACGTTTGTGAATAAGAATGAAACGAGGAATTCAGTTCTCTTTATCGACTGTCTAGTTTCTGTTTCAATTATCCAACATAGATTGTATAACAATGTCCATTATCAAAGGGGACAAAATACTTAGTGATGATACCGTTGTTTATTTTAAGTCATCGCGTTTAAGCCCAAGTTATTTATATACCATTCAAATAAGTCAAGAAATATGTCACCCATATGTCACAACAATTACGAACAATAATTATAAGGATTGGAATACGAGGAACAAATTGAATGAAAAAGAAGCAGATAGGATTTTTTTTTAATTACAAACATTTCAGATGTTTCAAAGATATATACCCTAGGATTATTATTTTCTGTAATTTATCTTCCTCATATTACATCGTATACCAAATTGAATGTATGAAATTTGTTTTATTACAATATTCAAATGTTTAGGATTTTATGTATCGGGCCAAAATGTTCATAAATATTAGAATATTATCATCCTATCTAATCATCGCTATGAAAAATCAATTCGTAGGGCAAAATAAATATTTGTTTGTTTGTTTATTTATTTGCTGTTCATCAATGTGTTCAAATGTTCGATGATCGCCTGTTCGGGGAATATCAGTTAGAAATTACTAATTCAAATGTGCCACAAACAGAACCAATGAGACATAAAGTTGACAATAACGTTCTCAGGGACGTACTTGATTGGTTTGTAGACAAACTCTGTTATGCCCATCTAAAAACCAGCCGGCGTTTAGGCAGTTTGTATCGTGCTGTACAACGTGTAGTATCTATTAAAATTAAGAATACCATATTCTTAGGCGCGTTAGATGGACGTAAACACGACTGGGAAAATTATCACGGTTGAAACGACTACATTTCACAGTGCGAAAGTACACGAATCGTTAAATCGAATTCACGAAATTATTTTACACGAGTATCGTGTGTCTCAGACATTTTTTTTATAGAGATATATAATATATAACATTTATTATTCATTATCACGAATATTACAATTTTCCACGAAGTGGATAATAATATTCCGAAAATTAAGTATACACGTAATTTATCGTCTATACATTTATTGAACCAGCTCGGGACGGTAATTCTTTGTCCGTCTCGTCCTTCGTTGATAAATATTTGTTCGAGAGCTCGGTTCTATCCTGCTTCGAAGCCGGCAAACCGGAAGCGCCTGTAAAAGCGTGTTACAATAAATTCGCAAGAAACTTATTAAAAATGAAGCTAGAAGCGTATAGTGTTAGTGGCTCGAATTGGTATCGACGACCGCGAAAACGTCCTCTGGTAGGACCAACAGGGTCTCCCCTTCTGGACGCGACCCTCGTTGTGCAAACCAAAGCTTGCCGATGGTTTCGAAAAAATAAATCCGTCAACGCTATAAAGCGAATCACTTTTCGTAAGTACATACGTAATATACGAACCGAAATATGCCGCCTTTCGGCGTTTCGAATGGAAAGGAACTTATCCACCACGCGTTTGAATCTTTCCTTCGTTAGGAAAGTTCGTTATTCTATATACACCGGTTTGTATACAAATCGAAGTATGTAATTCGGTGTTCTGCAATGGCCATTATTTAATTTGAATATTTTTAAGCGATGTACAATTAAATCAATACACGATGCTGGCAAAATTATAAGCGAAGGGCTTTGTAAGGGTAACCGCAGATCAACAAGTGTTTTTTTTTTTTCTATTATCATCCCATTCATATATGTACTACGAATTGATGGGACATCCTTCATATTATATTTGAAATATTTCACAGGAGAATATATATTAATTGTGCTGAAACACTAATGCATGATTATGAATTCGTGGTTTGATTGAACTATTTTTCAGGAGATGAAGCAATTATATCTATGTCGGTGGCTGGGGAGGTAACCGACTCTTCAATTATGGAAGTAGGCCGGTCAAGACCTCAATTCCAATATTCCCGGGTATAATATATATATATTTCGATTGTTTATTTAAGAAATATGTTGTTAAGAATTATGATTAAAAAGCTAAATTGAAGGAAGGAAAAAAACCTATTTAACGCCAAAAAGTATATGGTAGAGTAGTAACTTGAGAATTCAATTCCAGGAGGAGTTAATGCTGATAAAGAGTTTGCCATTATCTAAGCGGAGGCCTGATTTCTTAGATACCTCATATAATAAGTACGTTTTACACTGCATGGTTTTGCTATTTATACCATTGTTCGCATACTTTATTTATTTTCATATATTTTTTGAGCCTTTTATTGTGGTTCCTTACGGTTTGTATTCATTTATTTATTTATTTATATACTTTTTTTTACTATTAAGTTCGCGTGGTGTATGGGATCCTGAACGTTGGCATTCGGGTAGGAAGCGGAGCGATACACCTCCGAAAGATGAAAAGACTGGACGTGGTGATCAAGTTACTGAAAGTCATAATAAACGTCGCAGTGGTGATCCACGGGAACGAATTCGTAAGGAACAAGACGGCATCGTTTTGAGTCCCCAACGTAGGAGTTTTAATTCAGGTTGTTTTGTCAACGTGAATCAACCATCAAATCGACGCCCCGAGAGTCCAATAGGGAAAACGGAGGTACCCATTGATTTATTTAACAAAAAAAAGATCAAATAAATAAATCATCATAGATACTCCCGTAGACAGTGGAATGAAAAGGAACGATGGAATTAAGTACGAGTAAAAAGAAACACCAAATTTTTTCCAGGTCAACCATAGAGAATCTGTTCGACGTATCGGTAGCGGCAGAATTTTGACTCGCGATATATGGGACTTTCGACCGGAGAATGAGAAATTGGAACCTGCCTTTCGATCCGGCGCGACCGGCGGTACTTCCATGCGTGATCGCGACAACAGGGATACCCGTGATGGAAAGGACCGAGAGAATCCTAGGGAGAGAGATCGCGAGCGTGATAATTTGCGCGAACGGGACGATAGAAGCGAACGGTTCGAACGGAGATCCTATGGCCGCGACTATGGTGATAGAGATAGGGATCGGGACAGAGCATCTGAACGGAATGATCGTAATCATCAATCGGATCGCGGACGGGAACGGAGATTTAGTAATGATCGCAGGCGAACATACGGCGATAATCGTACCGAAGCGGATGAGCCCGAGTGGTTTAGCTCTGGGCCAACGTCTCAGCACGACACCATTGAGTTGAGAGGTTTCGAGGATATCCCGGAGGAGAAGGCAGTTAATAATAACAATAGCAATAATAAGAGTAAGAAGCAAACACCGGTTCAGAAGAAACGTGGAAAGAAGAATTCGTTGGAGAAGGATGAGAAACAGGTTGAGAATACGGCGGGTCCTAAAGGACGTAGCACGCCGACAGCGATGGATCAACCTATGAGCATTGTGGCTGCCCCGCATTCGCCGATTTCTGAACAAAACGAGTCGACGTCCCTTGTACCGAAGGTGAATCATGATTCCACCACGAGCGCTGTAACCGAGCCAAGCTGCGAAACAATTAACACATCTAGTACCGCGAATCAAAATCAAGAAAATAGCCATCCTGATTTCAATCTCGATGAATTCTTGAAGTCCGACACGTTCCCTGGGGTTCCTGGTCTTTTAACTGTAAGATTTTCTTCCCTCCCTCTTATTTATATAAAAGCAATGTATATTTCCCCCCACTGAGCTGTATGTTGTTTTTATAGAATGGAGTTGGTTCAAACGGCGGCTCTTGTTCGCGATTTAGTCAGTGGTTTAAAAGGGAGAGTCCGGTCCAACAAGTGGACAGTCGTAGAACATCTATACAGGATGACATATTGAACAATCTATTGAACGATATCACTGAGCCAAATATTCAGATTCCGTCAGTGACAGAGTCAAACACGTATTTTGCACCCATTTCTCCCGCGAACACGACGTCGACGAACAATACCACATCCACTATTGGGGTGAAGCTGTTGGAAATGCTGCAGCGAGGAAATAAACCGAGTCAAAATGGACAAGGGGATGCAACTAGCTCCGTTGTACCGATGATTAAAAATTCATCGATCAAAGACATGGGTGAGAATTCGCGTTATACATCCTATTTGAATATCGAGGAGCATTACAACGGGGCAATGCATTATATTGAAAATTTCTTATAGAAGTTGGTGGAAAAGTTGTGCATAGTCTCGAAGAATTGGAAGCACGTATGCGAGGTGGTGCTCCTCCACCTACATCTTCGACTGATCAACCTCGTGTAAATAAGACTGAAGAAGATCTCTCTGCTTTTAAAAAATTGGTAACCTCCTGTCTATCATGTTCGCATATAATGTAGTGCTCGGTCCATATTATTATGCACCAGGAGAAATTAAATTTTTATTCTATTATATATATGTATATTTTAACAGCTTGCTCAAGTGACTGGGGGACAAGCTATACCAGCAGCGAACGGTCCTATTTCTCAGAAACAGCCCGTAACATTAATACAAGTACGATCATAGCGTTTTCCTCTGCCTGTTTGATACGTAATATATATAATATATAATAATGCGTAATTTTTTTTACAGTTGCTTAATTCACAACTGAAGGCGCAGCCGATTGCTCCGCAGCAATCTGTACCGGAGCCAATGCATGCTCCGACGTTTAATCATGTTAGTTCGATTGGCTCAACGCAGCATCCGCATCAGGCACAAATGCAGCACGAAAATCTGATGAAAGTATTGCAAATACAGCAGGTTAGTAAGGGGGAATTGGTTATGTAAAATAAATTTGCAGAGTAAACTCAAGTGTCGCGCATTGTTCTATTAGCAGCAACAAAAACAGCAGCAGCAGCAGCAACAGCATTCCGATATGTTGTCCATGATGATGGGTGGTCAACGAATGTTGGGTATGAGTCCAGTTCCTCCAGAAATGCAAATGATGCTGAACAATGCTCCAACGAGTCAGGAGCTCCTCCAGAGACCAGAAGCTCAAGCTCTTATTCAAGGTCTTCAGCAGGGTGAAATAACTAGGCAACACCTAATACAGCAACTACAGGTTCGCTTGTTTAACCGAAATATAGATTCTAATGCGATGCGTTCGACACGAAATATATATATTTTTTAAAAAATTAATTGTTTATTGTTTGCGATAACATGTGTAATAGAATCCAGCCATGCAACATCGCCACAGAGAAGTTCTAGTAAATATATTAAAAATGTATGGAGGCACTACTCCGCGTACGATAAGTCCGCATCCCAGTGCACCTACACCACAAGATCATATCTTGCAGCAGATGTTGTATCAACAGCAACAACAGAGGATTCCATCTCCAATGAACAATGGTGAGTTATATCTCGTGCTTGTATTATTTAATTGAATAGAACTGGTAGAGAGAGAAAAAGGTTTACTTCTATCGTTTTCGTATCTATTCTGGCTTTCCGCTCGTGGTTGAATCATTTTCGTTTATCAAGAAGTGTTCAACTCTTCTATTTTCTGACATTCATTTTTATTTATTTATTTCTCTTTTATTTTAATCAGTACAAAAGATCTGTGTGCTCTATCCTGAAACTATTCGAAGTATTACACATATATATTTCTTCTGAAAAATATTGTAGAAGTATAGTATGAATATATATGGTGATGTTTGGAATGCAGCTTATTGTCCACCTTCAATAATATCTCCAAATTTGACTGCTAGTCCCAGTACTTTAACAGTTCAGCATCCAGGTAGAATATTAAAACTAATAACCGTTCTTTTACGTTGCGGCTTTTTTTTAATTCTGTTACCAGTATTCAGCATTATGAAAAGAGTGAAGCACAGAAGTGGCAAAATAATCGTGCAACAAAAAATATATAACACTTGAATGCGATAATAAGTTACTGTTTTTGCTTCTTACGGAAATTCTCTAAAGACGATGTGATAATGTTTATTGCGATAACGATTTACCCTTTTAAAACATGCTTGATTTTTTATTATTTTAACAGTGATGCAGCATAGAGTTCCCTCACCGCGGGAGATTGTTATGCATGCTCAGTCTATAATGCAAAGTGCTTTAATTAAGAAAAAGTTGGAGGAACAACGTGAAAACTTCCGTAAGCGACAGGATCAACAACAACAACAACAACAACAAGCTCAGCACAGAGCTTCGAGTCCTGTTAATTCACCAGCGAAGCAGACCATGAGCCCAACGCCACTCGCTTTTACCCCAACATCAGTGTTACGTAAAATGACTGCCGATAAGGAACCTGAGGGTGCGAATCAGTCTAATCATCAATTTGAATCGAACTTCTTATTTTCTTCTACAATTAACGAGAATCGTAATAACAAGTACCGTAACGCATTTAATTTCAAGAAAAGCACTGACACGCAGAAATTCGCTTCTTATGATAACGCAATTCAGCTTACTAATCATAATGTTAAAAAGCATGGTAATATATCTGGGATTGACTCTTCGAAAAATTTACACGAGCTGAATAATAACAGCAACGTAGGGATAGAAGAATCCGCGTTAAAAGACAAGTATTCCTCTCCTTTGCAGCAAGAAAAAGATACGAATAATAATTCGAGCCAGAACATGACAGAAGAAAACAAACATACTTACGAAACTAAAGAATCCTTAAACGAGAATACTCCTAATAGAGAATCAAACGCAATGGATCGAAGTGATAGTAATAATAACAGTCCTCTTATTCTTGACAGACTATTCAATGAACACTTTGAGATCGATACGATAATAGTCGACAATAATCAAATGCTAGGGAAAACAGAGGAAAACAAGATATTAAATTCACAAAACGATGAAGTTGTTACTTAAAGTACTCACTATTTTCGTGAATATCACATACGAAACAAATTCATAAATTTGTGACTATTATCTCATGTAACATTATTTTTTTATTTCTGTATTAAAATGAGGAATGATAATTTTGTTTTCTTTCCTTTCTTTTTGCTTGACACCTTTAATTTGTTTGAAAGTTGATTTGTCTGCAACCATTTTGCAAATTATACACAAGAATGAGTCTTTTCATTTCAAATACAAATATTAAACCTATCAAAAAAAAAAAGACTAAATATTATAAATTACATTTTAAGAGAAAAGTATGTTGGAATAGTTTTAAAATAAAACGCTTTATAATAAATCCACTTCATGCTTTAAGTTTTCCTTTACACATTTTCATTTTCCTTTAATGGAATGGCTTGAGACGATTTGTTCTTTAATGCATGCGCTTGTGTTTTCTGAAGCTTTCATAATTTCTTCTGGCCAGGGTAGTTGCATGCGCTATAAGTTGAATAATATTAATATTAACGATGTCAACAAATTACAAGGTACATAAATGTTCTTTTTCTCTTTTTTTCTTGCACGTACAGATCGAATGAAATGAGAAATACTAATAATGTACATTTTAATTTAATCCGTACTTCCCGTTTCATTCCATTTGTTGATATACCTTTAGCTTTATTTAATTTAACTTTATAATGTAATATTTTATACGTTTTTTTATACGTTATGTATTACTAATGAATCATATTGTTTTATCAGTTTGCATACGTTATATCGTGGTGTACACAATTAGAAATTAGGAACTTAAGTTGTTTGTAACTCCTTCTAATGTTTTTTCTATTTTGATATAGGCAATAGTAACGATCCATCGAAGTTGTCAGCACAATCTCAGACGTCGCAAATGCAGCAAATGCAGTCTGCAGTTCAGTTACTGACGCAAGGTGTTCTTTCCCGACATAATACATTACGACCACAGTCTGTTCAATCCACATGGCCAACTCCAACTATTAAACAACATCCAGGTTTGTTGAAGGCTTTACATAACGAAGTAAATTAAACGCTTTGCATTATAGTTTAATGACATTTTGCGTTTCAATCAACTTTTCTAGGACGACCAATAGTGAAAGGTGGTGGTGGTGCGAACGGCGGTAATCAATTCCAATACAGTGGAAACACAGATTTCCAACAGCAACAGCAGCAACAACATAGAACGGTATCGAGCGTGTACGGTAATCCTGCACGCTCCAAACATACAATGACTAGTTCTATGCCACATCACAACGTTCCACAGTACAATGTTGCTCAGAATTCAATGATAAACCAGAGGTCGAATACTATGAATAATCAAATGAAGGTGCAACAGCCCCCGTCGCATTTGGCTAACATGCAACACCAAACGTCGCAACAGCAACAACAGCGAACACTTAATTCACAGATGCAGATGGTTCTAAATCAAAACTACAACTCCAACCGCACAGGTAATTATTGTCCCAAATGAAGATAAGATTGACGGTTTCAAAGTTTACTAATATCTTTTTTTTTGTTTTCCTTTTTTTTCTCACGTTCAGGTTCGCTCTTTCATGTCGAAACCGATAGTTCACATACCATTTCGTTATATATTGTATATTCACTCCAACTGTCGCATTAATTTTCTCATTCTAAAATATTTTCAGGTGCCTTCGTCTTGCCTAATCAAATTGCATGCAACGGTGTTCAGAAATTGGAATAATTAGATCGCACATTTTAGCTGTTCCTCTTATTTAAACCAGTCTAGACAGCATTTATCTTTGGATCGAATTTAAAGTAATGAACCAACTCCTATTTTAGGTTTTCCTTTACTCTTATCCCCATTCTTACATGTCGTACTAATCACCACCACTATTTATTTACTGGAAAATGAAAACAACGTCGCCACGTCGTGATTTTTTTAACATACATCATTTATGTTTATGCGAATAATGTTCTAAAGAAATTTGACAAATTATTTTCACAGATGGACGAGTCATGCGGTCACAACAGTTGAACATGCCCGTAGGTCGTCAAACATCACCCGGTTTGGGATATGTGGGTAGCAATGGCGGAGATCTTTCACCAACTTCGAATCAGTTGGCTCGATGGTTTAGTCCAGAGCTTCTCGCTCAAGCTCGGGCTGGTAAGCTCCCAGAGCTTGTCCAGACAAATGTTTTATCGTTGGAAGAGCTAGAAAGACTTCAACATGCATCGACTACAGTGCATAATTAGATTAATATTGTACCTTCTTATATGTTCGATTGCAAGCACGGGATCCCATTGGCGCAGTCGTTGCTCTAACCAGTTATATCTTTTAAATTAGATGGCTTTTCATATTAAACAGTCGGTATGAAGATTCATTCCAATTAAAAAGAAATCTGCCTAAGTAAAGTGTAACAAAAAGAAATATCCTGCTTGCATATATAAAGAACCTTGACCGGAAGTATGATTTAGCGAGGTAATATTCACTTTGGTCGGAGACAATTTTTTTTGGATACGATACAGATAAGTTGCGCAGTATTTCCTTTGTATGTAATTCTTCTTTTTTTCGGGTATCTTACGACTTATTTGTAACAAATTTTACAAAATGCGTCAACTAAAAACAAGCTACAAATGTACAGAGGTAATATGGGGTAACGATATTCGATTGGAGATAATTCGAACAGAATGAGCCACCTAAAAACAAGTATAAATGAACAGCTTTCTATGAAAAGAAGATTTATTGCTTATATAAGACTGAGAAAGATATGAAAATTCTTACTATTGACTATGAGGAAGCAGAATGCTATTTCAATGTGCATAGTTTCTAAATGGCAATGAAGGGAAAATTATTTGCCTAACTATGGACAGCAAGTTTTTATTTATAAATTACAGCGTTGTTATGGTTTTGCTTATAGAACCGCAGCCATTTAATTTTTACCGTACAACTTGCTGCATATTAATGAATAGTGATATTATTCGTCTTGTAATATTTTCCGACCTCCTATTTTCTTATTATGAAACTTGCAAAGTCCTTTAGGTAAATAATATAGTTAAAACCTTAAGAAAGCTGCAAATTGCAGCACGCACGAATACAGTTACATATACAGAGAAAAAAGTGTCATATATTATATTCTACTTATATTATTACGGACAGTGCGGTCGTATGAGCAGAACGAAACATACGAGATGAAAAGAAAGCGAGTACTCATCAAATCTTGCATATACTAAGGAAATAAATATATAATATATACTTTGTAGAAGCGTGAGGGTACAGTGTTATTATCATGTTCGAAAATGAAAGTTAGAGCAAAACAATTCCAATGCAACCTTGGCAGATAGGTAGAAAAAGAGTTTGCAGACTTTATTAAAAAGAAGGGAAAAAATTAATTACTCACGAACTAAGAGAAAGAGAACATTCCATCGATTATAGAGGGACAAAATAAATGAATAACATTTATAAACTGAAAAGATTTAATGTCAAATTTGCTGCCAACATGTGTTTGCTTTATTATTAACTTGTTATTTTTGTGATTACATTTTTCGTACAATCATAATGATTATAATTGACGTACAGCATCAATAATAATAATATAGAAACTTGATTTCTTTTTTTTACATTTTTGATCCAATTTGTTACTTGGTTGATAATTAATCTATACTGAAGTCTCGTATCAGTTATATGAAATTACATTTTCTCCTGATTCAAAGAAGCTTGCAGTTACTTGTATACTTCAGCGTATTTTTTAAAGAATTCAGCATAATATTGAGGAAGGATAAATATTTTCTACTATTGTCTTTTGTTAATAAGCGTGAAATGACATTCAGATGGTTTCTTTGAATTCAATTTCATTGACGCCTGTTAAATCTACACCTTGTCTTACTATACTCTATTTAATAAATTTAATTTCGATAATTGGATGTATTTATTACGTCTGCTTCACTTGTCTAAATTTTTATTGGCAATTTTAAACACACATTACTATGGTAATGTGTATTCTTCAGGCAATCTCAAAATCATAACTTAAAATGCCTCACAATAATCACGAATATACATATTAAAATTTGTCGTGCAATTAAGTAATTGTACATTAAATGTTGATTACAAAAATAATTGGCTGGCGCAAAATGTTTTATGTATTTATTTTCTTGAACAGAAATCCTAGAACATGCAAATTTCAAAGAATAACACCAGCTCGAGTCTAATAAACGATACTGTAGCTGTGCTGCGGGCTCAATTATATGACCTGTGGGAAAAGCGATAAAACTTCGGGGCATTTCAAGCATACAATACAATATTCATTGAAAAGGAAAAAATTTGCGTATCATGTAATATATATATATTGTCTTATCCAGTATAGTTAGAGATCTCGTTTTTAGTATTTTCATTGTTCCAATGTTCTCGATACGTCGATGGTGTAATGTCCAGATCTAATTTTTAATTGTCCGATCAATATCTGTTCACTTTTAGACTTACATTACACGTCCTTAACTATGCAAACTGTGCTACATAAAAGACAAAACCGTTGGAAGTTATTTGCCAGGAATGTAATTATTACAAGTACTGCCAGCAACAAATGTATTAGTGTTATTAAGTACCAAAAAAGAGAAAAAGATAGACAGTGACATTTGTTTTCAAATATCACTATCAGACAACATTGTTGCCTTAGGAGAGGCTATTACAATTGAACTCTATATGGAAGAAAAAGAAAGGAATATAACGAGAACAATTTAAACGAGATGTTCTTCATGAAGCAAATTGCATTTACGTTAGACTCGTTTCTAAGAATAGTAACGCTTGACCAATATTTGGTGGGAAATATTTCTTACAAAATTGTAAAGAACTTTTAATTCACTTTTTTAAAAATAAAAGAAGGTAATAGTGTTTTGCGCTTTATTGATTATAGAACCGCGAAAAATTCTGTCCCGTGAATTTGCGGACTCGAAGGTTGTTTCATAATTCGAAAATTTTTGTAAATAATTCAAATCCTAAGCAAACTAAAGCTTATTAGTCCATATATTGGGCTGATAATTTGTACATAAAGTTACTAAATATTACATTATGTGAAATCGAGGAAAACGTCACAAATAAATACAAAGAACTGTAATTGTAATTTTAGTCATTTCACTAATTTATTGAAATGGATTAAAATTAATATAGCAATAACTAAAAACACAAGATATGCTTGGTGTATTTTATTGTGAAGTATCAACAGAAACCTTATTATTTTAATTGTGATCATAGCATACTACGTAGCATTTATATATTAAATTTAAGTTTAAGTAGCAACCTTTTGAATGGAAAGTAAAATGTATTTTTTTACAATTTTTTATTGTCGTTTATTATTTTTTTAATATCATTTTTATCTCGAAGGGTTACAAATCTAGAAGTGCTTTTGCATTTCTTTATTAACATGTATGGTTTTTTTACGAAAATAAGTTTTGCTTATTTTTATTTTTTTATCTTTCGTATTCTAAAAATAATTGGAAGTATGCTTTTCAAGAAAAAAAATCGACATAATCGAATCTGATATACGAGCTTCGGCTGTTTCCGACTAAACTCGTTTCTCGCCACCGAGAGTTCTCGAACTTACTCAGCAGATATTAAGAAGAACGTGCGAGTCGTAAATGGCGGACATCCATAGTTGAAGGTGCATTTCTCTCGTCCTTCGGGATAGACAGTAATCGGATCCGTAAATTAATATCGAATCATACAAGACTTGGATAAACTGATACCTTCAATTATTTCTGGAACATTAGTTTTTAGTGAAAACCTTAATAGGAGTTAAAGGAGTAATTGATCCAGTTGGCAGATTTTGATACAGCTGAAAAAGCGAAGTTTCAGGCGTATTCCTGTTTTTACAAATCCTACTTGAAAGACAATTTTTACACAATAAATCTCGTGCATGTTTTTTTTAGTTTTGGTTTTCGATTACTCGTTTAGGTAATATTCATCATTGTTAATGAGTGTATAGTTAAGATAATTAACGAAGCTACTTTGCATTTTGTGCAGCATTCGTCTATTTTTGGATTCCTACGATGTACATACATATTATTAGCAATGAAAAGCATTGATGGTCTGAAAGACATTTAATCGATATTGTGTTGTGCCCCACTCGACATTACCTCGGTAAAACAATAAAAATTACTTTGTTCCACTGTTACAACTATTCCATGTAGTTTCATTAGCGCAAGTAATTTCCATAGACAAAAGGGAACGAAAGAAACCGTAGAAATTTATTCCGTTCGTATGCGGACGTGATAAAAGGTAAGTACCATATGGCGGAAGACGTATTGGCAGATCCACGTGAAATCATTTAGCCTATCGGCCATTAATGGCAGCCATTGTATATTGTGCGCCCTTCAGGGTTGCCATTTTGTTCGTTTCTTCGTAAACAGTGCAATTGTAATTAAAGAAGGTATGCCTTGTAAAGAAGGGTAATCCGTTCTGCAGTACCTCTGCAAGATTACTTTTGCGTGATTTCGAGGGGAGTTAATTACCTTCGTGGAATCGCATCGCTCGTCTCTGTGATATGTAGGAAAATATAGTTACGTGTTCATATGTATTCGGTCATCCTTGCGATGTGTTTGTACGTTCGGAAATGAATGATGAGCCACCGCAACGAATTATTGTGGACCGAAAGGCAGCTCGTCCGAAGTCTCGTAGGATAAGGCTTCGAAGTGCATCAGAACTGTAAACGTAGCGTGCATATCGTGTCGGCGAATTTCCTTCGACAAATAAATCGAATCTCGTATAGCTGAACTGTACTAATCCCGATAAAACTCAAATGCCGAGAAGGAATAGTCTTGATTAATGAGTTAGATGACAATTCTGTCGAGACATCGGGAACGTCGGGAGAGTGTAGACGGTTCCGAGGTACCTGACATATGCGATTCTGAAAGCTGACTCGGATACACCTTTACGGACCGATCAAGCAGTTATGGAATAAACGTGTGCTGGTGCGTGCGTTATATAGGAAGTGACGTTTTATCAAATAATTAAGCCGCTGGTACGCCGAATCAGTACTTTTGATGCTCAAATATTCATCGCGATGGTCTAGTTCTCTAGCTGGTGATGCAGAATTATAGAGCGCGCTGCAGAACTTCAAAAAAAAGTGTCAGTTCCAACGTAACTGCGACATTGTGAGAGAGTTAAGAGATTTCTATGCAGTGCGTGCATTAACGTCGGTAATTCGGGATTTCGCACTTTCGTTCGGTCGGGTCGCTGTGCCGAAGTCTCGGGACGCAGGATCGAAACGCAAACGGCGAGAGAAGATCAATGCATACGGCGATATACTGCTGTGTAATGTTTTATCAGGTGTGTCGTCGCAGACAAAGAATCTATTCTTTGGTAAGGGATAGGATACGCAACTTTCATTGTTTCAATTTATTCCCCTATTGCAGTCATAGTGTAATGGAAAATCTTATCAGCGTAACGTCGCTGCATTTTTCAGGACGCACATGATTATTGCAAATGCAGTAGTGCGAAAATTTCTTCGTGCATTAGTTGTTCGGTTAATAATTAGATCGTGAAATTTGCAACATTTGTTCCGTATAATGATCTGGTCTTGAAATATGATAATACTAAAAGGAAAGGGTAGTTGAATGAGTTATGCGCTGCATCACTTGCTCTTTATCGTGGAAACAATACATATTGTCGAAAAACGAAGCAAGGATGAAACAAGTGGAGACGTAGATAGGGGAACAATTAGAAAGAGAAAGGACGTGACAGTGTGCAAACGAGTATTGTAATCCATACTGTTTCCACACGAGAACATTCCAGAGCTGCATTCGACATAGTTTTCTTTTCTTGCAGTATTCAGTTCAGTTACATTCGTTTCACTCTTGGTAGTTAACTCTTTCTTTCCTTCCAATAATTTTTCAACCCGTAGTATGCTGTCCTTTCCCAATGGGCGCCATCATGCTTAATAGCTGTTTAATTTGCTATAATTACTGCGGAATATAGCGTCATTGAAGTTAGTTACATACCATTGCATATAAAAAAAAATGACATGTTCGTTAATGAAAATTCTTCTCATTTCGGAATAAATAATGCAGTTGTAATTATTATTACTGTAATAGAGCTATAGCTATCCTTCCTTAGTAATGCTCCTCAGAGTGTAGGTAATTAAGGATGCCACTTTCGGCGTTATGATGTTAATGGAATATACAATTTACAATTATTTTTCATTGCAATATAAATTTTCTACTTTGTTAAATAATAAAGCAAAAAATTATCATCCACATACAAATGCCTGCAGCACCGGACATTTCCGGAAACCATTCCTACAGATGCAATCTTAGGATACATTACAATAACTTGCCGATACAATGACAATCGTTGTAGATTGATCGAATTATGATAATTCTATAAAATTATACCAACTAAATATTATTCCAAGCATCTTTTCATCATTAAACATCGTTACATTATTCAGTAATTTGTGTTCAAAAAGCTTAGGTGAGAGTGGAATTATGCCGGACAATATCGTACAATGTCGTTCGGTCGCCATCTTTGCTACCGCGCTGCTATCTGTCGATGATTTCGAATCTTTTCGATCGTGTCTCCATCTACTTCCTCTCTCCCGAGATCATGAAACACGCATGTTGTGTACGCAGTAAAATGTGTCTTGGAGATGTTTCTTACCGTTTTATATTAAATTCGACATAAATATACGTTCAACATTGCTATAGGAAACATTCATGGAATTCGGTACGTACGAATAACATGTTTAATAATCATTTGAAATATGATGCATCGTGCAACTATCGCAGAAGAATAATGCAACGAAAGGAACCTGAGCTGGCGATTTCAGCCTTACTTTCCGCAAACCAACGGTACAATCGTACTTATACCTGCGGGCCTTCAAAAATTAGTGAAACCCGGACTTAACAATGGATGCCCCTATTTGTCCATCGGCTGCACTTTACCTGTGATTCCTGGGTTGGTTTTCCCAAATATTTTTCGGTCAGTGTACTCGAGTGCGTTAATCGTCGTCTACTTCAATGTCGTTTTAACATTTGCAAGGCGAACATGACTCAACATAACGATGTTAAGTTTCAGTGGAAATCGGTTTCCTTTTGCTTGATAGTTATAATGTGACGGGAACTATAAGTTCGTCGAAGGTTCATTGATACGTACATATGTGCATTACAATTTACAAGCATAGAAATTGTATAATTTACCGAGTAACGTTCGTTTGAATTAATCGTCAACGAAATTCGTCCGACGTAAAGAACGATGTCGTTTTCTTTTCTCTATGTCGGTTAAAACGTTTTCTGGTTACAACAATCGACCATGTGTTACTTTATTGTTAATGGTGTTATGAAATACGTGAAGAGGAGATGAAGAAGAGCCGAAGATGTGAAACTCGTCAATGTGATAAATAATTTCCACATGTATTATATTACGAAGGTATACTATACATATACAAAGTTACTATATTCCATCCGTGTTTTGATGAAACTATGGTTATACGGATAGCCAGGCCTAATTACTTAAGTTCGAAGATCGGTTAATTAATGTATTTTGAATTGTATCGTGTATATTATAATGTATGTACAAGTATAATGTTTCGTAGTGTACGAGAATAAATTGAAGCATATAAATCGTCATATTTCTTTCTTTTGTGCATACGCAAATGTGTCGTTCATTATTCCGTTATCGATTACCTGTGAGTGTCCATGGGTACATGTTAACGAGTTAAGACGAATATAATTTGTGAACAACGCTCAAAAACAAAAACCAATAATCGAAGATTACGATTGCTATAGAATAAGAAAGTGGAAGCATTAAGTGTGTCATGATTATTATGTTTCACGAATCTTAGAAATTTTGATGTTAGAATCGAAACATGGATAAAATGAGAAGATTGTGCACGCAATATATTATGAGTGCCAAGTACCACATTTTGGTTTACACAACGTATCAGATTACAGCATTGAGACTGCTATAGAAACTAGCAGAATGTAGACATACGAAGATGAACGGTTGAGCTAATAAAAGAAAACTCTCATTTAATAAATGGAAACACATAAAGGAACGTATATACACATTTAGAATTCCTTAGTGTTTAAAAATGATTTCTTCGATAATATACTGAATTAGTTATTGTTCAGAATGTTACCGGTTAAACGTACTTAATTATATGGTTGTCAAGCTGTTAAAAATAGAAAAAGAAGCCTTAAATAGCGAGATGAACAGCCAAATACCTGTAAACAAATAAAAAAAAAGCATAAGTAACGATGTTTGTGAAAATAAATTGATGTTCACATTCACCTTCATACGCCAAGAATTATGTCGGATCCCCAGATTGTTTTTCGAATCATTAGTGAAAGGGTTTTTCGAAAGCGATACAGATTAATACTCTTATAAATTTAGACAATATTGATTATTGGAATATACATATACATACAGTGAAACTTAAACGAAGAATAAGCTATGATGTACCGAAGCAGTGTTACCAAAATTGCCGAAGAAAATCGTACAATTCCTGACGGCGATATGAACACCGAATTCATATCAAGGAAAGGGTAATATTTGTACGCTTATCACTAAAAATGTGCCCGTATAGTCTCTTGAGTTTTTGTGCATTTAAATGAGACGAATACAGATAAACCTGGAGCAATAAATCATAATATGCTAACGGGCAACAGTCTAGAGTACTATCTGGTATAAATTAACATTAAGTAATTACACGGTTGGGTTGCAAATAAGCAAACACGAAGAGAATATTGTAGACAAATAAATGACAAAAATAAGAAAAATTATTAAGAAGTTTCTGTAAGTATAAAGATATTCTTTTGCCGGTACAGGTGAACGATATACAACGAGCGAAATGGACGAGTACGACAAGAAATTCGCTGAGATGCAAAAGTACATTCCGTTTTTGGAAGCGATGATAGAACGATTGCAAAACGTTAAGGACAAATCGCGAGAAGTACAGCTCCAGAAAATGCAAAGCCTACACGGGATCCTTTCAAACAGCAAAAGAAAGTACGTTTCGCAGGTGTTTAGACATGCATGAAATAATACACTTGCGTTCATTCATCGCTATGTTCGATGAAACTTATTTTATAGTATAGTATTTTATAGTTGCATTTCAATTTGCTATGAAATGGTGTTGAACTGAAACGATGTTCGCAAGGATGATCAATTTTAATAACGTCATTTAAATAGAGGATTTTAAAAAATTTGTTTAACTTTTTGAAAAAATAAGAATGTTACACTTCAAATTTTTTAGTTAGAAAATGATTGAACTTTAATTATAGTATTTTCGTAATATAATTATTATTGTGAAAGCATCTTCAAGTACGTAAATAGTACTCGAACCGTATGAATAAGAACAGAAGATAATCTGAAGTATAATTAATCACATTGTTATCGATAAAATAGGCTGAAGATCGAGACGTTGCAACGATGCGAAGATGTACTGCAGAAGTTGCATAACAAAGTAGAAAAGGTAGGTATATTAATAGATTTACAATCCCCTGTTTTTTGGAACACTGAATTTTTGTAAGTAAAATATATTCATTTAATTTCAACCTCTTAAAAGTAATGAAAAATATAAATTGGCCCTGGATAAAATTTTAATTCAACCTGCGAATTCAGTGAACCAAAATTAGTATTTGGCTGTATGCTGTGTATAATGTTAGTGTGCACTGTGTTCATAGATGAAACATATAAATGAGAATGTTTATTAATATTTATTTGTTAACATAAAATTGATATTCTACTGATCATAGTTATGCGTACTACACCAAAGATTTGTTTCTATTTCAATATCTAACTATTCAATCGACCTATTTAAAGTTAAGAAAAAATAATAAGAAACAGCTCTTTTATATCGTTTCACGAAACGTAGCGGTTCACCGTGCTTGGATAGAGCAAATTGTAGCTGTTTGCATTATTCATAGTATCTTTTACTTTTTATCAGTAGACACTTTTTAGTTCACGTCTTTTACTAAATACTTCTATGTTGCATTGGATTGCACTTTCGGAAAAAGACCGAAATAATTGTACTGCGATACATTTTAAATCGCTGTTGTAAAGGTGTTAAACAATTGTCACATTAGGTTTAGCACTGTTAATTTGCACCAACTTTTAGTTTTGGTTTTGATATCAAATAGATCAAAGTGTAACGTCACTATACGCTTGTAAATCAAGTAGGCAAGGAATATTTCCTTTTTTTTATTGTACAATCGTTATTTCCTTTTTATTTTTCCCTTTAAATAAACGTAGTCGCTTTGGATCCCTTCTTATTTTCTGTTTCTGATATTTTTGGATGTTTTCAGGCTTCCGTAGTGCATGTATTGTTTTGTTATTTTAATTATTCTAATCTGATACGAGTTTCAGGGAAATACACCTGGGTTGCATTTTCCAAAGAAAAACGATGCTGGTTCCACACCATCCTCGTCGTAAGTATCACATTCCTTACAGATACATTTACTTCTAGAAGAGCCTCTTAATTGCAATAATGCTCAAGAAATATGCTTTTAATACATAAAGGGGTGCAACCTCGTATAAAACGTCGACTGAATCCTTTTCAGTGCACTAGAAGACACAAAGTCTCAGCAGGCGATAGAAGACACGAAGTCTCAGCAGACGAAAGAAGACACGACCGGGGACCATGAGATTCACGAGACACCAGCCAGCCCGAGCCCTCCTGTTAGCCCAGATTCAGGTTCTCAAGTGGAGCCGATAATAATTCCCACCGAGCGTAGCGTAGACTTCGATAACAATCCAGACAGCAAGCCAGCTTCTCCAGATCCAATAGAAACCCTGCCGACGAAAGCTCCTATCATTATACCCACGGAGAGGACGACCAGTGATCCAAATCTCTCCCCGACGTCACAACGTAACTCGTGTAAAACCACGGACGATGTGTCGTTCACAGAATGGGATATGCTCGAGGAAAACGAGAACCAGATATCGAGGGGCAAGAACTGGCAGACAATCATTACATCTAGCCATGATATGGTTAAAATGGTTGGAGGTAATCTGCCACAAAAGGTGAACGAGGTGAGAGGACATATGCCCATTTCGCCGCACTGTTCTCGACAAATGTCTACGGTACCTATCACCTCCATGGGTGGATCTAGACGGATACCGTTGATTCTGGAGAAGAATCGTTTGATGGGTGTCAATTTGGATCAACTTTCATCGGATTCACGGCCAGAATCACCAGAAAATGCCGCTGAAACAAGGTTAAAGTCACCAGACTCGGATATGCTCTTCACAAAACACGGTAAGAACACATCGCCAAAGGTAAAGGATCCAATCTCCCGACCAAAGCCTAAACCCTCAGCGCCATTGCTGCTGTCACCTCCTCCAGTATCCACTGAGCCACCGCTCTCTATGGAAGATCTGGCGGAGCTGTTGAATGAAGAGGGCGATAGCAAGTCGGAGAAAAGGGGTGATAGGTTAAGAGAGGAACTGGCTAAGATGAAGAAAGATAAACAAGAATTAAATGCATTAGGCAGCAAGGACTCAAAGACGGTCAAGCCGTTCTTGTTAACACAGGAGGACATCGATAGTGAAAACGAAAGACGTTGGGAGGAAGTGGACAAGCATATAGTTAAGTTAACTAGTAGGAAGTGTTTACCTAGTGGTCCTAGTGCCACGTTGCCGCCAAAAGTGGAGACTACAAAATCTAGTGAAACCAAGGGACCACCACAGAATAGTTTAGCTCATAGCTCGAACTCGTTTTCAGCAAGCACGTCGATTGATAATAGGAATCTACCGCCGTCGCCTAGTTCCAAGGCGGAGCCTCGATTCGCGGATAACTATGAAAGGCATCCTCGTCACTTGCGTGATAATCATAGTCAAGATAAGGAAAAAGCAAATATACATAACATGCACTGTCGACCCGATGATGACATGCCCAATCAAAGCTCTATTCATCATGGCGGTCATCAGAGGCGACAGGGGAGCATTGGTCCCGATATGGTACCACCTAGAGTAGATACAGAGTTCAGAATGGAGGGCCCGGAGTATTTCAATAGACAGGTACCACCAAACCAAGGACATTGGTCCAACATCCATGGCCCTTCAGTGAACACAAATGATTTCTGCAACAATCAGTGGCCTCCTAATTCAAATTTCAGCGGTGTGCCCAATTCTCCTGCCCAGCCTTACCAACAACATCCAATGGGGATGCATCAGGAGATGTGGAACGTAGGTTCGAGCAGAGAACCAATTCATATGGACCCTCACCAAATGAACGATGGTCAGCTCAGACCTAATCAGTTCCCTGCAAATATGAACACTGGCATAAGGCCACTGATGAGTCCAAACTCGCGACCCCAGGAAATGAACCTTATTCCACGAGTAGATGAAATCCCTAACATAGAAGTCCCCAATGTACCAACCATACAGCCTTTGATATCGCCCACGAGATTTCCTGTGGGACCACAGTATCGAAATTTTCAGGGTGAAAATAGGCCTTACGACTCCTCCTTTGACAGAGGAATGGAGTATTCCCATAAGAGACCGTCTTGGGATTCGTCTGCTAGTCGGTCTAGTGACGTACCGTATAGACCAGAAAATGAAGTACCTTGTGGTGTTTTGGGTGCTACGGATGGCCCGTCAGGATCCTATCCAAGGGCCAGCACACCCTGTTCTTGGAATAGAGACAGAGATCGAAACGCAGGCAGAGGTCGTGGCACTTACTACAATGATAGAACTAGAGGCGAACCTAGGAACAGTTTTAATCGGGACACTCGAAGGACTGACCGGCCTAGGGACAGTCATAACGATTGGGAAAATTGTAACCGATTTAATAGAGACGGTAGAAATATATCTGACCGCGACCCACGGGTTCGCATCGAACATAATGTAATAAACCAAGGTTCTGGTCAGTCGAGGGATACCAGTACCTCAGTGAGAGATCCCAGGTTGGCAAAGGACAAGCATTTTCCTGCTAGCAAAACTAAGGATACTAGTTTTAGTGAAAGGGATCCCAGGAAACGAACCACAGGGCCACCATTTCCAGTAACACCGCCGTTTAGGAAGGCCAAGGATAAACCAAAGTCTCCTCCTAAGCCCACGGATAGCCACAGACGCGTGGAGGCAGAGAGTAATATTAAGCAGCCACAGGAAAAGACGGCAAAGGATAAAATGCAATCACCTCTGGAGAGTTTGTACGGTGTCATCGATACGAAGGCGAAGTCTGCACAGGGGTACTGTCTGCAGAATTTCAAGATTCCTAAGATTAAACGAAACGAATCCTCCGAGTCGCCTTCCTCGAGTCATATTCCTGAGGAGGTCAAGGAGGGTCCGACGGATAAACAGGAACCTAAGGGTAACAAGAAAGAAAAGGAGGATGCTACGGCAGAAGTGAGCAGTAGTAGCGATGGAAATGGTATTTTGGAGACTTGGAACGAAGGTAACGCCGCCTGCGAGAAAAAAGAAGAGCTTAAAGAAGAGACCACACCTGCAGAGTCTGAAGAAGATAAAACCGACTTAAATATCGGGGAATCCGATTCTATTAGCACTACGTCAAAAATACCAGGAAACGCTGAGAAATCTAAAAAGGATGAAATGGAGCCTGAGGGATCTAAGTCGAAGGACGAGGTGACCCAGGAATGGATAGAGGCTTTGATAAGAAAATCCTTTGAGTTTGGTGAAGGGAAGAAGTTCGTGGAACAGGCAAAGTTCATGCAGAAATTGGGCGAAGTACTGCAGGCGAAGAAGTTGAAGAAGATTAAAAAGATTATCGAATCTGAATCAGAGAGTAGCAGCTCGGATAAGGATGGTATTACAGGGACGAAAAAGGTTCAGATGAGAAAGAAACGGCGTGTAATTGTTTCTGACAGCTCTGACGAAGAGTCCCTTGCGGAAAGATTGGGCATTTTGAATACGACGAAGAAGGAAACTTCTCAAGACATACCGGCGGAGGATCAAGAAGAAGTATTGAATAAAATTGTTGAAGAGAAGGCTACTAAACTGGAGTCTTCTGAGCTGCAGGAGGAAGATTTCACCCCTAAAGAAAAAACTAGTAGTAGCCTAGAGGATCTTACATCTTCAGCAACAGGCAGCTCTGTTCCTAAAGAGGAAGAACCAATTAGTGATAAAACAGATGTGCAGATGAAAGAAACTATTTCAGAGCAGTCTAAGGAAGAGTCCAAGCAAGAATTGACTGAAGAAAAGGATGTTGCTTCGAAAACACCAAAAGTGAAGGCGAAGAGAAGAAATTCATTGGAAATGTTGCAAGAAGATATTAGGGAGATGTTCATAAGCGATGATGTCGTAGCAGCAACTGGTCATCGACAGTGTCGAACGCAAAAGGAAAATCCGGGTAACTCCGGTACAAATGTTTCTCATTCAAGTATACCAACAGCAAAGAAAGATGAAGCAAGTAAACGCAACGTGGACGTAGATTCTGAAACCGAAGACGCTTTAGCCGTTTCACCCAAACAAAAGAAACCGGCGAAGTCTCGTAGTTCCGAGGAGTCAAGTAAATTGAGAGGAAAGACAAAACGGGATGCACAACGAGTAACTCGACAGCGTTTAAAGCAATGTAATCAGAGTTCAGATAGCGAAGAAGACCAACCACTGGCACTACGAACTGAACTAGCTCAGAATTCCAGTTCATTGTCTAATCAAGAACCATCTAATGAAGACTCTGAAATACTGAGGAGAAGTAAACGAATCTTCAACAAGGAAACAATAAAAGAACCGCGCGTAGTTGTAGAGAAGACAGATATTTCTAAATTGGATTGCTCGAAAGTGATGTTCGATAGTTCTTCCGACGAGAGTTTTGGAATAGACGTATCTGAGCTGGCTGCAGCTGTCGACATTTCGTTGCACCCTGATAAACAGCCAGATCCTGAAGCAGCAGAACCAACAGAGAAGAAGAAATGTAGTCAAACCACTTCTAAAAAGCTTCCGCGGAAGAAGGGTAGCGAATTGATGAATGAAAATAAAGGTGAACAACTTACAGATGAGGAAAGTATTACTTCTGACCTTTCTATGTCGAGCAGCGTTGCGTCCGCAAAGAAGACAGGTACGAGCTCGAGCAGACTGGAAACTAGTGCCAACGAAGAGTTACTAAGTAATATTTTAGTAGGACTAGTGCAATCGAAGAGCGACGTTGATAAAGATTCGTCTATGGCGGACAAGGGAAGCGATGCTGATGTTGACGACGATATCAACGACCAGCTACCTGCAGAAGCCAACGCAAGAAAATCTTCAACAAAGAAGAAGAAGAAGAAATTCATTTGGCAAATGGGAATATTGTCTAGGAAGAAGAGGAAGAAGACTGGAATAGTTCCTTCTCCCAAAGGCGATTCTGATAGCCTCAACACTAGCTCTGAAATGGAGACTTCGTCTAAGATGAACAGCTCCTCGGTTTCTGAAGATACGGTCGCTGAGAAGATCGAGGATAGTGTTAAAGAAAATCCAGTTCCCGATGATACTTTGAAAGACCAAAAAATAGTGGAATCGTCCGCTTCTACAAGCAGGAAAGAATCTATAAGCAAAGATTCTGTCAGCGAAGAAGTATCGGATATAAAAACTGAGAAAAGCAAAGAGAAAATGAATAGTAACGTTGAAAAAGTTACAGATAGAAACAAGGAGGAGGTAGATAAAGCATTCTACGATTTAGACATAAAACAGCTCATCGATTATGCGTGGACGGGCCAAGAAAGATATAAATGTTTGCTCTGTTTCTTTACTGGTAAGAGTATTGTTCATCATTATAAATTAAGTCATCCTGGAAAGGAGATTCTGATCGCCAGATTGAAAGTTTCGGACGCTCAGTTAGCTGTTAAAGACGCGAAGCAGAAAGACGCGGAGAATACATCCTTGAAGCCTCTTGCAGAGGGAATTTGTGAATTTCACTGTAGATTCTGTTCTTTCTTCACAGAAGGCGACGCAAAAGTCGCGATGGAAGCATTTTACGAACATTGTACTACACATACAGGGGAATATAGATTTAGGTGTAACAGTTGTCCCTATCAGGCTGTAGCTAAGTCCTCCATGAGGACGCATTATTATAAAGTATGTCGCAAATTTAAAGATACATTCGCTGAGGCCATAACTGAGGATGAAATATCCGATGAAAGTGGTATTTACGGCTACTTGTGTTCCAATTGTAATTACGTTCAATTAAAGAGAAACAACGTAGAGGATCATGTTCAATTGTGGCATGAAGACGATTCAAGCGTTAAAATTATTAAAATAAATATGTCTCGGGATCCAGCCGAAGAGGAATCCGACGAGGAGTTTAATGCACCGGAGGAACAATTGGAACAGGAAGTTGTAGACGTAAAGACAGCAAATGCAGACACAGTGAAAGACAGGATCACTTCTACAGAGCAGAACGACGCCAATGTGACAGAAATAGAAGTCGTAAAAAGTAGCAAACCCTCCAATAAAGAAGATAAGAAAATAATAAATGCAGCCAAGGCAAAACCACAAAAACAAGATCTTCCTAAGCCAGAAATAGATAGTAATGAAAAGAAGAAATCACCGCAGACGGATACAGATTCCAGTCTACTATCCGGAAACCTCAGCGCGTTTGTTTGCCCACCGGAGCTAGAGAAGAAGGAAGTAGAAATTGAATTAGAACGAAAGCGAAAAATGCAAGAAATCATTCAGAATATTGGTATCAAGTTGCAGAAAGATGCATCGAAAAAAGGTCTATCGATTACTGATAAATTGAAGGATAAAATGAAAACCAATATAGAGGCGGTAATTAATGAAACCGACTCCAACGCTACATCAAATCCTCTCAGCGAAATTGATAATGATTCTACAAATGACTCACCGAATTTGCTACCCTCTCAAGTCAATATCACCGAGTTGCCTTCTACGTCCACTGCTCCCCCCGTTGAATGTTCAGGAATGATACCATTACCGGTCCAAGAAATCTCGGATGATAAACATTCTGAGGACTCCATCGCCAAATCGCAACCATCCACTATTGAAAGCGATTCTCAGTCCACCACCGAAGAAAATAAAATAGACGCAAAAGTTAAAGATCCGTTATCCACTTTGGGTCAAAACAAAAATGATGAAAGCGATATAGAAGTCAGTGACAATGAGAACTTGCGTAATACAGCTCCCGTTTATGATTCTGATTCAAGTAGTGAACAATCGGACGGTGAATTATCTACAGATGTAAACATGATTTTGAAAGAGACTTCAAACATCAATGCTACTTCTAAGAACCCAATGCTTACGACTATTCAGAGACTTGCTGCTCAGCTACAAGCCACAATACCGCTTGAAACTTGCAAGGATGTTGCCCCTAAGCCTGAAAAATCGAAAAGGGCATTTCCGCTTGGTCTTATTCCAAAACCACCAGATGTTGTACCCATTACTAGTATTAAAAGATTTATTGGAAAAATGGAAAATAAAATCCTTGAAATAGCTCAAGACGCATACGATGATGGCAATCAACCTAAGAATTTCATTAGATTGAGACGCCTTAGTGGAGATATGTTATCGGTACCTATGAATGAAGAAATTACAACATCAAAGAGCAGTATGTATAAAACCCACGATTGTTCATGTTTTTAAATTAATTATTCTGAATGACGCAAACGAGAGTATATTGTTCAGTAGATGCAAGTCAGCTCAGCAGTCCAGATAAGGTGGATAGTGTACTAAAAGCAGACGAGGAGGAAGGGTGTTCCTTTCTGAAAATTGAAAATGTTGTTAGCCTCGCTCCATCTGCTGATAACGATTGCACTGAAAGTCCCATTGTAAGTTACAGGAACTATGTAATCGTTGTACATTTCTTTTTCGTTTATTTTTTCAACTACAAACGAAGATGCTTTCTCTACTTTCCAGATAAGCGATATAAGAAAAGCTGTCGAAATCTCTCCGATAAAGGGTAGAGGTGTATCTGTATTGAAGAAGTCTCATTCGCCACTCATTTTGAAGAGGCTTAATTCTATGACTATTACACCGCCATCGGTGAAAAATGTTCAGACAATACAGCCCGCCACGGAAACCGTAAAATTAATCCCAGTGAAAAGTCTATCCCCTATTCCCGTATCTGTAACAACTACCCAGATCGGAACGAATTTTATCCCAATCGCCCCAAAGTCGAAGATCATCCAAATAGAGAATAAATTGTCATTTCCCCTATCCACGAGCAAAAGTGCAGTAATGACGCCTCTGAATACACGAACTGTTGCTGTTACTGCATCGTCGCCACCGACAAGTGTGAATTACAAAATCCTGAAAGTTGTTCGAACACCCACTATCTTGAAACCAAAGGAACCAGTAAGCCCACCGGTGGCTGTTAAATTAAAATCTGCAGATGCTTACGGCGCAATGTTGAAGGCTTCAAGATTAATTCATTTATACAAATGCATGGCGCGTGATTGTCGTTACACGACCGATGTACTGAACCAGTATCAGCAGCATTATCTTCAGCATGTGAGCGAAGCTGAGAAGAAGAAGTTGACGCCGCCGTTTGATTGCCAAAGTTGTGCATATTGTTACACAGTGCTGGATGATTGGAATCAGATGAAAATGCATATTGAAGAGAAACACGCTCATTGCCGTTACCAATGTATTTACTGTTTTTACAGAGCAGTTGCACCTTCATACGTGCAAATTCATCAGGTCTGGAGGAGATTCAATTATTTTCCGACAACTTAGTTTCTTCTTTAATCCTTTTTACTTCTGTATTACACATTTTTCTTTTTCATTTATAGACAATAAATCATCCTAATCACTACGGTATTTTGCTTGGGAAGTTAGTGAAAGATGTGCCATTAAATGAAGATGTTGATCGACGCGATTGCGTGCATCCTTATGTATGCCAACATGGTACGTTCCCGTTAACATTACTTCTCCTTGTATCTGAATGAGTGTATAAATTTATGGAAATATTTTTTATAGATTGTGGCAAGTTCTTTTACGTCCCCGAATCTTTCATTGCGCACTTGAAAAGCAAGCACAAATCATGCTTGTCTGCCTACAAATGCCACGTGTGTCGTTCTACTTATTCAAAAATAGAGCATTTGCTTACGGTGATTAATATTTTGATTAGAATTTATTGCGTATCTTCTTCCGCTATTTTTATGACATTTAATTTTCTTGCAGCATTATAAAACGCACGGATTTTACAAATATCAATGTCTCTATTGTATAAACGGTTCGGACACATTCACCGATATGCATAATCATTTAAGCACGTTTCATTGTAACCGATTGCCGCAGGTTCTTGAACGTACTCTTCCTCCTCAGGTAGTAATTAATTTATACTATTGTCTCGCCACTAAATTCATGATTACTTGTAAACATAATGTAAACATTGCATTACAGCCGGTACGAAATAAGGATGTGATAGATCAGCTGCTCTTAAGAACGTTGGATGACTCTGTCAAAACTGCAGAAGAAATAATTGATGTAGAGAATGATGGAAAGGACAAAGAAATTTTGATAGACGTTGTTAGCCCGTCGAATGTTCAAAAGACACTTTATCCACAATTGCCTAAGGAAGTGACCATGGTGAACAAAGAGGACAGCGAGACGCTGAATAAATCTATATCTAGTTTGTTTGGAACGAATAATACTTCCAACAGTTCTTTGTCCGTTAATTTACAAAGTGAGAAATCATTAAATGAAAGTTGCAACGATAATGCAACGGATAAAATATTTAGAGACTTGAATGATTCCGAGATTTCTGTCAAGTCTGTCTCGAACAAGGAATCTTCAGATAGAAGCATTTCGGATATATCCAAGGGGACCAGCATTCTCGCTGATAGGAGTTCCTCAGAACCATTCGGACAGTTGGAAGGATCCTTCGACTGTACCGACGAATTTATTAATATAAATATACTGGACAATCCTGATTTTCTGAAAAAAGTCAGCAACCGTATCGTCGACGTATCGGTTATCGATAATTCAACAGGGAAAAACGAAAATAAAACAGAGGACAGTGATATTGAAATCGTAGACATCGATGATACGGAAATCATTCCAACAAGAAATATAAAATCTGAGATTAATAGGAAAGATAGCATGGATGGAAATGAAAAGATTAAAGCAGATCAAGAAAGTGATTCGAAGGGGGAAGACACCTTTAATGATGATGAAAATTCAAACACCTCAACAGATAGCAAGAAGACTTGCAACAGCACCACAAAAATTGATAAACCTATGACTCTGGAGGATATTAAAGATACTGGCTTCGCGGGTACGAAATTATACAAATGCGGTAATGAAAAGTGTGACTACCGGGGGCAAAATGCTGTCCTTTTAAGAATTCATTTAAAAGACTGTACTCTACGCGGCGAGGACACCCATTTCACTTGTGCACATTGTAACAAACGTTTCATGAAGATTGGATTCCTATTGGAACATTTAAAGTCGCATGGATTGAAACGCTTCGGTTGTTCAATGTGTAAAATGAGATGCACCGTTGGTTACCAAGCAATGGCACACATGAAAGCGAAACATAGATACGCGTACAGTAAATTGGTTCCAGCTGATCCAAAGAATCCATCCGTGGATGGTTTATTTATTGTTCAACCTGTGGTAAGTATTTTACCACTACCAGTTGATTTAATGTGTAAAGCGTGAAACGTATATGAAACTGTCTAGTTTTTCGTGCAGCGTCAAAATGTTGACCGGAAAGGGAAGAAACGTAAAAGTGGCGCAAAAGCAAGCGAAAGAGATGGCGACAAGATGGCAATCGACATTGAGAAATTCAATTTCGGCCCCGACGAAATAGATTCACTGCCGCGACAAGCGATATATAATCGCGAAGTACAATGTGCGGTCTGTCCATATACAACCAAAGTTCGAATGAATATCATTCGCCATTTACAAATGCACGCGAAAGACGAGAGTGTGCCAGAGAGTGGCCCAGTTAATCCAGTGCCCTGCTTGGATAAAAAGGAACGGATGTTTGATAAAATGGTGAACTTGGCGAGTAGCTCGCATCAAAATGGACGAATGGGTGGAAAGCAGAAGGAAATTAGTAAAGAGAACGACGATGAATTTATTCCAAAATTTGTACCAGAGCACAAGAGGTATGTAATAATTGTTACGAGAACTGGAAGATTCAACAATCTGTTTGTATTGGCAAGAGTGAGAGTTATTTTAGTCCCACGCAAAAACGTTAAATAGTTTTTATTTCATTTCGCTAATTTTTTTATTTGGAGTGCATTGGGGGATGTAAAATTGGTAATATTTTCCAAAAATAGATACGTGTGCGGTGTAGCTGAATGCAATTATTTAACGGTGGACGAGGCGATGTTAAGATGCCATTTAAAGGCTTTGCATTCCGAAGAACTATATTTCCGGTGTCCCCATTGCCCACAACCACCGCCAGGCCAAGAAGGATTAAACATAGCGATCGATAAAATGGGCGTTCATTTAAAAATGCATGACACGAGACTTTATAAATGTTCTCACTGCAATCACCATCATTATCATAGGTACACGATAATGTTTATACCTGGCGCTTGATTAGTAATGCACCGTTTGGATCACAGTTACTGAGAAAATATATTTTATAGTGTCCACCTGATATATGAATATATTTTTTAAACATTTGACAAGCATTTGAATTAAAAATCGATAACTTGTATCGTACGTGTGCTTGTCAGATGTTTAAAAACGTTTAATTCGTCGCAGTTCATTTTCTATGTCTTTTAATAGTAACAAATCGTTGTCTAGGCACGTTGTGGAGAGGCACCTTTCCGATAAACACGCAGAGAAAAGACCTTTTGTCAAAGTAATTCGAGAATTAGAAAATACTGAAAACAATCAACAACCCGTGCAAGAAGAAATCGAAGAGGAAGTACCGGACCCGGATGGAAATCATTGGAAATGTAATATTTGCGATTATAAATGCGTGTACAAAGCAGAAATGGTTAATCATACAACAGTAACACACGATGAGAAATGCCAATACAAATGCACCTCGTGTTCCTTCAAAACCAGTGGAAAAATTATGTTTGAACAGCATATGAATAGCAAACACCCTAACGATCCAACGGTCGATTATATTTTAATATATCAACGAATAAAGGGTGTTAATAAAAAGGCTACAGAGAACGTGGAACAAGGTGTTCAGGAAGAACCTTTTGATACTACTCCTCTTTGGAGAAGAGATATGCCTCGAATCAGACATATTCGTGGAATTCTTCTTGAGGAAGAAGACGAAGTATCATCAGAATCTTCTTTGAAAACGGGAAAACGGAAAAACGATGTGGAGTTGCAACCTTCTAAACCAGCAAAAATAAAACCGGGAAAATCAGGTTCACTTGACGATTCGAAGCAAATAAAGGACAAATCTAAGCGATCGTTGTCCTGTGACAAAGTATCGACAGAGGTGGCAAATGTAAACGATACTGTATCTAATACAGAAAGTAAACCAACCGAAATTAAGTCCAAAGAAACTAAAGGTAAACCAGTGGAGGATGTCGATTTCAATGAATCAGATGTTGGACGATTTGGCCAGTATGGAAAGCCGGATGGCAATATGTACGTCTGTACGTTGTGCAGCCAATTTAAAACAAAGTACAAGCACGACATGAGAGATCATCTTTACAGAGAATTAACTTACGCTAGGTAAACATTTGTATCATTTATTTTATTTCATTTTCGAACAAGATATTTCTGATTATTTAATCGTTTGTGTAATATCGTAGATGGCATTGCAAAGAATGTGGGTACTTGTCTGTAAATCGTAATAGTTTGTTGAAACACTTTAACAAGCATCATAATGGAGAACGCCCCAATCATGAACCATTGTCTCCGGACAATGATATCGAAGAATGGGTAATTCAATATTTAATAGGAAACAAAAATTTGATTTTTCGAATCCATTTCTTCATAGATTATCTTTGTATTCAGGTCGGTACGTTACTAAAAAGACAAACGCTTATGATAAAAGGTCTATTGGCTAAACAAAATGTAACCAACGCAGAGAGCTCTAAGACTACCAGCGCAAGCGGAAATGATACCAAACCATCTCCTATTAAAGTAACCCAAAACGCGACCAGCAAAACACTAAAGGCTGCAAACGTCACCGATAAAACTTCTAGCGCAAAGGACGATAAAACTGAAAATGTGAGAATTGTTGCGGCAACGCGTGATGAGAGTATTAAAGGCAATGAAACTCAAACTACTGAAGCGAAGGATAGCAAAGTTTTAACGATAGCGGATGCCGGCAAAGGTAAGTACCTGCATTAATTAAAAATAAGAAAGGGTAGAGTATTAAATAGCAATTTCTGATATAGCTGGACCGGATGAGGATCCACACAAACCATTTGTCTGCAAACACTGCAAAATGACATTTACCAGATGGCGTGGATTTAAATTGCATATACAATTAACCCATTTGAAACGCCTCGGATTTATCTGCCCTTACTGCGATCGTAGTACGAATTCCGAGAGTTTAATGCGTCAACATATTCGATCCAAGCATCCCGGTTGTGCTGAGAAAATTGTTGAAAATCCAGCTGCCGGCGGACCAGAACTACCAGAAGAGTTTTGGCAACAGGAATACGGCCTTGTGTTTCCAAAAAGAACCAGGAAACGCAAGAGGAAGACCAGCGGAGAAGACATTGGCGAAAAAGATCAGTTTCAAATCGAGCCACAAGAAAAATGTAACATGTGCAACTTCAGCGCCATGAATACGACGGGCCTGAAAATACACATGAGGATACATGCATCGAAAACTGCTTTTAAATGCTCCCATTGTTCGTTCACCGCACCGACAAACACAGAAGTATGGGAGCACTGGGAACTCACGCATCCATTGTCGCCTTTCAAAGTCGAAGAAATATCAATGCCTGAATCGTCCGGGGAGTCAGCAGATATTCAAATAGAAGAGCAACAAAATAAGACTATTACTGACGATTACAGCAATGATATAGAGGAAGAACGCGTCACAGAAGTGAAAGAAAAGGAATCCATTTATTATTGCTTTTATTGTTCCTTCCGCAGCAAGTCTGTGGATGCTGTGCAGAATCATTGGAGCGTAGTGCACAGTGAGTCGTCGTCGATGGACGATTCTATTAAAGTAAAGTTGAATTATCCGTTCAAGTACAAGGAAATAGAGGTCCCGTCGGAAAATACACTCCTGAAGCCGCAGTGCTCGAACGCGGAAGCAGAAAGTTCTTATGAATTTTATTTACAACAGTCGCACAACGAATCCCAGGAGATGGAAATAGCTGGATCGAGGCAGGAGGGTTGGATCTGTCAATGGTGTAACGAGCTGTGCGACACGGAAGTTAAAATGAAAACGCATCACAGTATGTTCCATTCGCATTTACCATTGAACTTCAAGAAACAAGACAAGAATAAAATGTCTAAGGGATACATTTGTCCTGATTGTTCATTTACTACAACGTTCATTAATGTAATGAAGAACCATGTATTGAAACATATAAACCTATTTAAATGTAAATACTGCGAGAAAACCTTCAGCTGCCCAGCGAATGTGTCCTCGCACAATGTGGAGGAACATCCTGGCATGGAATTGAAGATCGAAAGTATACAGAATTATGAGGCGTTACTAGAAAAGATCATGGCTAAAGTAAGATGGCAAAAACCCGGGCAGAGTACCGATACGAATGAAGTTTCACCTGAGCCACCGATAAAAGTTAATGCGGTAGCTAAGAAATCCACGGCGAAAAATGCATTTCGTCCAAACATTATTCCTTATAGAGTTAAAGCTGTAGCTAGAAAATCTACCAACCCCCACTCAAGATATCTTACCAGCACCAAACCTAGCGATAAACAGGTAACGAAGAGCAATGGGTTTTCATATTACGGTATACCCAGAGGTCCTGTTAATTTAGCCAAGTTAAACACATACATGGTTGTCGGTGGCCATCGAATGAAAGTGAACTGCACAACCCTTGCACAGTTGATCAATATTAATCCGACGATAGTATTGAAAGATCTCAAGCATGATATCAAAAGTTTGGCAACGCTTCAGAAATTGAAATAACGAATGGAAATATAAAAGGAGACATTTCTGAACATGTTTCCCGACACGTTTGAAGGATATTAATACAATATACTCTATACAAATATTTATTACCTGATCATTGTCGACTTAATGGTCAGCAATAACCAAAGTAATTTACGGTATTATATGCTTTTTTGTGACGTTTACTTAGCTGACCCTACGGTAATGAGTTTTTATAAAATTCATTATTTCTTCGTTGTATTGTAATAATACGAAATACGTGTATATACAGATATCGCTGTTGATCGTCTGATAATTATACTTCGTGCCTACATTCGCTGTTAATAGATAGGTATCTCGAAATATAGAGGATCGTAAATTTTCACTTGTATAATTCTCTGGTCCTCTTGTAGAACGATCTTGGGGATAAGTGAAGTTAGTTAAATAATTAAGTTTCGAAGTTCTCCCGTCTACAAGAATGATCAATAAAGTATTTCATTAATATAATACGAACTTACCACTCTCGTTATATCAGAGATGTATATATTATGCACATACACTTCTGATTAAAAGTTCTAGAATGTTGTTGACTAGCTGGGAGAATATTGTGCCATGCTATTTACTGATAAGGAATAATTCCATAAAATCAGAACCCGGTATTATAGCATGGAATTTGTAAATATAAATTTGGCGTTATTTTTTAATCAGACAACTCGGAAAAGTGAATGTTATATTTATTTATTTTGTAATAAATATGTAAACAACCCTTCGTATAAACACGTTCTTATTTTACGAATAATGACATGTAACAATGTTACTTTTAAGTTTGTACTTATACTTAATGCCGAACAGTTTTCGAGTTTCATTAGTTTGAAAGGTTTCTGGAAGTATCGTGAAGAAACATTACTTATGTCGACTCAGGTGTAATATAGAAGAAAATGAAACTTGTATTATGCCCCGAATATCAACCAATTTTTTTTAAGGAATACCGATGCATCAAGATTTACGTTTATCAATGCTAAAATGTTATTATTGTTGTATGATTAATCTACGAAAAAACCTTCCTTTACAGATTTGTTTTATTATATAATGAAAATTTATTTTTACAAAAGTAACGATAATTATGAATCTTACGTTTTAATGTTTATGTCGTACATAATATCTATTGTAACGTATGTACGTCGATCGCATATTATAAGATATATATTTTTGCATAGTGTTCCTTCTTTGCTCGATATTCTTAAATTGAACCCTTCAACATCGAACTTAAGAGGGTAAGGAATATAATTCACATGAAAAGACAAGACTGAGTGTCCTGTAAGTAATATACTTTACAATAAAATTGTAAATGATATGTAATATAAAATTTCACATAAATATTTTTGATTTTTATAATAACAATGGTCGTCATTTCTAATACAAATCCTTTATGGCATAATATAATTCAGTATTTCATTGTATGCAATTGCGAAAGAATTATTTATACAAATTGTTTTGTTGTTTTATTGTTTTATTCAAATTTTTAATTGTACAAAGAATGTTCTATGTAATTGTATTCTTGGTGAATTAGGAGTCATATATTCTAACCAGAAATGAAAAGCTGATAAAAAACAACTGTTCATTATTTTTTCATTATTTTTTTATTTAAAAGCAGCACTTTAATCGTCATAACGTGCAGTTCTTTTAGATTACTTGAAAGCGTATAAAAACAGAAACTATGCGAAATGTTCGATAGAGATAGTGCGAATGTAACAATTAAATTAGATGAAAGGATTTCGAAACCATTAAGCATTAGGCTCGTGGTTTAACCTTTCAGGGACGATAATCCTGCTCTCATTATTTCATCGACCAGCAGTAAATTGCTAGCGATAATTGTGCTGTAAAACAAACAAAAATCGAATACATATTTTAAGAAAATACAATGCCATAGAATTTAATTTTCAGACAGGGACATATAATTACACTTACCACGAATTAATGATTTGCTTCTTTACATTATAATTATCATATATACCCGCATCCTTGGGTTTCAATGCTTCACCTGTAGAAATATCTAATCCTACTGCTTCACCTAGCGTAGATCCTTCTTCAAATAATTTAACGATCGTGTCTTGTGCATCAAATCCACTATTTACAGCTACACGAAGAGAAACGAAATTATAGTAAAATCTAAGCGACGAAGTTACCGAGAACTATTAACTCGAAAAACCTTAAGTACCGAGTGTTTTCGGAACGACAAGTAAGGCTTCAGCGTAAGCTTGCACACCCAAACGCTGTTTGCCCTTTACAGTTTCCTTGTATTGCTGAAGGGCTTTACTAGCAGCTACTTCGAATGCACCAGCACCAGGGATAACAGCACGATCATCGATAGCATTTTTAATAGCTCTCAGACCATCTCTTACTGCGTCTTTCAATTGCTCCAAAGTGTATTTGTTTGGTCCCTGCAAATTATTTTTACGTCAGAAGAATTTCTAACAAAAGAGGGGCCACAATTTTTATACAATTGTACCTTCAACAAAATCGTTACAGAATTCGGTTTCTTGCAGTCTTCTATGAACGTATATTTTGTCTCTCCCTGCAATAAAATTGTATACCTTTTATTTTATGTAAGATGTACCTAGTTGCTAGTATGCTACTGCGCTTGAAAAGTGTTTACCAATACGTGTTCGTACACGAGACCAGCCCATCCTAAGTGTTCCTCTTGTAAATCATCGAAGGAATTCATGGCTAATCCACCGCACGCAAGCGCCAAACGTTCCATATTCCTACGTTTCGCTCTACGCAGAGCCAGAATATTTTCTTTAGCGAGCATATCGAGCGACGGTGGATCGATACCCTTTTGGTTTATAACTACGAAAGATTTATCTGTGCCGTCGCATAATTTCTTCTTCAGTTCGATGATTTTCTTAACTCGATTGTCAATAAATTCGCGTTCGGCTGCCACCAGCTTCTCACGCTCCTCGGCGGTTTTATAGAAAAATCCACTGTTCACCTGTTATGATTCATAAAATAGAGTGTTTTATCATTTATACTGTATGTACGAACAATTAACTTTCGCCGTTAGTTAATTCATTTACCTCGCTTTTCTCGTATTCCAAGCTGACGTTGCAAGTCAAAATGTAAGCATTCTCTACTCTCTTGGGCATGTCCGGATGTCTAGACCCATGATCCGTAACAATCCCCCGAATCAAGTTTGTATCTGCTGCAGTTCTGTGCTGCATCTCCATCAATTCAACCATATGCAAATCGATTTCCTGGTCCTTCTGCCTGATAGTTAAAACTGCACCCACGCATATCTCCGCCATTTTATCAGCTATAGAAGGATGTATTTTAGTTCGAAGGGACGTTTTAGCTACATCCATTAGGCATTCCTTGGTAGGCTCGATCGGAATCTTCATAGAGTCTAATATTTCCAATGTTTTCACTCTGGCTAATTCGAAACCTTCGGTAAGCATTCTCGGATGTAGACCCTCGGATATATAAATATCAGCTTGCTTCAGAAGCTCTCCGATGACTAATACAGTGCTGGTTGTACCGTCTCCGGTAATATCATCCTGAGCGGTGGACGCTCTAGCAATCAGAGACGCCGTAGGATGCTGAATTTGCATTTCGTGCAACAATACATTTCCATCCTTTGTGATTTTTATATCGCCTGCCCCGGACACCAGCCTTCAAGGAAACGAAAGAAAGTATTATTAATATCTCGTTTCATAGAATCCACGATCGGTCGATTAATAATATCGACGATAAATTGCGATTGGAGTAAGCTGATTAACACGCGTACCATTTTAATTCACGTATAGTGAATATAAAAGGAACTTGTGTTAATCGAGAATATTCCATTGCACTTGATGTCACGTTGCCGGCACTTCGGTGAAACATCAACCTTACCTAATAAGGAGAATAATGTGCCCATAAAATTGACTAACGTGCAACGCGACGAATCGCAGCGCAAAATGCTGACAACGAATTGCTTTCTATAATGCCGTTTATTTCTTATCCGTTCTATCATTAATCGGACGAATGTAATTTAATTGTTTCCAGAAATCTACACGTGAGAATAAGTATACATACATCTTCATGGTGCCCTTCGGGCCGAGATTCGTTTTCATCACATCTTGGATCCCTTTCGCTGCAGAAATATTCACAGCCAACGCGTGAGCGGCCCTGGCAAATTCAGCTTTGGGATTTAACAAACTGATCGCAGCCATTTCGCAGAACGATAATTACAATTCGCCGTATAGCAACACAAATCGAATCCTCCCAAAAAAGTATGCTTGCTATCAATGGCTTCGACTGTTCTGAATAATCGAGATTGTCAAGCGGATGATCTTCAGACACGAAGCACTAGGGATTTTCGTTTTGCCACTTGATGAGAATTGCAGGCCGATCCCCGGCTATGTACAGCACACAGATTCACATTTATTTTCGCATTGAAATGCATACGTACTGCTAGTGTCGAGACAATTTTCAAATTATAATGCATTTTTCACGACGAAATCGCAAATACGTACTCTCGCGAATGTGTCAAAGTAGAAACGGCCACGTGAGTTCTTGACAAGTACATAATCTGCATCAGGAGTCCAAAACAAGATGACCAAAGATAACCAATGATAAAATTAACCTTCGTTAGAATTCTATAATATTTTATTTAATAATAATCCTGCGTTCGTTCAATTAAAATGATTGCCATACGCGCCAAGACTTGCGACACTGCAAGTAAAATTGCTGCATCGTTATGTGAGCTATTTTCAATTCGCAATCTTGTTCACGGAAAAACATCGTGAATTAATTTTATTATTGAATTCATTTTACAGGTAGAACATATTCGTCAGACTTCGTCTTCGTTCCCAAATGTTCACCGGTTCAGCATCCAGATCTGTTGAAGTTGAAAGATTTCATTAATAGTCACAATAATATGTGTGTATTAACGGGAGCAGGAATATCCACGGAAAGTGGAATCCCTGATTATAGATCAGAAGGCGTTGGCCTTTACGCAAGGACCAATCGTAAACCAGTCCTTTACAAGGATTTTTGCAGCAGTGAAATTATTAGGAGAAGATACTGGGCTAGAAATTATGTAGGTTGGCCAAGGTTGTAATATTTCTTGGTAAAAATGATTATAAAGTTCTAATTATTGTCTACTATTAACTTATTAATGTTAGTTAGGTTTTCGTCTGTGAGACCGAACGTCAATCATCAAATATTGAGAAAGCTGGAGCAAATCAACAAAGTTAGATGCATTGTCACCCAAAATGTGGATAACTTGCATACCAAGGCGGGTAGCACAAGGGTGATAGAATTGCACGGAACAGCGTTCAAAGTAATGTGTCTTAGTTGCGATGAAAAAATCTGTAGATTTGATCTGCAAGATGTTTTCAATAGGCTCAATCCAAATATGATAGCAACTAGCGAAATGATCAGACCCGATGGAGACGTTGAATTGTCTCAGGTAAATAATACAAATGATTAAGAACACTTTCTAGTGTCTCTATTTAAATAATTACATATTTTAATCAGCTAAATTTATTTCAGGAGCAAGTAGAAGGGTTTAAGGTCCCTCAATGTGAAAACTGTGGCGGTATTCTTAAACCAGACATTATATTTTTCGGAGACAACGTTCCGCGTAAAATAGTAGAGAGTGTAAGCTACAATGTTGATCGTGCAGACTCGTTGCTGATTTTAGGTAGTACGTTAACAACTTTTTCGGCTTATCGGATAGCAGCGCAAGCTAATAAAAGTGGAAAGCCGATAGCTATATTAAGTATCGGCAAAACTAGAGCCGACGATCTTGCGACCCTTAAATTGGAAGGGAGATGTGGTGATGTTCTTACAAGAATTTACGAAATGATAATTACAGGCGAGGAAATTAGACAGTGTTAATAATTGAATAAAAATAGCGTTAATAATTTCCCTTAATACTCCGTTCAAAGGTGGTTGTGATTAATATAATTAATAAAGTAAGGCGAAAATAGAAGTTTTCTTTTGTCCGAATCCTCAATTAAATTTCCAGGTTGCAATTTCATGTATCTCAACACACATAGAATAACAGAAAAACACAGCTAAATAATTGTCAAACTTTATTAACTGTCATTTTTAATTAAAGCTAGCAGTATAAGCTACCATCTCCAATAGGTGTGAACATTATTCCATGTGCAGTTCAGTTGTTATGAATAATTAAACAAATAAAATTGTTATTACGATCAACTGGATATAATTACAGCATCAGGGTATTTTTTATCGTGTAATGTAAATGAAACTACTCGGGCCTCTGCCATATCTACACTTAAGGTAAGTAAGAGTCGCGAGTTGTTTCAAGGACTTCTGTATAGATGGCGATACCACAGCCGCCGCGAGTAGTTTCAAGGAGTTGTGCATAGATGGCAGGAACACTCGGCTAATTTTTGAGTGAGGGTAAAACAGGGGCACGATAGATGAGAATTGCTATAGAGTTGTTTTGAAACCCTTGCGAGTGTTTTGGAGGTTAATATACATATGATCTTAAAAAGAAGTAAAATACTGAGTGTTGAATAATATAAAGAAAAGGGAAATTGGAAAACATTTAGCAATAAAAACATGCCTCTTCCAGCTGCATTAGCTGCAAGGCTCGCTAAAAGAGGTCTAATTTCTGGTGCAGAGAAACACGGTACCTTAACTTACCATTTACATATTATATATATTTTCACTAATTACGATCCATCTTTTTCTATTTGCGACAATGTTATATGCATGTACTATTTGTATATCCATTGTATGTTGTTGAATTAAGATCGCCTAACCTTATAATTTTTTAATGTCTAACCTTAAAGCGATAGTACATCAAGCAGCATTAATTATTACAATGACTTTTCCAAAGCATTAAATAAAGTACATTTAAAGTCTACGATCTTTGTAGAATCCACAAAGAAGGAAGCTAAAAGGAAAATTCATGAAGAAGTAATTGCTGAAGACTATGATAGTACAAAAGATGACATTAATCAAATTGATATTTCGCAAAAATTTATGGTAAATGTTGACCAAAATATTATTACACATTATAACACCGTACACATTAAACAATTCACATTAAAAACATTACCCAATTATATAATTTTGTATTCTAGGGATTTAGTGGTTGTCCAAATAAGTACAACATTTACCACGAATGTACAAAGAAGTGTAAAGAATTATGGGGACTTGGTCATGTACAACCCTCTGACAAATACTTGAAGAAACAAATGAAATTAATACAAAAATACCCATTACCAGAAACATGGAAAGCTGTTTATGACCCAGGATCGTTAGTAGCCACGGCTTGTTTCATTTATTTTCAACATTGTCATTGTACGTCGTGCTTACGTTAAAGAATCTCTAATCTATTAACAGCGGTCAACATTATTATTGGGATTGGTCATCTGATTTAGTATCTTGGTTACCACCGGGTCATCCAAAATGCCAAATATCTCAGCCTGCGTCTCAGTTACGAGAGGAATTACACTTGAAAGCAGCAGATCAAGACGATAACATGTCGAGCGACGATAGTGGTAGCGAGCAAGAGCCAATGGAAGTTAGTAACGGAAGCAAAAAACTTAAAATAACAATAACTTTATTCTCGAATCAATAAAGGTAACAAGTAACATCTAACACTTAACTTTCAGATAGAGGAACCAGAAGCTAAAAAGGATAGGAAATCAGAAACCAGATTGAGACACAAATTGGGAGATAATAAACGGAACCAAAGACTGGATAGATTGGAGAATAAAGAGAAGAAAGACAGGACCCTGGATCCAATGGATCCAGCATCTTATAGCGATATACCACGGTAATATTTCTTCGTCCACGAGAATTAGAATATACAAAGATTCGGCTTCATATTGAAATTATTATCTATTTCGTTGTATAGAGGAAAATGGTCTGATGGTTTGGCGAGACATAACGAAGCTAAAACAGGAGCAGACACAACTGCCTCGGGACCACTTTATCAAATGAGGCCGTATCCTAGCCCAGGTGCAGTTCTGCGATCAAACAGGGCCAATAAAATAGAATCAGAATCATCGAATAAACCTAAAGTTTCTGGACCCGAAAAACCTGAATAAATACTTCAAATTTCCTGCGCATTATTGCCATTATTTATGATACGAACACCATGTAAATATAGTATTATCTGTGAAATTTTATCACCTATCTTATTACTACGTAGTCTATGTATTCGCAAAAAAGAAACGGAACAATAAAATTCTAATAAGTCATAATTGTAATTTTCATTTTCCAAACACCCTCGTGAATTTCCCGCAAATTACGTTTAAACCAATTCATTTCAAATTTTGCATAAAACAATATTAAAAAATCTGAAACTATAGTACAGTAGCATAATGTCTACGATAGTGAATGAAACAGCGGACAGTAGTGAATGCAAGCAAACTAAAAAAATTATCGCGCTCACATTTTTACGACAGAAAGTTGGTCTTTTTATTGCGAGGAAATTATCTTTCTTGCGCACTAATCTATTTCGCCTTGCTTTTTAATTAGGAATTCATGACGGAAAAGTATCACGGCGATAGTAGTGACATGAAAACAAGTCCCGATGGCGACATAGGAGAATTTCGTCTCTCTCAAAGAATGCGAGCGCTTCAATTTACGACTTGAACGTTGCCGTGGTGATACTACCGCCGATATCTTCGAGTCAATGTTAGAGTTAACCTTGTTCTTGGCCTACTTTGTCAGTATGTAACGATGCAGGGGAGTAAGCTCGATATTTTGCGAGGGATGATACGCGAATAATGGAAGGAATTCTATTTTCAACACGTTCCACCGTATATCATCATCGAATCTCGTTGATGTTCCATCACGTTCGACGACACGATTCCGTTTAAAATAACAACACGTCCCGCGGAAGTGTGAAAAATGAAGACACCGTACGTGAACATCGTGTGTTTAATTTATGTGACGTAGAAAACGGAAAAGAAAAGAGGGAGGAAGGAGTTAATGAATTTGCAGGAGGTGTCGCAAGAACATAATTACGCGTGTACACGCGTCGCGTGCATTTATCGCTGCGTGAGCGATTACTTACTTCACGCGCGATGAATACGATATTTCTCGACTATTTCTCCCGCGTAGTTTTCAGGTACAGTATGGGACGGTGTTTCGTATTTAAATGCATTTCGCACACGCGCGCAATAATTTCTGAATATTAATTTTCCATCGGAACGAGAGTTATCTATTCATATGAATATTCGATGACGTCGAGTTGCGTTCAGGTTAACTCGCAAGCACATGACAGATCGTACATTTTCCCGCCGGTTTTAAAACTGTCATCGTTGTGATTCATTGGCATTTGCCAGTTAGATATTCCTCGATCGTTAACTTTCACTATTATTTTAATTTATGTTAACGAGTCCTGGACGATGATTGAATTGAATCGCAAAGTTCGATGGGAGCGTGTAATATTATATGATGAAATAAAATCGATTTGCCAATGGCACAAATTAATGACAATTAAATTTAGAATAAATCGAGCATCGTCGATCTATTATGTTTCGTATTATTGTAGGCGCAAATTCCTATCTTGAACTGTACCTTGATTTTCTTTCAGAGAAATCTCATTTACTTCTACCCGTGAAATATTTCCTGGTAATTAATTAATCACAGTCTTGATCGTTGAACTGCATATGCAACTAGTTTTATTCAGCTCGAAGTTCCCATTCAATATCGTTCATGCAGTTCTACGTAGATATGATAGACAAGACTAAGAGTTGTCGAGTGGTGAGTGTAATTAATATATTAAATACCAAACACGCATTATCTTTGTTAATTGCTTAACGTTATTTTAATCAGTTTTATGTAGAAGAATAGTCTACAATTTTAGTTATCATATACTTGTTGCCTTTTCTCTATTATCCCAAGTTGATAGTTGAAGTTGTATTATTAAAAGATTGGATTGCAAGGAACAAAGTGTACAAGAAACATAATTCTGCGTATAGAGGAATAAGGAAAGCACGTATGCATCACTGAGCTTGTTGAGCGGTAAAGAATTTATGAGAATCGTAAACAATTAATGTACAACAAACAAATGATCAAACAAATGAATTACAATTGCCAGACTCAAATATTTGTATGGTTTGTAATTAATTGGAAATAAGATTCGATAGAAAACACCCATTTCTTTTATTTACAGAGGGGATAATAATGAAAGTTTATTTTCCTTATCTCTCTATCTTTTATCTTATCTTCATTGCACGTAAGTTTCCTTGCCCCTCTTACGTGTTTTCTTTTTTTTTTGTTACTATTCGATACATTTGAAGGAAATATATTTATATAACTGCAGATTACTAGCAGTAGTTTCGCTTAATTTATATTAGAATGGACGTTGATTATTTTAGATTTTTACATGTTTAATTTCCGATCGTAGGTTTCATGTGTAAGCATAATCTCACCTTGGAGAATTCACTAGTACAAAATGTAGTTAAATTGCAATTAAAAAATTTGTCTTTTACTTAGACACATTTAAAATAAAACGTGCCAGAGTTTGAAATGAAATACCGACGTGTCGTGCAAAGTGTTCTTTATTATTATGTTTGTTGATTTGCTTTTGGTTTTGTTTAATGCTGTTCTTTTTAGTTAGTATATCGGTTAATGTTAAGGTGAACACATGTACATATCAAGATGGCAATTGGAAGTATGATTTGTGGGGCCAGTACTCCCAAACTGAAGAGAAAAAAGGCAAAGGTATACCGTATTTTTGTTTTGTTTTATCTTCCTTTTACATCAAAGAAGAATATTGTTTTCCAGGCACTTGTCATTTTTTATCTCATTGTGTTATACAAAATTCTCATTTGCATATTTTGAAATGGACCGTAATATAATCGTTTCATAATGGACAACTTGTTGTAGGCAACCGAACGTAGTTGGATAGAGGCAACTTTTCAAAAGAGAGAATGTTCAAAATTTATTCCAAGCGCCGAAGACGAACACAGGTACGTGCAGCTTGCTATAATGTCGATGTTTATTTGATGCGATAAACATATTCTTTAAAAAAAACTACATTCTCTGTGTTTTAAATTGTGATAAAACTTAATTTTTCTAACTGGTTAAATTGTAGCACAAGTTTACTTCAACGTCACATTATTGTCTTACTTGAAAGAACTCTTGAATGTATCAGACTTTTGAACTTCAATGTACATATGTACATTATTCTTGGCATCATTTTGTTTCGTATACGAAAGTGCATTACCATACGTTACTGTACTTCTGTATTTATTTATCAGTCTGTTAAACGGAATTGTCGTGCACAGTTAAACAGCCATTATTTAATTTGTTTCGCCTAGGGGACAATATTTTTGCAGAGGCAATATAAGCAGATTATTTATGATACACTGCTATATATTGGTGCAGAATGTAGACTTTAATTATCATTTTTACAGTATTTTTTTCCGTTTTAGGCATACAATATTTGCAGTCACATATACGCAAATTTATATATAAATACTTCTTGTTGAGAACTTGTTTCTAAATTTTTCCAGGTCATTACTAACACATTTTTTTATGTTCATTTCCTTTCCATTTACTTTTCTTTCTTTCATTCCATTTATAGGTTTATGCAAGTAAAAGGAGATAAGAATGCAGAGTATGATGTGATCACCACTTCCAGGTGAGGGTTCAATTTGTGAGTCTTGTCACAATTGAAAGTCTAGTATTCTTTAATAAAAAAGAATAAAAATAGGTGATTCCACAAAAGCATTTAATATTGCTTCTGCAAATATATCGAATTTACAAGCTATATTATATCGAAAAGTTTCATATGCATTTTCTTTATTCTGAACTGGGTAAATGCTTTTAACTCGATGAGAATAATTTATGTAATTTTTTCCTACCTCTTCGAGTAGTTATTAATAAAATACTGTTACGTTACATGCATTCTATACAGTTCTCAGCAATAATGGTTTGTACCAAACAAGCTGTTAAACTCTAAAATTTAATCATGAAATCAGCACAAAATTGTTGATATGCTTCTTTTAAAAGATCTCACTGATCAAAATATTTATTTATCGACGCACATTTTAATTTACTGCTATTCATACAGCGCTCTATTTTCGCTTAGAACTCATACTCATTATCTCCATGCAATTATTTAATTAAATCATACTTATTCAAAGACCGTTATAGCAACATTATATTTTACAATATTTCGATAATAACTACGTCGAACAAATAAATCAGAAAAGTATGCAAAGTATTGAAATTTTTCTCCATATAGTAGCAGATAGTTTACCTGAATCACGTACGTTTAAAAAAAATTCCCTGTATTACGAGAAAACATCAAATGTATGTTCTACAATTATAGTCAATATTATTTTTCGTCCCCTAAAGGAATTATTGCTTATTTTAAATTATTGTAATATATTTATTGCGCATACATAAGTGCCATTAACAAGACCATTATAATAAGTACTGTAATAAACGGTTGATTATTATAGATGTTGTTGTGGATATTCTTATACTCATCACTGCAGAGTTGGTATAGATGTGCAAAGTTACACCGCTAGCAATACCAAAGAAAAGGACCGAGAGCAATGGTCACCCGCAAAAAATACGCGACCACTTCCAACCGATGCGTACGGTACAATTGAGTTTCAAGGTGGTCCACATCCGACAAAAGCTCAAGTAAAAAGAAATTGACGAGGAATTACTGCTACAAATTACGAATTACTGCTTTTTATATTAATGATATAATTATTTTACTTACAGTACGTGAGGCTTGCTTACGATACAAGACCAGAACCAATAGTACAATTGCTGTGCAGAGAATGGAACCTGGGATTACCTAAACTACTAATAACTGTTCATGGGGGTCGTTCTAACTTTGAACTTCAACCTGCGCTGAAGAAAGTACTGCGGAAGGGTTTGTTAAAGGCAGCAAAGACAACGGGAGCATGGATATTTACCGGTGGTACCAACACAGGTGGGTTTAACTCGATTCGTATAATCCATTGTGTTTTAATAATGTATATCATTTTATAGGTGTCACAAGACAAGTGGGAGATGCACTGTTACTAGAAAGGTCACAAAGGCAAGGTCGAGTTGTAAGCATCGGCATAGCGCCATGGGGAATTTTAGACAAAAGCCATGAACTTGTAGGTCGTGGCGGTGAAGTACCTTACGAGTATCTTTCGTCTCCATGGTGAGAGGATCAATTTCCCACTTCTCTTAATTAACACCTCCACATAAGCACTAATCAAATCACGATAATTATTCAGGTCTAAATACGCTGTTCTAAACAATCGCCATGCATATTTTTTATTGGTGGACAACGGTACTGGTGGTCGATATGGCGCAGAGATCGTGTTACGTAGGAGATTGGAAAAATACATTTCTAACTTAAAATTACAACCATGTAAATTCTATTCAATATTGTCTATTCAACGATATCGATTAATCTATTAACGGCGTTTCCGATAACTGAATTGAAACATCCATTACAGATACACACAGCAGTATCCCAGTCGTGGCTCTAGTAATTGAAGGAGGCACAAATACGATTCGATCGGTTTTAGAATATGTTACCGATGTTCCCCCAGTTCCTGTAGTAGTCTGCGATGGATCTGGCCGTGCGGCTGATCTCATCGCCTTCATGCATAGGTAACTATCCCGCGTCTAATCAGCTGTTCACCTTGTTTATGATAGAACTGCGCCCCAATGATAAATAATGACGAAACAAATATTCAGGTACGCGTCTGAAGGAGACGGAGAAAACGGAGAAAATGAGGGACCATTAGAGGGTATGAGGGAACATCTTTTAGATACCATCAAACGCACTTTCAAAGTATCCGTCGAACAGGCATCTCAATTGTACTCCGAACTCTTGCAGTGTACACGAAACAAAAACTTGGCAAGTATCCCGTAATATACACAACGAAGTTGCAGGATGCAAGAATGATAAAGGAAGGGAAAATAATTTTGCTAAGATTTGCATGTACTCTTCACAGATAACAGTATTCAGGATAAGTCAAGAGCGGCCACAAGAGCTGGACCAGACGATCCTAACAGCTCTGTTCAAGTCTAAGCAATTATCGCAAGCTGAACAGCTGTCCCTCTCTCTGATCTGGAATAGGGTGGACATTGCACGAAGCGAAATATTCGTGTACGGGCAGAATTGGCCACCAGGCGCTTTGGAGCAAGCAATGATGCAAGCTTTGCAGCACGATAGAATCGACTTCGTGAAACTTCTCTTAGAAAATGGCGTCTCTATGCGCAAGTTCTTGTCCATACCTCGTCTCGAAGAATTATACAATACCGTAAGATACGACTCTACCTTTCTGTTCTATACACAGGGTGTTCCTCAGCCAGTTGGAAAAGTTTTTTAAAAATCTTTTCCACACTGTCTCTTGAAACATTCTGTACAAAGATAAAGAGAACACAGCGTATCTATTTCTCTTATTTGTATCGACTATGTAGAAAGAAGGCCCATCGAACACGCTGGGATATATTCTTCGGGACGTCCGACCAAATATTCCACGGGGTTACATGTACACCTTGCACGACATAGGGCTGGTGATAAATAAATTAATGGGTGGCGCGTATCGGTCGCAGTACACCCGCAGAAGATTCCGTGTGATCTATACCAAAGTGATGAAGAGATCTGGCGCACACGCTCAACACTTGCATCGAAATAGTTGCGCGATGGGCAGCAACACTCGTTACTACTCTGGATCCGGCAGCAAACAAGATAGTTTGACCATGAGCTTGCTTGCCGAAACTTTGCCGGCCAATCGAGACACCCCACTTTTCGATTATCCGTTTAACGAGCTGCTAATTTGGGCTGTATTAACGAAACGCCAGCAAATGGCCCTGCTAATGTGGCAACACGGAGAGGAGGCTCTGGCAAAAGCACTCGTCGCCCTGAAATTGTACAAAGCTATGGCACACGAGGCTGCCGAGGACGATCTCGAGACGGAAGTGTACGATGAGTTGCGGAGTTACGGAAAGGAGTTCGAAAATATTGGTATTGATATATTTGGTTGAAGCAATATAGTTCTTCAGTATTATCATATATAAATGCGATGTTTCACAATGATAGATTTTTATAATTATACTTTATTAGTATCAATTATTTTCCCACAGCTCTGGAACTGTTAGACTTTTGTTATCGTCAGGACGACGATCAGACGCAACAATTGCTGACTTCTGAACTACAAAACTGGTCTGGACAAACATGTCTTTCGTTAGCAGTTACTGCTAATCATCGGCCACTTTTGGCACATCCTTGCAGTCAAATTATTTTAGCGGATTTGTGGATGGGCGGCCTTCGCACGAGGAAAAATACAAATTTAAAGGTGAACCAACATTGCATTTGTTTTGTTACGTTTGCATTATTGTGGTTATTTGTTTTCTAGGTTGTACTCGGATTGGCTTGTCCATTTTATATAACACGTTTGGAATTCAAAAGTCGCGAAGAATTGCAGCTGATGCCGCAAACGCAGGAGGAACATCTGATTGCTCTGGAAGATGAAAAGGAGGACAGTGATTCGGAGCATGGTGCACCGACAGGTCCCGACGTCGAGGTAATAATTCGTTTGTCTTATTAATAACACGGTTGAAAGCATCGACGAATTATTAATTATCGAATTATCTTATAGATAATTATAAGATTCTCAGTGTTGACTAACTTTTATGTTCCTTACGAATCAAAAAGCTTAGGAGCAAAGGAAATCGTTGGAAAGATGTAGAAGATTGGCATTAATTATTACAGCCTATCATTGCATTTATAAGAATTCATTATTACACGTATCACGCTGCAGTTATTATTATTTTATTTTCGAACATAGTGGCGATCACCGCTTTCTTATTTTGAAGAACGTTTTCAAAATTTCACCCGTTCAATATACAAGTTGTTCGAAATTTTCCGTCACTTGTAAATAAAATGTTCTCACAATAACAAACTGGAAACAAATGCAAATGCTTTCTACAGCTAGAATAGAGTATTAGCGTGTTTCACTTGCAGATATAATTTTCAGTGACACGATTGGTACATCTGGTTGCTGGTTTTGAACAGTTTCGAACAGTTCCATAAAAACGTATACGCATGTAGGTTCTATTATTAGAAGACAATGCAATATTATATCAAGTATCTACGCATCTGTATTAAATTTTGTTGACATGCATAAAATTGGAAAGAATTATCTAGCAAAATTCTTACATATATATTCTTTTTCTTTTTTAAATGTGTACAAGGAAGATAGTTTATCTTGCATAATTTTATTCTATGTTTGCCGTATTAATACGTACTACAGTTTAAGTATATCGTCGGAAAGGACACTGTATGTTTAGAGTAACTGGTCTGTGTTACCACGGTATAGTGTATCGATCGCTGTTAGAGGTATTGAAATGTATTTGTCACTCATAGACTATGTGGGTATGCGTATGAATTGTTTTTTAGAAACGTCAGCGCAGGAGCCTGAGCGTACGCAACAAATCCAGCAGCCAACAAGGCGCTAAGGTATATCTATAATGGCCTGAAATGCAATGATTCTATGAGCTATAAGTTCACACTTTCCGGTGCACTTTTCAACTATCTTTCTTATGTTATTAGTTATCATCAAGGAAAACTTCTATATATTCAATTTCGGAATCCGTACCGGTGAGGATGATAACTAACGTTTCTATTGTAAACGAGTCGTGCTGTATTATCGTAAATCCTGTTTTTAAAACAAATCATCCGTTTTGATGTCGAATGTGAAAAGAAAAGAAAAATGGAAAAAATACCGCTAAAATATCGGTATTCTTTCTCATAAAAAAAAAATTGTAAATAACGCAAGCTAATGCATACTTTAGCGTTTTCTTTTAAACGTCTACACGGTATACCGATGTTTTTTATATAGCGGTGAAACAAAATCTCTGACCATTACCAGTCGTATGTTTTTAATAATCTGTTTCTCAATCATTTTGTATGTAATATCTTTGAATATTGTACTACCATGTACTCTAAACGATTCAAGAGATTATTTTTCTGTCGGGAGATACAGAAACGAAAGATTGTTCGATGATGTTACTCTGAACTTCCCCTGCATCACATTACACGATTGCACTATTTATACTTTACACAAACATTATTTTCAACACCGACTGCACAACCTTATTTTATTGTTCTCTACTATTTTATTCGGATTTTCGTTGAATTGCCGAAATTGAATGAATTCGTTTACTCGAAATACATAAGTATTAAAAAAAGTACTTCTTAATTTCTTTTTTTTTTCTTTTGATCAAGCGATTTGTATATCGAATTCGATTCTATTATTATTCCGGATTACTGGATAACATTATGGATAACATTACCAAGTTTTATAGACGTTTCTTAATATGCCTATATCAATTTCTTCTTTTTTAAAAGAATTAATTAATGCTGGAACGAATTCTAAATAATTGCGCGATAATTCCAAAAATGATATTGCTGTACACAAATTTACGAGTCCCAGAAATTGACTTAGGCTCATTAAAAAAATTGAAACTCCGCTGTAGAAGATGAGACTCCCCGTATCAAAATACAATATATCAAATGAGTACGTTCCCCTTACACGATAGATTGCAAATTCATCCGCTTGTTCCATTTCTCGCATAAGCTCCACCACATCACAGGGAATAACAGATTATTAACAGCACAACCAAATTTCTGTACGTTTATCTGTCTTTCCCTATCCGCCACAATATTCTAGAGAGCTGCGAAGATGCTTTTTTGTTTTAGAGTTTGCTTTCCTACCATGCTTGTGTATCAGTTTCTATCCGATTGATTTCACTCAATTAATTCGTTAGCAACATCCGTACTGTAAATGGTTTCTGAGAATGACCAATAATTAGTAAAGACGATCTCTGATACGTGTGTCTGATTACAATTCAAAGATTCCTGTTATCTATGTGTTAATGTCCTTGTACAAAATTATACTAACGCGCCCCTTAACATTTTTCTGTAATTCACGTATCTTCGTTTAGGCTTTAATCAGCAACGAGCATACTACCACCGTAGTGAAGGAAACAATTGTACAGGAAAATGGTAAAGTACTGACGGATAACTACGACCTTATACACCGTGCATACGGTATCCATTCAGATTTCTATGACATGAAGAACAGCAGGCCGTTGAGGCCACGAAAGAAATTGTACGAATTTTATACGGCCCCGATTACAAAATTCTGGGCGAATGCTGTAAGTTTTATAGAGCAATCACATTTCATATATCGTTATGATTATTAAATTGACTTTATCACGTTGCAGATAGCGTACATCATTTTTCTGGTCCTCTTCTCTTATTGTATCTTGATACACATGGACGATCATCCGTCATTGGCAGAGATTTATGCGATTGCGTACATTTGCACGCTTGGATGCGAGAAAGTACGAGAGATTGCAACATCTGAACCAGCCACACTTTCGCATAAATTCAGCGTGTGGGCATGGAATATGTGGAACCCTTGCGACGCGGCCGCAATTATTTTCTTTCAAATTGGTCTGGCCTTACGATTGAGGCACTCCACCCTTGACGTTGGTCGTGTTATTTATTGCGTGGATTGCATTTATTGGTACTTGAGGATCCTAAATATTCTCGGTGTGAATAAATACTTCGGTAGGTAGCAGCATCGAGGCAATTCCGTTCGAGTTTGAGAACAGCCATAGCTAATATTTATTGCTTCGTCCAGGTCCTTTGGTCACCATGATGGGAAAGATGGTGAAAAACATGACGTACTTCGTGGTACTTTTAGTAGTGGTTCTAATGAGTTTCGGGGTAACCAGGCAAGCCATATTGAACCCCAACGCTGAACCCAAATTTAAGATACTTCGTGATGTACGTATTGAATGAAAATATAGCGGGGCTTCTCGTATCCCGATATTATTTCTGTTGCATTAATTTATACGATACGATCTTCGCCTGATGTAAATTATTATCGCGCAGATATTTCTGGAGCCGTACTTCATGCTGTATGGGGAGGTATACGCGGACAACATAGATCCCGACTGCGGTGACGAGCCAGGAATGATTCCATGCCTACCAGGCCGCTGGATCACACCTGTTGTAATGTCTATTTATCTCTTAATCGCGAATATATTGCTGATAAACCTTTTGATCGCGGTATTCAATAATATTTTCAACGAGGTAAACGCGGTGGCGCACCAAGTATGGATGTTCCAACGTTTTACTGTTGTTATGGAGTACGAACAGAAACCTGTCTTACCTCCTCCGCTCATTGTAGTTTGTCACATATATCTGCTGGTGAAATATTTGCTGCGATATGTGACACAAGGGAAAGCAAATAGCGGGGAAACGTACGACAACGGGCTGAAGTTGTTCTTAGAGGCGGATGACATGGAACGCCTCTACGATTTCGAAGAGGACTGCGTCGAGGGTTACTTCCGTGAGCAAGAGTTGAAGCTGCAGATGTCCACGGAGGAACGCATCAAGGTGACTACAGAGAGGGTGGAGAATATGCATCAGAAGATCGAAGATATTGACAAGAAGGAGAACACCCAAAACGCTTCCCTTCAGGTAATCGTATCGTACTTGTATCGTCGAGTCTAATAATATTCGCAGCGAGACAAGCATGTATGAAAAATGTCTGTGATGTTACAGGCGGTAGAATTCCGTATTCGCAAGCTGGAAGAATTGAACGAAGAAACCTTGGCGCACCTAGGGGTGATCCACAGATTCATGGCAACCCACATCCCTAACATGGAAGGCTTGGGAAGCTTCGACATAGAAGTTCGTCAGCGTAGAGTGTCAGAACGCTCGGAAGTTCTCTCGGAAGCAGGCTCTCACACACAGTTACCTACCATCGCGATGAAGCGCAAGAGGTTAATACGGTCGATGACAGACGGCACGTTCTTGAACGTAGGACCACCAATGGACGACGACCCACTGAAGCGTTCAGAAACGGTTACGTCTCGCGAGAACTTGAGTAGAAACGAGTCCTCCATAAGCGGGGACGGACACACTGTTCAGGATGACGGGAAAACGACAACGGATCAAGAGACAGAAGCTAGCAAAGGCGACAGCGAAGGAGGCACTTTGAAGAAAGATTCGCAATTCGACAGCAGGGAGACCAGCAGAGAGGCGAGCAGGGAGGCGAGCGGAGATCCGAGCAGAGATCCGAGCAGAGATCCGAGCAGAGATCCGAGCAGAGATCCGAGTAGAGATCCAAGCAGGGAGGTGAGCAGAGAAACAAGCGGCGAGACCAGCAGCAAAGAACAAAGTAGACAAACCAGTAGGGACTTAAGTAGAGAAACAAGCAGAGAAACGAGCAGAGAAGCCAGCAGCGAGGCGCCAGCTTCGGAACCTATCAGACAAGACTCCGTGGACCGTCCTGTTAGACAGAACAGCAGGACACGTTCAGAGTCCGACGATGTGATGATACATCCGCGCGGAGTGACCTGGGCAGAACCGGTGTATTCAGCGAGCAGCACGCAAAGATCTCTTTTATTAGCTATGCTGAATGCTGAGTACACCAGCATAACCGACGAGCTGGAGACTTATCGCGGCCTTCTAAGTCCTCCGCGAACACCGCCGCCCATTTCTCCACCTCCGGTCAGGGCCAGGCATCTATCGAGTATGTCGAATGCCGAGATGGCTTGGCAGATTGAGAATGAACATCTGCGCGACGCCGAAGAGTGTGACTATCAACAGATGGAGGATTTGATTCAAAGGAGATACATCGGGGACGAAGACGAGTGTATGAATGCGCCAGACGAGGCTAGCGGTGCCCCATTCTTTATATCGAATGAACACAGACACCAACTACGAAGATCTACTGCCATCGACGAGGAGTCCCGAAGACCACCGCCAACCATTAGCGTGACCAGAGAGATAGAGCAAACGTTGTCGAGGCCACCGATCCGGGACTCTGAGAACGCGGATCCCAATGATAAGAATCTGAGCACGGTCCCTGCGCCAGCGTCGGAGACTATGTGTTGAATATCAACAAATTCACCACCAGGTGGTGATTTATTTACGAGTAGATACAGTTGACTGGCACTCGATTGGAACGAGACTGTGAAAGTATGCAAAGGCTATGTATAATGAAATACGTATTTTCGATTGGTTTTTAACTTTCTGATCGCACGACCACATCGACTTTTGATTGCTTTTAGCGTTGTAACATAGAGGATGAGGGGAAACAGTATTTTAAGCGGAGAATATTTCTATAATACTAGCCTGAAAATGGTATTTCATTGTAGCGTATGCCTTTAGTAAAGGGCACGAATGATGGCTTTTTTATATGCATAATGCAGAGTGATCAGTTAAGCTCGGATTCAAAGATACGCTCTTGTGGAATTTTAGTTGGAATTTTTGATTAACAATTGTCGAACATCTTTCGTCACGATCATGCGAATAGTCTAATTGCTTTAATCTTTAAGTAATTATAATTAGCATCATTGTATATATACACATGAATATGTATATACGAATTTATTGAAATTATTAGCCTTCGCTGATATCCAAATTAATTCGAGTATTCGTATGTTGTATATTATAATTAGCAATTTTTGACGTCACTTGCGATTTGCTTCTTTACATATTTTATATAAAACTTTTAAATTATTTATTAATATGCTGAGCGATCGAAGTATTGGATTTTTATGGTTCATACTTGAATACTCGATGAATTGCGAGCAATATTATTGTCGTTTGATATACATATTTGCTATAATTTATTAAACAATCAGCTGTTTTAAAGCTTCCAGTAGAATATTAGCCTCATAAATTTCCAACAGGATATTAATATTAGTTTCTCGATAGGTGATTGCAATTACCATTTGTCTGTATATAATCTAATCAGTTGCCAATATATAGACAGCATTTGTTATTACAAATATGCAAGCAAACAAAATTTAATCAACCGCTAAAAATTCAGAATTAAGTTGCTCACATTGCTGAATTTTTGTTAAGGGAGTAGATCACGTTGTGTGTACATTGGATCATGTCTGTACACAATTCATGCTGTTAATAATATGAATAATTACCGTGTATCAAAGATAATAATATTTATGTGCATAATACAACACAATTAAGACTCGCGATAATTAAACTAATTTATTTATCGCAATAGGTGGCACGCCATTTCGAATATTCGAATAATTATTTCTTTAAAAAGAAACGAAGAAGCAGCCACAGTTAACGATTACAGCAATTATATACTTGATCTTTTTAATAAAGTTTTAATAACGATCGTCGAATAGAACACACGTCCGTAATTGTACTAAACATTTTATATCTATCATATATTTCTCCAACCGTTCGAATATTCGAATAACACATGCGAATTGTCCGTAAAGTTGATTATCATTGTTAATCAAGTTTCACCCGGAGGTACGATTCGATTCAAGATTGACACGTGCCTATTTAAAATGTTACGAAACTTCGATGGAACCTCTATTATCAGCTTTTTTTATACAGAGACTTGCGTTCTCGTTATTCCTGTATACCGCAATTAATGCACTGTACATGCGTTACTCAAGTTCCTTCCAGTCTTTTCTATGCGCACACTCGCACACACAATCCGTTTATTAATTGTGTACCACGAACAACGTAAGAACGTTGCTAAAAAATGTTAATCCCTTCTCGCTCACTGCCCCATTCAATGTGGCTGTATTATTTTAGTTTCTTTGATACTTTCGTAGACTCGAAAGACATACAAGAGATTTATACGTAGGATATCTTGAAGGAAAACAAAACAAAATATCGTATGAAATAATTACGAACGCCGAAAATTATTTTATAAAATACAATTAGAGTTCGCATGGTTCATTGTGCGAACGAATGATCATTGCGTATAAATTTGTTCGCAGTGCTATTAACAAATTATTTCATTCGACTCTTACTCAGAGGCAAATCCGTGTATATATACATATATCTAAACATATTTATGAAACGATGGAATCAAAGAACTCTCGACAACGACGAAATATAAATATCGATAATAGTTTCACCTAGTTTCGGCAAGTGTAGTACAATGTTCTTTTTCCAGAAGGCAATTTATATTTTTCCAACGAAATTTATTTTATAACGCGGCTAGAGTTTAAACGAATATCAACTGAAATATTGTCTGTCACAAATATATCAAGAAGGTAAAGAAATACAAAATATTCGATACCGATTTGTGTTCAGCGATTCGTTCGAAAAAAAAATTAGGTGAAACTCGTTTAGCGAAGTTCATCAAGAAACACACATAATATAAATGTATCGGTGCTGATGGAAATCTTTTTTGTGATCTTTTTGTATAGAATACGTGCTATCTTTGTCGATGTCGTATTCGCAAGCCGAAATGAAACTGTTAAAAAAAAGTAATACACCGGAGGCATGCAAACCGGCGTGTGCTTAATGAAATGTTAGGTACTTATAGTTAATATAAAAGGTGCATAAATAGTCGCAAACTTAAATGAAAAGACCGTCTCGGTACCGACGACGAGGTTCACTTTCAGTGGGAATACTTAAATGATTGAATAATTTCCCGACGATTATGTGTAATTGTAACACACAACTTTATTACCTATGTATGTAGACACGTGCGAATAGCGTTTGCGTTCGAGCAGAAGTCAAGCCTTTATCGTTTAAAAATTTAAAAAAAATCGTACGAGGTGATGAGTGTTAATTAGTTAGGAAATATTTTTTTCTTTATTACACGCGGCATAATTACGTACTTTTCGAAAGGTGTTGCTCTCGGGATTGTTTTGCTATAAGAAAAAGCTATAATCGAGGAGACGATTTAAATGTGAGTTGGTGGACAGTATCGATTGCAGATGAGGGAAAGGAGAAAAACCGATTCGCACGCGTCTATATCATCGTTACTGCCGAAATGTTTGTATGAATCTTTCTCAATGTACATTTAGGGCCTTATCATCACGCACCACCCGCTGCGTCGAACACGGAATTTACGGACCACTTAAAACCAAGACAAAACGAGGAATAAACGAGGCGAATCATATCACGCGGATAATTACGTTCTCCGGAAGTAGAGCCAACCCGTGTTAGTACCTACGGTATGCAATTAATTACTAAAATAACGCAGGACACGTTTGATATTTATCGTCTACAGTAAATATAAAGGAGTAGGAAAGCCGGAAAAAACGAAACGATAAATAAACGAATATGCCTAATTGTATAAAAACTGTGTACAGTTGTAGTGAGAATTTTAAGAGGAGAACACGGCGAGTGAATTTAAGAAGACTGTATCGCAGGAAAGAAGAATTGCTTACATTACTTTAGATTCTAGAGTGTAGAGCCATGGCACAAGTCGATGCAGTGTCTTATATCGAAAAGTACTCGTTCTGCGTCTGAAGTGAAACAGTACAACCCTGCAGAATGACAGAGGGATTGAGTATAGTCTGAGATTGAAAGTTTAGCTTCTATAACAATGATTTGCACCCGATAGTTATACCACGCTCTCTATCGGTACAATTGTTGGTACTGTTGCACGTCCTCGATTTATTACTGCGACGGTTCACTTGTAGATAAATCGAACGAAATGAATTCCTCCGCATTGCCCAACGAATAGAAATTATATCACGTAAAATATATTGAATTAAAAAAAAAGGAAAAAAAAAGAGGAGATAAGAACAAAACGGAAAGGTGCTATCATTCGAAATGAGCCTTACACGAGACGATCGATAATTGGAATTATCAAGCAACGAACACGCTTGCGTTTTGTCGTCGATAAACATAATTAATTGTACATGATCCCGTAAGATAAGCTTTGTTCTAGTTTTAATCGTTCAATGAATACCGATTCGTTTGGAAAGCTTTCGAAGACAGATCTTCCCTTCCATTCCTTCTTCCATTACAGAGACTGTGCCCGCGATGTCGACGTTAATCCCATGTTACGCATGTAATCGTTTCTCGGCAGCTTTTAAGAATTTTACCAATAAGATAAGGATCGACGAGTCGCCTGGAGTTAGAATGATAATGATGTTACGATGAGATCGATACCTAGTGAACGGCAGCGTATTAGATTCGAACGTTCAGCAATGAATGCGTAGACTTTTTTCTAGATATCACGAAGAATTAGCAGAAGCGAATAATGTACAATGAAATGGAAATGAGAGACGCGTTAGTTTTGCGCGCGGTTACCAAATAGGCGCCCAAGGAATTCGCTGTATTTTCCTCCTCGATGAAATATACATGTCGAACGAATGGTTACCCAGCATCGAAATCACCGTCGTATAGTTTGTAACGATCGTTAGACTGTACCTGTATTCGTGAACGGTACAAAATCAAGTTTGCTCAACGTATATATCGTGCATCGTATTATTGTCGGACATGCGCAAACATTTCTTGCACCTGTGCACAATTTTATTTTTCGCTGGCTTCCTAAGTAAATAGTACGCAAAGATTAACGTTGTAAACAGGTTCGCCGAAATCAAGTGATTGATATACATAGAATACACATTATGCGACGATTGCGAAAGAAAAAGCACCATGTAATATCTTATTGTCACGGTGTTTCATCTCCGTATGCATTGCTCAAAACAATTATGGATCCCTTACAGAAATTCATTGCATCGACGAAGAGACGTAAGGATAGATTTTAATATTACACCTTGCATAACCGTACCAATCAAACGATAAACTTAATCAAAACGTTAGACGTATCGAAAAGATATAGAGATATTTTACTATTCACATCTAGACGCAAACTATTTTTCACGTCGGAGAGAATTTACTTAAACCCTAGTCAATTATTAACCCGACCTACTAATTGTTTTGAGCGTTGTATTATACACTATCACTTAAATTACGAAGCGTCCTCCTTCGTGACTATCGCGAGAACAAAGATTGTTCGCTACGTCACGATCGGTATAGTGTATCGTACGTGTAATACAATAATTGTTCAACATAGACATTGCACAGATTTTATGCGAGAAAGATTAAGGAGTCGCTGTATCGGGAACACAGATCTCGCGGCGAAAAGTTTTAGGTAAAGAGTAAATTTATAAGATAATTCACATCATTTAACAATGTTCCTCCGCTTCGTTACCTTATATAATAATAAGAAGAATTATAACGACGACCCCCTATAAGTATGTACAAATAGGACAAAATAACAAAAGCACGTAAGCTCAAGTGTCACGAAGTAACAGATTATAATTTTTCAAAAAAACGTAACTTATTACAACACGGTACCGACTATACATATTCAATTTTTTCCGCCACTAATCCTCGAGAATCGCAAACGAACTTACTCATTCGAATGTTCAGCAGAGCGAAACAATAATCAGACAATAAAGAACAGTTCTAAAAAACAAACGAACGTCTGCAAAGGAAAACGTCGTGTTGCGAAGACATCAAAGATTTTCATTATCGTTTAACAGTGGAAATAAAAGGAAACTTGCAAATGTGCCGCGGTCCCTAATTATTGTCAAGATTAATCGTAGTCGACAAGGATTCAAATCACGAGCACGAGAAAGTGTTTGTTAGACTGTCCGACGTGTATATACGATCTCTATCTATGAATATTGTAAATACACTCGTTTTTCCACTCACACGCTGAATATTGTGTACCGATGAACAGCTAATGAATAAAATGATCTCTTGGATTATTCGTTCTTCCATGGCAAAGCTGATCGCTGGTATTTCTTATTATTATTTGCAAGATCTTTCGATCAGATGAAACTTGACAAAGAAAAAAAAATGTTGAACGATTGCGATTGATCTTGTGCATTTGCTAAAGATTCAGTGATTTCTTGGCGAGCAGAAATATTTAATTGACAACGTTTTGTATTTGGAGAATAAGTGAAGTAGGATTTTTTTGAACATTTCGATCTCTTCCGAGGAACGTTGATTAAAATATTGATTACCAATATCGTTTTACACTATTTCCTCCGATAAATGGGAATAATTTGAAATTTAAACAAGCAAAGACGTTCACCTTTTGTACTCAACTATATAAGTATTACATTTTTGCACAGAACATGCAGGGGACAATTGCGATCGTTCAACATTGTTGCAACATTTTTGATTGCTTATCAGGAAACGTTCTGATTGACTATATATCATTGTATTGTCAATTACATTTTACAAGGGTACTTTGTAGCAATTTTTATGTCCAACGTGGATTCAATCTATTCCGTCTTTTTACACATCCAGCACGCTTATTACAGTATATGTATGTATGTATGTATACCGTCGACGATTTTCAACATTGGTTGATCAAAAAATGACACCGTATCGATAGGGCTGATTTGCTTACTCGCGATGTATTGCTGTGGATTCGAGTCCTAGTCTGTATCGACTGGAATGATACAAATAAAAGCAATCGATTGTAATACGAGGAATAATAATAAATAAATATATATATATACCATTGTAGTTTCGATATCAAAGCGAATTGATGAGAAAATAAATAATCGATCTCCACGTCTATTCTATTACGCCATTCACCTGCACCGATCCTAATTCGAGACCTGAACAGCATTTTAAATTTACCCGTACTGCAAAGTGACATTTTTACCACTACCTTTTAGACCGGAAATTTTCGTTTTTTTCTAATTTCAATTATGGACGTTTATTTAATAACAAAAAAATTGGAAGCTACAAACAATGAAATGTCTAACGAGGAGTGAAGCTGCTGGAAAAACTGCTCGACCGTATTCATCGCTATGATATGAAAGCCGACTTTTAGAACTTTCCATATTTCAATTAATGACTTAATTAAATAAATATATTCGACGCTCACGAGCGTTTCTCTTTTATGGCGCAATTTTGCAAAATTCCGTCTGGCAGAATTAGAAACGGAAGAAACATTGTCTGAATTTTATGCACGAGGAAACTACAGGCTGCCCGCGAAACACGCAAATTAGGGTCACGTTAAATCGCTTTGGAGGAAAAATAAAAGGATCGCTTTCATCGATTCTACCGTCTTCACTTTCACAGTTAGAGGCAAAAGTATTACTCTCAGATCAGTTGCAACAGCAGTAATGCAGAATGGTTCGATATTAGTGGGAAGGAGCTAATCAGGGAGTGGAGAATTTCAATAGCAGTGGAAAACTCATTGGGAACGATTCGCTCGGCTTTCCTTTTAACACGAGTAGAAAACGAAAGAAGGAAACCTTGTTTGCACATTTCCTCTCTTGATTCGAGTAAGATTTACGTCCTCGAGTCAATTCTCATCGTTTGCAGTTCAATATTGGTGCACAATCTAGCTGGGTGGTATTGAGAGATTGATCTCACGAAAAAGCAAACCGATGAAACTCGAAAATAATTATCTCCCAGCCACGCGCTGCATTCCTCCTCGCTTTCCTTGCATTGGAAATGGCCTCGATAAGTGCAAGTGTACAGGCCATTTCAAAGATAGTTTCCATCTTCGCAGCTTCGCAGCTTCAGAACGTTCGATCGAAGCATGAAAAATTCAAGATTTACGTTCAGTGAAAACAATTAGTTACCTTTTATAGAAACTGTATACTTATCTAAACAGATGACATCCTTGAAAATTCGCTGCGTCAATTCTGAAACAGTTTGTAGATGTACATATTGCTTAGCATCACTGGCATTCTTAATGCACCAGTGAAATTAACAACCTGCATACATGAATCTATGTTTTACCATCAAGAATCTATTGCCCACCTGCTCGCTCGAATGAGGAACGATTAATGCTTGCTTGCAATCACCCCGCTCTATCGAGTGGCTCGGTGACAACCAGAAATATCAGAAGCTCCCTCGATGCCACGATGATTACTAAATTATGAACTAAATCGCTCGTAACGGATTACATCTCGTTGCAGGATGAATGGACGCTCAGTAACATACAATAACTGCCAACTGAATTCTGGGTCAGTCATGAATTCCATCTAAATTCGATTCCATTTTTTGTCTCCCCTAAAGTGAGAGTGTTCGAAACATCAGCCCATAGTCTAAGATAAAAAAAATTCTCTGCCCCATATAACTGATTCGACTGTAACGACGTGGAGTCGGGTTAAAAAATGAAGAAACAAAAAATCCATCGACCACGGTTTCGTTCTGCGAGCGTTTACAAAAACATCACGGGCGTACGTGAATCATAATCGTACCGTTCGGGCAAATGAACGTTTCTAATTGGCATGAAAATAAGCAAAGAAGCCAGGTACGCGTATACACTTTGTCCAGAGAGGTAACTTTCGTTAGTGAGAGCGATATTCGTCTGTTTAAGAGCTGCCAGTTTCCCTTCGTTCCTCGTGGTCGCAAGTGTATTCATTCCCCCTTCCTCGATGGCGATCGTCAGCGATCACTTTCTTCGAGGGTTCCTTCGAAGGATTTACTCGTTCTAGCGATCGATCCGGCGCGAGGATTACTCGTTCTCCACTCTATGTCTCGTGCAACGTATCAGACGCTTCGTCGTTCGATTGATTGTTGGAAAATGTGCGCGTCCACCGCGTATACTCCATGCGTGATCTGAAAATTCGAGGAATCGAACAGTTCGATAATAGAAGATTGCGCTCCGCGTTGGTGAACGTTGAATCGACGGAACATGAAGAGCGAGAAATAAGGGAAGTGAAAACGGGGTTGTGATCCAGGATAGCCGTGTGCATGGTGCGCCATCCTTGATGGAAATGAATCGTCCCGCTGCACTGGCGGTTCTTCTTTTCTTAATCGTGGAGATCGACTGCGCACTCCTCAGGGTTGAGCAAGAGGATCATTCCTGTAAGTAAATCGGGCATTAATCGATTTGTTTACATTAATATCTGTTGCGAGCGATGAACAATGTCCACCAAACTCGTGCAATATCGCCGGTGAATTTTGAAACATCCAAGCGGGAATGATAAATGGCAATCCAAATTATCGTTTTCCTTAATTGCTCAAAGATGTTCCTTTTCCTCTGCTTCTCGTCCGGATGATTAATTATTAATTATATTTGCAAGTTCCAATTTTTTGCCACCTAAACGTTCTGAAAAAAAACAAACGAAATAGTATCGTGCAATATTGGGCGTCCATTCAATTCGTATCGGTTGACTATCCACGAAAGTCAACTAGGTGGGAAACTTGAGTTTTTCAATAACAGCATGCGGGTGTCCAGCAGCGTCGCACAGGGAAGCCAGGACGATTTTATTGGGGAACAACGCCACTTCATCTTCCGTGGTAAATCGGCAAGATATAGGGACGACGACCGGTCGAATTTTCAACGGGAAACCGAGCAAGAGAGGTTCCTGGCCCTGGCAGGTGTCTCTACAACTTCTCCACCCGAAGTTGGGATTTATTGGCCACTGGTGCGGCGGTGTTCTTATTGAACCCACTTGGGTCGTCACAGCGGCCCACTGCGTCCACAAGTGAGTTTCACTTTTTATGAGATCTGCGCTGGCTAGTACGTATCGGGTTCAATGGAAATGTCTAACATAGTAATGCGCGGGGTCGTCTGGAAACATGTGTACGAATTTGAACGAGTTCTTCGTTACAGAGCCGCTTCGTCGTGAAAATTGAGTAGAATAATACAATTAAAGGGTCGCTAGATGTTTGCAAAAAATCGTTCGAGGACGCTTTTGAATTTAAATTAAATTATTCTTCATTTTAACGTATTTGAAGTATCGTGCATCCTCCAGTTTATGGATCATTCGGTTATTATTTTGACAGACCCTCGAAATATTTGATTATTCCTCTGGCAGTTCAATAGAGTGGTGCAATAATTAATTGCAGCGAGCTTTTCAACTTGCCAATCGGCGCACTATGGACCGCAGTCGTCGGGGAATGGGAATTAGACTCCGGTGGACGTGGCTCAGCAAGGCTACCTGTTGAACGAGTGATTCTGCACGAGAGATTCAACAATTACGTCCACGACATTGGTACATAAATAATAGAAAAAATACAAAGGCATTCGAAACAGTGTAAAGTATTGCTTCGGACACTTGAAATGTACTAATACCATTTTGGATAATGTATGTTCAATTGAAATGAATTAAATTTTATGACTCAATGCCACCGATTCATTCCTTCAATGATCGCAGTCATTTTTCAAGAGCAAAATACTTTTCAGCCCTGATGAAATTAGCCAGGCCCGCTCCTTTATCGAAGGTGGTGCGAACGATCTGTTTGCCGGAACCAGAAGAGGAGCTTGCAAAGGGGCAGTGCGTCGCTTCCGGTTGGGGTCGATACGGCCCGTCCCAATCACTTTCTGCTGCACTTTTGGAGGCGTCGGTGCCATTGCTCGATTCGGAGAAATGCACTCAAGCTTACGGGAAGTCAGTGCCGATTCGAAGCGGTCATCTCTGTGCTGGTCACACTGATGGCTCGTCCGGGAGCTGCGTGGTAGGGTCAAATTTTGTTACAACAATTAAATCCGATTAAATCGTACGGGGTCATCCTATCTGCGTCGTTGAGAAATACTCTCTGCGGCGCATTTCGTTCATTGAAAGTTTATTAATTATATTGAAAACAATGAGAAAGTATATTAAACTTACTGCTTCTATGATTTTACAATGCGATTGTACAAAATATCCATTGATTACCATCGGCATCCACTCAGCCAGATTAGAATCTTTGCGTTTCCTTGACAATCCAATCCGACCTGCTCTCTATCTAGCTGCTATGTACTCGTAAAATTGATATTGATTCTATGGAATTAGCATTGAAATCTCTCCGCACTTGTCACACTACGATCCATTACAAGTATACACGTAATTGGGCGTCGTAGTTGTACTAGACTTTGCCTAGAAAAATATGGAATTTAGAATTCGCGTTAAATTGTGTAAACGATATCTTGGGTCGTTAATAAATATTGTAATTTTTCCAGGGTGATTCTGGTGGTCCATTGCAGTGTCGTCGGCCGGACGGAGTGTGGCAGCTGGTGGGAGTCACTTCTTTCGGATCTGGATGCGCCAGGCCAGGATTTCCAGACGTCTACACCAGAATACAGTATTACGTGAAGTGGATAAGGAACACCATGAACAACGACGACAACGACGACACGCAATTTTTATAATCCCAATCTGTGTCTTGACTGACATAATGTAGATAGTACTTGTGTAAATATTACTAAGTTAATAAATGGAATTACAAAGATCAATTACAAGGCCACATTGTTCATTAAAAAACAAACCCCGTCCACTAGCATCTAAATGCATTTATTCGAACGACTCGCAAGTGGTTCCTTTCCCATTGAAATTATCCTGCAATCGGGACGATTTGGATGAAGAATTGTACATTATCGCGAATCGTCCACTGATTCGGAACAATCGCAGGAATACATATAAAAATCGCATGGGGTGTAACAAAAAGCCATAAAGTCTCGATTTCCAAGAGGAAATAAAGAGGATTCGGTGTACACGTCCGTGGTTTTATGGAAAATGCAAACCCAACCGCTGCGCCGCGAAGTTCTGAAGAAAAGCCATTCGCCAGGGGCTAAGGTATCCACCTATGCATGCCTAGGGGGAAACGATACCAATGCTTGCGTCCGCGGAATACGAACATCTGCATTTATATGACTCTCATGGTGGAAGGAAGGCGAAGTTACTTCACTCTTTCCCCTCGTTGTAGATTCGATGTTACGCAACCTTGCGATTGTGCGTACGACAAGCGAAGCGATTGCGTTTCCTCTACATCCACCTATCCCACTTTCCCCACCCACCTCCTCCAGTCGATGAAATTAGAAGTATCGATCTACTAGGACGCGTACATTGCGGTAACGAAGAGAGGCAGAGCACACAAATTATGCCGAGGCGCATCCATTAATTAGCTTAATACCGGCCACTTAGCATACGAAAGCATCCTCTGATCAAGTTTCGTTCGCGTGCCTGTCTGTTCAGTTTCTCTTGATTATTGTTAGAACCACTCTTCGACATTCACTCGTGAAATTGTTCGTAGCAGAATACTTTTATGTTCTTCTTCTGGCGAGACGTGGTGCTGTAGGTAGAGGAACTTGGAAGATGTGCCTGCAATTTAATTTCGTATGTAAGAACAGTGCGAAAGTAGCGGGGTGGCCCGCGAATTATTAATAATAAATGTTGAATAAATATTTCAATGGGAATATCTGCAGCGACGTTGTAAGCAAGGAAGTGTTTGCGAGACAGGGAGCTACACGTGGCAAACTTGTCCATTAGCGTAGCAAGAAACGGTAAACTTTAATGAACAAGTCCTACGAAGACCGACTATATAGATCTTTCTTATAGGCAGACGGTATCTTTAGGCGAATAATTTTATATCGAATTACAAAGTGCTGTTACCGAGGGTTGAAATATCTTCGTCGTATATTTTGGCGAATAATGCAGGCAAGCTGAATGGGCGTAGTTTATCTAATCCATTAGATTTCGTGTGCTCGTCACACTGGCATTAATTAGCAGCTTACAAATTACATTAGCCGGCTAATTGTATAATATGATCGCGCAGCTGTCGTTGTCGTTACACGTGCCCCTGCACAATAGGCGTTCATAGTATTTAATTAAATCGCAAATTTTCATAATACGAATTTCTCTATCTCGCTCCCACCATTCTCCTAATACATTGTCCCCTATTTATCCGGATCGTTGTAACGTGTATTACCGACGGGGCGAAGCATCCAATCGACCTTGTGTGCCGTACGAAACGCAACTTCATTACCGTCGAATTCTTCTTTTTCACGTTAATTAACTTCGCTACATTAGTTGATTAAGCCCGGCTTAATCTCCGGGGAAGCGGCGAAGGTGTGTCGTGTAATATTAAGAGCGACTCGTCGTTAAATACCGTTTCCATTCTGTCACGTCGCACGACACCTGAAAATAAAATTGATATTGAGAACAGAAGGAAACAGATATTACTTAGTGAATAGAATAATACATTTTTTTGTTCATATAAGAAATATTTAAATCTTTCGGAACATCGTAGTTTTCATTCGGCTATTTTATATTGCAACTCGTGGGTGCATAGTTGCTGCCTACTGGGCACGCCTGTAGAAATTCCTTTGCGAAGGTGGATAGGATCACCGGATCGATTTGCTCGACCCTTCCGCCGCTTCTGGATAGAGACCAGTACGTGCTTACATAGAAGAACATGCACACGTGCACGCGTATGCATGCGTGCATACGCGTAAAACGAAGGGTGGTTCGGTTAAGAAGGGGTGCTCGCACACACTTTGCTTCCCAGCGCAATCATTTAACCCTCTGAGACCTGAATTATGTTGCCGTTATTTTTCATCGTAGCTTTTATTCCAGTTGCTTGGCGAGGTAATGAAACGAAGCATATTTCACCTGTAAATATTTCAATACACGCGGTGCTGCATAGTACCATCGAGGCTTCTTCTACTGTCTTCGTCCATTAGTTATGGACTTCGATTCCAGACGAAATTCAACTTTAAGCATTAACCAACGGTCTCAGTGTATCCTCACTGGTCTTTCATAATAAAATGAACTTCGCACCGGCGTGACTAAACGGATAATTAAGTTACTAATACCCATCCCACCCCTAAGCCCCGCGTAACTTACACCTGGCGTACGCTTAAGATGTTAATTGAAGCTTCAGTCCACGTCGCTCGAACCCGAAACAAATATAACTCAACCGTAAGTACCCCCGAGTAAGTCAGTCCGATCAAATATAATCCCCGCCCCGAATGACAATTCCGATCTCCCCGGTCCATTGAAAAAACCATCGAGCAACGAACGATCGTTCAAAAATCAAATGAAAACGACCGGCGATCTACATTTTATTCACCCCCTGACTTGCTGTCAACTGTTCGACCTCGAAAATCGTTCATCCCAGCTGCGCATCGAAACGAAATTAATTCACGAGCAGTGGGGTAATATAAAGAAAAGTTGTCTCGAAAAATTATGTGGAAAACCGTGAACGTCGGGACGCGAGTTCGCGTCCGTGGAACGATATCGGCCAGGCAGGCGTTGACATGCGCCGAGGAGGCGAGTCCGTGAAACCAACAGGGAGAGTGCGCGTTCCTGATCAGTAGTAGCACACTTTCATCGCGGCGAGGAAAGTGAGCGGAGCCGAGCCGAAGCCGTTCCTCCGTGGCAAACGGGGGATTCATCCACGCTGTAACACACGGCACGCTCGCGGCGACCGTGTCCACGGGCATCGTCAGGTGTACACGCAGGGGATCGGAGAGAGCACAGACCGGGCCGAGAGAAAGGGAGAAACGTCTTGCACGGATTCCTTTCGATTGTGAAAAATTGTCGCTCGTTTTTTACCCGCTCCGGGGCGTCGGGTGGGGTGCTCGTTAAGAGAACGAATCGTTCGTGAAAGTCGACGGGAGCCGATTAATTGCGCCGGTTGCTGATACGATCGTCCGTGACACTGACCGTGAAACAGATATGTACACGCCCGGATTCGGCCAGGGGAATTTACAAGAGGACGAGAATACGTGACGGGCTATAATAGGACATAGACCGTCGAAACGTCCACGGTGAATGCGTCGCGCTGTCATAGCGGAGGAATATTTCAAGGAGCAACGAGAGAGAGATTATTGCACGGGAAACGGAATGATTGGTGGAGTACGCGTGTCACGGCTTCGCCCTTTCCAAGGGGATGGAGGAGCCGCCGGACGGATGAATCATTGAGACCGCCTCTGACGTGTCGAATAAAAGGGGGAGTCGATCGAAGAATCAGAAGGAGAGCAAGGTTGCAAGCTAAGTAAGAAACCCGTTTCGCGGTCAGAGTTGTTTGACACACGTGAATGAAATTTGCACGGCCGGCTGTTAACCGCGAATTCGTTTCGTTCGGAGAGAACAGGGGCAATTCGTTCAGTCCCAAGATGGCTGCTGCTTTTGTTGTGCACACGCTGCTACGGCACCGCCGTTCAACGCTATTGTTCGAGCGAAAGTTCACGTAGACAAGTCGGCAACTTTTTCTGCTGGCGAACATTTCACGTACAGGGTGATCCAATAATTGTGACTACTTGACGAGCTGGTGTTGGTAGTCTGCAATGGATAAAATTCGACTTCTGTCCAATTGTTATGGGTAAAAGAAAGGGGGGTGTGTATATTTGCAAAGGTTCGGTCTACCTGGAACGCCACAGGTGATCCTCGCGCATGGACGCAATGTTTTTTTCAAGGGTCGCCCCTGGACGCGTGGAAAAGAAACAAAAACTGGCCTACAAAAATAAGAAAAACTTCGGTTAATTTGAAGAGCCAAGAGAGACATTTATGTGCACGGATAATATTCTTCGTGCAATTGACTATATTAGATTGTAAAAAGAGAAAAGTAATCATTGAAACACCCTGTATCGAGTAATACAGAAATGTAGATAGCTAAGTTACATTTCAGTGCGTCATTTTCCGCGTGGAAATTAAAAACAAAGCAAAGCCGGCTCCTCCGCTTCGTGATCGGTTTCACGCTTTCACGCGTCGCTATAGGACCATGTTTTACGATATCGATTCGTTCAACGTGAGCCTGCGACAAATATTCTCAATTTGAAGGAAAGAATTTAATAACGCTTACCGCTCTTGTACGAACAGTTTCCGCGTCGAACGTGTTTCTCACAAACGAGATTTCTAGGACTAATAACAAAATAATAATATACTGCTCTGTACTAATTCCCTAATTTTAAATTTTCAGGGTTCGATTAATCTCTAATTGATCGAAAGTCATTATGAGTAGGAACATCGAGAACGGTATATCTTTGGCAACGCCGCCAGCCATCCACCTTGGTCCCATAGTAAATCCAGGCACCAATGAGACCATTTCGATTGTAATTCCATTGTCGGCCCAGCTGGCCACGGTTACCAGTCAGAAAATAGAAAAATCTTGCAGAGATTGCAGCAAAGATGCGAAACAGTCCACCAATAATTCATCGTCGCGTCCAAGAAACGATAAAACCAAGGGCTGCCCTTATCCTGGTTGCACCAGGTACGGGAGAGCCTTTTCACGAGCGCACGACCTGAAAAGACACATTGCTCGTCATGAAATGAGAAAAGAAAAATTGTCCGATCACGAAAACGGTATTGTCGCGGGCAAACAACAGCAAAATGGGAAAGGGGCTAGCGAGAGTCTAGGAAATGGAATTGTCGATAGACAGCAATCGAACTGGGCCGACGATTCCCGTGAAACTAAGTTTTACTCTTGCTCGCATTGCAAGAAGAGATATACCAGTGAGACCAAGCTCAGGGCTCATATGAGCTCCCATGAAAAGGTACAGTAGAATCGAGTGTAATTGTAGGAAATAGTACAGGGTGATGCTTCTGCTATTCTTTGTAAAATTAGATGTTATAAGCAGAAAGCTGCAAGTCTTCGTAAATGGATGATTGCAGTGATCCGATTCTACTAATTAATAACACTTTCAATACAGGTGCCAGGAAAGAATGTGTGCACTTTCTGTGGAACGTGTTCCCGTGACGAGGAGGAACTGCAGGAGCACATGAAACAGCACACAGCAAACATGCTCGAAGCTCAAACAGTCCTAGAAAACAGCGAGAAGGAACAGCCCGACAAGGACGATGATTTTCTGTTAGAGGAGATGCTGCTGCTCAATAAGAATCCACGAAGAACCGCCCAGCCGGAGAAGAATAATTTAAACGGAGGATCCAAGATCAGGTGTGACTATTGCTCGAAAACGTTCAAGACCAAATGGACGTTGAGCTCGCACGTGGCTGCGCACGAAGGCCGTTTCCAATTCGACTGCAGCCAGTGTGGTAAAAAGTTCGTCAGAAAGAGCCACTACGAGGGGCACGTGAGGTCCCACGAAGCTGCACGCCCTTATGTCTGCGAGCAATGCGGCAAAACGTTTAAAGAGCTGAAGCACAGGAGAGAACATACTAAGAGAAAGCATCCTACCAATCAAAATGCAATCCAGACACTTCTGGATAGCATCAGTCCGTGTAGCTCTGAGGAACTGCCGGTGGACCAAACCAAATTCACTCTGCTGATGCCTGTTAATTTCTCCGTGTAGAATTTCAGCCTGTAATTATAAGAACGGATTAGATGAATGCATATTTTATTTAAAAGATAATGTTTTTTTATTACCTAAATATGTATCGAAAGTGGGCGAATCTATTTGCGAAGATTAATAAGGGAACAGGGTTTGAAGTATTACAGTAAGTGTTAGGAAAGCGAAGTTTGTAGCGGAGGAAGATGTTGGAACGATTTTACAGTAAGAGAATGATCAATTGTGAGATAAACATTTGCAAACGTTTTTATGTATCTTTTTTACGGTAATTTTGCAAGTTTCTTTCGCCAGTTTTTAATTGGCCCCACTTGTGTTATATCGCATTGTTCGGAGAATTGAAGATGCACAGTCTCTGTAACTCTAAGAAAATTGTAACTGCGATATTTTATTATTTAATCGATAATAAAATATTATTTATCGACGAAGCTATGGTTTGTTTTTTTTTGTATTATTTTTGTCGACGTTTCGGAATGCAAACCAAAGGACAATCTCGATTCCAAAATGGCGTACAATCTGTATATACACATCAATACTAGTAGATTAATTCAAAGCGCATTGTTATTTTCAATAATTGCAAGTACCCTACCTATAGTTGTACAAAGAAACATATACCGATATTGTATTAAAAACTGGAACACTGTGTATAAAACTGTAAAACGAGAATCGGAGAGCTCGATTAAAACGATAGCCACGCTACATCGCTTGTTTTGTTTCTCCTTGTCTGACATTTTTAGTTTTATTAAATTTTTACCAACAGGCGAAACATTTTAACCAATAGAAGGAGCAATGCAACAATGAAAATAATATATTAGATATTTAACGTCATTAAGAACGAGAAAAAGCGCAAAGTAGCACATCCAAGGAGAGTACTTTTTATTTCCCCTTTTTTAAATGTTCCCCTATTTTAAATGAACGTGAACAAGCGTCAAAAGACACCGATCACGAGACGCGATCAACAAAATGAGTCGCAGAGGGATCCAAGGAGATCTTCGTCCGGAGATCAAAGTCACCATCGTTACGTATTGGATACACTTCCGCCGGAAGTTCTGGAGATGATCCTTCGACTACTGCCTTATCACGACGTCGCTACTTCTGTGCGTTTAGTTTCCAGGTAATTCATCGTGCACCTTACACGTTGCTCGTCCAAAGATCTACAATTATTTATTCGAATTAGAAGCGTCATTAAAATATTCCACTTACTTCATTACATTGCGGAGCATATTCTCGCAAGAAGAACTCAATAATATTCTTCTCGTTTTTAGACACTGCTCGACAGTAGCAGCCACAGTTTTAAATGGCGCCTTCATCTCCGCTGGCACGCGAGTGGAGGGGCTCACGAGGCGTACAGAGCTCGCTGTGAAAAGCGCGAAAACGGACATTGAATTATTTGCCTGCGCAAAGGTTAAAAATGCCCTGGAGCTCATTAAAGCGCAATATAAAATGTTACGCGCAGTCACGTGGAGGTACACGCATCCACCGTCGAGAAAACAGAAATTTCCAAGGCTCTGTTTCTACGCGGGCAATCTACTCGACAAATTGGACGAACTTCTTGCCCGTGTGGCAAAATATCACGCGTCCATCGTTGGTCCCCGTACCGCGGATTCGAGCATCACGAATTTCATGGCCGTTTGCAAACGGTTTATGAACTTTTTCGAAAAGGTCTCTGAACGGAGGGTAAACAGGTGTGAACGATAAAACAGAAATTTACCCTTACCGTCAAATTATAAAAGATAGTTATCGACGGACTCGATTGTGTCCTACGTTACGAGTACCGATAGTTTGTGAATAAAGGAATGTATTATGTAAAACAATAATATTGATAGATCGGCTCTAATCTCTGGATGCAAAGTCGTAGACATACTGGACTGCCTCATAGAGGGTCGAGAAGTGCTATATTTTAAAGGGACACCCAGCAAAAGAGGAATAGGCGGTGCTGTGTCCATGAAACTAAGGTATACTATGAAACGGACTTGGTTTACCTGCCTGCAAGTTTCCAAAAACAGCGAGGAGAACTCCTGGAGGGAAGAGCAACGTTTCATGTACCTTAGATTGCGGCGTCTAGTTGGTAGCGTGAACGAGCATCTATTTGAAAATTTGCATTACGAGCACGAAATACCTCTGCAGGTGGTACTTCACGAAAGATCCTAAAAAAAGAACTGTACAATATTCGGAAGAGAACGACTATAATTATATCCATTCCTCTCCAGATTCCTTTGACAATTCCGCTGAAACCACCACCGGCATCTTCTTACTCTGGTTACGGGGAATATGGCGGCCAGTTCTTCTACTATGGAAATATGAACAAATACGCGTATGATAGTAAATTTGTGCATACGGCGAACACGGCGAATTTGACCGTCGAGACAGAACAGCATGTAGAAAAGCCGCCGTCTTTTGATCTAGTGATCGAGATCGAATTGAAATGCACGCCGGAGTTGGCGCCATTCGCTGTTCGAAAGATTTTAAAATCGGATCAACTGGAAGTCTACGAAGCGAAAACTTCTAAGAATCAACAGCTCTATTTGCGAATGAACGTGACGTGTCCGGCGTCGATAGCTAATAGACTACCTGGTTATTTTATATGGCAATTACGTGGCCCACGGCGTGCGCGCCAAAATTCGTGAATTATACTCCATTTTGTACATTAATATATACTACAAAGCACTTACTGTAAGTATATATACATGCGCGCGCATAGAGAAGCATACACAAACACGCAGGGTCATAAGTATATATACATTGAAATTATATAATTATACGTCTTATATTAATTTTTAAAGCACTAGTTATATATAGATATATAGAGAGAGAGAGAGAAAGAGACGGATCCATACATAAAAATGAAATATTCCATAGGAATTCGTAGAATGGTAATAAAATACTTTACACGTATGTCAACGATAATGATTAATATTTCTATATAGATGTATTTTATATAACATATTGTACAGGTAGCGAGGAATCATGAAAATGAATACCGGGTATGCAATTTTTTTTATACTATATTTTCTGATATGGCAAAATTAATTCCTAGCAGACAGTTCTACAAAGTTTTCCTCCTCGTTATCGTGGGACGCGGAGTATATTGATGCAGTGTTTAATATTCTCGCGCGGCTCTCCAATACACCGTACGCGTAATGATTCAAAAGGACTCCCTTGGGAAGTGCTATTCCTTGGAATCTGTATAGACCGTCTTTGCCTTCTAATTTGTGAGCCGCCGCTACCGTGCAACGACCTATCAATGCACTGTTCCCTATCATAGGACCCTTACTAATGTCTACGTGATTTCCAATTCTGTACAGAGTAACTTTGTTGTCGTTACTTTTCGCTATGCTTGGTATTTGTTCTGCTTTAGCAAGATTATCCTCGAACATATCGAGCGCAAACGATTCCGTAGTTTCTATCCTGTCTATAGGTAGCTCTTGTTGTGCCAGTTTAACAAATTGTGCAGATAATGCGCGCATTTCTTGACCATTGGGCGACCAATTGTCCAGCTCGAGATATACGTCGTATATAAAACTGCCGGACTTTATGATAGGTACTGGGAAGCTGTGCAACTGAACTTTTACGTCATCCTTAAACGAGCTGTCTATTATTGCACCCAAAATGAAAGAGCATGTTCTCCAAAAGGCAGAGTTCACTGCCTTATTCTCCGGGCTGAGTAAATTTAGTAGCTTCAGGTTACAGTCCGACGTTAAAGGTCTGTTCATGTCCCACGGTAATCCGTCGACTAAGGCAAGTGCCGACATTTTACAAACGCCCTCAGATATGTGCTTGGCACAATCTGTGGGAGTCGAGATGGATTTATTCATTACAAGGGTAACTTCTTCCACCGGGGATTGATATTTAACTTCTATCTTCTCGATTCTTCCCACCGCATTCATCTGTCTGTTCTTCTCTTTTTCGAACAACGAACTCCTCCTCTGTCTGGCCTCCGCTTTCGATACCAAACTTTGGTACCTTGTTTGCATGTGTGATGTCAAGCATAGAGTTTTGCACCTGAAATATATGCGAACGACACACTTGACTTAAATTATAATAAATTTGAATATTTCCAATTTCTTTAATTATATGATCACACCATGCCAACACGGACGATTATCGCCGGTCAAAATAGGTTAGGTACTTACCGTTGAAACATGTTGAGTTATATTCGAAATAACAATTTGTCACGAGTAATTTGTGTTGAACAACAAATAACTACATACACGTTCGGAGTTGCAGTTCCAATTGATATAGTTTCGTAAGTACCTTAAAAGTCATTTAAAAAAACAGGCCGTCCATTCACAGCTAAAACAAGGAGAACGGTATATTGTGCACGACGATATAAATAATACCTTTGATTGATTAAATAATTTGAATGTCGAGCATACGAATATTGACAGCTTTGCAGCTACAAGTATTATACGAATTCTATTATGATCGTCTATGAATTACCTAAACTAGCTGGATCTAATTGTAAATAAAGCACATGACGTTCCGATACCTTTTGATACCAATTTGTTCTACACTTTAAATGTCTGACAGCAATTGTTCACTTATACCGAAGTCATCTTCCACCAAGAGACAGATATAATCATTAAAGAACAACAACAAACGATTCCTACAAATTAACAGCAACTAACTATTTCCATCGAAAGATTTACAAAGACTGTTCGTAGATCCTTGCAAGCAGAAGGCGAATGCACATGTGAACACTACACAGTGTAGTGGAGAAATATCGATAGTCAGCACAAGCGATACTTTCCGATGGTTGCACAATCGACCATCGATAGTTATCGATAGTGCCGTCTATATTTCTCCACCACTACTGCACAGTACGCAACATAAAATGGTTTATGAATTTACGATCAACAGAAATGTCGAATATTCCCACAAATTAAAGATTCGACCGATTACAGAATAATCGCTGTCTGTGTACATAAGACACACGTGTAAATTAGAAAGAATGAAAGCAATCGTCCAACAACCCGACCACCATTCACTTTAAGCAACATTATTTTGATTCCTTTCAACACGTGAAACGTGATCACGTGTACGATAATCTGGCCCGACGAAATACAACATTCGGCGGTAACCTATTTCGAATTTGTTTCGGAAACACTTGGCAACTAGAATATATTTGTTTTTTATTAAGATCGCAGTTGCTTCTACGTTCTCCAATGATTCGATCGCCTCGGCATTATCTACGACTCTACGATGTTAATGTTCTGCCCGACATGCGGTAACCTACTTCGAGTAGAAGAGGCCCTTGCGGGGCTACGTTTCGCGTGTAATACATGTCCCTATATATTTAATATTTCGAGGAGATTCAGTAGTCGCAGTTATCCAAAATTGAAAGAAGTGGACGACGTTTTGGGTGGAAGCGCTGCTTGGGAAAACGTCGACTCCACGGATGAACGGTGCCCGAAGTGTTCCCATCCCCGAGCGTTTTTCATGCAAATTCAGACAAGATCCGCCGACGAGCCTATGACAACATTTTACAAATGTTGCAGCCCCCAGTGTGGTCACAATTGGCGCGATTAAAGGTAGCGAAATACCGTTAAAATTAAGTACACGAAAATTCGTTCGCAGGTTTCAACGAACAGAAATTTTTAAATGTTAAAACGTGTGACCACAAAATTCTGGGCACTGTTTAACTTTCTGTATAACATTGGGTCGACGGACAAGTTTTAAACTTTAATTGCAACAAGCATTGGAAGTTTATAGTTCGTATCTAGAAAAGGTTTAAAACTTATCCTAAGACTCAGTATGAGGCACGCAATGAGTACTGCTTAGTAACTTTGCCTTTTTACATGTACAGCGCTGTTTGTTACATGCCGGAAGAAGAACAATAATGAACAGAAAGGAATTGGGTCCAATGTCTCTTTTCATGGAAGCAGCAATGGAAGAAACAGAACTGTTGAAAGACAGTGGTATACATTGGATGTGCAAAGGAAAGAGGAGCATTGCAGCAGCCGCCACACTGTTGCAGCAAGATAAAATTATTGCAGTTCCTACTGACACGATATACGGACTTGCTGGCGTTGTATCAAACACCAGTTCCATTGAGAAACTTTACGACATTAAAGGTCGCGACGAACGTAAACCTTTATCGATATCTGTTGCCGGCGTGAATTATGTTAAAGATTGGGGTATCGTAGACCACATACCGCCGCAATTATTAGTAACAATATTACCCGGACCTTACACGGTTATTCTGAAGAGAACGCCAGCATTGAATCCCGCATTGAATCCCAATCACGATACCGTGGGTATCAGGGTTCCGAATTTTAAATTTATAAATTGTGTTGCCCATATAGTTGGCCCCTTGGCGTTAACAAGCGCAAATATAAGCAATGAACCGAGTTGTTTATACGCCTCGGAATTTGAGAATTTGTGGCCACTGTTAGGCGGAGTATTTCACGATAGCACCAGATTCGGTAATGCGAAGGAAGGATCAAGAAAAGGATCTACGATCGTCGATTTGACCGTGCCGCATCGTTACAAAATTGTTCGTTTTGGAGTCGGTTCGAAATTTCTTATTCGGATGTTAGAATATTACGGATTAAAGCGGGATCCCGATTAACTATGTCGTTAGTGTAATTGAAATATTATTTGCGCCTCGACGCTAATATATTATGTATGCTCTATTGTAGGAGTAAAGTTTCTAATTGTAAATATAAAATAAAAATAATATATATTTATAAAAGGCTATGTTGAACTGTTTGCAAATAATATAATGACACTAAAGTTAGTATAGTATTATTGGCGATTCGCTACTGCTCGAACGCACAGTAAAGGGTGTAAATTTTGTTAAAGTATTCTTTTGTTTTATTCACATAGTTATTAGTGTGTACAAAGAATCCCCGACTGAGAATTCTGATTTCTTATAAACAAGTCCACAATGTTTGTGGCAATATATTAACAAGTATTAAGCAGTAGTACATATCCTGAGATACTGTTCCGATTGAAGTGTGTTAATAATTCGTCAGTAAGTGTACCACTTTCTTGTGTGTCTCTTAACAGTATTGTATTGTCCCCTTGACAAGATATATATCACATAATATTGTTGTAAGGTAATATCCCTTCGCTTCTTACATAAACATCGTGAATGTTGCAACGCAAATGTTAAACATAACCGATAGATAAAAAGGGGTTCCTTCTTTAAGCTAAATAAATAATTTAATTGATTTTAAAGCGCTAGTTTCCAGTAATGAACTAATAAGAGACAAGTCAGTCTAGACGATAACATTTTAAGATCTTCTGCATGTTATCATCATGCAGTCTGTGACATCTTAAAATGCGTATTATTATATCTGTTACATGCGTATTTACATTCGAAATTTTTTTAATAATTAAACTGGTGATCATTTTTGTGAGTCATTTGATAAAAATGATTAATAAAATGCATTTAAACATGATTACTAAATTAGTACTACCAGAACGTAGTAAAATGTATATGTAATCGTATTTGTGAGCTTCGATGAGTACGTATATGTATATATATATATATGTATATCCCTATTAACAATTTCATTTAATTAATCTAATAAATTAGGCACGTTCAGTTGCCTATGTGTACGGCATGTTTGTCATTCATCGACGGAAAGGGTACGTTAAGGGTAATTACAATAACTTACTAGTACTCGTGTCTTAAATTAAATAAACATTTAACAATCACTACTTCGAAACGAAATCTCAAATTTTTTCCCTCGTGATCGCAATAAGAACGTGCTACTAAAATTTCCTTCCATCTGTATGCTGTTAATTAATCCATTAAACTATCGTTACGTAAAAAAAGAGGCAATACGAGTGCAGAAAATTCGTTTTGTCTAACTTTATGTATAATTTAGACCCCAACTTTCAATTCTTCCTCGCATACACATCGTAAAGTTGTAAATTTCAACAAAGTACATTATTTGCTATACTGAGAATTCTATCGTTCTTCGAACACTTGCACACGTGTGTGTTTATCACAATACTGCGTTGTCGTTGCTGTGAGTTCACATTCAAAAGTTAACTCACTCACATATGTATACGATTGGTATATGTATACTTTTGGTAAATAATTATTAAAATAGTGATCGTATAATAAATAATTAATATAGCCATACGCACATACGTACACGCGCGAACGTGTGACAACATATATTCGTAACTGGCCTACACTCGTACAAATCACTTAATTCAATTTTCCTAAGCACATTCTAATTTCACCGTGATATGGATTTACTTAAAATGTTGCTCCGTGAATGTACAATGTCTAAATAAAAACATTATAATTATACGCAAACTCACGCACATGCAACACCAACAATTTTCCCTGTTATTCATTATTAACAGTATTAATATTCTGCAAATACAATTAACCACCTTTCAATTGCTTCATTTGTATTGTATTGCTAAATCATGCATATTCATCCTTTCCCTCTTTCTCTCCGTATACAAACGTAAGTCAGTCTAATCTTCTTTCGTAGAAAACATTCCCAGAGAACTTTTTTTACCTTCGCTCTTAAAAATTCCTATAAGGCTACTCCTTAATCTGGCGTAAATCTCTTTACGAACGGTCGCGGTGAATTTCGTCACCAGACAACTGATCGCCGCCGTAGCGAAGATCAAATTATAGAACAGTACTAACTTAAAATTACCAAGCCACTCGATACGCCCGAAATCGCCAAGCAAATCGAAGTTCGTCATACCTGAAACAAATAATATTATTACCGCAACCGCCCTCCAATTGTCGTACAACCACCAATGCCGAATTGCTGCGTATAAAAATTCACCTAATATCCGCGATAACAGTGGCAACGCCGAGCTCAGCACAAGAAGAAGGGCACAGTTCGCTATTAGGTGTGTCAGCATCGTGGAATGAAGCCTTGGTCGAACATTTCTAACACCGGGAAGCGTGTACAGGCCAATCGCGCTCGTCGCGGCCAGATACAAAATTACTGCCACTTCTATTGTCGCACCGATCGGGCCCAGCTTCGACAATGAACTGATGCCCAATGTGAATTGCTGAAAGCGTAATAGATTCGTCAGTTCATTCATTCGTGATTCGTTACCACCGTGAAACATTCTCGTCACCGTAAAGCATGTATATACTGACCCTTGTACTCAAAGGCAGCGCCTTTATACCAATAAGTAATTCTAATGTGTTTTGAACCGCTAGCAGAGCCGTGGCAGTGGATAGGATAAGTAACGCTAGCATGGCCAAAGGATACAGTAAAGTACGTCGAACCCACCAGGTTCGTCTTTGTTCGTCCAAGATTTTCCTCCGTTTCTGGATATCTTCTAGGCGTTGGGTCAATCCACGTTGAAGAGCACCGTTCCTCAAGCACATCAAGCTCGGATGGGCGTTAAGGAGCTCGTCTTCGTCGAGCACTGAACCATAGGCCGGTATCGACATAGGCACTGGCGAAACGTATGATTTTCCGGTTGCTTTCGCGTGTTGCAGTCTACGATAAGTAACGGCACATGTTTATCGAATGTCCTTAGGCGATTCTGTTGGTGTAAGTAATAGCAACTGATTGTTATACCTTCTGCGAATGCAATCCTCCTCCAGCCTGTACGCGGAGAACTCCTCGTCTAGATTCTTTAGGAACTGCGGTTTCACTAGAAACGAACCGACCACTCCGAACAACTGTACAAATCCCATCGGCGTGCACACTGAAAACGATCGATTAATGTTTGGTTGATTCTTTTTGTCACAGTATTATCAGTCGTGTTGGAGGATAATTGATTTTCACTTACGCAGTAACATAACAACTCCGACGAACGAAACGCAGGAGTAAAGGAAAGGTAGATAGTAACTCCATAAATCTGTTGAACGAGACGGTAATATTAATTGTAACACGCTGGAACGAAAAAAGTAGTTTAGATCTTTTGATATATGTACTTACTGAGCAATGTATGAAGACTGGATTTTTGATAATCTATGAGCGCTGATAAAACGTACGTCATTCCTAGTACGAGTGTTCCCAATAGGCAGAGAACAGTTACCGTTTCATAAACTCTAGCCATTACGCCCTAAAATAAAAAAAGGAACGGTAAAGCAATAATGTAACAAGTAGCCAATTAATTAGATGTTAATTTGAGTGATTAGAAAATTGTATTCTATCATCGTACCTTTCTGTATCCGACGAATCCTTCTGACTCCGTAAACAAGTACGCGAATGGTAGAAATACGAAGAGAGACAAATTTGAAAAGAGAAACACATGATTCCACAGACCTAATCGTTAGAAAAATAAAAAATAATTATTCCCAGTGTTTAAAATAATATTCTTTTATACTTTATAAAGTAGATCTTCCGTCATCTATATTTTTTTTTTAGATGATTCAGAAAGTTTGAGAGAAATGCATAGGAAACGAACAGTGAGCAAGTTTAATTTTCATGAAACATTAATGTATATATTATACATATATGTACCTTGGATCAGAGAGCTATTGAGCCACTTGACGTAATAGCTGTTCGGGTATAAAATGAGTACTTCGTTGCTCGCAATAGAGACCGGAAGTAGTAAGGTCGCACCGACGGAAACCGCCAGGGCGACAGTGCATAGCCATAGGCTGATCTTGTAGACCGTTGCTTCATCTTCGTCCACGGAAAAGTAATCCTCGCGATCTCTTCTCCGGAATTTCGCTATTAACGCGTAACTTGAAACGTACAGAACCAAAAACAGCAGGAGAAAAATCTGCAACAGTTGCGAAATATCCGTGCGTTAAACATTTGTATAATATTCTTGAATCGAAATGAATTATTATAAATATCAAATTAATTGAACAGACTTTCATCAAGAAAAGAAAAATGATAAAAAACATTGTACAAATTCAAACCCCTGCACGGTCCTTGAGACTACAACCCCCAAATCCAAAGATCTCGAGGACCGTGCAGACATTTGTATTTGCGCAATTCGTACATTTATAGACAAGAGGTTCATTTTATTTAATTCCATGCTTGTTAATTATGTCAACTGGAAAAAAAATATAGTTCGAGTGCTACTTGATTCGATTACTGTAGCAAGATGGTTAAGTTTTATCGAAAGGTATGAAAAAAACACTCGAGATTATGCTCGACTCTAGTAAGTTAATAACCACAGGTAATACGTGCCTGTTCACTACACAGTACTCGATGTTTATTGACCGTACACGAACAGTTTATGCTGAGCTGCATGAAGCCAAAGAAACGTATAATAACAATACGTATAAACGAACCACGGTGCATGTCACTCAATGAACATTGCTCTTAAAACAAGCTCGTACAGAATAACAACAGGAATCAACTTTACCATGATTGAATCGATTTGGTTACAAGCCTTCCAACAAACTGTCTACACATGCATCTTTCGCGAATCGTGATCGATTGCATCGCAAGGATGTTTATAGCTAATATCGATCGTTCCTATAAAACAAACTGCACAGCCACAATTATTCATGGACTTTGTACAATACTCAGACCTTTCTGCACTTGGATATATCGTTATCGTCCCTGAATTATTACTTTTTGTTTTTTAATGGACCATTTAGCCAAGTTGAAACACAATAATCACGAAAGACGTAGCTGGGTCCCAGTACGAGACTGCGATAAGTCACACGTCACAAACTTTAGTGAGGAGTCAATCAAATATTAAGCTTAATGTTGTTTTTACATTGTTCTATTAAAAGCTGAACAAATTAGAATGAAGTCACTTTTATAATCGGAAAGAGTGAAAAATAACGCAGTTCCAAACGATGGATTTAAAATAGTTCAGAACTCTTTACACTACTGTCCTTCGCAAACGATATAACAAACGAACGGCGATAGGAATAATGTTCGACGCGATAAAGCAATAAATTATGAATTAGAACCGAGGCGATGATTCTGTTACACTCATGGTGAAGATAAATCATATTCAGCGTTATTGTAGATAAAATATTAAAGGATTGCGGAAATAATAGGTTGTAAAAGTCACGAGCCGAGGCGGAAAATAAATAATGTACATATGAATTCGGATTCAGAGATCATTTGCAGCTTTACAAGTGTACTCGTGACGAAGTGTTACGTCAAATAAGCTTAATGTCGTCAACAATGTTCGACTCATCCTTGGTTACCAAAGTCGAACCGAGGTATGTACCGCGTGAAAATAGCTTAAACTTGCTGATTAAATAAATTATATAATATGTGTACAATTTGTACATGTTATATAATATCAATAGAAAAGTTTACTGCCCAAACCTCCACTTCATTTTTGTCGGCAGGAATTTTGCTGACATACAACCATGTAATGCAACCAGTTGCCTGAAATGCAACCATGAAATTGTAAGATAGAACTTTTGAACGACTGGCCATTACGCTGGCCTAAACTTCCGCAACAGTATACTTCCGTGTGCCCCTCTATGGTTATTATCGAGCACGCCAACATTAATTTTCATTCCTACCCCCTTTTTCTCTGACGTGTCACGTAACAACCGGATGGCGTTTCCTTTTCAACGAATTATTATAAGTGTACACTTCATCTGGAGACAGACGGGCTGAAGATTTTGGTATCCGAGTTTCTTTTTATAAATAATTTTATAATGCGAAGATACGATATTGTAAATAAATTACCAATAGTTCGATCACCTCTAATAAACGCCGATCGACTACACATACCTTATCGATTTACTCGAATCGCGTGTGATAAGGTCGCTAAAGATATTAACGAAGAAATCAGGACAACGTGAAAACTATGAAATTCAGAATTGTTCACCATTGTTATTTGAACCGGTTGAAGATTCTGTTTACCAAGAGCAAAAATAAATTCCAAATCACTGAAATAAATAGTTCCGCTGGCTCGTTGAATCTGCATATATGCAGATTCAATAGTGATTAGCCCATCACTATCAAACATTTACTATTATTGCCTCGTTAAATATTTTATCGCAGTAAAATTTGAAGTACGAGATCGATAACCTGCATTGTTAGTACCTGTATCCATCGCTAAGAATTATTAATAGCTACTGTACGCTTGACTCGATGAGCTGTTGTTTTTGGTGGGCGCGTAGTCATGATTATCAGCTACCTTACAACACCTAGATATGTGTACACACGTACAGTCGGCCGCAAAAGTGTTCGTGCACCCTTTAAAGCAGGATAAGTTTTTTAAAATTAGACCAAACGACTTGAATTTTATTTGAGACGTTAGTAGGATTTAGTTGTACTAGATGACGTGTACACAATTTTGTCTGAGCCCGTAATGAATATTTAAAAAATACGTTTTTTAGGCTTATGTCAATTATATGCCAGTAGTACATTGTCCCCATATCTAAGAATAATAAGATGTTTTCTTATTCGAGTTTTTTTACACGCATGTCAACACCTATTTGGCAGCTCTTATTTTTATCTCTCGTATTTTGTTCGCACACATATAGAGAGTCCTTTACGCGTATACGCGTCGGCCTCCATACCAATTGTAGAGACATAATCGAATTGCATTACAATACATATGTTCTTGAAAGTTGTTATTAAAGTGTATAAAAATAAACGCAGCTTGGTATTTTCAGATAATGTTTACTTACGAAACGAAAAATATTGGAGACCTCAGTGAAATGTTATATATTTCACTGGTTTGCGCTCAGAAATTTGCAGAGGAGATAAATACGTACGTAATGGAGTAAAAACGAATTGACATTTAATTTTTATACCGATTAAAATATAATAATGTAATTTGAATTTAAACCTCAGATAAGTTATCGATTATTGCGATTAATGTCGATAAATCGCTCTCGAAAGTTATCAATGTTTATCGATAAGGTTGTACCGCCTAACGGTACTTGTAGCTCTCTAGTACGACAGCCACGAAAAAGAAACGAGGACTGGAAATGTAGAATGTACGATAAGAAAGATTTATACTTGGAACGAACAAAAAAAGAACGCTAAATATAAAAAGAAAACCAAAGAAATTCCTAATGCGTACGACACTTTCAGATAGAAACGAACCCAATGCATACCTATCAAAAACGTTTCGCCTAAACACGACTCGATTAAATTTTGGCAATCCGATTTCGTGTTACTACATTCCACATTCCTGATTGCGATTCTAAATATTAAATTTAGTTCGAATTATATTCAATGATAAATTATACGACCCCATTTAGACATTTCAGTTTCTCAACGCTAGAAGCGTCGTAAATATATTAAGCCCGCATCATGGTATATTAACATCCCATTAAACATTCATAGAATGTATTTCGATCGCAAGAAAAAGGAAAATAAAGTTACCATAGCTATAATGCCAACCAAAATGTCTTTGACCGAGCATGTACATATGTATATTTTTAGCTTTTCTAGCCCAGGAACGTCGACGTGGGCTTGTTTAACATAAATGGTTGTTTGCTACGTATGGCGCGAAACCTTACTTTAAACGTAGTCTTTCTGCAATCGCTATTCCATCACCATGCACGAAATGGCAAATCGTACTTTCATGAATGTCCTTAATTTGACTAGCACTTTTTCAGTTGTTAAATAGAAAGCATTAAACTTTCCAGACAAATTTTTCTCTGTGTAGAATAGGCATTATATATAGTTGCACTACTGTGTAACTAGGACTTTAGGACAGCTGGAGATGCTGCTGCACAGCCGATCGCGAAACCGCTTTTTGTAACCGGCCAAGGTGGATGGAAAAACCGGTCAGGGATCAGAAATAATGCGTGGTCAACGACTCGGCGTGAAAGTACTGAGAAAGCATATTGCAAAGATTATGCTTCCGACGAGATTCCCCCGTGCCTTGAATTCCGATGATTTATCCAATTAAACGCGAATTAAACAAAACGAATATAAAGTCAAGGGCGGGTGTAACTAACGATCATGATGGTACAGCGCGACATCTATACGCAAGATGAAAACCTCTTGTTTTCGATGCATTTACAATTGTCGTAACAACGCAGAGACGTAATATCATTACGCATTTACTCTAATTGGTTAAAAAGATTGCAATCTTTGTTTTATCAACAGGTTTGATGCAAATCGACGCTCTGATTATGTACACCGCTTTGCTTGACAGATATGCAGCATTAATTTTTTATGTGAATATTGTCAACAAACGTGTAAGGAGACATTCCAGCTTCCATTCTACCTTGATAAAAAAATATATTGGGTAATTTGAAACGTGATTGTTAGATGTCACTCGCGAATGTTATTATACGCGTAGATGATTAAATAAAACAAAAGATTGCTGGACGGGAAATTATTTACAAAGATGAGCTACAAATATGTGTGAAGCTGAAGAAACAATTTTTAAAATGAAAATAACGAGGATATATTAAAGAATATCTGACTATGTGAGATTAGTTGTATTTTCCGCCTGCCCTATGGAAACCTCTGTATCAGTTATCAAAGCCAATGTATTTGTGTACGTGCCAGTAGAATTAATTGTTTTCCATATTCTTCTTTCGTGTTAGTGTATCCATACGGGTTTCATTTAATGCCGACCGACAAAGGGAACAGTTACTCTATGATTATATTGCTCCTATTATATCGACCTCTAGAAAACTCTTTTGTCTTTGAAAACAGAGTTTAGCGGTCGATTTTATAGCATGCCGTCAACGATAGTTACGTATCGAACGCAATTCACGATCCAATTTAATTCAGAAAAATGCACAAATATCAAATTAAATTGCGTACTCCAATCTCTCGCCCCTTTTTCACATTACACAGAAACGACGACCACCAAATAGAGTACAAGAAAGTTTGTTCGATTGAATAGCAAGGTTAAGTTTAGGCACCAAATTTTCCTCGTTGTTATCTTTTTCGTCAACGTTGTTAAATGTTAAACCGGGGGAAAAACGTTGAAAAGCAAACCGCGTAAGTAAACGTGGCGACTACTTATTGCCAGACTATCACGGTGAAATTTCAAGAAGCCTCCGTTCTATATCCGACGGTCAATAAAGCTACGAATAAAAGTATTCTTTCATAGCGTTACTTACAATATTTTCCCGTACTGTGTTGTGAAACAACTGTTCTCGGAGGTCCGCCTCATCTTCCATCTTCACCTATTTGTCAGTGAATTACTTTTGGCTGAACGTATCGTGGCCAGCACTAGCGACATTTTCTTATATCAATGATATTTTCACGCGACACACCATGCCCAGATTTTCACGACTGACACACGTTGTATCACTGCGGTTTCCGCTTTTTTTTCCAAACAACTATCGCACCGCGAAATGGATCACATTTCCTACTCCCGTTGCCTTTTGTATTGCGTTCCTGTAACGAGAAAGACTGCGACCACCCACCCTCGACTATGGTTGGCAGCATACTAAAATCTGTATGTCGTGTCTGCTTTAATGACAACCCGCCATCTGTGAGGGTACGGTGCACTTCCTGCTTTGCGATCGCAGCGACGCCTGTCGACCGTTTCGATGTACTACCCCTTCGAAACGGATTCAAATTCAACGGAACGAAGCTGGAAGTGTGTTTTGTGTAGTATTTTTTATAAATTGTTGTAATTTTTTAAATAGTTTTTTGTGAAAATTCAGTGCGCATGTACGGATGGTCCACTGGTTGCTCAACTGGAATGTGCGAAAGGTGGTAAGTGATCTTTTATTTTCAATAAATAATGAAATTTGCTAGAACCAATTTCTGCCTTTTGGTGGTTTCAAGAGGTAGCCATTTTGACCGCGTATAACTTTTATATATTTGAACACGATGAACCGTTCGGGTTAAATTATAGAGTAATTAATTAATCCAAATAACTGATGTATTTGATATTGTTTAAATGATAGTACTTACAATATACATATATATGTATATTGTACTTTATGGGTATCAATTTCTGAATATTTCCTGACTACTAAAAAATTGCAATTAGTTCTTGTCGAATCTGATTTTAAAATGAGCAGAACTTGTGCTGGAATAGTGTAACTAATGAATATACACAGTTACAAAAATTAAATTTCATCTTTCTTTATCGGAATTCTCATATTTTTACAGTGTATATCCGATCACGTAAAAATTCGCAATAACAAAATAATTATAATATCCTAGTGTTATACATATCTATTATATAAGTTTAATAGTTACCTATAATTATGCATTGTTTTTTTCTTTTTCGTCATACGCGTATTTAGACTGGAAATTAAACTATCGCAATAGAGATCAAATGTGTTAAGATAACATTTTGTAATTTTTCAACGAGCAACAACACCTTTATTAATAATAATGTGATGTTATTTCTGCTTTTAATAGTGATCCGTCTCCATCTTTTTTTTTCTCTTGCGGGAACGATATGTTTATTCATATAAAATTCGCTATTAACAGTTCTACATCGATTATCTGTTAAACCCGAAATTAAGTCAACTCCGTTTCGCATTACAATAAATTTTAAGATTTATTTCCATCTTCTTTCATATATATTTATATATGGTGTGGAACACATTTACTGCCCAGTAAGACTATGAATTTCGTTTAGGTAGATTTAACCAAGTATCAGATTTCGAATCTCGTCAAAGAGTATATTTTTAATGCTTAATCATTTAACAAATTAATAGCCAGAAATATAACAGATCGAAATATAATTTGTGTAAAGGGGACCAACCGTCCCCCTTTGCAGCTATAGGAAATCGTTCTAATTTAAATAATACGTTTAACTTCCAAGCTCGAATAATTTCCTGGCGAAATAAGCTTAGGTACATTAAACGATAATTATTTGTACTATCATGTTGGTGAGCGAAGAATTTTACCGTTTGGTTAATGAAGTTCTCAATCCTTAGTTAAAATGAAAGATCTGTGTATATTACATGTCTAAACAATCCCCATAGTGCACTGCGTATATCTTACATTAACAACAAAGTATCGATATTAAATAGCTAGTTCGTTTAAAAGCCTCACTTAAGTATAAAATTCTACTTGAAACTTGAATTTAATAGGATTTTCCTTCAATTAGCAGTCCGATCGAAAATATTTGTCAATTTGTCAAGGGATTGATTTAATTCGCTACGTGGCTATTTCGCCAAAGTTCATGTGGCCTGTATCCTTGGCGTGTTGTTGAGCTTCTAGCTGTCCATTTAATTTCATCTTACAATCATTACACATTAATGTGAATTTCTGAACGTCCGTGAATTGACGACTAGATTTTACTTCTCTTGCCAGTTCAGCTGCTTCGAACAGTATCCTCTCATCTTCGGTAGGAAAGATAGTTTGTATGCTACCACCCTGTATGTAGTAGAAAGAAAATCTTAAATGGCATAAAGATGGGCGGGTGATAGATTGAAATAATAAAGTATAACACCCACGTCGAGCGGTTCCAAATACAATGGGTCATAATGAATTCCATCGAATATTAGAAAGACTCTTTGAGCATAGTGTTGATCCTCTCCAAATCTATTAATTATAGCGTTAATACTATCGATTACTGCTATTTCTAATCCATAAAATTTTGATAATATTGATAGCTCTATAGCTCCGCCCCACGACTCTGGTTTCAAAATCCATTTACAATATTCAGTGTTTGGTCGACCTAGGAACGCTTCTGAATATTCCACGGGATCAGAAGCAACCGCGTTCGCTATTATCTCTCTCATGAATTCAGCGCAACTGGTGTCCACCTTACCTAAAATTATACCACATTATTAATGTGTATACAAAGTATGTATCGTTCGTAAACGCAAGAAAGTCAGATTAGGAATATTTGTAATATTCTTCACGAATAATGTGATTTACATTATATACCATTGAGCACATAACCGACGCTGGTAAACAAGCAAGAGTTATCCGCAGGTACAACTTTTTTCATCAAAACACCTGGTGTATTCGTAAGGTTTTCTTCGTCAACAATATGAGATCGGCCGATTTCCTCGGGTTTCTGTTTGCCATTGCACAGCGGTGGTTTTTCTTCAACGATCAGGGTATCACCCGAGAGGATACCACTGTCCTCGATCGTGCACGAATCTTTGTTCAAATTAATCGCCTTCGGTGGAAATCCACCGAGTACGTGAAGTGCCTCGACTGCCACTCCCGTTAATTCGGATAGCTTCGATTTCAATTCGGATACCTTATCCTGTGGGACCAGTCCGTTCACGACCTTCTGACCCGATTTCGTTTTAACTCGCAATACAAACCCGGCCATCGTTTACCGCGGATCACCGTGCTGACTAGATACAAGAATTTTGCCAGGAGATTGTGCCAGTTTAGATCAGCTGTTGAGACAGCGCCACGACGAAATTTCTCTCGACTTTGGGGCGAAAATCATATCACGAGCGAGACGCGACGTCGATCATTCGTAACACATACTTCGCGTATTTTTCTCTTTGATACTGGACTATCTTTTGCGATTCATCATCGCACTCATCACCACCACACAGCCGAATACCGTACTTCCACTACCGATGAATGTTACTGGTCGTTGGTTATAAAGGTACCGACCGCTTTTCGATCAATTTAATTGATCTATGTGTATTTCCTTTTACCTGGAGTATGGAGGCGTCGATGATAAGTGATAGAAGCAGTTTACCGTTTTTGAGAACAATTCTAGGATTATATTCTTACGCGTGGTAGGTATTTTCAATTGCGAATGAAATGACGTTCTCTTAATTTTGCTCCGATTAGAATTCAAATTGAATTATTTTTCTTTGCCAGAATAAGAATTAAATAGATTGCTTCTTTTTCTTAATTATTTTGGTATATAGCCAAATTGCATAATGATTTGTAGGGGTACCAGTGCAATATTATCTGTACTTGTCTTATATATGTATGCATGTGTGTATACAGTATGTTCTCGTAATTCCCTTTAATTATATTCCATTTATATTTCATTTTAAAACAATGTTTATTCTTACACGTTGAGAAATATACTAGCTATTTTCTGTTTTTAAATTAAGTATGGAATTATAGACGACGAACGGCGCCTTTTGGGTATTACATCTGTGGATAAAAGATCGTCCCACCATATATGTATTTACGTAGGTATGTTTCGGCGCGAAATTGAAATCTAATCTCGCGCCTATAAGTACTTGCACGATTCGCTCTAATTCATAATTGCAGTACTTAATCACGTTTAAAGTTGTACGCAAATTTGTCGCGAAATAAATATAACATATTTACACGAATTAAACCACTGATATTAGAAATAGGCACGGATTTCCCATCGTCAATCCTATGCGCCTTATTTTCTATACGAAGATATGCAATGTTCATGGTAATCGAGGTCATACAAAATTCCCATCAATTATCGTAATACAACACTAGAATTTGTCAAGATAAAGTTCGAACTTCTCTTAATGGAGAACAATTCTTGTCAATGTGTATTGATTGTTCTACTTTCCCCAATACTTTCTTCTTTGAAGTCTCTTCAGGAGACGAGCTTCGATTATTCGAGGGTCTCCTTTCCTGTTTTCGGTAGGAGGAACGACATGAATCCACATACTAAAAAAGGAGGGAAAACAAGCAAATTAATTACAAAGCTTATCGTAAAATTAATTAATTACTGGAAGCTAACTTTCGTGGAAAAAAATTAAATATATCGAATTTATAGAAATTTTAAAACCACATAGTTAGCACGCTCGAGTATATTGCTTGTGCACTACAATGTGATTTTTCAAAAATTCCTTTCTTAATCTATGATAAGAATCTTTATGCTAGGTATATTTAGCAGTATTAGTCGTATAAGTCTTTAAGCTGATAAGCGACAAATATTTTCACCCAATCAACTATCCTGTTAAAAACAATTGCCAGTATCTAAAATCGATGGTGCGATTCTGTATACTTACTGAATAAAAATGCGGCAAATAAAACTATAGGAATCACACAGGCCAGGTCAATTAAGTACCCGAATACTAAGTTTCCAACCAATGCACCTAGTCGACCCATTGTGAGAGACAGAGCTGCAGCCATCACCCTGAAAATTTCCATAATTAATTTTCCTCGAAGTGCCATAAAATTACCAAATGCTTGCACAATAAACACGAGGTACTTGTGATAATTGCAACCACTGGAACACATGTTCCGTAAAATTAACTTTTACGATACCATCGGGCCGGAAATCGCCGATATTCAATTAATCCTTGCCAATTTTTATCATTATTATTCAGCACGCTATCTAATCAATGAAATCTCAGTTCCCTTACTACGAAACAATCTCGCCCGCTTTCCGATCAATTGAAAGGCATGAACTAATTATTCCCATTAATCATCCGAGAAGTTGCGAATTATTTTCGAGCATTGCAGCAAGATAAAAATGCAAGCGAGCAAACTGATAGAACCGGGCGATGTTAACAATTGTGTAAACGTATTGTTTACCACATTACATCGCTGCTTTGTCCTCGTATATCGTCGCGTAATTAACGACAGAGGCGGCCGTAAATCTCTCCGGCGGTCGTGTTTTCTCTAATAAATACATCAGAAGGTACAGGCTTGATTCTTGCTTACCTGAGATTCGTCGGGAACATGTCGACGATTACGCAATAAACTAACGAGATCCCGAGAGACGTTAGAGCCTCGAACACGCAGGATAATATCAGATTCTGCGTCGCATCGACGACGAAGTAGAAGGCGACCGTCACTGCGCCAGAGACCAATAGAGACATGACTGAAATTTATGATTTAGTTCAATTATTGCGGAACAGTTTAATAGAGTAGTGCATTATCAAATCAATTGGCCATTCGACGAATCAAAAAGTTTCTCAGAAAATATTACAGATTAAGGAATTATTATAGTTGAACCGACCAGATCAAATTGAAGATGTTCGAATTGTTATTTACGCGCATGTACGTACTTAAAAAGAATTTGGCGCCGAGCTTGTGCACGAATAGCGGTAGAATGATGGATCCAGGAATGCAAGCGAGTCCTATGTACACCGTGTGTAGGTAAACGGAAGGTGCGATCACGGTGTCGCATCCGAAAGCGTCGATTACTGTTGCATTTTCCGACGAAGATGACACTATGCAAACCGACGTGGATTGACCAGGGTGATCGTGTTCAAATTGTTCGAACCTGAAAAGTTTGATGTTCAATGCCTTCTGCTATTACAATATCTAAAGTTTCATGCGATATCTAATCAAAATTCGAACGGGAAACATTTTCATGCCATTACTTAGGACTATAAATATCGGGAAGTTCATTTTACCTGGTGAATAATTCGGGGAACCACACCATAAGGGTATAGTAACTACTTGTCAAGCCAAATTGAATACCACAGGCCAGCAGTGTGTTTCTAAGGTATGGCGCTTTGCAGAGAGCTGTTGTCAGGTCTCGTACTTCTTTCAGCAGAACCTTCAGGTCCTTTCGTTTGTGCAACTTCAACGACCTCACGCTCTTATCTTTTGTCTTCTCTTGCAACGACTTCACCTGTGAAAAACGCCAAGGAAAATTGTGAAACCCGGATCCGGATAACACGGGGGATACTGTTCCCTCGTTTTGGTAATAATAAAGAAGAATTACCGGATAAGAGTCGGGACTTTCTCCCGTGTTCTGAGCGTAGATCCATTTGAATACCTCGAGGGCTGCGTCCGTTTCGCCGCACTCGAGTAGAAATTTCGGGCTCTCTGGGAACGCGAACAACCATAGGCCTAACATTAGCGAGGGTAGAGCGCACAGCGCTACGAAGAGATTCCATGACTTAAAGTAAAACGTGTCCGAGACGTACATAGAGTCCATTGGTATGATCAGCCATGCGATCACTGTGGAGGGGAAAAATGAAATTGAATTAATAGATCGCTGCAGAATGGTGCAAAAGAAATGTCTCGATTAATATTCTGCGTGGCACGAAACGTTCACACAAATTTAAGCTGCATCATGAAAGCAATTTTATTCGTCATTGGGGCTCGACGAAGAGACATTCGATTTATAGATGAACAGGTACTTACGTGGTAATACTATGACCCCGATTGTCCAGAACATTTCCATCCAACAAAGACACCTTTCGCGATACTTTGTCGGCTGGAACTCCCCTAAATACGGAAAACAAATTCCCATAGCTCCCGTAACGCTGTATGTGTGAAATAAAAAAAGAAAAATAGAAACAAAACAAAACGAAACGAAACGAGAAGAAAAAGAAAACGGCCGAGATTGACGACGGGGGTAAGGATAATATTTGTTAAATAGTAATATTTCGTGACGATACTTACGCGAATCCGTTGAAGAAACGGAAGACCAAGAAGATCCAAAAATATTGGACAAAAGAGGAAATTACTCCTATAATTCCGTCCATTAGTAAAGTAGTTATTAACACGACTTTCCTTCCCTTGGTATCAGCCAGGCATCCCCATATATAAGAACCAACTACCATACCTATAAGCACAAAAGAAGACAACTATTGTACAAGAGGTATATTTAAATTCATTCAATAGAATTTCTGTTTTCATTGATTTTCTTCTAATCGCAGTGGAAGAGAATAATTGTAAAGGAGAGTTTATTGTTTCTTCAACGTTTTATTGTGCTTTAGAAATTTACTGATTGGCTGATAGTAAAACGGCGTAAGGTTTATACGCCTGGAAAATACGCTTGTAAAGGTTTAAGTAGAAACGCGCGGCACAAGTCAGACACCTGCTGCTACGTGTTCACATATCTACAAAACGACGCTCCTTTTGTCGACCTGCAATTTCTAATTGTGACAATTTTTATTTGAATGTTAATTTAGCTGGTTTCTTAATGAAAAGATTTAACTATTAATTATTCTAACACTACTTGCCTAGCATTGGTGACGCTGTTAGCCATCCTTTGGATGTAGAGTCCATTTCCAGGTCGCATTGTGCAGCAGGTAACACGAAAGAAAGTATCGTGACACCGATGGCCGTGTCCATGTAAATTAAGCCGCAGACGGCGAGCAGCATGTAATGAAATTTCCCGAATCCTACGACCGAGAATGATTTACGAAAAATTCAATCAAATCATTTGCAAGCTTTAAGCAAAAGAAATATTATCTCTGTAATTAAGGAATTGTTTGCCGAATGAATCGTGAATTTTGAACAAGTCAACATTGGCTCGTCGTTAATTTTTCTGTCGCGAATAAATCGGGTTCACCATAAACCGGTGATAAGATCGCGGTGTTTGCTTTATCGAGAAATTTCAAATTTTTGTACGAGTCGGAATTATGACAGTAATTAAGATTCGTCGTGACTCTGGCGTTGAATAATTGATACGTCAAGGACAAGAGAATATTCCGTCGAATGAATCGGCGTTTCCCAAAAAAAATCATCGAGATGTTTTAATTTGTGGCTGATAAGGGTCGCCGCGTTATAAATTAAACGCTGCTCCTGAACTTGATGTAACATGATTTATATTTCACGACCGTGTCAATGCTTATTCACATACTTTCTGAAATTGCATAAGCTATTGCGTTTGGATGTAGCAACCGCTATCAGCCCACAATAATAACAATAGTATTAGTATAAAATATAAAATAAAATCTTTCCCGACATGCTCCCAAATATAATTGATAAGACTAATCGCAAACAATAGATAGATCGAGACAAAATATTTGCAAACGTTATCCGAGGTGGCAAAAGTGGCGGTGTTATTTCTATGCATAGTTATTCGATTAAAATTCTTCTCTCGTTACGAGTGCCATTGACCACGATTAAACTGTCGAATCCAGAATATCGTTAGGTGTATTACATACAGGTATTTTCGTAAACAAGGATTACGGTGTCTATAGATTAGAGTGAAGTACTTTCATTTCGATAAAGCTCTCGGCTGCTCTCGATAGAATTAAATAGCCGCTTATAACTTTGGATCGAATCGGTGTGCAATTAATGTCGAACAGAGTAAATACTGTGTGCCTACCTGTTACGGTGATTGCATGCTCGAAATCGGCACCTCCGTCTGCCAAGAAGTCGAGCCCTGTCAGAAAATAAAGATTTATCAACGTTTTAGATCCTTCGGTTTTTCTATTGTTAAAGATGGGGACGGATGTTGCGATAGTGTATCAGTATTTTCGTGGGACACGTGCCGCGATGGAATATTTGCGTCGCGCAATGTATTCCAGTAGTCGACACTCGGCAGATTTGCCTCGAGAGTCGGCGATTAGATTTGCAACAGGTGTATTACACTTACCCACGGACTTCATGATCGCTGATAATGCAAATCTTCTAATTTGTATTTAATTGGCGATAGACTTACGCGGATATTCGATGCAAACATAATTCGAAGCGCGCGCTCACTGGCAATACCGTGAATTCTTTTAATCTCGTAATGGAGTTGAATGTGTCATAAATAGTAAACTTTCAGATGAACAGATACGCAGAGTAACGGGGCTAATAATAAAAATGGGACAATATACATGGTCCTTCGATACATTATTCACTTCGCAAGATAGCATCTACAATTTTCCTTGCCGTCGTAATAATAACGATACTGATTATCGACTACCATTCGAGTACTTGGTGTCGCGTTTTCGCGAATAATATTAATTTAGCGGTACGCGAAAAATATCAACGAACCGGGAGAAGAAATTTACTGAAACAGGACGCGAGCAAAATCGTCTAAAACATGAAATCCTAAGGAAAAATTGAAAAATTAAAACATATACATATATATCAAAATGCCATTGCCCAATTCTCAAATATTAGGTGTACAAATTTTGATTTCTACTACGTTTTGCCATCTCTCAGGTAGCATATGAATGCCGCGTTGGAAAAATTCTTCATCGTTTCACACTGATATAGTCGTCGACTCATTTTATCACTTCTGCTTCGTTTCGGAAAGTTGTGCCAGCGGGATCACGCTGCATTGATCGAAGCAAATGAAAATCTGGAGAGTACGCGGGGTGCGGTAGAGTTTCCCATCCGAGGTGCAGTAATATTTTCTTAACGTTTTCTTCTTATTTATACACTAACGAAGCAGAAGCGATAAGATGGGTCGACCACTATATCAGCGTCAAAAGTTGAAGAATTTTTTCATCGTGGTATTCATATGCTACCTGAGAGATGGCAAAAAGTAGTACGAAGATCTCGATGGAAAATACTTCGATTAAAATTGATGTACCACAAGTTTCCTGTTAATACAAATATAGTCAGAAACAGGCGCAGGAACTTATTTGTACACCTAATAAATGCCGGGACAGATTTCCCCGTTCCAACGGGATGCCCCGCGGTAGTAAATCAACCCCCATAAACTTCGTAACCCCTCGTCCCATCCCCATTTTCAACAGCCCATGCTTCGTAAGATCAACGAACCTACCCATGGTGTATGGTTACGTTTCGGCGATCGTCGGTCTCACGCGAGGTGATGAATAGGTCAGGTGGCGTCGGTGAGAATCCGGGATTCTGGAGGACCCCGGTCGCCGAATCGTTGCACTGTCTGTTCCTCGTGCGAGTTCCACGGTTTTGTCCTCGTGTGCAACCACTGCACGCTACGCTCATTGGTGAATGCTCGGTGGTATTTGATCGTCTTTATCGCAGCAGCGAATTCGACGATGACTTCCACCGAGAAGATGCCTCGTTCTCTATCCCTTGGCTCCTTTCCCTATTTCCCTTCTTTCTTACTCTCCCCTTTTTCCCTTCCTCGTATTATCGAGAGACCCTTCGCGGCCTCTTCAACGTCGTCGATAATCGAGTCGATCTCTTCCCGCTACTTATCTCCCCCTTGAGGCGGCAATTCCAATTGAAAGGATTGCCGTGGCTTCTGCAACCAGATAATACTAATATCACTGATCTATCTTCGGATCCGCGCACGATCTACCGTGGCGAACGAACGACTGACCAAAAATTGATCGCGCCCTGACATATATCTGCACGCTTTTCGGCGGCCGCTTATTAGATTCCCCTGATAAGATAGAACGCTTTCTCTGTCTCGTTCGCACCTGTGCGCATTGTTCTTTGAGCCCGCCCGCCCGGTTTCCCTGGAATCCGCGGGTTCTCGTGAGAAACAGGAGAGAGACATTCGTTTCTGCCAGAGTCGAAAATCCTATTTACCATTTGCACACACGCGAACCTGTTTGCGCAAGTAGCTGCAGGTCGGGGCGCGCGTTGGGATGGTTTTGCAATTGCGCTTGTCACGATCGCGTACGCTGCCTCGATAAGACAGTTGGAACAGGTATCACGGGGTTTCTAATTGCTTTGGATTACTCTGATTAAAATATGCCGCTTGCTCGCGCGCCCGCGTTTGTTATGCGCTAGAATTTCGCGAACGCGAGCAACGAGTTTATCTGCCCCGCGGATCCATTTATGTTTGCCGACCTACTAAGGATTTCGAACGTTTTCGTTAAACACGTATGTAACCGGCGCCATTTCTGGGCCAAATGTCGCCCCTGCATTTACAATTAGAGAGATCCCGAGGAACGAGCCAGCCTGTGGCACTTCAGCTGCCATGATACTTATTTCTGTTATTTATGGTTCGAAGTATCGTTCTCAGGGTCTGTATGCACGCTGTCCAAACAAGAGATTCGCAATAACGAAACATAGTGTTTGGCTGGAATTAGGTTCGGGATTTGGCTCGTGAGGTAACGTGTTTGTCGCAGTATATCATACTGGGAATTCAATCTCTGCCCATCTTTTTTTTTTCTTTTTCTGCATCCTTCGACGACGATGTGCCCGCGTACTTCGTTCCGTTGCAGCTGATTACGTGCACGAGCAGCGTAAAAATTCGCCGGCATTTTTTCTTTTGGAACGTTCGACGGAGAAGAGGTTTAAGCCAGGCTTCGAGTGATTCGACAAACTTTTACGATATTATAGGAGTGAACGTTTTCGTAACAACATGCTATTGTTGTGCATGTTTAATAAATGGAAAATATGATTACGCTGGTAAAGATCAATTGATCCCGTCGTAATGCCGAGTTGAAATTAAAAAAAGGCTCATTCAGCGTTAATCGTCATTTGCTGCTTTACTGACGAGTTTATTGCGTGCCGAGGATGCCACAAAACGGCGCTCTCCCTCCATTTCCGGCCGTGTTTTTATAAAAGAGTTACGATCGGGTATTAACCGCTCCCGAATAAGCATTTTTTCACCAAAACACAAACGTCCATCGGTATTATCTGTGTTCCTATCTCTTTCATAAGACTTATTTATGGTCGCATTATCGAGAAAATCTCTTCCGTCAGATCTGGTGCGTTCTTTTTTCTTCTTTTTTTGACAACGTACTTGCGCTACCGTCCGATTAATGTTCCCGCAAGCTTTTGTGCAATATATTGTTCTAAATACTGGACGGTTCCGTTGGTAATAACAAAATTCATGGATAAACGTTGGATAAAGATTTATGGTCCAAGAGATACGCGAGTATCTGCGTACGTAAGTTAAGTATGCTTGACCTGGCCGCGAATTGATCGACGTGCGAGAGGTTGATGATAATCGATTGCGTCCTGTGTTTCCTTTAATATTTTTGAAACACAAGTACATATTAGTGTAGAATAATCCATGCTCTAAAATATCATTTAATTCGTATATAAAATCAATTAAGACTTAAGTAATCAACCGAGGAATTTGGTTTTGCATTACCATAATATATTGCTATCGAAAAAGGAGACACTGTACGAATTTTTTATTACTATCTTGCACAAAATATAAATTAAATATTTTCTTTCTAATATAAAACGAATATTTATTTTTCTCTTAGAAACAAATACTTTGTTTCCAATATTAAATGAATATTTATTTTATATTGGGAAACAAATATTTTGCCGCGACGTCAAATAAATATTATATAAGTATTCGAAAAAAAGTATTACTTTCTGAATCTAGAGTACATATTGTATGCATATTTATATATTAAAAAAGGATTCAATTTCTTTTTAATATCGGATAAATATGTGTTCAACATTTTGTGCTGGTGGGGTCGAAACTGGCCAGAACTAGCCCGATCACGAGTACGTGCCATCATCTTGAATCATTCGGTTTAGTACGTAAACAGGCTTATCGCGGATACACATCGGATAAGAATGAAAACTTTCCTGTTCCGAATTGAAATTTCTAAATGAAATATCACGAAGGTACTGCCGATAGTGCTCGTAAGTTATCTTCCGGATAATAATGTGTATAAATAGATTCGCTATTGTAGATCGTGTTTGGATAATCGAATACAAGAGAGGTTACGTAGTGCTGGTAATCGGTGCGTTTAATTTTCAGTTAATTACCTGGCGATCTCGACGAAAAGTTCGGTTCGATATTTCCGGTCGATTCACATGTGTACTTAACTCGAATTCTTCGGCCTGAGTAGGGTTAATTGGGACTTGCCTTATTAGAACCGGCACGAAATGTACATTTTACCACGAATCTTCTTATTCCCTTCTTTTATTTCGACCGATTGTCAAATTTCACTTTGCCCCCGTGTAGAATAAGGCTTCTCTAATCTCAACAATCCAAACTCCACTGGCTGACGATATTCTCAGGAGCCCGACAGGTAGTACGTCTTATAGAACTAACGGGCAAACATTACGATATTACTAGACCCGTGGATAATCACTGGTGATTGTATCGCGAAATTTGTGAGAAACGGTAGCTTAAACGACCCGGGGGCCATAAACCATAAATCGATTAAGTAGACGACGTTATCGTCGTCGTGGAATTGTTATATTGACGGCAGATGCTATCCATGCTAATGATAATCGAATGTTTCCACTTGTTGCAAACACATTTTTTCGTTCCACGTCTTTTCTTCTTCTTCGTTTTTTTAATTTTTTTTTTATTAGAGTTTAGATCAAGATTTCGTTACGTCACTATCGCGGTACGTAAATCGTACGGTTAAAGTGATCGATCAAGGAGATTTACCTAGTTCGTTATCGAGTTCGAGTATCTCGATTAAATAGATCGACCGAGATACGGGGATATTTTATTAATCACAAGTTCTGTGAATATCTTTGTTCTTGGTAGACGAAGGTCGTCGTTCAGGAAACGAATGCTCAATCAAGTTCGAGTTCACTTGTCGATATCTCCAAGTGACTCGGTCACGGAAATGGAATACGACCAAAACAATCGAAAGATTAGTCGATTAGTAGTAACACTTTTTCATGGTTCGTTTCTCGTTTCAAAGATTCCAGGTTACACGCAACTTGTACTTCAGCTCCGGCAAACACTTGTTTTCGATAAAGGTTTGTTTGCACAACTACTTGAATTTGGTGTACGTAAAAAGTACCTGAGCACGAATGACACTTTTTGTTAAAAAAAAATTCCACGTGGTTCAGCATTGAATACGGTAAATCAATTTTTATCGTCGATTAATATTTACTGTCCAAAGTGGTTGGGAAAAATTGTCCAGTATAGCAAAGCCTTCCCTACGTTTTACCGAATCAAATTCTGATCGCGATAGCACCAGGAAACGGTTGAATGAAAATTGCTTGCAATTTTATTGGGACTATGGCCAAACTCTTGTGCAATCAGGTCGACGATTTTGCCAGTGTCCGTTTTATCAAACGCACGTGTACATTTTCTTAGCAACAGAATATAAGCCGCAGATAATTGCAGACTAAATTAATAGGGTGGCAACATTTAGAATTCCGGCGAGGAAAGGTCAAAATTTTCCATCACACAGAGGCAACTTGTCACGCCGGCCTGCCAGTCACCGCCATTAATGTTTTAACACCGTAGAGCTAATGAATAAAGGTACAAAACCATTTCCAAGGTATAAAACAATTTACCCGTTGAAGCGAAAGAAAAAAAAGAAATGCTAACGACCGGTGCATGGAACAGCACGACGCCCGAACGTTAACAAAAGCCACCGTAATTAAATCGTATAAATCACCGGCTGAAAATGGGCGAATTATTTTACCCCGGGGTACGGTCAATGTACCTGCACCTTCGTTGCGATTGTTCTCAAAGAGTGAGCCCGTTAGTGCAGGGAAAACCTGACGAGGAGCTTAAATCGTGTGGCGCATAAAACGAAACGAAGAGTGTAAATCGGGGATCGACAAGCCAGCCCGTAATTTTCCTCAAGTCCACGTTGGCACACGATCGTTGTCGCCGGTGGATTCGCGCCAAATATTCGATCGCCGTCCCAATATTTCCGTCATCGATGCGACGTAATCGTTCATCGTGATCGTCGAAACGGCAACATTCCTCCTATCGCCTTTCGCACTCGAAAGGAACACATTGAAGGGGATCAAGCTGAATCATTTTTTTTGTTCTCTCTTTTCGTCGGAAGAATATTGGCGACGGTGTGTCTAACGAAAAGGTGGGTTTCCGAAAAATGGCCAATGTCCAAACGCAAAACGTGCCACTCAGACAGCGTTCAATGTCAACAATGCTGAGAAAGCAGACGTGCGAATACGAAACGTGTAAAATATTAGGGGAAACTTAGAGCAGATCGAAAGAACACTCGAAAGACCAATGCTTAGGTGAAAAGGCGGAATGCAGTTTAATTTTCTAGCCATCCGACGAATATTTAAAGCAACGTCTGTTGCAACAGCTGATCAGTGCTCGGACGACATTTCCAATCTCGACTGCGGGTTGAAAGAAAATCGCGGACAATATTGGCCGCGACGACTATTCTACGTGTTAGTCTCGAAATGAAATGACAAAGTTTTCCTCGACGTTGTTAACAGACAATCCAACGATCGACAACAAAAGCAAGAGAAAAAAAAGAAAACCTTGATGATCAATGGCAAAGAGGAGAAACTGTAAGATATCCTCTGCTTTGCGAAATCTTACCGATCCTCGGCTAAACTCCCCTGGGAAACGCTTTTATCCCGTTCCTGGACGTCAGCCGACCGATTCGCCCGTCCCGATTCGATCATTCATAGACATTCGATTCGTTCGATCGCACCGATCCGCGGGAAATCGCGCAGCAACGATCGTCGGATAATAAAGCAATCACCCTTCCCTTGCCAATTAAATCGTTAAATCGTTCGAGTTGACGCGCAGGGTTGCAATGGACGGGCGAAATAAAATCTCGACCACTCGAGCTATCGTCGAGGGATGTCTTAATCAGAATCCGAGCCACGGCACAAGGACTGTTTAAATCGCCAGCCGAAATATCGCGAGCACGTGGACGAGTATGTTGTTGCCTGTATTTCTGTGTACAGTAGGAGGGACCACTTGGAACGGTGCACGTCGATTCTTCCTCCGAGTACTTCTTCTAGATCGGGCTGAATCGAGGACACGACAGTCTTGCCGCGCTTACACGAGACACTGCACACCGTCCCGATCCGTGTCTCCGATCCCCACGGCATCCAATTGTGCTATAACGTGCGTTCTAGTCGGGCTAATATAGACGCATATCGCTCGTAATAAGGTGGGGAATTTTGTGACAGAGCGAAGTTTTTGACACGCGACTGAACGCAACGTGGCGATCGAGGTACCACCCCCAGGGGTGGCGGAGTGGAGCGTGTTAATCGAAGCAATCGCCTTGGAATTTTCGGCGGATGCCAACTGCGGTTTGGCGCGGTGGAAATTGGAAAGATCGAGCATCTTCATTGAAAGATTAATCATACTTTATTCTACACGAACACTCACCGGACTCTCTATGGGAAATTGAATTGCTTCGATCGTTTACGCGCCAACGCGAACAAATTTTGCAATTGTCCCAATTTTTTTGGGACTTCCTTTATAGCGTTTAAGCAATCCGTTTTGATTGCGGTAAATTGCAAATAGTTATTAATTTTCCGTTTTTAAGAATTAGGAACTGTTTTCTTACTCTGGCCCATTTTATTTTATTATATTCCACTTTATTTTATTTTATTTCAATTGTTATTCTTTTCTGTATTTCTGTTTTTGCTTTGTACTGTATGTGATACTATTACTCTCTGTGTCACACAATCCCCGGTATACTAAAAGGTTCTCTAGCCGGTTGATTAATGAAAATATATTATTATTATTATTATCTTGGAGATCGCGAGGGTTGCGAGGGATGATGGTAATTACCTTATGTTACCTTACCTGCTTGTTAGTGTTTCGATTGAAATAAAACAAATTCACTCGCAATTAATTAGGACAATGTTGTTCTTATTCATTCGTTTTTATTTTGCAAAAGAATTGATAGCTCGAGGTTCGACGAAAGGAAAATGATTGTTTCGTTAATAGGTTCAATAAGAACACATGTTTATTGTACTTCAATGTCCGGCACAACAACGATTTATAATATAAAAAGAATCTCGTATATAGAAAAATAGAAGAATAAAACGCTGTCGGCTCCGTTTCGTTTCGGGGCTGACCGATTGGATCGAGCTACACGTGATATCGCTCGACCGCCATGTTATGAATATATCGTAACAGTGCACGAGCAATACGAGAGATCGTCGCGATAATGGTATAATTGAGCATTCATTTCATTCCTAACGTGTATCTTCCTCTCTCGGTTTAAGTACTATACATATTAATCTACTCATCCGAAGCTCGTTTTAATATTCTAGCTTGAAGAAGGATAAAAAGATTGGTCACACTTTTTTGTTCCCTCTTAAGCGTGTAGAAAATTTGTGTATGTTCAATAAAAAAGTTTGTATAATTTTTACGAAAGTAAAAAAATATACAATTCCATTGTTGATCCCACGAACACGACGAGTATTCGTCAGAATTCTGTGCGTTTCGGGAATTAATCACATAACATTTCGCAGCTAATTATTATTAGTATGTTAGAATTAGAGCTCCTTGTTGCGAAAGACACCCGATCGGTTCCACGCGTCTACTTAAAGTACTAAAGCATGTGCATTATATAACAATTGTATATATCGCTGATATCGAACGTGGTTCAAATACGTGTTTTCAGCGAAAAGTTGGCAGAAAGTACACAGGCACCATATAAATGGAAGATAATTAGAAGATCGTATATGTTTTTTAAATTAAATTTCGCTAAATTACGAAAGAAATACTGTGAATATAATATTTAGTAATATTAATTTCTTTCATTATCTTAAGACGGTAAATTATTTAAGTAGTTAATTAAATTAATTATATTATATTAATAATCCTCTAATTACCTCGAACTTATTCAAACCTAATTAGATTACATTATGAACAATAAGTACCTACATAATTTTCGTCAATCCAAATGAAATGCATCAACGTTATGCTAAATAAATGAGATTAGAATTCTTTTTACGAAGAGTAAACACTTTTTGATTGTTCCTCATACTTGTCAATATCTTAGTTTATACTTTCGTTAAGATTTCTCGATGTCCAATTTCGATTTCTTCCGTCCCGGCGTGAACAATGCCAGCAGACCGCTCACTGAAACATTGAACAACAGTTTCCATATTATTTTCATAGATTATTTGTTTTATTGAGTAACACCTCGGTCAACAAATCGTGCGAAACTTACTGTAAATAAAAGGAAATCATTTCATTGAGCAAGATTGAATAATTATCGAAAATATTTACAGCCATTGAAAACTTAAATATGTACACATGTATTAATATCATATAAATTAGAATCACTTTTAAGTGTCTTCTAACAAGTGTCACAAGTGCTATCGCTGTGCCAACACGATAAATAAAATCGCGCATAGCATCTAAATCAAGATAACGATAAGTCTGATAGAAAAAAGTAGAAAAAAACAGGCGAGGTAAAAATTTGCATACGTACAGAACAGTTGGGCAGCCACAATGACGATTACCAGTGTGCAGTAATCATCAATTAAGTATCCAATCATCAAGGTACCACTGATGGCACCAATTCGACTAATGAAGGCAGACAAGCCCGATGCCATGGCTCTGAAAAGAAAAAAGGATCGATTAAACCTATTTAATTATGATTGAATAAATCAAGGAGGAAAGAAGGATTGATTTTTTTTGTAATTTCAGTGAAATATATGATTGGATATACCTTACGCAATAATACTATCATTACAATAATTAATCGGACAAGAAATTGTTACATTGTTAACAAACGATAAACAGAAAGGGTAGAATCTGGGAAATTCCAATAGAAATCCAATTTATTCCTTTGATCGCAATTCCCAATACGATATATGTATCACGATAATACCTCAATGGCGCAATAGTAGTAATAAAATATAATGCGAAAGGTATTTTATCACGACCGGTTGAATCTCGCGCGAGGGAAGATTTCCACATCGATAGATCCGTGTAACGTTCGATCGTGTTTAATGATAATCGTTTCGATTATAAATAACTCGGACGCTTGGAAAACAGAAAGGAATAAACGTTCTACTGTACAGGGATATTTATAACGATCGATAAAGATTCGATCAGCTACCATTGATAATCGACGAGTAGCGAAAAACAATGATGAAAAAATTTCTGGGTGGAAAAGAATGATCAAGACGTTGCGCCCGGTCGAAATAAATTTAGTAGATCGCCTACTTAAGCGATTTCTTTTTTTATCGCGACGCACAGGCGTTCAAGTCTTTGACAATTATATATTTATGGCTGAGATAATTCATGCTATTAAAAACTCCAAGGAGTGGCGATAAAATCTCTCGCGAATTTTTCGTTGCTTTAAAGAACTCGATCGCAATTGTTCTTTTTTTTTTTTAATTTAGCGTTGAACGCGATGAATTACCTTAAATGCGTTGGATAGAGATCGACCAAGAGGCAATATACAACGCTTAGGCAAACAGATGTCACAGACTCGTAGGCACACGAGAGTACTAGGTTTTGCGTGGACGTTTCCACTAAGAACAGGCAACCTGTCACAACAGCAGGAACGAACGCTGTTATCACTGAAACATGAGAAAAAATTACGTAATATTTTCGCGAAGACACGCAAATATATCTTACAGTGTCTAGCATGGTTATTATTCAAGTTCGATCAATACACGTATCGTGTGGATCTGTCAATTTGTGTGTTCGAAATTGAAATTCTTTTATAACTGGTATTCTTTTGTACTGGTATAATGGAGATTGATTGGTAAATCGTTAAGAAATTAACAAGACTCGTTTTTACTCACCGAGGAAGAATTTGTATCCTAAATAATTAACGAGTAGTGGCAATAATAGGCCTGTTGGAATACACGAAGCTCCCAAAATAAATGTGTGCACGAACACACTAGTTTGTACTTTAGAGTGACAACCGTACGGGTCGTCCATCAATTCCTGCAGACGATTTTTGTTTTTAAGTATTTAGTATTGATTCCAATTTATCATTGAACAGCTGCAAACTTTTCGCAATCATTACAAATTTTATCATTAATATTTAATCCATTACACTTAATAATTTTGTTCGATTTCTATGCAATTGATTCCTACAATTTTCTCTCCTTATTTTTAATTAAAGAATGCAGAAATATGGAAAGTTTGCAGCATTTTTTTGGATGGCACAGAAAATTTAGACGAGCCAACGTTTCACTTACTAATATATCTGTGCTATTTTTCGAGCCCTTCAGTGTGCAAACACTGGCTGTCTGATTAGGATACGCCTCCTGAAAGTCAGCATATCTATGAAACAGCTCCGGCAGCCACAAAGTGAGCGTATAATAAGAGGATGTGACGAAGCAGGCGATCAGACACACCACGATCGTTCTGCAGAGGAACGGTGGCTTCAGTATCATCACTGTTTTCGTATATATGTCTCTTATCATTAGTTCAAAAGACTTCTCTGCCGCATCCGCCATATCTCTAGTATGCATTATTCGGTGCACCAAGTCGTTTAAATTATTGTTGCCGCAGTTTCGTAGTTTCGTCTGGAAAATAAATTGTTTCACTATCGGTCAAATCAATGGACTAGAATTTTTTTGTGCAATACACATGAAATACAAAAAATAGGAGACAAGACTCTGGTCTCGAAAGAAAGAATTGGATTCACGAAATAATTTTGTGTTATGCCTGAAATATTTTTTTTCTTCAGCTTCCAAAGTAGTGATTTCGAGTATTTTATTGAATAAAGATTATTGAAAAATAAATGCAATACTTACTATGTATTCTTTGGGAGGCTCGCCACTATTCTCGGAATACATTCTCATTAAAACATCCAACATTTGGACATTCTGGCCGGATTCGGCAAGATACTTGGGCGTTTCGGGGAAAAATAACAACCACGCACCAGTCAATAAAGCCGGGAGGGAACAAATAAAGACGAAAAGATTCCATGAATGGAAAAAGAATACGCCCACCTGGATGTTCACGCTCAGTGGAATAATAATCCAACCGACACCTGAAAGTTTTTGCACATTTTACAATAAATATCGATTGATTGAGAATTCATATAACTATGAATTGAGAACAAAATTAGAAGTGCATATATCGTATATTCAATTTCATTTGCGATATTTACCTGCTAAAATGATCATACCCATCACCCATGCCATTTCCATCCACGAAAGCATCTTGTCCCGATATTTAGTTGGCTGAAATTCACCCAGATACAGAAAGACAACAGCTGATTGACCATTCATACTAAAAAGAAACAATTTATATCCAATTATTAAATATGATATTCGGCACGGTGATTATTAAATATTGAGGAAATATAATGTTAGATACTAACGCTGCACCACTTAAGAATTTTAAAAATAAAAAGAGCCAATAGATAGGCACCATTGACGCTAATAATTCGGAAATACCGTGTAGGAATAGCGCAACCAGTAGGGACAATCTTCTCCCTTTTATGGCTGCGTAGCAACCCCATATGTACGATCCAGCTAGCATACCTGTAAATCAATAATAATAATAATAATAATAATAAAAATATATATTATAATGTTATCTCTAAAAATTTATTTAATTATTTTTAATATTGTCATTATTACTATTAATATAACTTTACTAAAATAATATTATTTTCTTGTAAACATTTCGCTGCTGCAATATTCTAACGTTTCAGCTGTTTTATTTGATATGCAGTGATACGTTGTGTAGCGTTTTATCGTGATGGTATTTATGTACGAGTGTCGAAAGAGGGGAGACTAGTGACGTTCTGGTATAATGTACATCTTCAAGGTTTAATTATCCGCATACGAACGGTGTCTTCCATTCGAATGCAATAACTCTTTAATAGTGTCCCCTGTTGTGGCTTTCACGCATACATTAGATGTTACACAATTGACGCGGACACGTGTTTAATTAGTTACGCGCTTCTTTCAATGCCCCATTATGATAATATGGGAAAGTTCATGACGAATAATGGTTTCAATGGCTCACAATTAGTTCGTTAAAATCGCTTTTAAATTCTGGAATAATTGCAGTATTCCCACGGACAGAATTAATAACACCGTAAGGGAATATGGAAATCATTTTTCGTGGCAGCAACGGGATTAATTTCCTTTTACAATAGACGATTATTAGTATTTCAGAGTGGCCAATTAAATATCAACCCCGCGTGAACACCTTAACGGTACGTACCTGCTTTTGGCGCAATACGATTCATCTAATTTATGTCCCATTCCATTTAAAGAGCCTCGTTGGCACAACACTTTCATTCGAGAATTTTCCTCCTGAACGTTCGTCCACACCGAGATGAATCAACTTTATCTCTTTGTGTGGCCGTTCTCTCTTTTTAAACAGATGAATAAACCGCTAACCAAACAACAAAGACGTACCTTTCCGTCGTGAAAAGTTGCAATTGAAAAATTGAACGTGAACAGTCGATGAAAAAAAAAATTATGCCTAAAAAGTTTCACGCTGCAATATATTTTTTTCGTATCTCTCTTTTTGCTTTCACCTGTTTACAAAGGATTTCAGCGTTGTTCGATAAATGTAAAGAATGAGAATGGAGAACGTTTACACACGTGGAAAATTAATTGCAGTTGCACGATGATCTTTATGCGAGTCGAATGCAACGTGTTTTTGATTGTCCTGTATGGTTCAAGTAACTTGTCGGTGAAACACAGTATGTACATGCAGTTAATGTATAGTGGCAGATGTTAGATCGATTCAGGGGCGTGCACGAGGCAGGGAAAGGCACGCAAGAAATTTTAATTCCTCTGATAAGCTGAACGCAACGCGCGCACGCTATCGTTGCGATTGACAAAAAGAAAAATTCACTTCGGGATATCAAAGTGAATACAGGAAACTCTGCATAAAGAAAAGTAACAAAACGCGGCGAACACGTAGCGCTGTGTAATCTTCGATACTTTCCCGAAAGAAAAACCGATAAAAGTAATCAGAATTACGTCAAAGAATATAGCAATGAATACCGAACAGTAAATGAAATTATTTCGCATCCTAAAATAGTACTTCAATGGACGCACGAGACCGAATTTACGAACGCCAATTAATAAGAAGGAAAAAGAGTTAAATGCGATGGAAATTTGGAAATGCAGGAAGATTTAGTATGAGTATATGCATTTGTTAATATCGGTATGGGTTTGCCTTGTGAAGGCGTAATAAGACGAAGACAGCTGGTTTGGTGAGTTAAAATGCTGCTTCCGAAGCTTTAAACTAAAATGCTGAATATCTGATTGTGAGTGTTACCTAACATAGGGGCGGCACTGAGTCGCCCCTTGTCCACCGTGGTCATCTGGAAGTCGCATGCTGCAGACGGTAATATAAATGCGATGCTTGTTATACTGAATGCCACGTTCATGAAGATCAAGCTGCAGACGGCCATAACCTTCAGGTTAAATTTGCCAAATCCTGTGGAAAGATTCCAATGATGCACAGTTAAAATTTACGACCGTACGAAACTGATTGTTTTCCGTTTAAACAGCACGGAAAACAGGTAGAAAAATTAAATATGTATTGAATTTCCAATTTGGGGAGTAAGGGACGATAATTTCTAATGCATAAAACAATTAAATTCTTTGAAACGTAAAGGCACATCAAGGAAATAAATTAATAAATTTGGGGGTGGGGGTGGAGTTAGAAAACACATATTGCAACTCTACTCATAGGATTTCCATGGAAAAAATGAATTATAATTATTTGTTTCATTGTCTTTATTTTTGCATTGAATATTTACATTTCATTTTTTTTAATGCAATTATCGTTTGAAAAAAAAATGATTGGAGGCTTGTGCATTTGAAGTGGATAGAGATATACATATTTTTATTAGCCTTTTAAATGATCCAAATGAATACACTTGTCTGGAGCTTAATTAGCCCAGTCAAACACATTCACATGTATGTATATATCTTCTTGCCTGACATAAGTTCTCTGTAAACGTGTCAATAGATCGCGTTACCTCGACCTAAACAAGATACATTCGTCTAGTGCTCATGTAAATTACATCTGGTTAATTGTACGATTGAAAGGTTAAACGTAAGTACATATGTAGGTACGCGGTTCTCCGCGGGCGTCAGAAAACGCAATCGTGTTAAAACGAAAAGGAAACGTAAGTGAAATTGCGTCTCAAGACTCGTAAGAAAAATTCCAAAGGATTACCGGGAAAGCGGGGCTTATTGATAGCTTTCTTTCAACGAAGCCCCCGCGAGATTTAATTTTAGAAATCTACGGAGGCAATTTAAGAACAACAGAAATAAAATTAATAACAAATGTATATCATACAGAATTTGTATTTCTCATTTTAATAAAAATTACCCCTGCGTAAACTCTCCCCAACTTTCCCCGGTATTCGAAAGAAATACTCTTTCCCTAAAAATCGAATAAAAGAAACAATCCATCGAAATAGAAATGATACCTGTTTGGTCGACAGCATCTTGGGCCACACTTTCCGCAGTTTGCTTGGTAGCTGTAAACACACAAGAAAACAACGTGGGTTACTCATAAAAAGAGAAACAGAGAAGGAAAAGCAGAGAAACTGTGGCTGATGTGAAAGGCAGAACTTCCACCGCGCTCAAACGTTCATTCCAAGAATAAAAATATTCCCTGAACCGCGGACCACCTCAACCAATTCGACGACAACAAAAACGGGCGAACCTCGAGGCTTCTCATGCCTATAAACGCGTGTCGATGTACTTTAACCTGCTACCGAGTTTGACACTGATTCGACAGATTTCTTTGTTCCACCAAGCACGGTGAAACACCTTTGACTCATCCCCTTCTTTCTTTTGGATCTTGGCGCCTTGAATGTGATTTTCAATTAACTGTGTCAAGGCTCTTTATCTTTCTGTGATTGATTACTCGTTGCTGTCCATGCTTGTTGATTTATTTATGGTTTTCGTCACGTTTGTTGCGTTCGATAGAATAATGATACAGCTCGACGACAAGAGGTATTCATTTTACAACAGACCTACTGATTGCAAAAGTTTCGTAAATTTAATCTAACTGTGCGCCAGATCTAAGTTACTATTCTAATCGTGCTTCGTTATTGCCACTGTTATTTTTATTCTGTTGATTTGGTTTGGACAGCTTTTTGCAACACAAAAAATCGCGAACGTATTCTTCAGAGGGTAATGTGACTGGCATAAGTAATAATAATAATAGGAAAGTACACCCCCCTTCATCAATTAACCAGGTACATATTCTTCGACTAGAAAACCAGTACACTTCCTTTCGGAGCACACGAAATATTCAACAAGAAATAATTAAATTAACCCTTTCATCGCATGGGGTGCACACATATAACTATCCAAACCGATGCATTACATTCCCAGAAACCATACCGTTTACACAACACTTGCATACCGAACGAAACACGACCATTACCGACCTTGCACTATCGCTTACACGCATTCCGCAGAGCAATTAAGCAATCTATCAGCTGGATCTACAAAGCCTGCCGTTATCTACAACTCGCGAACCACTCGTCCCGATGTGCAATTCCCCTCGATCAAACCAATTGGAAACCCCCGTGGAAACGTCGTGCAACGATCGTCGCTGATCCAGATCCAATTGGAACGAAAGGACAATGGGAAGAAATGAGCCGCGGTGCAAAGGAAAATATCGCGTCGCGGTGTCTGCAGCCGTTCAAGATAAATGTGCATGCGGCAAGGGTTACCTTGTAACGTAGAGGCAGCGTCCGAGACGAGCGGCTCAGAGGCCGCCGGCTCGTTCTCGAATCGACCGATATCGCCCGACATCGTACGCGTGCGAAACTAACGCATTGCTGATGTTGCTTGTCTCGTGCTACTAGCACGGCCTTGCTCCACGCACGACAAAACCAAACGCGCCGCTGTGTTTCGCTCGCCGCGAGATCGGCCGACCGACTGCGCAGCCCCCCTGAACCACGGCCGACAATAAACCTGCTCCCGCTAGTTTCTGGCTTCTTGCTTATCGCTCGCCCGTACACGCCTGTAGTACGTACGTACTGCCAGCTCGATTAGTGGCTCGCTTCTTATCGCGCCGCGTACACTAGATGGAACCGATGTAGGCGCGATGCATATGTATGGTCGTGTATACAGCGAGCCAAGACCCGTTTCGAACGGGACGATACTCTTACGTCGATACGTACTCCGTTTCGGCACTCTCGTGTGTCCATGAGTCACGACGAAACGGGATTCGAGGTACATAATAAATTGTTGGGGTAATACCATGGGCGACACTGTATTTTGTCGGCGTTCATTGGGCAATTAATGGATCCCGATCGACGACCAGGCAATTGTCCTAGGTCGAGAGTAAAAAGTGGTCACGTCTTTTGTTCGGTTGGGGGGAAGGTAGAGCGATAAGGGTGTGCATTGTTCGCGGACGGAGCGTCTCGATTAGCTTTGTTTCTCATTGCAACTTCGTATGACCTGATATTTGCGCTACTGTGGTTTTTATGGCGCAATGGGCGGGCAATGAGCTTAATGAGGGCTTCGAGGGCTCTAACGAGGTTGTCCATTCTTGCAAATCGTCTTACGTTATTATTCTGATACCTGGGACACGAATTTTGGGACCGTACTGAATCGGTTTCGGGGACTGTACTTGGGGCGGGGTAGTATTAGCGAACGAAGGGGTTGGGTTCAAGGGAAAGGAGGCAGAAGTTAATACACTTTATATGCATTATTAATATTTCAATGTAATTAAGCATCGAGAGATTTATTGGCTAAATGGTTTACTGCTTGAAATATCGTGGAAAGTTTCGCGCTTGGAGTTAGATATTTAGAAATTGATGTTAAAAGAATGTATAGAGTTTGGGATGTTTTAATATCGACGGACTAAGTCCTCAAATTTCGTTGCAAGAACAAGGGTATAGCAGAGTTAATTTTGCACAGTTACACCTCTCAATATAATAATTAAAGGTACGTTCTTATTAGCTGTCCGAAGCTTTTGGTGAATCCTTTCTCCCATTATCTATTTTAGGTCTTGTACGTATTCCAATATTCTGCATACATATATGCCGACTTAGCTCGCCACTCGTGCATCAACCTCTGAACACTGACGTCATTCGCCGTTCCCTTTCATTCACCTTTGCAACATATGTTTCTTTCAAGTTCCTCGTCAGCAACTTTATCGCAAGCACAAAAGGACCAATCTAAAAAATTCTAACTAGTATACCAATTTATTTATTATTCGTTTCTGTAACATTTAAAATCTCCAATAATTCCATGTACTGTACTATCGTATAATCGAAGTGCACTTTGTATGATTAAAGCAACAATTATGTATAAATTGTACTGATAAATAATAAGCTGCATCTTTTTTCAGAAAACAAAATCTGAAGCCTTGTCGCGAATTGTTTGGAGCACTGCAACAACCTGGACTTTGCACTTTTCAATTCGTTAGAGGAACGGGTGTTATCGGCGAAGGATTTAGATGGGGAATATTCCAAGAGCGACGACCGACGTGGCTGGATACTGAACAGAGGTACGAATTTTTCGGAATTCAGATCTTACTTACGTAAGGAACAAATATGCTAGATATTATACATATATTGGAGGTCGGCTTGGGCAAATAACACATATGTATGTAACTTGATTCATCCAGCCGATTAATTTTCTCCTCCAGAGTATTTTACGTAATGGTTTATAATTAATTGTCTAATTTAACGTTACTCATAAACTGTTAAAATCACGTTGTAATATAATTTATTTGAGAGTACGGTTACACGATGGATATATTTATAAATGTTTCTATCCAAAAGGCAGCCAATACGTTCTATTAAACCATAGAATTCGCGTTAACTTTGCTTCGCGTCTAAAACTGAAAAAGGAATTCCTTATTTCTTTCGGCTCGTTATCGCATCGTACTAAATATAATATTATCGCCAATTATGCTCGCAGATAGCTCTGGAATTTAGCCACATAGTGCATCGTGCACGATAATTTACAGATAAAGTAACATGCATGCCCGATGAGAGCCTGGAAATGTTGCACGAGAACGGTGATAAATATCCACCCGAAGTTCAATGTTTATTTACGTGAACCTTTCGTAATCACTGTCCATACGAAATCAGCTGTATACCTAAAACCTTGCTTCCCTATGCAATTTTATCAGCTGAATTCATTACGGGCCGATACGTTGACCAAGCGCATCGAAAACATCCCAGATAAGCATGTAAATATCTCAGAAATAAAACGAACAAAATAAAAAAAAAAAATGTTAGAAGAGGCCAGGAGAATTAAACAAATTTCTATTCCAATAGTTTCAATCGTGCGTAAAATATGTGGATTCCAGGATTGCAATTTCTTCCTTCGCTACGTGTCCGCGCATAATTGATTCAGCTTGAAAGTGTTGGGCGTATGGTGGAATAAAAATGATAGGAAACCCGTACGTCGCCGGTTCACGCGTATAAAGATAGAAAAAGCGGCATAACGGAGCGCATAATGGATGCCAACGTATGCATTAGGCTGTACGCTAAGTCCCTGTGTTTATGGCACCGGGAAATTCCATCCTGGTGCGGCGGATCGATCATTTCCTTGTTCGCTTTTCTTCCTTTTTAATCGGCGAACAAGGCGGTGATTTTTCATGGACACAGTTGCTCCGACTTCGAGCCAAATAAATAATATCGCTCTCGGGCAATCTATGTCGTTTTATAACATAAAATATAAAATATAAAACATGGATTACTTCCTCGGAATCTTTTTCCACAATTCAGTGCTTTTTCCACAATAAAGTGCGCACGATCTAACGGCAAATGGTAAATCTACCTGTCGAGTGTCTGGTCGCGTGATTTAGAAATGTAAATCGTGGCAATTAAAAGACCACTTCAGGTCGCGACTGTGCCTTATCGATCCTGATAAAGACACTTCAAGCTAATACGTGCAAACATGCGTCGAATTCGCCGTGTCTTCTATTGTCGCAACTCACGTGCGCACTGCCGTACAGTGCCGACAGAGAATTGAATCGGATCTGACAAATTCTCCGTTCGAACCAATCGATCATTTCAAACGTTGCACAGCCGACCTGTGGACGCGTGTTGCTCGAATCAACAATGGAGTAGAACGACGATGGGAAATGATGGGAAATGACGGGAAAACGCACGTCACAAACGGCGTCTTTAAGCATCGCAGAAACGACCGAAATGCACTTGCCACCAAGTTTATTTCGCGACTGACTATTTTCGCGCGCGTGTCAACGCGTTAAATTGAAACGATGTCAAGAACACGGCGAATCCGTTTGCTCGAACAATGATTCCTTGTTCGTCTATACCGCGGGACGAGAAAGTCGAGCTTCCCACTGGAAATTTGGAAATTATTTCGCACGAAAGGGAATTCTTAAATCACCCCGTAGATTAGAATAGTATTCATTAGGCATCATTTAGTATTCTTAAAGTGGGGAAGCGGTTCATTCTTTGCTAATGTTTAAAAGAAAAAACGCTTTGAATAATGCATCTTTTTTTCATCATAATTGAGCATTTCGCGATGCGACGTTGGTAAGTGCGGCGTGAAATTGTAAAGTACAAAACGACCCGGGACTGATAAGATGCATCGGTTCGAGTCTGTTCGTTCCAGTTCATTTGTGAATTATTATTGGTGGCTGAATGGTCGTTGCATTGTTATATCACACGATAACGCGCTTACTTGATGATAAATAATGCTCTCGGATAATGATTCACGCGCCCAGCGCCACTAGGTAGACGACAATTCCTATAGGTTTATTCAGTTGTGGTGTCCAGAATATTAGCAAAGAATCAGCAGTGAAAAAATACTTAACGGATTGGTATTTTTAATTAGTATGAGACCAGTATCATGAGACCAACGAGTTTTGATCAAACAATGAAATGCAACATTTTTTTAATCAACTAATTTTTTCTACTTGCTATGGAATTTATCTGACAATAGATCTGTTTGCTTAAATAAAATATAGTACCGTGGTTAGAATTCAATTGCACATTATTTAAAGCATCATTGAGTTGGCCCATTTCCATATTATATTTTTGATCTATTATAGTGCATATTATATTTTTCTTTTACATACTTTTGGTTCCTCGGTCCACCCTCATATTAAAAGCAGAATTCTTCTCGCACCTATTTCAAGCCACAAAAATATTTCTACTTCCCTTTCTATTTTTATTCCTTTTGCTTCACCTCCAAAGTAAATAAGTGCATACTCTTAGTTTGCCATCTACTGTACACTTTATAAATGGGGGACGTTATTGACATTTGTTTAATAGATAAATCGCCAGTAAAGGGGAACTAAAGGCAGTTTAGATAATTCTACAATAGTTCAGCGTCCTTGACATTGCACTCTGAGAAAAGGCCGAGATAGAAAATTCTCATCTTGTTAAAGCACTTTTCTTTTCTTGCCATTGTCTCGCTCAAATAATTTCACCTCCGTTTCGAGAGTGATTTGTAACCCCAGCAAATATAAAAAGGGTGGCCACATCTCTTCCCCCTTATCATTTATCGCAATGATTGTTAAATCTTCTTTTCTGATCTCGAAATGTCATTCACACATAAGTATTGTCTGCAGTGTAAAAGAGGGGAACGTTGATTATGATCGTTCTTTCAAATATTAATTGTAATAATAATTAATAACAATCGATGAGCTCAGATTTCTAAATATACTTTGCTCCAATTTAATCCCAATATCGATTCTTAATTGATTCGTAAATGGTAAATTGTGCATTCATGTTCTGATAAGTATTGAAGGTTGTGCATGACGAATCGTACTTATGAAACAACTTGAAAATTTCTCGCATGTTCGACAATTTTAATTATGCAACAATAAAAATTGTTCTCTCAATAAGTAGAATTGATTAATACGACTTTGCGTGTACAGTAATGAGTCTTGATTTTTCTACAATTTTTTTTAACACTGCCCCATTCCCTCTTTTACGATTTTTTATAATACTATTATTTCCGTAAAATTTTGAGCACATAGCACCTATTATCGTTGGGTTTAATATTGTAAAGAAACGCTTGAAATATACGGGAGATGAATTTAGAAACTACATCATTTTTTTAGCTATATCTTCCTGCAGCTTGTTATTGGAAGATGGAAAAATCTAAGAACTGCACGTTATGGAGATGCAATTTAATGTGAATAGATTCGTATTCTAAGGAAGAACGAAAATCAGCAAACAAGTAATTTGTAATTACAAATTCAATCGAATGCTGGTTTTCCACAACGGAGGTTAATGTTTATTCAAGAAACGTGTAATTTATGTAGAGAGACATAACGTCGATGAGACGTTGAGACACGAACGAAACTGTCCCCTTCGTATAAAGACTCTGTTATAAACAATTTATATGGAAAACAATTTAATTGATCAAAATCAGCTTTAATTGGATGGCTTAATTGGAACAATTTAAAAACACACGTCGAAACATTCTGCAATTTACCACCATCCCAATCTGTGTACTAAAATCGAACAAATCAAAGCCAAAGCAGTGCCAGTGTTTATAGTAGCCGTTTATTAACTAACATTTTACCCTCGTCCACTTTTGCGCCCTTCGTTTCCCAAAAATAATAAAATATGAAAAGAAATGGTGTTTGTCTCTCCAGAAAAATAATTATTCTCTCACGCAATTCCCAATCTCATTTAAACGAACAGTCGCACGGTAAATAATAAACAAAGCAACAATTCTCCCTTCTCATCAATAATTAAAATTCCAACTTACCCCTTTCATCTTCGATGTCCATATCGAGTGGACTTCCAGTATTCACAACAAACAAGGATTGAAAAGCAAAGCGAATTGTACGAATATTTCCACTATAGTACTACTATACGTTCAATATCATTAACAATATATTTTACTACGAGGTATAATTTCCTTTACAAAAAAACCAGCTGCATTGCACGCAGTTCAACCACCGTTACCCTCTGACAACCACTTCTCCACTGTATCCTTCTGTCAAGGAACCAAAGAGACTGATCGAACGCCCGATGAATCAGTCCGCAATCACAACGTTGACTGAGCTTCGGAATTAGCCGCAGAATCGTTGTGTCGTTGTCCGAGGTTTTGTAGAAACATCGAGATGACACTCAGCTGGCAGCAGCCGCGTGTGCTGTAAATATAGTTGTGAAAAGTGTTCAGGGAGCTTTTCACGAGGCACAGCGGCCGGTTGGTGGGGCAAGGAGATTGCTTGTACGTTTCGTCGCGGACACCCCGTGGACCAGACTGTTTGTCGTTCGAAGATTTTCGGTGCTTGACCTGGAAATAGAAATCTAAACGAGCTTAAGGAAATTCAGCGTGAAATTGGAAAGAATGGCTACGCGGCTCTGGTATTAAGGGTTGAACGGATTTGCCGGATGGAATGGAGATAGGCGATTCGTTTTTGTATCTCGCAGAAATTATTGCTATTGATGATTGCTGGTATTGTATATAAGTCGGGAACTCCGGAATAAAAGGATTCGTGTTTTCTTGTAGTTTAATTGCAGCTTTCAATTTTCCAAATTGTCGAATGATGCGGAGATGATTGGGGATTAATTAATTCACGTGCGATTCGCGTGGATAATTATAAAAATGATACCCCGTTGCGGAGAACATTCATGTATATTTTCAGCAAACGACAGCGTAATTTCTATGGATTTATAGTAATTACGACCACCGCCGCGAAAGGGTTAAATACAGTTTACTCAAGTTTGTGGAAGCCGTTTAAGTATCAGCGAGGACGGAGCGAGACATTGAACGTATTATTTCAGGGTAAAAGAACAAAATTAAAGAAACCCCGTTAGCAATCACTATCGGACGGCACCCATTTTTTTAAAATTAATTGTTCAAAGTATCGATGCCGTAAATAATTTGGTCGATCTTCGATTTTATCGAGCTGTTGCACAGATTATACACACAACTATAAACGGAATATTTCGAGTAATCTAAATGAAATTGTTATTCTGAGAGAAATTTGAAGAAACCAACTCATGCTTCGAAGTTGTTGCGTGTGCAGTTTAGTCAACTACTAATTAACTATAACATCGTTCGTGTTTCCCCTTTCAAACGTCTGTTACGCGACATAATTCCGTCAATTGCGCCAATTATCAGGGGGTTAAGTGGAAGAACGAATACGCTGGATACGAGGAAGGGAACACCGGTAACAATTATCGCTGACAACAGTTTAATCTTCTTCTTCTCCGAGGAGATCACCCTTCTTCTAATTTAATTAGCAACGGGACTGAAGTGCTGTATTATACAAGCATCGTACACCATTACCCTCCTCTATTAAATTTCACGAACAGCTTGCGTTGATAATTACAACTAATCTTGTAGTTGGAGAAAGAAAAAAGGAATTAGGTGACCCATTTTATTCGTCTTCAAAGGTTAATTAATTTTAAAAAAGACTTTTGCCTCTGGATCGTATTAAATATTGCTAATTGAAAGGAGAAATATATTGAATCTTGCTACTCCAAAAAAATAGAAATGATTTTCAACGCAAGCTGGACAAACAATTTGAAGATTAAGTAATAGAACGAACGAATATTAACAATTTCCCTTCGGCTTTCAAGTTATATCTTTTCCACTATTAACTCAGAACGTTCAAGCTGCCATACCACTGCGTGGTGAAGGAAAAAGAGTCATCGCGTTTCCTTCTGATGGGAAGTAAAGTTCATCGAACGATTTCTGTCTACTTCCGGTCTTAGTTCTTGTCACCATCGCGATAAGAGTCTCGAAATTTCCTATTATCCCTCAATCGATTGTCTGATCGATTTCCTCGTCGCATAGTTTCCATCGAATCTTTTGTTTCTCCTATCGATTGTTTAATTTAATTAATTTCCGTTCAATGCATTTGAAAATCTACCCAGACCTTCACGAAGTACACGAATATTTGTAGTTCCTCTAAAAATTGATACAAAATAAACGACAATCTCCAAAGTCCCAAAGCAAATCGCTGTAAACTCCAAAACAGTATCGTAAATCAAATCGCCAATGCCGATAGTTATCGCCCCTGTTGATTTTACAATGTAACGCCTCGCAAATTCGGCGATCCTATCTTTACTACCGAGAAAATTGAAGGGAGGAAACGCCTGTTAGACGGATAGTGGGATAAATAGAAAGAATAGATGCTAGGAAGGGATAAGCTTGATCCAATAAGGGACGACGTTGAATCATGCTGTGAAATCAATTGTTGTTTCGTTTTATTAAGAAAGCTGACTCACCGAAAGGCTAACAATTCCAGAACAAATAGCGTGCACTTCGAAAGCGTCAATAGAAATTTGTATTCTTATCAATCTTGAATGGAACGAAACTATGTTCAACTTTTGAAATAACACTGATCAATGCATTCATATTATTTGTACATTTAATTCTCAGAAATTGCATTGCTTGTTTTTTTGGTTTTCATTTATCGATCACTCTACTTGTTAAAAAGCGTTCAATTTGAAAAAGTTCGAAGCTTCGCCAATTTGTTGTCTACGCGAACACAAAGGGTGCAGGAAAATCCTGCTTTCCTTTGTTATCGTCGTCTTATGAGAACGTGCCGGAAGGATGATAAGATTTAACAAAATAATCGGATGGAATAGGATACTTTGTCCTTGTATTAATCAACTTTAAAAATTCTTTCATTACAACATTCTTTGAAGTCCATGAAAATAATGATGGTCCTCCGCATCAACGTGTAGCTTAAATGTTATTAAATACAATTTTTATCAATTCACCTATTGCGGGGATAAAATAAATTGATTCCTTCAAGACTATCCCTGAATAATTTCCTGTCGCGGTTGCAAACGGAGCACTTGGTCTGATTGCACAACGACAGATTGCTTCTGGTGGACGTACATAAGAAAGAAGACGACATTTGCACGTGTATCCAATAGGATAGAATATTAAATCATTAGCTGATCAGAAGCAATCGTCCATTGACCGTTTCTCTGTCGCGACAGTACAACTAACAATAAGATTATACTGAAACGATTTAAACGAGTATAAAATATAGATGCGGATCAATATTTACAAAAATACGGATCGATTATTCTCCAACCCCTTGGAATAAAGAATTGGGTAATGTTAAAAATACACAATGCACACGAACGCAATTATACGTATTCGCCTGTTTCTTTTCCCTTTCGGTTAAAGCTGGTCAATCATTTCTCCCTAATGAACGCCGAGGGAAAATTGAAGCTGTTCAAAGGTGTTTACAGTGCAACGTCTTTATCGGAAGTCCATCGAAGAAGAGAGAGGAATCCGTGCTAGGGAACTCTCACGACGATGAACGAATTATCGATGCCTATTGCCATCGTAAGCTCTAACAAAAGGGAAGCTCGTACCAAGGCCACATATACGCAACAAGACCTACTTTGTAGGACTTCCCCGATGGCTAATACGACGTCCCGATGTATGTTCACCAGGTATTCTTCTTCGAAAATGTCACGTTCTCTATACAGATCTGGCAGAATAGCGAGGGGGAAAGAAAGCTAAAAAAACCCAGTAAAGTACAGAGCCTAATTGAAAGAAATATTATGCAAGCACCAAACAATTAAGTAAATACACAGTGTACAATAAATTCTACTATTTATACGTTTGACTTAGGAAGTATGAAATATACTACAGTCAATATACCATGTATTGACTAATTTGCGGTGCATTTCAATAATAATGTACATTTATTACAATGCTTTTATAATATCTGCTTTGAAGGAAAAAAGATGTGCAAGATACGTAATGTATGAAAAGTGTTTCACAACGGGGACTGGAAAACGTGGCGCATTGAGGGTGTAAAACTGGAAGACAGTAGAATATAGAACATCCTTCAGTGGATGGTGGTAAATCGAATTGAAAATCCGCCTCCGAAGGAGAGAATCGGCGGGGCGCAATTTCCGCCCCGGAAATTACATCTACGATCAGCGTGGCGGAGCTTCGCTGAAAGGCATTCCGTGTGTAAACACCGTGCGCGCTTGCACGGTAGAGAACGGGGCAACCGTTCCACGGGGATACAGAAAGAGAAACCACTGGGTTCGATACGATAATTATTTATATCGAACACGCGAAAGTACCCGCGCCTGTACACGCCAACTGTGCAACAACTTCTGTCGCGGTGACTTCCATCGAAATTGTATTTCACGCTCGGCACAATCGCGGTGGCGCATCTTGCAAAGAAAAAGGGAACCATTTCGTCGAGGGCGAAATTTAATAAAAAGAGAAATCGATCGCAACGTCCTGGGGCAATCTAGGGGCACGCTTAAAGAGATTAAAGTTACATAAAAGCGGACACTTTCGACAAAGATGAAATTTCCGATTATGTACGATGAGAACAATTCTTCCCCGATGCTTGCGGCCGTTCCTAATAAATAAACATTTCTGAACTTCGCCTATACGTTTTCTGCGTGGGGGAAAAAAGGGGAAAAATGGTCCATCGCCTTCAGATTTTAATCAACAGTAACGAGGTGCCGTCTGACAAGTAGGTTTCCCCCGGTACACGGGAAGCTCATTTTACATCCGACCGGAACTCGGATGGGGCGACTATGTAAGTAGGTAACCAGGGTGAAAGCCGACGTTGCTGGAGCTTTCGTCTTGGTCGCGAGCTCGCGAAACCGCCAGTCGTGTCTCGCGTCTCGTCGACGAAGCACACCCCCAACCCTCTATCAGGAAACCTACCCCGTCGCCTTCAGCATCCGCCACGCTCAGAGTATCAGCGAAACGCGATGAAGCATACGCTGAGAAAGCTCCTGCTTCGTTGATATAAAGGATATCAAGGATCGCTCGAAAGTGTTCTGTCGAAGAAATTAACTGGGATCTCGTCGGTGATTAATGTCGATTGTTCTTTTAATGGGGCGCAAAGTAATTTCGGGTATCGTTGTTTTGCCGCGGGATGAGGGGGATCTTTAGCTGAGAAAGAGTTTGATATCGTTGTGAATCATGGTGGACAAACTGCACGAGTACGAAGGTTTTGCTGGACGGATGCACGATGTTCGTGACAAGTTCAAAGAGAAATGGGAGACTTGGAAGGAGTGGAGGAATGGGATACCCATGGATCAAGGGCTGGAAGGATTTTTAAATCACCTGCGGGGACCGCCGAAGTTGGAGAGGACCTTGGATGATTACGCTCATATTTATAGGTATTTTGCTCTTCTTCGATATGCATTTTATTTATCAAGTTTATCCGGTACTTGGTCGTGCGACGATAAATAGTGTGCACGTGAGAAATGATATCGAGGATGTAGATAAGTTAACGTAGATAGAAGGGTGCCGAGAATTTGAGAAATTGCAAATATTGAAATGTTTTCTAGAAAAAAGACGAGAGGAGAATTGGTGCGAGTATCTGCGGCAGTGATGGGAATTGAATTTTCGTATGCCGCTGAGACCGCGTTTGTTTCGCCGACGTTATTAAAAATTGGCGTCGACCATCAACATATGACACTGGTTTGGGCACTCAGCCCTCTTATCGGCTTCTTTGTTACGCCTATCCTGGGAAGCTTGAGCGACAGATGCAGATTAAAATACGGAAGAAGAAGGCCCTTCATTCTCTTACTGGCAATCGGGGTGTTCATAGGTAAAAAATAATGAGGAATTTGAGAGGAGAAGCTTTTCTATTTATTTTCTTGCCTGGAATATTTCGTAATTCGTATGATGAATAATATATTTGTTGCGAAATTGCGTTAAATTATTTCGTCAATGACTAAGTTAACAATTTCTGATTGTTCGCAATAATGAATTGTATTCAACCAGAGTACAAGTTTCGTCCATATATAGAATAATATAACAATCATTATTTTATTTCCAGTTGAATGCAATTTTAACTTTTTCTCTCCCTTCGAGCCGAACAATGTTTCTTCCTATTCTGCTAAAATTATGCGCCCTTTCATTTATCAACGCTTTTCCTGCTTTCAAGGATTATTATTAGTTCCCAACGGCGAAGACATGGGATACGCCTTTGGCGACACCCCACCTGCCCGTAGCAATTATACAGTTCCCGTAGGACATCGAACCACAGCGAAACAAGGAAGAGAGGACGCCGTGAAACCGCCGTCCCACTCATGGGGAATTTTCTTTACGATCTTGGGCACGGTTTTACTCGATTTCGATGCAGACGCTTGCCAGAGTCCAGCTAGAGCTTATTTACTCGACGTCACCCTACCTGGCAAGTAAATGAACTTACTATTTATGTCTCATGTATGGTTACAATTTCGACATTTAAATGGCAAATATGAAATGTTGAACGAAATTTGCTATAATAAATTGATTGAAATATATTTGCCCACAGACGACCATGCAAAGGGTCTAAGTACGTTCACCATAATGGCGGGCTTGGGAGGTTTTATGGGATACGGATTAGGTGGCATCAATTGGGACGCCACAACATTGGGAGTCATGCTTGGTGGACATCTTCATGCAACGTTCACGTTAATCACGATCATTTTTGTCATTTGCGTCTCTTACACCATCACCAGCTTCAAGGAGATCCCCCTAGAATTATTGGAACGGGACGAGTATCAACAGCTGCACGAGCAGAAGGTTCGTGGGACGGCGAATAATTTACCCCGATTCTTTTCTCATCGCTGGCATTCATTTAGATATTGGACGGTAAAGAGGACGAGGAAAAGGAGCAGGAAAAAATAGCGACAGACGAATGTACCTCCTATGGTGCCCTAGACAACGATCAAGAAATCGCTACCAGAAAAGATGTAAGCCAATTAAGTTTTTTAATTAAGTTTTTAAGCTCGTGGAATGAAATAAAACGCCTACTTATCCGGATACCTTTGCTGTTCGAAAATTGCGTTCGGAATCCGTCTACGGCAGGAATTTGTTCTGAGGCCTCTTCCCGTGCAAGAGCCAGAGAAAAGAGCGGGGCAGGTACCAATGATACCGGACACGATAACCCAGGACAACGATTACGTGCAACGCGGCTTCGACGAGGGCGATGAGAATCCGAAAACTACTTTAAGAGAATATCTTCTTTCCATCGTTTACATGCCACACAGTCTTCGCATGGTGTGCTTAACCAATTTATTCTGCTGGATGGCACACGTTTGTTATTCCCTGTACTTCACGGATTTTGTCGGAGAGGCTGTTTACGGTGGCGACCCACAGGTTCGATATTTTCTGCTTACAACGAATTGTATGATTTTTACGCTGAGATGGCGCGACGAATAAATTGCAGGCTGCGGAAGGTAGCAAAGAAAGGGAACTCTACGAGAGTGGCGTTCGTTTCGGCTGCTGGGGAATGTCCATGTATTCGTTGTCGTGCTCCTGTTATTCGCTGATCATCGAGAGGCTCATAGAACGATACAAGTAAATAACCAAATATCGCATCGTACAGCAGAAAAGAAATATTATAGTTTGTTCGTATTGAATATGAATACGCGTGGATCTGCGTGAAATTGATCGCGAGATCGACAGGCTCTATCGTATGATAATTTCATCGCGGATAAATCATTCGCAGGTGTTAAAAGCAAGGCAGCGTTATTGCGATTTTTTTTCCTTTTTAATCTATCATCGAGCGTTGTTTATGTTAACAGAGCCCGTAAGGTCTACATTTGCGGCCTGCTGTTCTACAGCGCCGGTATGATGATGATGGCCCTGACAAAACATCCAGCGGGTGTCATTATATTTTCTTGGACCGCAGGTGTTATGTACTCTACGTTATTCACCATGCCGTATCTGCTCGTTGCGCATTATCACGCTTCGTCGACGGTAAGTAGCCACTCTCATCCCGAGACTAATTGCCTGAATAATAAATCAGGGGATTGCAATAATTCCCGCGGGCTTTCTGCATAGAAAACTTGCGCGTAGTAAAGAGAGATCGTCGTTCCGGATTAAATTGATCTCAACGGAGCGCGTGGACTTATTCATTGGATATATTATCGCGATAATTTATCAAAAGAAAACAGCAGTTCGCACGATAATAGATTTTCTTGCGGTGCCATTAAATTGCCTTTTACTTTTTTTCTTTGTGTACAATAATAATTGAACGATGCGCAAAAGCGAAACTAGAATCGTAACGGTGTGGCAAAGTTATTCGATGTGTGTGTCGCGTGGAAATTAAATTAGTTGACTTTGTAGTTTGAGGTAACAACCGAGGGCGAAGCCATTCAAAGCGCAGGAGTGCGTGGTCTTGGCACGGATATTGCCATTGTCTCGTCTATGGTTTTTCTGGCGCAATTCTTGCTTTCTTGTTGCTTGGGGACGATCGTCAGCAAGTCAGGAACGACGACAGCGGTGGTTTGTGTCGCGAGTACACTTGCTGCCTGCGGAGCCATTTCTGCAACACAAATCATGTATCTGGATCTTTGAGCTGGCTGTGATAACGAAGAGACTTGAATTCCTTTTGTTTTCGTTGTTTGTTATAAAAGATTCCTCGTATTTATTTCGTGCTCTATAAGGAGTTTATTTGTTTCGGCACATTCACCCTTGCTGCTTTGCAATTAATTGATTGAGATCGTATATTATCTTTATTTCCAAAGTCAGTCCACGAAGGAATTATATGTTGTTTTGCTACTTTTCAACTGATGCACAGCTGATCATGATTAAGTTAGTAGCTTCGTAAATCCGTCTGATTTTCTACACATTTCAAAACTCACAGATATTGATATCGTTTGAAACAACGAGGGTCTTAATTAATCGTCTGGAATGGTAAAAAAAAGTAAAATAATAGTAACGATGCACAAATAATGGCTCCGTGTATCTACAATACATCGTGTGTTACGAATTTATGTTGTTCAAGGAAGCTTGTAAATGAATGTGTCTTGTAAAACCGTAATAAAACAAGCAGATAATACAATATACGAAACGTGTACCTCAGATTCCATTATGTATATCGTCATTTCGTTCTACACAGCACACTTTCAAAGCAGCTTCAACTTCTCTGTAAAGTAGCCTGGCCAAATTCGAGATATATTTCTTAATATACGACTCGTTGTCAAGGCCCTATTAGGAGGGATTTTTTTTATTTTTTAATGTAACAAGAAAAAGATAACTCTCTACACTTTCATACCTGTACGATTTCATATTCTTTGTCCTTACAAATCACCGGATACGAGAAGAACATATCGGCTCGAACATTATAAGAATGATCAGACAGTACACCCATACAAGTCCATTCATTTTCTGCGGTGCCATTCCATAATATTTTGCAGTGTTCCGCCAACGTGTACGCTATAGATTTAATGAGAGTAGGCCTGCTCGAAGTTCTTCGAACAATCTGGAGAAAAAGGAAATACAATAGCCGAATTAAGCATCGAATATTTCCATTAATATTTTCGTTTCGTCGTCTACTGTGACCGGTGCGAGCTGCGCTATATTAATCCGCTCTGTCTTACAGCCATTCGATATAACTTGTTCCATGCACGATTCACCGTCACGAAGTTTCAAACTTGAACAAAAGTCGAGACTCACAATCGACGTCGAGCACAACGGAGCAACGTTTAATATTACCATAGTACGCATACATTGCACGGCCATCGATAACAAAATTGATTCAGTATTAATGGAAAATTGAAAAACAGAAATCTTACTTGCGGGAGGACAGTTCTAATCCATTCGACAAGATTATCGTCCATGTGCTTCCCATCTGTGAATGATACGTATCTGCAATCTGGAAAATTGTACACGCCGTTCGAGCCCCATATTATTATATTTTTTATTTCCGTTGGAAGGCATCCTACTTGAGCTGCGATCTAAAGGAAAAATTGCTACACTTTTGAAACCTTTGCAGTGATTCTTTCTATTACCGGAATACTCGCAATCAGAGAAAAATTTAATTACCCGAGAATTATATTAGCTGGTAAAAGATTTTTTTATAAACGATACCTGAGACGCAGCAATGTTCCAATTAATCAAGGACAAAGTAGTTATATTCTTGGCTGGTATAGATTTTGCGTACTTCGATATGATTGTCGCGGCAGTATTTCCAAGAACAATAATCTTCGCGTCTTTCTTCGCGTACTTCTCTATCGTTTCACCCTGCGTGCATCATAAAGCAGTTTTTCACACAAAGAAAATTGTAATATTAAATTCGAGTAGGCAGCTAATAGTACGTAGAACTTGGACAATAGAATGTGTTCACTGAAAAAATGATCGGTGTACTCGTTATATACGAAATCGTATTCCCTTGCAAAGCCGATGCAAATTACAACATCAGCGTCTTGGAATTGTACAGAGGCATCGTACCCATAACTGATACCTGCAATCATAGAAAGAGAGAAAATATTAAAAGAGCTAGGAAAAGCATTATGGGTTTATTAGTCTTCTATCATTATAATGTACACTTGAAATATTTTGGCATTTAAATAGCCAGGTAGTCGAACATCCAGGCACTTGAGTGCTTCTAGAATAGTAAGAACTTGTAATTTCTTTACTGCTTGAGGGCCTTCGTAAACAAAGGCCGTGGGATTTAAAATAATTCGATCCTTGAATTTCTTGGCATTCGAATTTTGTAGTACTCTTGTTTAACAGTCAAATTGCTTGGTAAACGAATGATACCCAATTTTTGTGAAAGAGTTTATTTACTATTTATCGTTTAATTCAATCTGCACGATTCATCGATTAGTTTATTAAATTTTGCCCCAGTTCCAAGTGTTTCGTTTGTTGAATAGAAATTACATTTTTCAAATAGACAGAACGCATACAAGGGTGCAGTGGCAAGCAAAGGTTTACCGTTTAAACAACTCGGACTAAATGAAGTCAGTTCAATCATAACGCTATCCAAAAACTGCGTCCTTTCTGGTAATTCGTACAAGCTGGCAAAAATAGACTGATTCGCCCCGAACACATTGTCGATCAGCATACGATACAAAAACGAACGCGCGATATCTGTTGTGCCGTCTGTGACCACGACTTTTAAAACATCGTTCTTACGCCGCGAGTAATTGGTCACTATCTGCGTGTTCCTTCTAAAATTCATTTTGACAACTTTGTTTCATTCCCCAAACGACTATCGCATTTTCTAACAAATATAAGTTATAACTAAATTCAGGGAGATAACAGGCGATAACTTTCGTTCTATACATTACTGTTATTCCTTTACATTTATCATTTATCAGTACGTAGTTAATAGTGTAATAGATAATTTCATCGTAACGGTATAAAATTACCTACTACTCGCTCCAAAAAGGTTCAAGGCGAAAGGTTCAAGGAATGCTTAATTAGGACAACGGTCACACTAAAAGAAAAGTACTTTATTATGTACGCAAATTATTAATACACTTCTCCAAAATCTCCTTCCTGATGCGCGGATAATCGGGGCTCTGTTTCAAAACCTCGTTACAAGCTTCTATACCATCCGCGAAAATTTTCGCCTTCATAGAACAGTAAGCCAACTTGTACGCCACGGACAATTTCGTTTTTCCACCGTACTTCCATGCCTGGCTATACTGCGACGCGGCCTCTCGATAATTTTGATCCTTCTCGGCGATATGGCCAGAGAGCTCGTGTGCCCTGACACACGTAGCATTATGCTGGAGGACCCGTTTTAACAAATCATTAGCCAAATCGTATTTATTCGATTGGACGTAGATGTCTGCCAGTAGCAGCCAGCAACGTTCAAGATATTCTGCGTCCTCGAACGTCCACGTGTTTTTACTGACGCGCTTCAAATGATTCCTGGCTCTGGGGGTTTGTTTCAATAAAATGTGAGCCATCGCCATGCCTAGGGCAGGTCCGACGTGGTCCCTCAAAGCATCTTGGCTGGCCAACGCCGTGCAATCTTGCAATGCTTTCTCCACATTGGACTTTTGCTTCGTTGCTAGGAGAAAGAAGTTGCTTAACAGTCTGTGGGTCAACATCTCGTGCGGGCTGCCCTTTGGATTCAATTCCTGTAAGACAATTATTGTTGGCGGTACTCGAGTATAGCGATTAAGAGAGAAATTAAGCTCGCAGAAAAGTCACGGTTTTCCTTAAATATATAATAACTAAGCCTCTAAGTTACAGAAAGATTGAACAATTGGTATTCTGTAAAAAAAACTTTAAAAATCTGCTAAATTTCATGCTTCTAATTGACTGTCCCCCCTTAATACCTGCAGCAAACGAAAAGCCGTCTTAAGTGCCATAGTTCTGGAGTCTTGATACTCAGCTTCGTCGTCGGCGAAGACCTCGTTCGACAGAGGCGAATCGTCGTCCGGATCTAAACAAATCTCGATCATATTGTATATCGCTTGTTGACCCCACTCAGGATCGCGTCTAGCGAAATTAAACTGACGAAGCGCGGAATTTAATCGGCCCATTCGCCAATCCAGCAGGCCCGCGCAATAATAATAACCGGCTGTTAAATTCGCACCACTCGACCCGGCCTCTGCGCGATGAAGCCATTCCTCCAAGTCGTCCGTGTCCCCTGAAAGTTAATTCACCCGCACTGTCCGTCAAATTGATATCGGATCGATAATTCGTTGGCAAATTAAAGAGGATCACCTGTTCTACGAGAAACCTCTATCAGTCTTGCCAGGGCGGTCCAATACGTTGGCTGTTTCAATAGTAATTGTCGAAAATGATAAGCTGCCGTGTCGAAATCGACTTTTCTAAACGCGAGATCCGCCATCATAATTGACGCCGCCTCGTTATTCGGATCAGCGTTCAACAGTGCTGCACAGCTCTGGGCACATCGATCCAAATTATTCGTCTGGAAGTTGAAGACAAAGGAAAATTGTTAGAAACTGTTAGGAAAAATTTGCCAAATTATACTGCGACGTGGTGTTATAAATTCATGGGAAAATTCCAATTCGATTGTATAATGTGCAAGGTGTCGTTTCGAGGAGGCAATTAGAATTTCGTGCTTGGTAATTCCCATTTATTGGGGGGAATTACAATTAATGCACAACCCACCATTGTCATTTAATGACCCAAGTTCTCGTTTACCTGCATGTAGAGCTTGGCTAACGACAGTAAAGCGTTTACGTCTGCAGGTTTATGGCTCAATGCCTCTTTGTAATACGTTATGGCCTGGTCGTAATCTCTTAAAGAGGACGAGTAATCGGCCATTGTTAGACAAATATTTGCGAAAAGTTGTTCATCGTCTTCCATTTTAGAAGTTCCCATACGTTGCATGTACCTATGGTGGTTCTCTTTTGCCTCTTTCAACGCCGACAAAGCACCGTCGATATTCTCTGCCTTTTCTCGAGTTTTCGCAAGCAGTAACAACAACTGGCCACGAACTTCCAAGCTTTGTGTATCGGTATCACGTCGTCCTTCTGAGGAAAAACAAGAAAAAAATCATGTTGCCGATTACTTCTGCGAACCCCAATTTGTAAAACCCCAAAAAAGTAATCAGATTACTAAAACGCTTAGGGCACCTTGCAGTTCTTGCACCAGTGTAGTTTCCGCTTTGTCGTATTGTTTCATAGTTATAAACAATTTCGCTAGATCCACTTTCAAGCTTTTAAAATTCTCTTGCTTCATCACTTCTCTGTAATAATTGATAGCTTTTGTGTACTGGTGCGTTTTTACGAGCGCCTTCCCCAGCTTACTTGCTACGTGCACCTTATTCGTGGGATTCTCTTTCAAAGCTTGCTCGTATGCTTCTATTGCCCTTTCCGGCTCTTGTATCGAGATGTACGCGTCGCCGAGCATACTGTACGTCTTTGGACCAGGACAGTGCTCGACCAATTCCCTGTGGGAAAAAGATTGGAGATTTAAATTGATTGAAAAATGCAATTAAAGAACCCTAGCGTATGGGTGTACGGAGAACGAACCTGAAGCACATTGCAAACGCAAGCCGATCCCTCTTGTGCTTCAAATTGATTTCAGCTAATCGTGTATGCGCTTGCAAATAATGAGACTGATCAGGGGTTACTTTGGACAAGCATCCAATCGCGTCGTCCACCTGTCCCATTTCTAGAAGCAGCTCTGCATTCCCAATTAATATTCTACCTTCCTCGGCAGTGTTTCTAAGTTTCAGCCTCGCGTCCTCTATTACTGCAACTGCTTCGTCGAATTGCCTCATCTTTCCGTACGCGGAAATCAATTCGATGTACAATGTAGCTATGTCTGATGTCGAAATGCATGTACTATCTGTACCATTTTTATGGGTCTGCAGTTCTGTATACGACATGGCGGTTCGAAAACATTTTATCGCACCTTCTATGTCGTTATTCTCTTTCTGAACCATGCCTGTAATCAGATGATAAATCGGATCGTCCCTTACTTTAAAGTTGTAACTTAAACCGACTTCGAGGCTCTGCGACGCCAATTGGTATTTCCCTTGGCGGGCCAAAATTTGTGCCATCAACAAGTGCGCCTCCGCGTTAGAGGAATCAACGTTGTCCAACAGATCCCGTAATATACAGGAAGCACCTTCCAAATCGCCGCTTTGCATCTTCGCTTTGCTCAATAACAATTGAGCCGCGGTCAAGCCGGGATATGCCACGGATAATTGTTCCAACAAATACAAACTTGGCTCCTTAGAATTGGATCCGTTTTCCTCCGTGTTCGTTGCATCGTTCGATACGGAGTAAATTAAACGTTGCTTGGAAATCTCTAAACATAAATCGGGATTTAATTTCTTCATATAGTCATATCCGTATGGCAAACATTTGCAATCGTTTAATATTATGGTTGCTGCATTATTCAAATAGTTCAGGGCTTTGATCGAATCATCGGGGTTCAATTTGGCGGACATGAAGAGCAATTCTGAATCCACTGAGTTAGATTGTATTTCCATTAGAAAGTCTATCTGCTGCTGCGCCAAATCCGAGGCGTCTGTCGAAGTGTCCAAAAGCTGGCAATGCGCTAAGCCCATCAACGCTGCAAACGACGACTCGTTAATCCTTACAGCATTCCTATACCAACGTTCCGCGTCTTTTACTTTATCCAGCGACACGTATAAATTTCCTAGCTCGACCATGAGATCGGCGCTCCTCGAATTTTGCTGCAACATCTTCTCGACAGTTCTGGAAATGTCCAATAAAATTCCCTGATCCTTGCAAGCTACTCTCGAAAATAATTGAACATTGTTAACCAAGAGTGCTGCATTCTTGGCTTCTGTAACTATCATGTTCCTGAAGAAGGATTGCAGGTGTTTCAATCCTTCGTTGAAATTTCCGTCCCTGCAAAGGGCCACGAAAGCCCGCGCCTTCATGGCATCCAAGCTGTTCGAATCGATGGATAATATTCTGTTCGCAGTTTCAAGTACTTGGTCCCAGTCTTTCAGTGCGAGCTGATTGTACATTTTTTCTACCAACGGTAAACACAATTTTGGATAACGAACGATCAACGAATTTAACGTCAGTATGGCTCCTGTGTAATCGGCTTGCTGTTGCTTGTATTTCGCGGAGCCGAGCAAGGCCTTCACATTTTTTGGATCTTGGTCTAAAACAGCGTCCAACATGCTCGGCTGCTCCGCGTTGCTTTCGTTTACGACGAACAGATCTACCCAGCCTTTCGTCAATAAAACATGCTTATTGGACGAGTCGAGCTTGTAAGCTTTATCTATGCAATCTCTAGCTTTATCAACCTTGTGCGACAAGAGCAGCACCAAGGCTGCCAACGACAATGCTTGCGGGGACGATTTTCTTCGTTCATCTCTGATTCTCGTTTCGATCTGTGTCACGGTGGCTTTCTCAACGTTCTCATTATTCGCGTGAGCGATATTCTGAAGAAGTAACGCAGCCAGCGTTGTGTCTGAATTATTCGTAAGGCTTGAACACTCTTTAATAGCTTCCTGTACTTTCCCAACTAATACGTATGCAAGAACTAGGAGAATTTTTAAATGTCCGCTCATCGGATACGCCTCGCACGCTTCCTTACAGTGATGCAGCATTCCATTAAAGTAGAGCTGATGGCAGAGCCATTCAATTAATGTAATGTACTCTATCTCGTCCATTTTAGTGGCCTGGCGATTAGTGAACTTATTAGAATATATTTAAGCCTATACGTGCTTAAACTTAATAATTATTCAACAATGCTGGGATTATTGTGCTAAAGATGTTTATTATGATGAATATATCATAAAATCTTCTGGGTCGGGTAGTTCGTATATTATATCAGGATCTAAGGCCTCTGAATCTGGTCCTTCCAATATATGCGACGGCCCGACAATAACTTCTTCCAGATCCGAATTCTTTACGGCAAGATAATACTTTTGCATGTATTCGCATGTCAAGTACATATAATAATAGTTCACAATTGCGTGCGTGAATGCTGTCTGAAATTATGGTACATACTTGAATTATGTATAATTTGAAATAAATAAATTTGAAGTAAATTGTACCTACCTCTGTAAGTAGCCGTGCTAAACCTTGTCCTGTGTACCTGTAAGGCACGCTGATCACTTGCATGTCTAAAACTTTTCCATCACGTTTGTATTGTAATTTGGCTCGTGCTAATTAGAAAATAAAATAGAAACTGGACAAGGAATAATTACACAAATAATATATCTTACAATTGTCATCCAATTTTACGTAGAAAAGACCTCGTTTCTCGTTATGGTGAACAGTGTACATAAATCTTGCATATTTATTTCGTTTGATTTGCGTTAACACAAACGACGATATCTTGTTCATGCAACTCATACCATTCGTTCGGTGCAAAATACGAATAATTAAAAGCAAATACGGAAAAATCGCAATAAAATTTATACTTACACACTCATTTATATTTGTACAAAATTGTATGTATTTTCATTACGACGCAACCATTGAATGTATCGCAGGTTAGTTTTTTTTTGTTGACAAGCTGTTGCTTAGCAACGAACATGACAGCGTGTCCAGTCTCTTTAAATGGTGAGTGTGTGCGCGCATAACTTTTTTACACACACGCGTAAGTTGTATAATTTTAGACAATTATTATATTAATCACGCCTAAAAAAATTCTGCAAAAAAAACGAACGATTTGTTTTACATCATTTGTGGAAATTTTTAAATGTATCGAAATTTATTTCTTAGCAATAAAATTTGTCCAAACAATTCATTGTTAATATATAATCAATGATCATGAATCAATCCCATGAACATTAAGATATATTGGTACAGCAATACAATATCAACATATAGTTGAGCCGTTGCAAATACTACTTCGTCTGGATTTAATTCTATCCTCCTTCCACCCATAATTGTTTGCACATCAAAGTACAAGTACTAAAACATATAATACGACGAACGTTACTCTTTTATCTGTGAAATATTTTCTGTAAACTTGCTAATAATTCTGTATTAACCATTGACAACATGATCGTTCCTATAACCGAGATTGCAATGTGCAATACTTTTATATACGTAAACATCAACACTATTGTCATTACAAAAATGGAAACGATAGAAGCCAGTCCGACAATCATCATTAGTCCCGTTCTCATTGTTAAATCAAACTGCAAGATTCTCATGCATTATTTATAGCACTTTTATTCTCCGCTGTTTTACGTAAGGACTTGGAGTTGAATATACCTTTGTGAAAGTTGCGATAAGTCCTATTCCTAGCGTAATTAATACTGTCATACCTAATGCCAATAAAATGACTTCCATCTCGTAAAAGACAGACACAAAGGCAGCCAAGTATGACATAGCAAGGGTCTAGAAACAATAGCGATTAGTATTTCCTATTTTGTTACACGCTACTTCTTCTTAACGTAGATATATATTTGACAAATGATTAGAAGCTGTACCAATGTAAATAGCCATATGTAGTTGAACGGTGGTTTGCGCCTAGCACTCTCAGAAAGGGATATGGCGCAGAATGAAATGGTAAAGCATATCCTAGTAGAACAATATACGATTATTCATTGAAGAGTATTTGTAAACGTCTGTAAAGTTTACATACATGGCTATAATCCACAAGTACCAATGGACTATCATAAAGAGTCTCGCCGCATCCCTGAAAACAAAGGCATTAATGTATTGCGATTCGTGCAATTGATTGCACGAAGGAATATTATTATTCGAGGAATACCAGATAGCGATGCTTACACAAAAAAGAAAAATGCTATGACGCCAGTTGTGAACAATAATTGAATCGTTAATAAACAGAAAATTTTTCTAATAAAACTTCTTCTCACTGTACTTTCCTTGAACTCTCCTACGTATTTATCATCGCCACCGTCAAGATCCATTTGTCTTCTTCTCTGTTGTTCCAGCCAGTTTCTATACAACTGCTCATTCTCCCTTTCTCTCCTTTGTACCATTTCATCCGTAACTGTTGTTGTATATGGACCCTACCATAATAAGATACATGTATTGTATATTAATAATGTATACTTGATGTATCAATATTGTAAAGGCAATCTGGCGTACTGACTGTCTTAAGCGTTTGTCCCTTGTACAAAGGAGGTAACTGCGGTGGGCCCGGTATAAACCTTTGTGTCTCTTGATCTGGCATTGGGCGATTGCGTTGTGGTACTAATAACTGTATCAATTAATAATTGTGTACTGTATGTGAAGAAGTAAATAAATGCATGCGCTGATTACACGATACAACAAGCATTTTTATTTGTTCATTGCTCATAATCCCCGACTAAATATACTTACAAAGAAGTTTTTAAATTCAGTATGTTAAAACACTGATAGAGATGCATAACGTTAGCATATAAAATGTCAAAATACAAATTTCTGAATAAACAAATGAACGTGCCTTGCAATGCAAACAAAATAGAAGTCCGAATATGGTTCATAAATTTGCATATTATATACACACGCAAAATCCTGTTTAGAGGCGGAGAAATTTGCATTCATTTAAAACGAGCATGGTCAGCAATTCGACAGCTACGTAGTGTATTGTATGTGGCATAATTTCTTGGGTGGACGCCGAAAACAGCCGAATGTTAATAGGAATACAGAATGCTAGTGGAAGTCGGTGCCAGAAAGAGAAAGGAGACTGAGTGAGAAGGACAGAAAACAGTTAACTAACTCTCGTTTATGCGGCTACTGGTACTCGAGACTAGACAAGGAGAATACCATTGAGAAGAAGGATAGAGACATGCTGGCTGTCAAGCTCCGCCCCCTTACGGAAAAATTATATTGGCGGGGAAAAATCGCTAATTACTCATTACCCACGAATAATTTATGCACTTTCGCGATTGTAGAATAAACTACGAACCTTCTCCAACTTTCTCGTATATAATTTTGCATCATTCTTTGCCTAAACAAATAAATATTAGCAATTGTTCATCGGGTCCGTGTAAATCATTGCGTTGCCGGTCTAACATGATCAGTAATATTTAATTAATTAAGCAAGAAATGTTGCAAATTTTTATACTAGAACGTTGCACAGGGTTCGCACTTCATTCCACAATCGCAAAGGTGCATAAATTATTCGTGGATAATGAGTAATTAGCGATTTTTCCCCGTCAATATAATTTTTCCGTAAGGGGGCGGAGCTTGACGGTCAGCACTATCTCTGTCCCTCTTTGGACTGGTGCGTTCCTTGTCTACAGAATTATAGCAGACCTCCGTTGTCATTCTGTAATCCTACTACCAGCCGGCGATTTTTAGCCGAAAATTGGACTCTCAATAAATGCCGTCACGTAACTAGACCAATATTTAAAGAGCAAACGAAGATGTACCGGAGGGAAATAAAGTAAGAACTTTTATGGTTGTGTCTTTTTATTCAGGTATCAAGCTTTCTCCTCATACAAACTTCTATAGAATTTTGATTGAATAAACGATTTCTCAATCACAGGTATACAGGGTACATATACATACTGCACGTGTCAACAATCGTGGTAATTATTATTTATTAATCAATAAAAAATCAGCGTAGCTTCAGACCTGTCGACGATCCTCTTGTTAAAGTAACGCAATTAATTTATACAAGTATTATAATATATAACAATAGACATAGATCTTTCGTTAACAATAACATATACTAAATAGACCACCGGTATTAAATATAATCGTACGCTAATAACATGAATATTCTATAAGCAGTGAAAAGTATAATCTACTGTCTTTGGATTTTCCATCATTCCCATTCATTTCGGCTACACATGAAACTAAACCATTTTATAACAAAGACATACAGAGTGTTTCTAACAACGTGTGATACATGAAATTAACTGAATTAATGGTCGCGTTTGAATAGTTCCCTATAATATATCATTCAGATAAGAGATTGTACCAAAATTGAGCGACCGCTTTAGTATGTGAAACATTTCGTTTCTATACGTGCATATAAAATTTGGATGGTAATATTTCTTTAAAAAAGAATACGGTACGTAATATCGTAAAAATTGTGCAGCTTTAGAAACATCCTGTACGTATATGTACAACGATAACGCAGCTATACAGGTACATACAAATATTTGCTTGAACATAGAATGTGCGTTTGAGTTTGTGTTCGTATGCATGTGTGAATATATTAATTTTTAACTTATTGATAAACGGTACAAAAATATGATACTGTCGTACAATGATAGCAAACGTTTAGCATTCATTTAGAAACATTTTACGTCTGAACAAATCAATGGGATACAAATAAAATTATGTCCCAGTTGTTCTAAATGCCTACAAAACTACACCTTTGATCTCTGTATGAATGTAGAAAATTTGTACCGATAATTAATGCGGTGTTTAAATATATTAAGTGTGTTTCAAGAATTTTTAACAATGATAAAGTCTATAACGATGATTCCGTGTAATATCAAGTAACGTGTCAGTTATATATCCTCACGTATTCCATATGTTATTTAAAAAAATCATATGGATCGATTTATGACCCTCCAATAATCTAACATTAAATTATAGAATTAAAAACTAACGCGTTTTATGATAAAAGAATAGCGATAGACTGAGAAAAATATGCTAAGTTTAACGCCAAAGATTAAATCGCAATAAATATAAAATTTATATAGTGTTTCTTTCCTACATTTAGTCAATTCTGATTAAGTATCAGTCTTGTGAATAGTATTTGTAGAAAACTCTTTCGCAATATATATATATAGAATTTCCAAAATTCTGTTTGCAAAGGTTAATATAATTTTACGTCGCCTAGGCACTATTAGTCCAATTACTTGTATTTAATTCTTAAAGTACGTATTGTATGTGTCTTCTAGTTTTACAATTCTTTAGAATTACAATCCGCACTGAATAATTTGCTCCTGCATTTTACCGCATAAAAGCTGAAAATTTCAACGAAATAAAGTGTTTTATTACAAATACGTTTATCGCTTCTTTTAATATTTAGCAGAGCTCTAACTTACCTGTCTCATAGTGTAATCGGAAACTAGAATTATTTTTGATTGATCTGCACTGCCAAACAGGTTTCCTAGCTTCTTCTTTCTATTAGCATCCTTAAGATATATCTGCACTCCCTTGTCAACTACTTTCGGCAATTCGCTCATTTCTTGCCACGTATAGGTCCAGTCCACCTGCATAATTGAATCGAATCGTACACCTCTATCGTATTTAGAAAAAAGCGGGGTAAAAAAAGATGTACATACCCTCCATCCACCAAATAGATCACTGTACTCCAAATAAGCTAGTCTCTTATCGGTAAGCAACAATACATCCTTGTTAATGTACATGTGATAGAAATAAATATCTGTATTCGCGTATTTTCCTTTCTCCAATTCCTATATGAAAAAATAAAAAAATCATCCATTAGGTTACACAATTCCACAATTAAGAGTAGTAAACAAATGCGTACAGTTAAGATTTTGTGCCCCTCGGCTTCCTCTCGAACATATGGCCTGACTAAATTATCCGGTTGCAAAAACCTCGATGGTCTTACTTTCTTCACTTCTTCGTGCAATTCGGTCGCTCTAAACGGTAAAAAAAAAAAATAGTAAAGTGTTTTATGTACTTGCATTAGTGAGTCACCAATGCGTGTAAGATTTATTTCGCGTACCGTTTTACAGCTCCGAATGAACCACTGGCAAAGTCTATAACACCTGCAGTAGGTCTAGTCACGAATCCCACAACACCTTTTCCAAATCCTTTGAAGAACCCTTCCACACCTTCCTCTTTGGCTCCGGATATTGGTTTCATTACGACGCCGGTTACTCCGTCAACGAAACCCTGGAATTGTGTATCACGCATAACATTCATTTTGTCCCCTTTCTTTACATTAATCAATTATTCTTCTTCTTTATTTTTACGTACCATTACCAAACCCTTTCCACTGCGGGCTAAGCCTTCTTGTAAATTGGCTGGTTGTTTATTGAGCTGTTCTTGCCTCTTTCTTTGATAGTCCTTGTCGAACGTTAGTGCAGCTAAGCCTTTGCCTGAAATAATAATAATAAAGTTATAGAGGGTATATTAATACATATTTAGAATAAAATGTGGACGTACCCATGGCTCCAGTTATTTTAGAAACCGCACCAGCCATTCCACCAACAGTGTGGCCTAACATGCTTCTCATACCAAGAAGCAAACCTTCGGCGAATTCGCCAGGCCCTTGTATGGCACCTTGGAACGGTTCGTAGAACAAATCTTCGATACCTTTCATAGTTCCAACTACAAGCCCGTAAGGATTGCCTATTACATCGAGTCCCAAAACAAGAACGTACACTTGCTTAATTGCCTGTCCAACGTAGTGCATTGTTGCCTCAGAAATTAGTTGCTTGTTGGTCATGAACACGTAGTCTCTTTCGAAATACGCTAATCTATAATAAGTGAATGTAAAATATATTATTTACGTACTAATTATCTTACAGAAATATGAATAGCAATTTGAACGTGAGGAATAATTACTTGAAAACGATATCGTTAATATCAGTTAATGTAACACCTATGCCTTGTAATAATACATTTAATACTTGAGGTACCGCAGAGGGGCCACTGCTGCTACCAGTCATTGAGAAACTTATGTGTATCTGAGTAAAAAACAGTAGAAATTGATTAGCATAAAGAAAAATTTGAAATGTAAATATACAAACCTTCAGGGGCGAAAAGTGAAGCAGGTCGAAGAAGTTCTTCTGTTCGGCTGTGGTAATCAAACTAACGTGGTACATTAGCGGCTCGTCGACTAGTTTCATGTCTAATTTAAATGAATTGCACTGAAATATATGAGAATATTATGATTAAAGTACTCTCAGAATTTCGTATTCTAGCTTCATAAAATAATATGACATACTTCCTCCGTGTCGTTCATTTCGTTGGTTTCAAACAATCCCATTATTGCATTAATAAATACAATGTCCACTTTCACGTGAAACTCTTGTATAAGAACTTTAAAGTAACGGAATTGCTGTACATTGCTGTGCTCCAGTAATCGTTTAACCATACTGAGCTCGGCGAACGGTTTCATAACTATTCAGATGTATCAGAATATTATAAATACATTCGTGGTACAATTATTATTACTTGCGCCATCGACTTTGTCCGAAACATACCTGTACTTGCCATAACACTTTTTGGCGGTGGAACAGGGGCCAATATAACAGGAAAAACGCAATCTGCAAGTTGATTATCAATTTGAAGCCTATTGATTTTCGCATGCAACTGCACTTGATGTATAGAAGTGCGATATTGTAACCATAGACCAGTTTGGAAAGTGCGTCTGAGACAACGACGATGTGGTTTCAACATTTCCATATTCAAATAATCGACCTGAAATTGAAGATGTTTGAATTTTTTAATTAATCCATTCAATTTTCAAATATGTTATATAAAAATTCCGATTATTCGTGCGGGAGAAAATTGATGATAAAATTATTGCATCCATAAATTACCTCCAATTTCGGTTCAAGCATAATTCTCTGCATCGAATCTCTTCCAATTTGCAACTCGCGCATATATTTCTGATATCCTTCTTCTATAACGTTCACTTCCCTCGTACTAAGTCCACGCCAACGATGGGACATTGATTTACGCGTTTCCCATATAATTCCAGAGCTAAAGAATCAAATTTAGCAAGCAGTGAGAACTGTGCGAATTAATTCAAATGCGAAATATTTGTATCCAGACATTTACCTAGCTATACATAGGTATAGTAATTCGGATTTCGCAATGTTGTTAACAAGAGAAAGGCCAAGACCGTGAATGCTTATTGTTGCTTCTTGTTCCAGAGCTTCCAGATCGCCTGCTAGCTGGCAATCTTCTGCAACTTTCATGTTTGTCGTAAAAAGAAGCACACGCTGCGTTCCGTCCAAAAACGACACATGGAACACTTCCTCCTCCAAATCTGGCAATTGGAAAGCTCCCAGAGTATCCTAAAAGAGGGCATGATTTTCATTGGCATTCAATTTTCGCACAGCACGCGACAATCTAACTTTTATAAAATTAAATGTTCACTTTTCGCAGAGTTTCTTCGATTTCCTTCTTATTGTTGTCTTCCCAAACTAATTTCCGTGGCCCTGCTGGATTTTCCCAGGTGTAAAACATTCGGTTAAACGACTGTACAGATCTGCGAAGTAATTGCATTCAATGTAATTAAAAATAATTTTACAATACAGCAGTGTTTAATAAGGGAATATACCTGACGTTTAGGGAACCCTTCTCCCAGAAATGAATGGTATGCGAGGTGTGATTAATAATTAAAGCTGGAGCATTTCCGTCTGTATACGCGGACAACGATATATAAACACCACCTTCGCTTAGTTGCACGTCTACATTGATTCCTCCATACTGTGATAATACAAACGTGTGTTAATTTATTATTGAATTTCAATACGAAAGAAAATTTTAAGAGCAGACCTTGTTATTTAATTTTAATAGAGTAGTATGACTATCTGTATAAATAAATGGCGCCGTTTTCTCCGCATCGCCGGCAATTCTAGCTTTTAGAGTTTTTTGCTCGTGCTCTGAACGAGGCCAGAGAGCAGTACATTCTCTTGGGGGAATCTGAAATAAATGAAATAATTAAGCATTTTAATTAAGCACAATTTCTATTTCAAATTATTCTTACCTTGATCATAGGATCAGCTGGCCTGTCAGCTTCTTGGCACTCGACCAGGTAATCCGAATTGTTAATAAGCACATAATAGGGAGTAAATGTAATCTGTTTTGTCAGCGAATTGTAAGTCAATTGATTGTGCACTCCAATCTGTAATGTACCATGAGAGTTATTAATCAGTTTTCCGGGCGTTGAATTATAAAACAATAAAAATTAATTATAGTTACCTGATATATTAAACCATTGCATTTACAAACGACTACACCTTCGCTTCCTGCAACGTCTATTGGAAACTTTTCAGACCATTCACCGTCCTCCACTCTAATCATAGCCTTCTTTTTACCAAAGAACACCTTGGATCGAAATGAGAACAGTATTGGTCCCTTAAAGTTCTCTGGATGGTACAATACATTTAAGTAATCGTCTCCGCCCTGAAAACATTTTTTGAAATAGATTATTTCAGCCGTACAAATTGTAGACTCGTTAACTGCATACGTGCGATAAAAATGCAACTAATTGCATTTCTTAATATTTTCGTACAATGTTATCACGTTACGTTGTTACGTGAACAATTTACAATAAACAACAATTCGCCAACACCAGTTAGCTTTTATTTTACAATCTCGCTTGTGTATCTCAACAAACAAAGCTTGATAGATTTTTGCATGTTTGATATATTTTCGAGTTTATTCTTTTTCACTGATAATTTCGGTTTCATTTCACGCGAATTTATTCCAAGTATTTCTCTAAGTGCTGTTTATTCCCGTGGCTACCATGCCTTGTGCATGCCTTAATAATATGCATATCCAAGTGTACAAGCAGCATCTCACTATTTACAATTAATAAGTATTTATTAACGGCATGTAAAAGTATGTGTAATGTTGCAAGATTATGATAATGCCAGGATAAGCCAACTAACAGGAAGAAAACTAAAACATCAATGAAGCTTTATATGACCTAATTTGTTAATATTGGAACGATATACGTGGGAGTTGTTATAAATTAATCATTTCAATAATGAAACAGGGCGATCACTGGTACATGTACAGTTAGTAAAAAAGAAAATGAACATTTACGACGATAAGAATATAATATGAGCGATGTATCAACTCGTAGACAGAGATAGAGTTAGTTCTGGATGTATTAGCTCGTGTGGAAAGATTGTTTTACGATTTATGAGATTTAAACCATCACCAATATAAAAGGAAATCTATATATCACCGAACGTGCTTTCTTCTTCCTGCATTCTGCACGTGGTTGGCGGGCTTTCACGCAAACCAATTTCTGAAAGATACCCTTCTATGTATTTTCATTGGGACCGTTAATGATGCAGTTAGTGTTCCTCAAAAAAAAATTAGTGCAATAGCCAGTTAAAATTTATTATTATCTACCTGCAAGTACAACAATCCCTCATGGCATAAATAAACGTTTACTTTTAAAAGCTACCTTAACTTAATGTTCTGTAAGGTACAGCATGCTGCTATACTGTTATACCAACAATAAAGAAAATGAATAAAACGATGCTCAACTTAAACGAACAAAAGGACAAAGCTTGAAGATATCAAGCCTTACACTTATCGAAATAAATTGAACGACTGTAATACTTTGAAATAAATTTGAGGCATCCAAAAATACGACCACCATAATATAACAATCGTTTAATGAACATTCCGTCCAAAGCATGATAAAATACTGTAACATGAAATCTCTACCTTGATCGGACTCGAGTGTTCTTTGCCACCCTTACTTGATTTCTGTAAAATAATTGACTGGATAAGATATGATAGTAGACGATAGTAGAAGAACAATTTGCAACATTATACTACTTCCAGCATGCGTAATGTGTAGCATAGCACTTACATATGGCACGAAATATCGTAACTCAAGCACTGCATGAAGAGATTAATTGCATGCGTAATAAAACTATGAAAATTGTAATTGTTTGATATCATTCAAGTGTAAAGTAACAAATAATTGTCCTTTACACTTATAACGTAATACGTAACAAGAGGTGAATTTTACTTAAAGTACATTGTACAATAGTTTCATTTCATAAAATAAATCGAAGTGCAACTTACTTGCTCGTCAATAAAATTATAATATTCAGGATAAGAAACGAGACATACATCAAACGAACAAAATAAGATTGTCGCTGTTCAATTAATTACTAATTAAGCGGATGACACTTACTCGATACGATAACATCAAGCCCGTTTTATTCAACATCCAAAATGGGCAATATAACGCCATAATAATAGAACCATGTTTGTGTGACGCATGCATTCCTAAATCCATTACAACTTTTTCTGCGCTGTCAAACGATTCAAATGACCAGACAGAAAATTCTGGTGGATTTGCCAATATTTCGCCCCTGCATGACCAATCTTTCTCCAAATAATTCGGTAGCTGTAAATATACATTATTATAATTAAAAAGGATGTTAATAGTAATAATGTTATAAGTATTTAACTACCTTTATAACTATAAAAGATTTTCCTGGGTCGATTGTTGGAATCTGATAAGATGTTCCAGCTTCTAAAAGCTTCTCTTGCGCTACCCCAGGTAGGCATACGATGATATCGATGGGCAGAAAATTTTTCAAATATACTGATGGGTATAAATGAACATTGTAAATTGTACTTGCCATGGTATGCCGACTAGTATTTTCGAAGTAGACCTGTTCTATTTCGCCAACAGCCTGTAAACGATTCGATAAATTGTTAAAATATATCAATTCTTTTGGGACGAGCTTAGAATTATTATCTCTCTCTCTCTCTCTATACTATGTGTTATTCTAATGTTCTTTGGACTACCATCTAAATAATTTAACAATACCTTCGATATTTAAGGCATAACAGTAACGGCACATCCATGATTTGTAACACGATTAAATCATAAAACACGTGCGGGTAACTAATGTAAAACTGCAACAACTATTTGAACACCTTGTGCATAATATAAAAATATTCTTACGTGATAAAGTGTAATTGTAAAAGTGAAACGTTTTACAAATGCAAGATATGTACAAGTTTTGATCAAATTATCGATTTTCTAAACAGTATAAAAATAAAATTTAATATATTATGAATTAGTTTCTTTTTTTCCTTTTCCATTTTTCGTAATTATATTAATGTAATATAATTAACAATGACAGGGATAACCATTCCAATAATTATTTACAGTTAAATACACAAGGTCTCTCTATCACGACACAAATTCTAACGCGTATCCTATGGTATCGTTTGTTACAAATTGCGCATTCACATTAAAAAATATTAACTATCTATAATAGCGGTGTTAAAAAGATTTATTCGATGGACACTCAACATATATAATAAGCAGCAACGGGTTCTCAAACTAGTTTAGAAAAAAAATGGTAGTACCTGTACAGGTGCTTCCAGATATTTTTTGTGTTCAGAGGGTATATTTTTCAAGCAAAGAGGCTTGACGCAATCAATGAAACGACAGAATACGGATCGCCAGTTAATAGCATTCAATAATAAGCCAATAGAGTTGTTATTATATAAAATACTACCAACCACAATCATCACGAAAAACATCTAAAAGTAAAAACTGTTGCTTATAAAAGCATGTAGTGTAAATATCAACCGAATTTTGTTTGATATTACAGAGTGAAAAGAAAGGAGAAAATTAAGAGAACGTCTGTTTCGTTGTATCACTATAAACCATCCTGAATAACAATTGTGTTACGTATATTGTATACAGCGTGAAATTTCGTGAAGAAGAAACAGAAATAAAATATAAGAATATTCTAAAAGTGTACAAACTTAATGAAACGTGATGAATTGATTACCTTTATGTAAAACGGTTCTACAACTTCTTGTTTTGCTCGACTTTCGCATTTTAGGAGTTTCGTCATACTGACTGTTTTTTGCAGATCTTTCCAAACAAATGGTTCAATCGAAACCATGTAACTGAAAAGAAATTCAATATACTTTTAGACATATACATTCATGTAATCTGAAAATGAAATTCAATTGTCGATCACGAAAAGTTACCCTTCAACGCTGAAAAATAGCCAATAAAGATTTGTTGGTGTATAAACAGCGTCTAAAGGAAGATTTAATTTACACTCCGGAGCAACTGTACCCACACATTCAATTTCATTACCACGCTTAGTCATATAATACACAGATATCGGCTGACTGAAATGATTGTGCACCTGAAATATATTTAAATCATTATTACTTTCATTCATTATCGAAACGCAAAGAGGACGATTTATGTAAGTTACCTGCAAAATACTTCTCAGTGTAACAATCGTACTTCCTTCGTCCACTAAAACGTCTGAAACTATTCCCCATTCTTCGGAGCCTTCCTTTCGGTATTTTAACGAAAAGAATCTTTTATCCGCCCTTAGAACAGGTATCGCCAAGTTACCGTGAATTTCTTTGAACTTAAAACGAAATATTATGCATCAATGAAACATGATTATCTTATTTATATAATATGTACCACAAAAATGATATTACCGAAATCATGAACTTGTCGTCGTCCCGTTCTTTTACGGTGTCCGCATTTAATTCACCGAGTATATGTATGTCTGTTTTCGTACTTTTGGGCGCAAGTTCGACCGATGCACCAGATTCGAGGATCACTTCCATGTACGAATCCGCGCTCATGCCAGCAATTTCCGATGCATCATTAAACACCTAACGAAATATTTATTACACTTTGCAATAGTTGAAAATCATGTTTATGCCCATGAAAGAAATTAACGATATGTACCTTAAAATGACTGCGCTCCAGATCTAAAACCATCGCCAAACCAGTTTCGTTCTTAAGTACATATGGTGCGACATTTTTTGCCGTTCCACTTCCACCAGCCTCCATGGCGGACGAAAATGCATTGCCAAGTTGTTTCAATACATCCAGACACGTTTTAGTCACAGTTACTTCCAAGTTTTCCTATTGCAAAGTGTTATTAAGATATGTGAAACGATTATAAATACGTATGATATTCAACTTACAGTGGACACTACGTCGATAGACATTTTTGGAGTTTGATGTATTTCTTCTGGCTCGCTGTCCGAAGTCGGACTTATCGCACTCACGCCTCTAGAGTCTGCTGAGACCTCGTTAAATTGAATCTAATACGTAAAAGCAATGAACATTTGTAGGATAAATTTTTAAGGGTAAGGAATCGTTACGTTTTCATTCACGATTAAAATTTGTATTCACCTTTGTCTTGAGTTCCCATGGCGTTGAAATTCGTCTTCCATTTCTTGTTCCTTCAATTGGTTCGATCAATGGTTCCCATAATGCTAAACAACTATTATAGTATGCCATAATCAACGTCATTGTGCATTCTATGCTCATCTAAAAATATTCAATTTATCATATGTTTAAAAAATAATCGAAGCATAGCAACGTTGAAATCAAATCAATATTCCTTACAGTTTTTGTACTCCAATCGTTAATGTTACTTTGGAAGCCAATATTAAGTAACAGCATCGGTAACGTCTTGTTACCAACGCCCGCTTCTAGCGTAAAAAGAATTGTCGGTGCTGAAATGATTGCCAGTTCTGGTTTGTAAATTGTCTCAACGTCGTCATCGGGATAGACAAAATCTTCTATCGCTTCCACCCCCACTTCTAAAAAAAATTAATGAAAAATAGAGAAACATGTAGAGTATATTAATTACGTTATATATATAAAATGTTTTCTACCTGTTTTCAAAAACCAGTAATCATTTTCTTCAAACGGAGTTATTATCCACAATCCCTCATAATTTTGTTCGGTAACGACCACTTCTGGATCTATCACTTCCGTTTTCGTGGCAGTATGAACCACTTTATTTAATATTTCTATGACTCCTATAAATCAGCATGTCATTTAATACTTTTATTATATAATGTTCTATTTTAATAATTTGTTGAATTACCTGGAGAAACTGATACATGAATATCCGTACAACAAACGTCCAGGTGAAGTCCTTTCTCTTGCGGTGTAGAGCCTGCTATACTAATACTGCATGGTCTCAGAACCTTTATGCAATTAAATGTTTAAATGAAAGAGGAGCTTTTATACAGCATTATTGAAATTTTTACCTTATATATCCAATCGCTTCTTTTCATTGGATTGTATATACCAGCTGAAATTGACAAATCTTTTATGGACCCAGTTATTACTTGGTGTTCGTCCATCAAGCGTACTTTCAATACTAATTCGGTCTTTAAAAGAAAGAGAAAAGAATCCATGTATGAAACGAACATAAAGTGTACAATATAGTTATGAAAATCAAATTTTTATACGTATATGCATATATTACATTTAATATAATGCAATTCGAATTGATATCATCCATGTCCTCCAGTAAAATAATATCGGGCTTCTCAACGTGCACATTAACTGTGAACATCCGTTTAACAGGCGTCACAGTAGTTTGTCTTCTTCTCGACATTGATTCGCCATAATTTTTCGATACATGTTGAAAAGCAGGTTTATTTGCCTGTGGTGTCTCGATAGTGAAGAAGTCCTTTACCTTCATTAAGTAGTCGAGGGATACTATTATGCTAAACGAGAAAACTCGGAGATCGACTGAAAGTACATTTTAATTAAAAACCAATTCAATGAAAAAATCAGTAGCCTTTTCGTTTTTTCAACTTACCAAACGTGTCGTTCGAGCTCTGTCTGATAGTCATATCTAACATACTACGAATAGATTTTGACTCTTTCTGCACGTCATCTATAGGGGGTACAGCAGTAGTTCTTTCCATAATTCTTATCAAAGAACCTTGTCTATTATGCCGCGTATCTTCTAAAGTACAATTCATAAGGAGAATCGAAGTCGCCAATAATCCATCGGCAAAAATTCGCCCTTTCAACGCGAAGTGAGTCAAACAGAATTTCGCCAATCCGTTCTCCGGCAGGTGAAGCAGGGAAGTTTGCGATTGCATCTGTAATTTTGCCTCAATGGTTTTTCGTGTCTGTTCTTTTTTATATAACATTGTACAATAAAATGCAGAAATTAGATTACCGTTCTTGAACCTCCCGTGAATAAACTGATCACAAGACTATCCATGACAAATTCAAATTTAATGGAAGTGTGTGCGTGCCCTTGTCCGTTGAGGTCTGTATCTCCTGAATCACCAGCGGCAGCCTTTTCAAACTTGTCTGTTCAGGAAAATCAATTAACAATTGATCGTAGCAATTGATAATAATATATCAATTATTTAAACGTACCCGAGGGTCTATGTTGCACAACTTCTACTTCAAGTTTCTTCTCGCCTTGATTAGCGTGCGATGTGAATGTCTTATCTTCGATTGCTTCTGCCAAATTTTGTTCCAGTACTTTCATTGCAGTTGCATAGTCCTCCTTACTTATGAGTATATTAATTTTATTTAGCCTGCCAGACATCTCAATATCTGGTATAGATGTAAACCAAGCTGTTGATAAATTACGTTTTATGAGTAACGTAAAGCTGACTGGCTCTAATAAAAGTATTTCATTCTCGATCGTGAACTTTTCCATATTCAATCTCACCCTTTAAGAGAAGAGATAGAAATCGGGCGAATTAAAAACATAGTTAAGAAAAATGGGATGAAATTGGTTTATGTTACAGACAATTGTTACCTGGACAATTTTAAATTTTGCAACTCTATTCGCATTTCGTCGACGATTGGACAGTCTCCGGCTTCGTTTGTGACTTCCAGCTTTTTAAAAACATTACATACAGTAAGATTACCCATATCCAGCGTTAAGCAATGATCACTTTTCGAATGCATCGGCACATATATGACAGGAGCCTTAAAAAACATATGTTAGACAGTGACAAATACTCTAAAAATATATAAAATTTAATCAATCAAATAAACACCTTTATTTTTACTGCAAGACCAATACGCGTCGCACTTTCCTTAACATCTTTAATATTCGTTTTCGCGGCTTCGGCAGCCGCTGCCGATGCATCCTTTATAGCCTGCTGTGCCGCTTGGAAGTTGTTCAGGAAGCTCTGAAAAAACATTAAATATACTTCAGCACATTTTATACAATTAACCGTATCAACGATCATAGTAAAACTCACCATTAAACTTGTAACAAACATGTTTAAAAATACGATACGATAACAACCCATAATAACAGTGACAGAAATGTTATTTTTATCAATGTCCGATGGTTCAATATTATATATTATAGCTTGAATTTGTAAGGACTCTTTATCTTCTATCACGGATACAATCTGCATATTAATCAAAGGTATTAACGAATTATTGTACAAAATAATATGCAACAATACAGAAATATGTATATTAAACAATTAAATTTTACATCTCTGTAAGCCGATGCTGCATTGAGATCTTTAATGGTGATAGAGGATAAATTAACATTTGCTTGAGAATAGGAAGACTTCATTATAAATCCGCCGGTTATGCCATCGATGTAAAATGCAGTAATATCTCTGCAGTCGCTAGTTATCTTCATGCAGATTGTGCCAACTTTCGCTTGGACTTTCAAATCTATATGCTCAATCACCATTCTTTTCCGGCCTAAACGTGCAATCAAATAATATAATCATTGGTTAGTATAGAGTAGGCATGAATTGTTTTTCTTTTTTTTTGTGGAGATACTTACGCGTGTTCGATCTGAATTTTTGCTTTTGAATTTGATCCTTCAAGAATGAAGAAGTTTCCTCGTGAATTGAGGCGAAATGGCTATACCGTGGTCGTACTTGTGTCTCCATTTCAATTTTATTATTTCCTATAGCACTCATTTGATCCTGCAATTTACACAAATAACGTTGCAACATTTAATTTACACAACTTTCGTACAAACAAATTAACGCTTGTGGTAAAGCCACTCCAAATATCATTAATTTTCCTTTTTTTAAATACCTGCAGGTATGAGACAAATTTGAGAAGATTTATCAGAGCTTCCTGATGCAGCAAAATGTCCAACGTTGTAAATTCGAGTTTCAATAATTGCAGAACGGAATCATATTTTGTTTTAAACTCTGGAGATCGCTTATTTACCTGCGAGAATAAACAAATGTATAATTTGTTTTGTTCTTCAATAGTATAATCATAATATTATTGAAGATAGTACTTACATTTATATACTGCACTGTTATCAAATATTCATCTCTGCCGGATAGCATAGAAGTGTTTACCATAAATATTTCTTTTTCATTGTAATGTTGCTTTATTTGAACACCGCCCAATCTCAATAAGATCTCTTTATCGTACGTTCGTTGTAGCATTTCAGCCTCTAATTGCCGTGCCTCCAGTTTCATAAATGGTAATACCGTGTCGCCTCTCTGTGAGGAAACTTGTACGGCAAACTCTGTAATAAGTTGGGGAGATCGTTGGTCGAATGTTCAATTTTAGTTACACCATACTTTTCATTGTTATATTCATTACCTTTCATTTCAAATCTCATTTCCAAATCAATTGTTTGCTTGATCGAAGTCAAATTTAATTCTTCTTCCCTTTTCTTCTCGGCAATAGTTGCAGTTATATCTTTCAAGAGAGACAATTGTGAAACAGATTTGCTCTGCAAAAAAAATGTATCGTTATCGATAATCAACCTATAAAAATTGTACTTGAAATTGCAGAACATACCAGCGACGATTTGTGAGGATCTGCCAGTTCTTCTTGGTCTTTTGGAAGTGGTATGCTTTGGCCGATCGAGAGAGCTTGTAATAAACGAATATCTAAAAAGAAAGAAAGGGGTATATATTCAACTTACTGTTTGTATAATAATTACCGAAAGAATTAAGACTGAAGAAGTACCTGTTATATTAATAAAAACTGATGGCAATTGCCCTATCAATCGCAGCTTTGGAAGTAATGGATCATCTGTTATTAGACATTTGTGAAATTGTATTTCAAGAGTCGTTGGGTGCAATAATGTCATAGAATCATCTGCACTCGATAAAATTGTGCGCCATTTCTCGCCAGGTAGTGAAACTAATACCTATTAATAAATCATAAAAATTCGTACGTTATTTAATATTTCATGTCAATGCTTATAGATCCAATGAATAAAAACACGTACTTGAAAGTCGACGATCTTTAAAGCAAATTTATCGTAACTATGCTCTCTTAGATGCAATAACACATCTTCTTCGCTTTTTCCCATACTGATTAATTGTTTCACAGTTACATTACTCTTACCATCCTCTGGCTTTCCCAACGAATTCATTTTCAGACTACCAAGATTGACTACCAACAATGATTTTGTGCTGTCATAAAATCCGTCGTGTGGTATGATTAGCTGTGAGGCTTGCATGTTGACCTGTTAAATATTTTTATATTTAATTTGCTACATATATATATTTCTTTATAATGAACACCTATTTTAAAACCAATTTTTTACCTGTACGTCTAGTACCGAATGCTTCTGAATAGCATGCTCTAAACCTAAAGCCGACATTTCTTTGAAACCTTCCAGCTGTTCTGCAGCGGCTGCTTGAAGGCTAAATAAAGGAGCAATTATTTAATAAAATGATTCAAGAAAATAATCTACAAGTAATCATATAAATTTTCCTCACTTATTCAGCGTCGACGAGTTTTGTACTTTAAACAAACTAACTAATTCTATGACGGTTTGTGCGTCGTAAATAATATCCACAGACGTCGATTTCACTATTATTCGATCGCCGCATAATTTATCCAGAGGATTTTTCTCATATGACACAGATAATAAAACCTGATCTATACTGTGCTCGTGCGAATTGAACAGTGAAGGAATATGTCCGTCCTGTATTGTTCCTAACAGTTTCATCTCGTTAATCGATGCTGTAACTCTGTAATGAAGCGCGAATGAAAGTGTCATAACGTGGTAAGAAAATAGAATTTTGTAGAATCAAGGAATTAAGATACGAACAGAATGGCATTAGCAGATGGCCTGGACTTGAAACAAGCTTGAACGTCGTGAAGCTGGAGATCCAAAACGTAAGGATGTTCTTTGTCCGTATCTAAAATTATAATTTGTAGCTCGTGTAAAAGAAATCGAGTGTCGATCATTTCATACGTCTCAGGATAATGCTCTGGTGCGCTGTTTTCTTGATAATCAATTGCTCTGTACAACTTCTCTTTTTCCTGTGGCGTCATTGCTTGCTCGAATTTCCGCACTGAAAGAAAATAAATTAGAATAAAGAATTTCTTTATTCAATGCAAAATAATAATACGGTTTATTACTTATTGCTGCTGCAGAATTTAATTCCTGTGCTTCCTCTGCCTGATTATTAGACCATAAGAAACCGAACCAACCGCGTTTGGCCTTTAAACTCTTTTCTCTTTCTGCCAATTTTTCCACCTACAATGTAGAAGGTAAAAATTAGCTTACTATTCTAAATTCCAAAGTGCATACATCGTTTTTGTCGTATAAACATATATCCTCGACTAACTTCCATCTCGATTTGTTGCCTAATAATAACTAAATTGAAAATGTCCAATTTCTTTTCGCATTCCGTGAGGAGTTCTTCGATGTCCTGTGCTACTTTCTTGGTTGTTAATTTTGTCTGATATGCATTAGCATACGCGCGACACATATCTCGATGCTCCTTCATATGATTCCAATCCCAATTCCTACGATTTCTGCGGACTGTTTCTTCTAAGATGCAGGTATATGCGAATTTCCACCTAAGTGCGATAAATTACTTCGAATAATTGTTCATCAAATTTCTAGTCTCAATAATTCATTACCATTCTTTGTAATATCCCCTGTACGATTTTAACTTTGGTCTGTACTTTCTGTACGGGGCAGACTTTTGCGCTTGATCCAAACCCTCTCCCAATTGAACGAGAGTGTGATATTGTCTCTTAGCTAATCCGATTCGTAATTTCTGCATTTCCAAGTCCAGCCACACCTTCGGAATTGTATAATCACTTCCATCTGTTTCTGGCTTTGGATTTAATTTTAGCTTTGCATTGACGTTTATTGGTCCCAATACTAAACAGATCATATACAATAAAAAGATAGAAAAATAGAAATATTAAACTGCTGATTATTTGAAATTATACTTCCTTACAATATTGATAACCAGGTGGATTATAATCCACGGTTGCGATACCACTACAAAAAAGATTTGAATAATTCGATTGTGCATTCTTGCTAAATTGTTCTACAGTTGTATTCAGGTAAACTGCCAATCCATCCAGTGTACATAACTGAAAGGGGAATCCATTTTTCATTCCAAATACTATCTCGGACTCACTGTTTCTTTGTTAATCCCATACCTACCTTGTAAATTTGTGGAATGGCGTACATATCTTTTAGATTGCCATTTGTTTCCCAGGAATCTGTACAACTTCCCAAGATAAAGTTATTGAGCGTAAAACCAACAGAAAAGGGATGATCTTTAAATGTAACATGGTCCTCGTATCTGACGTGTATCCTTTTGATTTCAACATGAATATTCTTTATCATACGGGCGACAAGCTTTTCAACCATAGAATCGTCCAACTTCTCTTGCGCTATAGAGTAAAAATAAATCGAGCATTGCGTTTAATCGTTAAATTGGCAAAATTAAGCAAATAAAAAATTGAACAGTCTAAGAACAATTACATTTAATATCTGCCAACTGCTTTTTCTTTTCAACCCTTGCAAGCTCTGTGCGTTTGGCTTCGAGGTGAATTTTTGCTTCTTTCTCTGCATCGTAGGCAACCTGACTTGAAGGTACAATAAGTACAAATAATTCTTCAACAACAGCATCGATCTGACCATTCCACATATCTTTGAACGGTATCTTTAACATAAGTTTTCCTATGGGGAATAGATGAAAGCAAACTACATTAACGTTATATTCTTAATTTATTATGGAGATATACATACACAATGTACAAACCGAGTCTTCCATATTCCAATCTAATGGGCAGATCCAATACATCTAATGCAGTTTCTTTTATTAACAGGTCGTTTAATACTACGTCTCCTAAAAATAAAGAAATTTCATATGAAAAACAAGCAAGTTACCACTTAAGAAAATGATCGACAGATATATGTACGTATAATAAAACAATACAATAAACATCGGTCTTTTATAGAATATTTTTTTATTTACATGAATAATAATTTAAATAAGAAAAAATTTAACGAAATGTTATTTTTACATTAAGCTTCGTAAATGCAATTAAATGATTAAATAAACAAATGGAGCCGTATATGTTAGATTTTCAACAAATCCAAAGCGAATTATTTTATGTAAAAATGATTGTGGGATTTTAAAAAGGAACAAATGAAGAACTGTATCTAATGCACAGAGATATCTTTTATTGTATTTATACTACTTGTAATTCAAACGCTTTAAAATTCTACGGGCCCCTAATACGCGGTGCAATACTAATAAAGCGATTAAGCTAAAGTATTATTATTAAAAATAGCAACGATAGAAAAAAATAACGAAAGCATTTTATTTCTCATTTGATATGTGCAAGGCAACATCAGGGCGATTACGTATAAATGAACTATTTTTTTTATTTTAATGCCGAGCCTATTATGTTGCAAAAGCACGTTTGCATAGGTGTGGGCAACCCATCATTTCATTGCATGTGTGTGTCAGAAACGATAAAGAACTGGCCGGAGAGATCGTATAATATAAATAGATGCTGATGTCACATCGATGTAACTAATAATACATCGATGTTGTATCTACGAAATATTTGGCTATTTCGTTATCAACCACTGTCTATCGCATCCGATTTTTCTAAGTTTCCCGGGCGTAGTTAGACTTCTAAGTAAATGGAAGTACATATACACACACTTCGCCTTTCGATTGCCGTATGTACGTACATATATCCAAGAAATGACGAAATAATTTCAAACAATACGTGAATGCTTACCTCCCCATAAACTCAGTTTTAGTTGCGAGTAATCCAAATTTTGGATATACTCTCCCAACACTTTATTTAGGAGTTCGGCAACGATCGATTCGAAAACCATTTTCGATCTCCTTTTCTTTCCTTGTGTCTCGAGAAAGAGAAACTTTACCGATTGCGTAGAAATATGTACAAATTCAACAACAGAAATACAGGCAACAATAAGGATTCAACGGATTTTCGTAACTCTAGATCTATGTACTATGCGAAACAACAGGCGGTTGTAGCACAAAAGTGAAATCGATCGATAAAAAAGTACCGCATAACCTTTTAAGGGCACATTGTATGTATATCGTGTGAAACTGGGATCGTGTAACAGGTAAATAAAAAGAAAAAAAAAAGATAATAATAATACGGCAATATGTACTCTTATTAGCTGTGTAATTCGTTAACGCGAACGTTCCTTATTTATAGTCATCGCTTGTATTCACTTGAACGATTCCAAATCTCGTTAAAATAACACACTGTCACGCTAAACACACAATCCGTTTTTCGAATTTAACAAAGTCGTGTGATTATATTTGTATGTAAGTCAGATGACAACATCGTGTGAAATTCTGACACTGTCAATACCTTCTGGCATATTACATCGTTTCACCAACTCTACCTTCACATTCTACTGTACTGGGAGTCACTTCATTAGATGACCCACACACACTACACTGTCACGCATGTAGCTTCACCAGTGTACACAAATACACACAAAATCTTTGTACACTAGATACGACGATTGATAAGATAATTTCCTCTCTTTTTTTTATTATATACCGTTGATAAAATCGTTTTATTCATTGCCTTTACTCTCTGTTTTTGATACAATTTATATAACACATACTTACTACTACCGCTCATTGAAAAGAGAGAATTAATTAATTTTAAAATAAATTTATTTTAAAATCAAAAAACTGCAATCATTTTCCTTTGACACTATTATTTTTTTACTTTATTATTTTCCTCTTTTTGCACCGTTCTTAACAATTTAAAACTAAGCGCCGCCTGTAATACTTTATTTAAATTTAATACTGAATCGTAACTAAGCGTTTTCGATTTCGATCTAATAATCTTGATTAACTAACTTTTATCCAATAAATCTAAATGAATGCAGAATACCTTCAATGCCAAAACCAATCCAAATTTTCAACATCAAATATTGTTTCGTTATATTTTGCGATTACAGTAGGGCTCAATCTTCGGACGTAAATTTTTCTAAGTCCCAACTCTTGTAATTTTCTGTAATTATCTGCTAATATATCGTCCCCGTTGGAAAGTAGTCTAAATTTATTTAGCTGCAAAAATGTATTATTTAAAAAAGCTTCTTCAAGATTGCAAAAGTATTAAAATGGTACCTGGGCAAAAGATATTGGTACAGGTGTCGGGAAAATAATCCACGTTACTACTTCGTTACATGGGGGTGTTGTTAACGAGCCCTTATAAGTATAAAATACGTCTATATTTATAGGTAATAATGAGGATAATATTACTGGCGTATTTAATTTGGTTTCCTTATTTAACCATTGCACACCTGTTAAATCGTTTACAATTGGGTACAACGATTTATTATCTTCCTCCTGCAGCTATAAATTTAAAATCAAAATGAAACGCATGAAAAGTGAAAGACTTTGAAAGATTGTCTTGCCACCTTACTTGAAAAAAAATACCCAAAACGACGAGACCATCTTTGTAATTCAGTGCATTAGACAAATTGGAATAAATTCTATTTTTATGTACTATGTGCATTTCCATAGGATATCTGTTGATAAATAAAAAAATAATAAAATTTAACAAATAATTAGCATTACTTTAACGAATTGGTATCTTTTCTATTCTTTTACCTAACACCATTCAAAATATGTTCTGATCCTCTGTTATTTTTTGCACCCCAATGAAAATGTAAGTGGTCTATTTCATATTCTCGATTTGTATTAAGCGCACCACCAAATATATAAGGCAATCTTCTTAAACGAGTGCTTATATTCATCGTAACTGAGGGGAAAAAATAAGTCTATTATCAAATATTTTTCTGATGGCAAAAATATTTGCCGCACCTGAATGGCCATTATTTTTCAAATATAATGGACTCGGAAGAAAATCATGGTATCCAATCAATTCTAGTGCAGGTAAAGGAAGAGGAATCGCTTTGAACGACGATATGGACACAGGAGATTGCAGCTCTCCGCCACATAATTTAAAATTCTGTATCCATGTATGCTGATCTAAAATATCACATCGATAGTTTAAATAAAAAATATTCTATAACAAAATAATAAATATTACGTACCATGTTTGCTGTACCCAAAGTGTCCATCAATAATTGGGACTGAAAGAATTTTTTTTTAAGTTACAAATAATGTACTGCAATTAAACAAAGAAAATTAAACATACTCGTTGCCAATAAACGTATAATTTTTACAATAATGGTCATCTTAATTAAATACAATTCGCGTTATTTTACTTATACTTTGAAGCACTATAAAACGCGCAAACAGTCTCAAGAAAAAATACGAGGAAACAGTGGCTTGAACTTTGAGTGCAGACTTCGTGTACAGATCTAAGGAACATTATGTTGCGTTATTACCAGCATCTTCCAACTGTTTCATTTACATATTACATGCTCTATTATCATCATCCATACAGGATACCTTGAGTACACACATCAACTCTGTGTGCCTTGCCTCAATTAGAACTGTGGTAGCATAAAATTCTGCTGTTTGCTTTGTACACAAGGCTTACCTTTTAAGCATATGTAATTCTTCGATCTAATTTTACGGGGGCATGGAGTGCCTGAACACAAATAGATATGATAACAATTTATTTACATATGTAGAAATAACATTTATCATTGTCGAGTAAAGCTATTTTATGTAACTGTACAATTAATATCGACATTTAAGCTACTGTGAGTAATTTCGATAACGCTGTTATAAAATTGTCTATTGCATTTTTTTTATCATATTGATACAAACGTGGTTATATAATACAATTTTACAATGTATACATGCACGCGAAATATAAATATATATATATATATGTATATGTATATAGAGTATAATAAAAATCAAAATACGTATCACAGATTGATATTCAAGTATTGTTCATTGTTGCGACACTGGTATTTGTATATCATTCGTATTATGTTGCAAAGGAAGCGTATGAAGTACATTTATGCAACTTTGATATTTGAAATATCTGTAAAATATATTCAAATGTTAACTAGAAATACACAAAAGTCTTTCCATGGCTTGTTTCCTTTGCAGCATAAAATCTAAGTGATTGTAAAAGTTGACCATTGCATGAAAGCCACATTACAATAAATTTAGATATTACTGCGAATGATAGTTCATATACTACTGCTAATACTAAAACAACAAACCGATGCTAAACGAAATTTATGGTGTGATTTAGTATTTGATTATTTAAAGTGTATAATAAATTATGAATATAATATGTAAAGTTCTTTGTAATTCCCAACATTTCAAGACGGGATACGTTAATATTAATAGCACCATATGAAATTTCACGTGAGCCAATAAATCGAATACTATAAAGAATTATTAGACAAAATATAAAGAGAGAGAGATATATATATATATGTATATATACATGGTCGTTGGTCAAATATTGCGCATTCTTTCTCTTTACTTATTAAATGATTGGTTTTTCATAAGCCCGAAAACTATTAATATCGTTAGAACGTGGAAAATTACGTAAAGTTGCAATCCGTATTATTTTGATCTGATCAACTTCGCCCGCTATTATTTTAATCGACTAGAATATTCTTCCATGTTTTGCGAACGTTGTTTCATGCGTCTTCATTGTCTTGTGACTTGCGAACGGTGTTTTGTAACGGAATCGAGAACAATTCCTCCCACGGAGATCGCACAGAAGAAATTACTATTTCAGCAGCACCCACAGATACAAAATTTAAGGTCCACGTCTCCTCCTGGCCCATTACTTCGTCTAAGAAGTTCAAGGTCAGTGAAGAACTACAATGTTCCTTAAAAGAAAACAAAATTATAGGACGAGAAACTTCATATAGAAAAGCAGAGCTCTTGGCACTTTATTATACTAATTTCATAGTCCATTTATACATTGTTTTTTATTTTATACTACGAATACTTACTATCCCAATTAAATTGCTCATAGCTTGCTCCCTTATTATTTGTGGTGATTCCTTGTTACCGGGAAGAAGCCACTGTATATTGCATATCACCAACACGGACGCGGTTACAATTAAACTAGATAATTTAAGTCCAACTTCGAGGTCCTCATATTTCAACACAGCGGAGGAGAACAATGCAAGTTGTCTAACCGAATCGCCGTCTTCATAATTCTTGCAATCTTTTAATAACTGATGCATCAAAACGGTACAGTGTTCCGAGGCTGCAAGATCCACAGACTCCGAAATTGGTGGTAACAAGAAATCTGTGAGAACAAAATTCATTGTTCGATAATGCCGTCACGATAATTCGCATTTGCACGTGAAATAAATATTTCTATTATTTACCAGTAACATAGATTAAAAAGTTAACCGTTCTTTGGAAATCTTGCAGAACGCACAAAAATGTAATGGTGCAATTCAAATCGTCGCTCACTCTGTTAGGTTGATCTAATTCAACTAGAACGCCTTGTTGGAATGGTATTGGGGCGAAGCGTCTTAATCGGTTTATTGTCCAACTAATTTCTTTATGCAGCCAACGTTGCGGATCCTCCCTGTAATAGCGATAGAAAATTAAAACAGATTCTTTGTAATATAAAAAATAAACAACGTGCCAAGATATATATTTCGTACCCCTCCAGTCCAGTAATTTTAAGGATATAAACTTTTGACGTAGACAAAACTAAGCAACCAGGAAATGTGTCCTTTGAAGTCTGCATTAAGATTTCCGCCTAGAAGTTCATAAATAAATGAAATGATAACTTATTGTTTTCGAAATCATCAGTTGAAAAATTAAATTACAAAGTTCAATATATTACCCTCAGAAGGAGGATGAGCTCTTCGTTCTCGTGTTCAAATATATTCAAAATGATATGCAACTTTATTCTATGGTCTATACTATTAAAGACTGTGTAAGAATACTGAATATTGCTGCCCAAGAAACTCGGAGCATCTTCCGTCTTTAACATTAATGGTTTGTTACTACCAATTTTTATACTTTGGAGTAATCCTGCAATTGTGCCCGTTAAATACGATTAATAGCATCGGTTATAATGAATATTAACAGACAAAAAGACCCGTAGTTTTACCGACCACCTAGCATAGAAGTTAGATTTGTTACAGGTGCGAATTTTGTCTCTTTATCGTTACTGTTCAGCGATTTTTCGTCAGCATTAGCTTTCCTAATTGTCCTATTTTCGTACGCAGTACAAATACTATCTGTTAGAGAACCTGTAGACAAAAAATGCCAAGAATTAACGAAGGTTTATACAAATTTTGTTCTTCCATAAAAAATGGCTAAAAATTAAAGGGCAACCTGAAGAACTACTCTCAGTTAAGCCAGTCGTAATTGGTGCTGCGTCTGGTATTGTTAGAAGAGATGGAGCAACCGCAGTACGCCTTTCTTCAGAAGAACGTTTTCGATGAGGAGTCAGATTTCTACGATGATTGAAACAAACATTGCAAAATAAATACCTGTTTACTAATTAATAATGCATACAAAACTAATGCTCCAAAAAAAATATTGGGTTGAATATTGAGAATAAAAAAGAAACAAATTACCTGGATGTATCGTCAAGAACTTCAATACTACTTTGGCTGGGATTACTGAGTACTTCTATATCATTTTCGTATTTTTTACTTAATACGTTCGCAGATGGTGTAGATTCCCTTGACCCTTCCAAACTTCTCGCCGAACCTATTAATAATACATCTATTTTGTAATACTCGTTGCGCATGAATTTACTATGCAAATTTAGTTAGAAAGATTTGGGGACTTTAAGGGGCATTCATACGCTTCTTTCAGTTTTTCAACAAGAACTCTATACATTGTAACATACTTGTTGCTATACAGGTTTCTACATATTTTCTGTTTGTATCTGTACATAGAACGAATAGAAAAATAGAAATACGAATGTATTAATAGTGCACTATACAATTGCAAATGGTCAAGCAATTAATATTACAGCTTAATTGGTTTAATGATATGGAAGGAAGGCTTGAGAAGACAAAAAGTGCTGTAATAAAGTATAGTGGCGGAAGCTTACAGCAGACTTGAGCTTGGATGCGAGAGTTGGAGTGCACCAGAGAAGTGGTGACGGACATAGCTCCACCCTCCATTCCACCTGCACCGTGATTAGTATGTTATTGTCCCAGTCAATATTAAAATGCTTGGGTATGCAGTCAGCAATTGCAATTAATGCATTCACATTCAATCAATGGGTGATCATTACTATTACGATGGAATTTAGATGTCAGTAAAGATATTATAAACAAATAACACTGCATATTAATACAAATATTATGCTCCACGATTACAAATGGCGTAGCAGTTTTTAATCATTTCAATGAATTTAATGCATGCATAAACCGAAACGAAACTTACCAATACTAGAAGAAGACTCAGAGTGTTGTAAATTACTTTTCATTGTAATTTCGGAACACTGATTTTTAATCAAACATTCCGAGGAGGCTTCAGAAATATCGCTTTCTGCATCCAAAGTCGACAATTCGTCCGTTTCTATAACTAAGGTACTTTCACAGGTGGGACACTTCAATTGTCTTGTACCTAATAAAAGATGTTGTAGTTTAGTAAAAATTCGGGGAAACATATTGAATTTTGTATTACTGTGAAAAATATACCTGACACAGAGGAACTTAGAACACTGAGATACTCCGAGTCTTGAGAGAAATGTGTGGAACATTTCATACACTTAAAAACTTTTAACGATATCAATCTCTTTTTCATTCTTTCGCCAATTATTTGTACCACTCCCTGCAATATAATCAGACAATACAATAGTATTATTTAATTATTATTCACAGTCACATTAACAATTTCTTATATTTATGCTTTACCTTTGCCGCATCTAATTCCATAAAATATCGTCGGTTTTTTCGATTTTCTCTGGTGGTGTCAAAAATTATGTCCACCGTGACCGGTTCACTTCTGCCCAAAACGCAAGATAATACGGAACTTGTCGACCAACAATATTTCAATTTTCCGGTAATTACATCCCTCTCTTTAATTTCACTATGATAATCATATAATTAAAATAGGATACAATATTAATTGTGAATAATGTTGTGTCATAAAATAACGCTTACTCTGATGTTATTATCAAGAACAAATCTTCCAATTCGTCATCGTTTTTCTTCTTCTTAACTAGATATAAATCTCCCTTTTCTAAGTATTAAAAATAACAGTATAATAAATATATGTTTTATTATGAAGACTGTAATATTATTTTTATTTTTGTATATATACCTTCTTCCGGATCATACAGAGTCTTAGGTACAGTTGTAAGAGCGCTAGCTGCGTCAATGATTAATGGTACATCAGTAATATTCTCTTCTTCATCTAATACTTTACTTTGTTCATCCTTTTCGTCGCTGAATTCACTATTCTCTTTCATTAAAGATTCCGAATCTTCGTTCGTTCTAACTGATGAATTTTTCGTTAAAAGATCTGCGGAATCTGGGGTACTTAGCACCGTGTCTGTAGAACTTAAATGTCTTATCGTTGATTCAGGTGTTAATATAGGATAGGACGATGGTTGCAGTCCCATAATATCTTGGAGGAATGTCCCGGCATGGCTGCTTAACCAGTTATCCTCACCGTATCGTTGTCGTACTGCCAAAATTTGTTTTTTCGTTTCCAAATGATCTTTCGATGTTTCTACGGGAGCACAAAATAGACGCAATATTTTAATGTGTATTTTCGATGGTACAAGAAAATGATAGAACTCGAAATTAATTGTATACCTAAATAAGAACTACAAATTTCAGACTCCTCTTTCGAGTCTATCTTTTTGTGATCAACCTCTGCGATAATAGCTTCTTTTATATTCATTCTCTTTCTACTTTTAGACGAACTTTTCTCTGTACTGCCCGGCACTTCCATAGATCTCTCTGATATTAATTCACTGTTGATCGACGTGCTCATAGACGTAGAAAAGCTATTCGAATTTATAGAATTCGACATCGATCCGAGGAACTCGTTCGACGCAGGCTCCTCGGATCTAATACTCAATGGTCGATTCTCTGCAACAAGTTGTTTCTCCGACCTTGATAGTGGTAAATGATCTAAAATGAACTGAATCGTAAAATTTTATTTTTTACGTGTCTAATATTTAATTATTTTAACATCTTTGAACAGTTAAAAAACAAAACGTTTTTCTATAGGTGTTTTACCTTGCTATCACTCAGGCACGGATGTAAATATTTAGTCGATAACAATCGATGTTTTGGATGATACGACAAGGGATTTCCCTCTAAAGATATCCATAGCAAAGTAGACATTTTATCCAAAGGCCACAACGTTACGTGCTCCGTTAAGCAATTATAAGATAAATCTAATTCCATTAAACACTCTAAATGTTGCAAACCTGTCTCGACAAAAATAGTTCATAAATATACTAAATCCAGAAATTCTGTATTAAACATAAGGCGAATGTGATAATATATTACCATTTAAATTTTCTATATAATTATTCTTCAAAACTAATACTTGCAAAGAGTGCAATGCGCCCCTATTGAAGTTTGGCACAGCTTCCAGCTTATTGTATCCAAGATTGACATATTTTAGATTAGGCAAGCAAGACAATTCATTGGCGGATGTTATCAAGTTATGACTAAGATCTATTATTTGTAGCCAAGGTGCCAATTCCAACGTTGTGTCCAACTGTTCAAGCGAATTGTGGGGCAACGCCAGATGCTTCAGAGAACCCCATACGAATCCAATACCAGCATCTCCTCCACAGCTGGCTGTCAACAGAAAATATTTATATTACAAATGTGAATCTGGAAACGATGGTATTCTATCAATAAAATAAAAAATTATAATTACACAATAATTGGCTGACGGTATCAATTCCTTTTCTACCAGCACAAATTACACTTTCCAATTGACCTCTAACACCTTGTAGCCCTTTCACAGAGCTGATGTTAATCTTCTTTAGTTCTAGATATTTTAAATGCCTGAATTTAGTAATGTCGACAGAGATCCTTGGATTGTTTGGGCAGCCAGTCACTTTCAAACCGATTGTCTTCTGTACAAAATCGTGCAGAAACTTTAAGTCTCTGAATATATCTATCTCTGAGCTGTTGCACACTTGGAACGAAGCCTCTAAATCTTCTGCTTTGTTCACAATCAAGGAGAAAGCTTCATTTAAATTATATAATAATGTGGTCGACAAGGAGAGCTTGCTCAGTGCATTTAATACTTTATCCCCATTCTGATGCAGAAGTTTGGCAAGCTCCACTATTTCTTGCATATTAACTTTATCCCTCATGTTACTCATTTTCGAATCCATATCTCGATATTATAGAAAGTAATCAGTTTCAATGATTCCAACTCTGTGTTCTCATATCACCCTGAAAGAAGTCAAAATTTTGTACAATTTGACAAAAAAAAAAAATCGGCGCCTCTACATGTTCCGAGGAATAAAATGAAAATGTCGAAAAATTAAAAAAAGCGAACGAAAAAAAAAGATGCGAGAAAATCGTAGCTGGGAAGAAAAATACTTATAAATTTCGGAAATGTTGCAATAACAAAACACGTTTTTCAGTACTAAATAGAACGTTGCATCCTATTAATAATTTCCGCTTAATTGCACAATGAGCTCGCTTCATTATGTTTACAAAACGTATACGTAAATTAGAAACAAAGTGAAGCACCGGATTTGATTATTTACATCGAGAATTTTTCCGTTCGTTAGAACAATTACACTTACGAATGTTTATTTGAACGTCGCAGGAAAAGCTTATTGTACAACACGATAATTTAGAAACAAAGCAGAAACGACGATTAATGAACTTACTAGATTATCGTGCATTGCTTACAATTAGATGATCCGCTTGGCCAGTGGACGTACATACATATAATTAAGTCACAAATGATGCAGGCAATACAGCTCCACGCATTATGTTATCGCAAATAAGCAATATGTATATGTAGGAAAATCTATCGGCGGCAACTAGTAAACGATCAACGTCGCGAAATATCATCGATCATTCTCCTTCACTTCGGTAACCTTAATATGCGTTGTTAATTACAAACGCAGTCTTCCCTTAAAAAAAGAAACCAGATCCTAAAACATACACAATGATTGTAAACAATTCGATTATCTTTAATCGTTAAAAACTCATTATCTGTTGGAATTTGAATTACTGCGCAGCGCTGGTGTTTTAAATACATCTCGATGTGCATCTCGGAAATTGCATCGATATAGAAGGAAAAAGAACAACAAAAAGAATGGAAATAATCTCTGACCTACTTTGCATGAAATAATACAAGAATGAACTGGAATTATTGTGCGTAATAGTGAGCGACACGATGAATAAATTCGTACCTTGAAACGGGGTTAATAAACAATCGCGATGAAATTTCTCACGGAGCTAGCGAACAATGGTAAAAATGACATACTGGCTATTATTTGCATCATAGTATACAAACCGTCACAGACGAGATATAGGAATAGACAAATCACCTTATGGACTTTCGTGTCCCAACGGGACTGCCATACCGATTTAGAAATCCGTAACCAATTTTTTAAGCTTGACGAAAAAGTAGTGTCTCATAATCAAAATAAGTATAAAAGCCAATTACGAAAGCTATGCATGACTCCTCTCCACAGTACTGCATAAAACGTCTTCGGTAAATAATAGTTCTTTAACTGAACACTGTTCACGAGCAGAGGACGCTCAAATCAGTGTCGGATTTCTGAGTCGGTATGTCAGTCACGTTGGGCCACGCAAGTCCATGAGGTGATTTGCCTATTTCTGTATCTCGTCTGTGATGATACGTTCATTTTTCATACCGATCGCTCGCCGACAAGGCAGATTATAAAAGTTCAAATCTCGGAATACATTTGTCACGGTTTAAAAAGTAATTTTAGTTTAAAAACACTTCCGTGGATGCCCAAAGTGTGCTAACTTTTTCTTTTTTTTTTTAGTAACCAGGAAATTGGGGATCCCTAATCTGTACTTAACATAATTGATCCTCCCAGTTCACGAACATGAGAAAAATAATTATTATTTACAGCATATTTTGTTTACTTTACGTCCAAGCTACCAACAATGCAAAAACGGGCAAAAAAAAATCGTGGAAAGAAAAAGACATAAGGGACATGAACGATGCAGATTTGGATCATTTGTTAGATCAATGGGAGGTGCGTCTTTAAATCATGTATCCGATAAATGTACGACATAGATTTAAATAGAAATTAATCTTTGCTGCTAGGAAAACGACGAACCATTGGAACCCGATGAACTGCCCGAACATCTTAGACCCAGTCCAAAAATCGATATATCTCAGGTAGCAAAATATAAACAATTCACTGGACGTTCTGTCACACTTATATATGTTCATTTATTTATTTAGCTTGATATGGCGAATCCCGATAATATATTAAAGATGACAAAAAAAGGAAAAGGTGTGATGATGTTTGTTGATACAAACGAGGAGATTTCGCTTAAAGACGCAGAGGTAATAATGCGCATCTGGCAAAGCAGCCTTCAGAATAATCATATTATTGCTGAAAGGTGGTATTCCATTTTATGACTGCGCTGTCAATGTGTTTAAAGACTTTAGGATATTTACATTAATATTTCTTTAACCTTTTTAGATATCCAATTGATCCTAAGAGATCTGTATTCTTATTCCGTGAAGGATCGCAAGTTATAGACGCAAAGAACTATCTGCTACAGCAGCCGGAATTGTCTCACATTACTCTCGAGGGCCAGATCTATTACAGGGATCCAAAGAAACAGGTATAAATACAATTACAAGTGTAAATACATAAAATCGAACTCTAAGCAGTATTAATATAACATTGAAATTGAATGTTTGTGGTTTCTATCAGAATGCGAGCATGGAAAAAATGAGGAAGATGGCAGATAATGAAAATGCCGGACAACAAAAGAAACAGAAGGTGGAATTGTAATTTTTGATAAGATGAATTTTTCCAAAATTACGAATATTTTTCTTTTGTATATTTTTATACATATTGATATGTACCCCTAAACACATAAGCGTATAGAACGAGTTTTGATATGAATATTTTTTCGTTCATTTTATAAATAGATATATATATACATTTAAGTTATTCGTATTTACATTTTCTTGTAAATCAATCCGCCAAAAAAAGATAGGAGCAAGTATATGTTTCAAGTGAATGTAATTCATCTTGTTCGCAAATATAATGTAAAATAAATACTTCCACATGAATGTTTAAACAATTCGTTTGCTGTTCAGTATTTTATTGGTACCCTAAATTACACGTTATAAATTTTTAAAATGTATTTCTAATATCTCCACAAATATTCCAGTTTATAATATCAATTGATTAGTAACATAGCTAAAGATGTAAGAAAGGGAGCAACAATTAATAATCTTACGAGTAACAAAAACCATTTCATTACGGAGGAATTGAAATGCATCCTCTATGATGCTAAACTGTGATATGTGTTACCAAATTTAGATTTCATTTCCCATCTTTGTGCTATGAAAGTAGCAAGCAATCGACTGATTATTTATTTACGCTAGACTTGCTAGTCGGAGATTCTAACTGGTTGGTGCTGTCCATAGCTTTCACTTCTCTCTGTAATTCTTTGACTACAGTAGCAAGCGCGTACGGGTTTACCCCGTTCTCGCATAATCTGATACATATATTCAACGTTGTCGGATCCAAATTCGTATTTAACAGTTTCGAAATTTGGTATAGCGTTTGGAACGTTTTACGGGCAGCATTTATCTGATGGTGTACAGGTTCCGGCATGCTGCCACGATTTCGTTCCTTCCTAGAAAAGTTAAACAAAGTAACGAAACGTCTCTTGCAGAAACATCGAAAGTGGTTATGTTCGGTAGGTGAAAACATTTCTTAAATACGTACTCCCCTGTGTGAGACAGTTTGACGTCGAGATTAAACAAATAGTTATAACAAACAGAATAAAAATAGCGGGGACAAGTTGTGAAATAATGTTGTTTAAATTTTATTTTCCAATAGCAGTCCCATTTTTCCCGGATAGCCTAGTGTCACTATTTGAAAGATATTATTTCGATATCTTTCAAAGGCACTATCGATAGTATCGATGGTTACTACTATCGAAAACTATCGATATTCGTAATGCCGCCAAAATCCGAAACTATCGATAATCGACTATCGATATTTCTCCACCTCTAGGATAGAGGTACAGAATAGATTTCAAAATTAATGAGAATGATTTTTCAAGGATTTTTATGTTTGTTAGTTACACTATTCAATAAAATTAGAGGAACACTAAATTGTGACCGAAACATTGCCGTTCCTTGAACTCTTAAGAAATTTACAAGAGTTCGAAAAGCGGCATTTTTTCGATCACAATTTAGTGACCCTTTAATCCAAAAGATAGTAGACTTTTCTGGGACTAATTCTGATAAAGGAAATTATACATGAATATCTAATAGTAACGACCATCTCCCTTTATTTCTCTGAATTTACAATTCAGTTATCGCGAGATACAAGTTGTCCAGAAGATCCGATCGAAAGATACAATTTCTGAAAGTCCATCGCTGATATTACTTCTTTACTTAATCCTCGATCTAACAAATGAAAGATCGGGAGAATGGACACTAGAAATAGAGAAAGGCCTAGGCAAAGGACGATACGGTGATCACGAGCTATCGCATGCAAAATCAATTCACGGTTTTATTTTTCTTCCAATTAACGTGTGTGACGTTCGAATTCTGCCGAAAGTCTGGCAGTACTAATATATCACCAAAGTAATTCGAACATTTGCTGTAAATATTTCATTAATGAGGAAAAGTCTAGACAGTGTCGCATACGATGTATTTAAAAGCCTTCCAATATTTTTATTAACACGTCGACGAAACGATAAATTAAAGATAGACTCGGCAATATATTTTATCAATTGGTTTCAATGTTTCTCACGTTGCGAACTCTTTGGTGACACAGATCGACACATTGGCCCGATCGCTAATCGATTTGTTCTAATCTTTCACCATAAAGGTCTCGTCATAAAAAACTGCTTTTAAAGCTTAACTATTGATTCGTACACGCTATAAAGACTACAAACTATGACCAAATATTCCGTACAGACTAGATGCTGTCATAGTAACAAATTTTGATCCGTTACTCATGTTTTGTATACTAGGATATTCAATCTTAAATTTTAACAGCCTAGACGATTTCCTTCAAAATGTGAAATGTGTTGACGAAATTCCTTCTTTCGTTGCGATATGAATGAACGAATGAACTTCAAAGAGCTGCGGTACGATCATATACGCTGCACGAAATTCGAACGCAAAATTTCATTATAATCGTACGAGTGATCGACAATTAATTGCACAATAATTACATTGCGTTCCATTCGAGTTACATGAAGAATTCCTGGTCGTTCAATCGGTCAGAAAGTAAGATCTAATTATTATAATACGTTTACGCTGCTAATCCATTATTGTATGCTTCCTTTGAACAATCCTATGCACGACAAAGAAAATAAATATTATACTAGCTGAAAATTGGCTTCTGCGAATTTTGATACACCTGTTGGGTTTAGTCTACAGTTCAACATGATAAATTCTAAAGGACACTAATGTTCATTACGATCTAGTTTACCACTAATGCTCATGAATTGACTACGTCAACATCAACGTCTTGCAGGGTGTTTCAATATGCAGTACACGATATAATCGTACAAATTAGATTACAGTTTCCTCGGTGATTAATACGTAACAGAACTTAATTTATACACGAGATAAATTATCTTTTAAGTGTAGCTTATTTAATAACACCCTGTACCTAAACCGACCGCTGTTATATGCACCATCTAATAAATTCCGTAGAATGGAATAATTCTTAAGCACGGGAACATCGAGCTTAATTAACTATATTTTGAATTGAATGGTTGTGTCGATTTTTGAACGACCAATAAGCACGTACGATATGTAACGATCTAAATGACGAATTACGAATTTTCAAAAGGAACAAGCTGCGTCGAGTTTCTATTAATCGACGAAAACGTAAGTAGTTATTCTTCGTTCTTCTTCTAAAATCGATGAGCTCCGCTGAATCCTTTAATGTGCAACATGATTTTTAGCAGCGAATTGAAAGTCTCGTTTCATTATGTCTTCTCAATATAAATAATCGTCAAACGTTCTTGTATAAACATTCCACATTGTCAGCATAAAATGTTGGACAACTTTCTGAAAAACTTTGATTTGCGAAAGTATCTCCGATACCTTTTGGTACAGGAGCATTTCCGGTTCCAATTAATCGTCTCCAAAACGGCGAGAAAGCTATCTAAAATTAAAAGGACGTTAACAAGTAAGAATTTCACGGTCATTTAATTAGTCGAACATAAAATTATCATTTTCGTTTCATTTGAAAGTACTTGGTAAATTAACATATCTTTCCATTGAAACCGGAAGTACTCGATATATAATATATATATTTTTTTTTCCTTACGTCGCATTGAATGTTTTATTCTTAAGAATGCCCGCGGGTTGTTTCGCGTGTAGAAAATTGTTTCTGTTTAATCGTAACATTCGTTGTTTCCTCCTTCTAAAGTGTTTTCGTTTTTGTTTTTCTTACAAAATATGTAAAAATCGTTTAACATTAGTTCGAATGCAGTATACACGCATAAATCGAGCTCGCTGCTCATGTTTTCTATTGGAAAAAAAACTCGTCGCTCAGAATTCGAAGAACCAGAATTTTTCTTTCGTAAATTGTCGATCATACTTGCTTGGCCATTTTAAAATTACACATCCGCCTTCCCTTGTCGTCCCAGATACAATTGACCAGATCAGTTAAATAACGCAGATACGAGCTGCGCGTAATTAATGTCCAAGACGAAAGCTGGAGTCGTTCATTCGTCCCGAACAATTGCGATTATGCTTTCATTCATATTTAGGAACAACGGACAACGGATCTAATTTATTGTATCATACCTTCGATCTTTCTGCCGGGAAAGAAATCAGCGTAGTGCAATGGAAATGATAATTTGTATAATTAGAACAAATATAATGCGTTAAGGAAATTTAATGAATTTTTTTAACGGTGCGGTAAACGGGTGTGGAGGAAATTGACAACGGAACAATAGAAAAATTGATAATTTAATAAAATAATTATGTAGAATTTAATGGTACGTAATTCTTCCTTGTCACAGAAAAAAATTACAGGATCATAGAATTACGCGATAATTCAGATGTGTCGGGATAGAATGATTCAAACTATTTGCAGGTTCCATCCGAGCGCGAATTAATTCATTGTTATTTAAATACACAAGTTGTCGTGGATACGCGTCCGGTAAATAGCACGTCGTCCATTCTTATTAAAACATCGTCGTGAAGGAGTTTATCGATTAACAAGTAACAGTGCCTGAACGCTACAAAGAGACAACAACGGTCAACAAACTGTTCTTATCCTAAGATTCATCTAACTTGAGCCTCTATTCGAAAAAAATACTTACGACTAGAGGGGAAAAACATTTCTGTCTGTATATCGCCTAAAAATGTCAGTCTAGGTAACTATCGTTTTCCAACTTGTTTCTATTAGTTCTAAACGACTCGATAATTCTATAAATGAATGTCTGTCGTCTTTTTTATTTGTAAGAATGATTGCACAATTTCGTCACTCAATGACTGACGAGTACCTCGTAGATTGAATAATGGATTAAAAATCCTAATTCATCTACGAAATACCCGAATCATTTCCTATCAATCTATATTACTTGCTACGAACAAGTGCGAAAAAGGAAACGCTTGAAACGTCATCGAGGAGCATTCTAGAGTCCCATTCTGGTATAAATCTGTTCGAAAGTGCGCGTGCAAAATATGAAAGGTTTGCCCAAGTTCAAAAGACACGCCTGGTGCTGTATATTGATAAATCGTGGCTGTGTGTTGCTAAAAAAAAAGGAAAAATAAATTAAAAGATAGGTACCCTAGGATCGACGCAAGCTGCCTATGCCTATGCCTATCGAACGATTTTTCAACGAACAAATCGTTTCACGTTTGTTGCACGTATTTATTTCTTCTTTTTAATCCTGTCTTTCCTTTCCTTTTCTTTTTTTTCTTTTTTTTTATTGGTTTTGCTTGAGTTTTTCCTTTTCCCACATTACTTCTGCCTATTCCCCTCTTTAAATTACTAAATAATTATTGCAGTTTGGTGTTCCGTTTTTGATGAACGAATCTCTCTATTCAACGATAGTGTATAATCTTACCTAATATTTAAGGTCTATGAAAACTGTTTCTACAGTTTCTCTCCTTAACAGTGGACAATAGAAAATTGTTTCTCGATTATGCCTTACGCCTACGATATAATTCTACAAACGATCTCGAGAAAACACTTGAACCCTACGGGGACACAATGTAGGATACAATATTAGGATACACACAATTAATGAGAGAATTTAACAGAATATCGTTCTGTTTCGTTTCAGGAGAGACACACGGTTTTCGCATACCTTCCTTTCCTCGAATCTTCAAACTGTACGGATTGTCTCGAAAGTGTATCGAATCTCTTCGTTCTTGTAACAGCACGCTGAAGAAAATTTCACGTGTAAATGGCTTGGGAAACGCACGTACGAAACCAATGCTTTCTCGATAAATTTTAACTTGCCCGATTTTTATACAGGATGCGACTAAATTTATCGTGCGATCACGATAAATTAATAAGCGATTATTAATGATTTTTGTTTAGGTTAGCTCGAGGATTTAATTTGTCATTAAATTGAACTTGATTGCAATAAAATATTAAGCGAGATCTGCATGAAATTTAGAGACATCCTGTGAATGAATTAACGCTTCGGATCGAGACTTGCACGTACTCCTCCATCTCCATTGATCCTCCATACAAATCCCATTGCCGCAATTAATGTTTTACGCCGCAAACAAACGTAGGCATTAGTTGAAGTTTGGCACGGAAGTGAAACAAGATGAAAATGCTGTACCCTATCGAATTTAACACTCCTCTTCGACCGAACACTAAACATTCTTCATTATTAATTGTTTACTCGAAAACAAATTCGACAACATCGATACATGCTTATCTTCTATCCTCTTCCGTCGTGATATAATTTCCCGGGTCGAACTTTATTGTTCTCCTAATTTACTGATACATTTTTAGCATTTTTACCCTTTTCTCGTATGATAAGTATTCGACTCGATTCGTAACATCGATTTCGCAATTGACAAGTCGTTCTTCTCCCCTTCCACCCACCCCTAAAGGGGGTACACTGCGCCCAATTATAATCGGGACGCATAAACAAATTCACTTACGCGACATAAAATCGTTCTTCCGCAAGAAGAAATACCAGCAGCTCGTTCGTCCATTGACCACGAGCATAATTTCACTCTTGAACTAGCAAGATTCGTAACAGCATTATCGTTTTAAATATCATGCGGTTTTCCTTTTTAGAAAATCGAATCCCTTACACGTCGACTATCGCGATTTGCCTTATCCTGAAATGAAATAGAATAATTTACAATCGTCAAACTTTGCCTAATTACACACGAAATATTGATTTTCATTTCTGGTGAAACAAGTTCCAATAATATTTCCCCGTTATTACCGATCTCCTTTCACCGTCATCCATTACTTTCCGTTACTTCTAATCGATATCAATCACGCGAGATACGCTACGCAATCGTCTCAAAACTTCATTCCTTTCGATTGGAACCTCTTTCCAATTTGCCATCGAACCGTTCACGAACGGGACCGGTGCTCCGCGGTCAAATTAATCCAAGGGCGGTAGAATCATCAGACAAGGTTTACCAGGATGGTTATCCTTAGCAAAAGAGGGGAGCCTCCGGTTGGTTCCACCAGTGCGCCGCAAGCAGCTTGTAGAGCTCCTGATCTTGAACGGTGTAACCCGGAGGTGGTTGAGAAGGCAAAGGCGGTGGAATTGGTGGCAGCAGAGAATAGGACGGCGGTGGTGGCGAAGGCGATTGGGATTGCGAGAAGGTGGCCGTGGTGGAGAGCGGCGTTGGCGGTGTCGCGGTCATTGCCGCAGGCTCTTCTTTCTCCGGAGATCAAAACGCGTAATCGAACTTCGCCAAAGATCGCGTGGTCACGTCATCCTGGATAAATTGTTTCTGGATTAATGTATGGCAGATAAATGAAACACTAAAAAGAAGTACGACAACTAATTCCAATGCTACAAAATAATCGCGGCAGCAAGCAGGGTAGTCTAATACAAGGGGCAAATTAAATTTTAGTGGCATCGCACCAATTTCTTATTCAACATGGATAGAAAGTTCCTTCGTGATTTTTAGCTGGAATTTAAAATACTGAATAATGTTGTTAACTGTGGGTAAACGACTCGTGAATGAAATAATGTGTGAAGAAGCATAAAATACGGGAATATTGATACCCTCAGGCAGCTTTCCATAAATTCCTCGATCGTTATTATGCCGTCCTGGTTTAGGTCGAACTTCTTGAACACCCTATCCAACTGCTCCCTTGCTTTCCTTTCCTCTTCAGCGTGATGTCGCCGACCCATAAGCTCGTGGACGGCTATCACCACTTCCCATAACTCGCCCCTAGTGATGCAACCGTCGCCGTTTATATCGTACAGCTTGAAGATCCATCGTAGCTTCTCGTAAATGCTACCTCGCAGCAGCGTCGACAAAATAACCAGAAGATCCTACGAAAATTGCCTCTTACACGATTTGCATTCGGTCTTATTTTACAGAGGATTCGTGCGTCCCAGCGAAAATGGGAAAATGGGAAAATTGGGAGATTGGTGAAATGGTCTATCGATTAATAGGTATCTAGAAAATTAGAAAATCGAGAAATTAGAGTATTAGAAAATTGGAAAAACTGTTTTAAACAATTGTAAAATTGAGCAACGATACAGAGGTTCGTTAAAAAAAGTATATAATTACCCTGAAATTCATGGCGCCATTGCAATTGACATCAAAGGCCTTGAACACGTAATGGGCATAAAGGCTGGAGTCTGCAATTCATCAAAATTATATTACATTCAATGTTTATTATATTTTTCAATTATATTTCACGTAATCGAGACTTACTGCCGTGGGGGAAAAATTTTGCATAGATATCTTTGAACAAGTCCTCGTGTACTACGCCCTCCGGACACTCCTGGAAGCAATCATTGATAAAGAAAATTAATTGATGATACAAAGAAAAAGTCGTTTACTTAAATATATAAAAAGAAAAATATACAAGGTAGAATTAAGTGGTGTTTGTTAATTCGGTGAAGATAGAAGCTTTCGATGTCGATTATCTGTTTCACCTGAAGCAGGTCGTAAGATTGTGGGGATGCGAAGGAAATGAAGCGGTGGAATAGTTCCGATTGCATATTTATGAATATAATGCATAAAAGGGTAAACGAAAATGAAGATTCCACATACTATACCGAGGAACGTGTTCGAAGCCTACAAGTAAATAGTTTTATCATGACATTTCGTAATACTTGAATTTTGTCAAAATATATTCCTCTCTATTAGATTGACATTTTTATATGTAATGAATAATTCATATTTAATTTATTTTGGTGTTTTAAGATGCTCGTCCGAAACGACACGATTGATGTGCGAAATCAATCGGACGATTCAACCGGAAGATATTTACTGGGATACTCTGAGAGTGCCAAGCTTAAAGACCCTCGCCCTCAATGCAATAGCCACCTCGTGGAAACAGAACCCCATATTGGATGAGTTACCCACTTGCGAGGACAGGAATACGCTAATGGAAATTTTACCTACCAATCTGCCCTTCGAATTGACCATCAAGAAGATCGACAATGAACATTACTGGGAACGATGCTCGAAAGCCAAGTAAAACATACAGGCTAACGAATTATATTCGAAAAATGAAAGTTGCTTGCACGATGGTTTGTCAATTTTGCGGCAAAGTAAAATCGGGAAATAGGTACTCAGTTAAAATAAAAAGGAGACTTGATGAGAGTATTGAGACGCAAGGAAATTGGGAAAATAAAAAATTAGGAAATCAGCCAAGGAATAAAAGAGCAGAATATAATAATGAGAAAACTGTGTTCAGCTATAATGAATACTCGGGAATTAACGCTGGAAAGAGTTCGTATGAAATTTTATGCGTGGATTATAAATATGGAACGTGGCATTTTTCCAAGATGCACTTTTCATTTGCTAGCAATTCCATGAATTTTTCTTGGCTGCTTTTCGACAAACGTTCGACCAAACCGTGTACTTCGTTTTGATATATTACAGCTTGCTCGAAAGCTATCCAATTTTTGTAAGAAATTCCATTTTTGGATTGCCAAACGGTGACCTAAAAATTTCGTAACGAGACACAGATAAGAATTGGAATTACTTTAGATGGGGGCACAACGATCCTGGTGCGCATGGGAATTCCTGGCGACGACGTTACTGCGAGGGTGTGATGAACGAATTTTTGGAGCAGATGGAGCCCACGTTTTTCGAAACGCAGACAGAAGAATGCGAAAAATTAATAAGTCTTGTATGGGACGACGTGTACACCATAGAGCTACGTTCCCTACAACCGACAAGGTATTATGGATCCTATAAAATTACTCGAGTGCATCAGAAACCGAATTACGTTCCAATAATATAAAGTAAATATAATCAGAATATTTAATCATTTAAATCAATCGATGTACTAACGTGCCTCCCGGATTCCCCAGGAAACGAAAGATATCCTTAGACGACGAGGATCCGTGTCTGGCAGAGAATGAACCGGTTGGTCACATCCCCTTGGAATTTTGTCTGCCCAAGCTCCCTCATCTCACTGAGATTCGCATTAATTTCGGACTCATTTATATGAACGACGGCTTCGAATGGCGGGATTTTGAGTGAGCTTCTTTTTCTAATTAACAGTTTACCATGGAAATATTTGCTACATCTTCAGCCCTGATTTGTACACGCATACGCATTCGAATGATCATATAAAGGATTTCCATCGAGGATTGCTTGAGCCTTGGTAGAGGAATTAAAGCTTGTGCAAATTTAAAGAAATTCACTCTGAGCAGAAGCAATGTGGATCAACCACGTGCCGCGGCACTTCTCCAGGGAGTGATGGATAACGATAGTGTTGGTAGAGATATTTTATAACAATTTTCCATTAGAACTGACTTCGAAAAATATTTCGCTGCCCGTTTCCTTTTCTTCTTAACTTCTCTATTTTAGTATTTGCATTGAATTTCACGTTGAAAGTCGAGAGGAAAGAAACTGTATAATTGGATACCAAAAAATAAAGCAATGTATCATTAGGACCTTAAAATAAAATAATACATATATTCCTGCGTAACGAAATAGCTTGCAACATGGAATTTATAAAATTCCCTCTTTCAAACAGTTAGTGGAGATGGATCTTTCCTGTTGCAAATTGGAAGACAAGGGTGCCCTGGCGGTTGGAGAATTTTTATCGCTGCACAAAGAGCTGAAAACTTTGAGTGTGGCGAACAACGATATCGGGCCCAACGGTGTGTCAGGAATAATTTACGGTCTGCTCAAGAGGCAGTATTCGATTTTAAGAGTTCTGGACCTGAAGCTCAACCCTTTGCTAAACACTGGAGCGTCTCACGTGTGCGCCTGTAAGTGTACAAAGGATTGGGTTGCCAGCAGCATCGTTTCACGAGCCAATATTTGCACATGCCTATCGTATCGAATCTATGGCCACGATTGTATCTCTGCAGAGCAAACACCGATCTTAACTTCTGTCCAGTTAATCTCCGGTTCGTCTCGACGAGAGCTTTCAACAGTCTCCTGTTTGAGTTTTGAGTCCAGCCTGTGCTGTTTACATTGCGAACGCAGGGCGTTTAAAGGGAAAGAATCGTGGCGAGCTTCGTGGATAGATAAAGCCTGCAAAATGAAATTGAAATTTAGGAGAAACGAAATTGCACAATAATATTGATCACAGGAAATATTAAATATAATGCTGCTGCTAATTAAATCATATGTGGCATAATTATTTGCTGCACAGTGTTGCCTTTTTAAATACCTTGCGCACTATTTGAATTGTGTCAAATTGTTCGGAAGTTCGAATAACTTTGCCAAAGTAGGGCGATCGAATAATAGATTATGAACACCAGGAAGCTGCAGTTCTATGTATATGCATCGGTTTCAGATCTGTTGAGAAACGAAACTTTGGAAATTCTCGACGTGAGCGCCTGCGGAATTGAAGCAGCGGGTGGCATCGCGCTGTCTGAAGTACTGTCTTCTGGCTCGATGAAATGCAAAAGATTCAGCCTGTACGTTTCCAACAACGATTTTGGCGAAGCAGGTAAAATTATCCTGTTAACTAAAAAATTCAAACAAAATATAACACTGTTACAGTTGATAAAAAAAAGAAGTTTAAAAATCTTTCGAATACTGTAATTATATTTTATTTGGTTCCTTTTGCTACGATTAAGTACTGAGCAATGAAACGTAGGATAATTTCAATTAACTTCCACATTTTAAGGGAATAATTTTCGTTGCTAGTTGGCAGCTTGTTCGAGGCGGCATTAAAGGTTGCTCATTTCGTCGTCGGTTTCGAGGCTCGCATGTGCAATTTCTCCGCACAATCGGAAAACTCTGTCCACGAGAGCGTGTTAAGGTAAGGAAAGGCAACGCAATTTCACCAAACCGCACTTCACCGTGCCATTGTTTTCCACGACTTCCAGGAATAAACAAGAGGAAAAGAAAGAACGGATGAAAGAGTTGTTCAACCAAACTCAACAGCCTACTGTACGTTCCTCTGCTTAAAAATATACGCAATAAAAATATACGCAAAAAGCGAAAGAAAAAGCTGTCGACAATTTTCTTTGGGAGACTGATGACGATTGTACTTACTCGGGTAATTGATAAAAGGGGAATATATTCAAAGTAGAATTAATTAAACCCTGAACACCCTGTATATGAAGGCATTTGGAGGGATGAGAACGACCTTAGACGAAAATCGATTAGAGTAGGATACCCTCTATATATTAGGATGTTTAGAGGGGATGAGGATGACCTTAGCCTTATGTCACCGTTTTAAATGAAACTTTCCATGTATATAAAGCAGCTTTTATAATCGTCCCATAAAAATGAGCAGCCAGGTAAGCTTAATAAAAAAAAAGAGAAAAAAATAATCAAATAAAACATTGCAATCGATTTCCATGCATAATCGAAAATCGCTTCAACGATGTTTCATTTTACTCGGTTGCATTGAAATGTTAATCGATATCTGGCAGATGCAATCGAGAACATAAAATTTTATCCCCGTCTCTCTGCGTTTTATCGCTGCCTCGGTACCATATTTATGTTCGCCAAAAGCGAACGCAATTCTCTATTGGATTCTATGGAAAGCGCTATCGGTCGCAATACTCCCACCGCGTTCGCATTGATTCTCGCTTTCTAATTTGACATTTACGAGGGAAGTTCGCGCAGTTCCGAACAATTTAATCGGCCCGATAAGATAGCGAGCGTAATTTAAGTCTCCGCCGAGCACGGCATATTTCAATATAATGGCACCCATAACTGTATCATGGCGCGTTTCAATATGAATGCTCTGGAAATAAAAAGGATTAATGCTGGCTTAATATCACCGTCAAGAAGATATATACGCCATATTTCACTTGAATATCAATAGCCATGCAAAGTATTCTACTTTGTGTATTTAACAGGGATGGTTTTCTCGAAACTTACCACTTTTCTCGCGATTCGAAAAATTCGACGAAAATAAGAAAAGCTATAAAATTAACGAACGAAGAACTGTTCGCAGCGTGCACAGAGCATGATCGATTCGCGTGCATCCCAAGTATTCGAGGAGGCGAATTCTCGGCGATCGGTTTCTGGTAATTAGAATTTAAATAGATTGGCGATCGATCGCGAAATATTTATCGTTGGCTTCGAAATCGTCGATTCAGCTCTTCGAACAGAATATTCCTCTCGCTGAATAAAATCGGCACTTCAAGTTTCGACAGTTTCGAAAGCTTCCAAAGTTTCGGGTTGGAGAATTGGGAAATTTAAACATTAGTTACGAACCGATACCCGGCTATTTAGCACGGTATGCGGAAAATGTTTCAAAACAATCCTATCTTCATGTCTGATAGAATTCATTCTGGAGCTGTGCCTCAATCATCTGGATCAGCACCATTGAATTCCCCGGCTGTGGAGAATACGTCGAAATTCGCTTCGTTATAATTTCAATGGATAAGTGAATTGCAATTGAAGCGCGAAATTACGTGTAACGCATACATCGCCGACGGAACAATGACTGCAACAATTGCGCTACGAATGACCAAGTGGCGGAACGAGAAGGAGAGGGATGAAACTATTTCGCAAAATGATGGAACGAGCCGAATTAAGAAGAGACTAGTGGGCCCTAGAAACGTCGTATTCTTCGTTGGAGTGCCTCTCGTCTTATAGTTCTCGTTAACCTGCACTCACGACGTCGTTCTCTTTATCGCACAAGACAGCGGGCAAGTCGTAATTCAGATTTCTTCCCTTCAAACGAATCGCCTAATTACGCGAGAAATCCGTGGAACGAGAAAACATAAGGCCCACGGCGATTTTAATTCTTTCCTTTGCACTTCAAGGAGCACCGCAACGAGTACAGAACGAAGCTTACGGCGGAAACGAAGAAAATCGAGGAGATGAAAATTAAAAAATTTCCCCAAGCTTTCCGTGTGCGAATATCGATCCTTTCTTTGCCGTAGGAATTTGCGATTCTACGGTGTCGTTTCGTCGCAGAACCTATCCAACGTCGACGCGTGAAAATTTGCATCAATTTGCCCCCCGTAGGAGGACGAAGGGTCGATTGTTATTCAACGAGGTAGCCGGAATGGGTCAGAGGGGTCCGTGAAAGTTCGAAGGCTCGTCCGAATTAGGCGACAGACAAGTTCATCCATTCCGTGGACCTTCGTGCGTACGGCTGTGCAAGCTGCGAACCGAAATCCTCGCGATTCCCCTAAAGGTGGTCTCTGGTTGTCGATCATTTCAGATATTTCCGTTGTACACCCTTAAATGGAATCGAGATCAACGGGACTAGTACGCCAACGATTCACCTCTACACCTTCATTGAAAAAACATCGAGGGATGCGGCAAAAGGGCCGCTGGAGATAGGATATCGAAGGTGTTTTCTGGCGAACCATAAATCAGTGCCAGCCAGGGAAATAAATTCGAAGCATTCCAATGGATTTCTCTGGAGAAACCGTAATGCACGGTGAGACTGGGTACATAAATGTGATTTGTCCAGGGAAACCTGTGGTGAATTGTTGAGAAGATGGAAAACGAATATTTTATATCGTCTGGAAAATCGAGGCCATTGATGTACACTTAGCCATTGCCCTCTATCTCTCTCACGCTACAAAAATGATTATTCCAACGTTAACGAGACTGCAGAAACTTATTCCATGGGAAACGAGACGTCTTACATTTAACGTTTGTAAGTAGTATTACGGTCCCAACTTTTCCGATGCCTGTGTTTCTATTACACAGCTGCGTGAGCTGTGTAAAAGAAACAGGATCGATAGTATTCTATCGTTACAGTTGTTTCGTTTAAGCGGGATAACAGCGGGGTCGGCTATACATTGTGGGAACTGGAAGGCCTTGGAAAGTGCATTGATAAGATAAGCCGTGTAACTTGTCTGTGTGCGACAGCGGAGGGTGAGTCTGCCCAAAGATGGATGAGAATGCGAGAAGTCTCTTCCTTTTTCTTTCTGGTTTAGCCGTCGAGAATACACGGGCAAAGATCCCCATTTATCGCCGAACAAACGAACTGAAACGCGCAATAAGAAATTGATGGGAAGTATTGAAGTGCTTCTTCTTTTCTTGCCGGGTCAAATTGAATTGGGGACAAAAGTATTCTGCGTTTTCTTCGAGGACTTCGGCGCCGCTTGGAAAATTCGACGCCACACGGATGCGATCCATGGCGGAGAAATAATCGTGCACATTCCCGGGCCACTTGGCACGTGCATTTTCATCGCCGCGCAAACGTTACGCTCTTGACACAATTGCCAGACTTAAAGGCTCAAGTGGCAAGTGTACAGTGGCGAAATGGCGCAATTAAAACACCCAAGGAACTCTCGAGAAGTCCGAGCCTTTTTCGCCATACACGAACCGTTACGGCTCGAAGCACCGAGCTTTTAGCTCCGCTTGTATATAAGTACTCGGCGACGAGTGGCTGCGACAAAAATACGATATATTCAGCATGTCGATCCTTTCGCAGAACCACTGCGAGGAGTGAACGAAAAGAAGATCCCTTCGCCAGCTCGATTGATCAATTGCCTTACGATTCAAGTTCCGACTCGTTATTTTCTTCCTGATCCTGACACGCTTACGTTCATCCTGGTTTCCTTAAAAGGGTTGACTGCTCTTCCCCTGTTTAACGCAAGCTTTCTCTCACTCGAACTTCCGAAAAGCCCCTTCAATATCGAACAGCTAAAACGAAAGTGAAAATGAATTTTTCCATTCGAAAGTACGAATTCGGGGACCGAAGATTTCTTGATATTTATTTTTACTTCGCCCGGTGTCCTTCCTCGTGTCAATCTCGCCAGGGAAAAATGGAGCATCGGAAGTTCGGAGCACACACGTCCAGCCTGGCTCTGGAAACTTTGCAAGCGGAACTTGAAAAGTTGTCGACGACGCGTCGCGTCCCGTCGTCTCGCAAAATAGTAATCGTCGTGACACACTTTTAGGCCGGCGAGAGCACAAAAGCCGGATCGATATCTAACGGGTACGTGTGTTCAGCTTGCAAGAAGAAGAAAAAAAAGAACAAACAAACCGCGGTTGAAAAGCGCACGCCGATCGATCATCATAGCTGCGCGAGGATTTCGGCGAACAATTCATTTATCTTGTGCGACCTGTGCGAGGTAACAGCCACCTGATAAGACGCATTGTATCGCGACTGCGAAATAGTATTTTACATCTGCTGGGTGCTCAAGCTATGTGGCAACGTGTTAATAGAGGGAGATCTACGATGGTCCTCGAACGATATCGACTGCACCCAGGCGACAGACCATCGGTTCATTGTCTAGCTCGTGTCAGATATCTTTGTCGATAGCTATCGAACGCTGAAGCATTTGTGTGCCAGCTACCTTTTGTCTGCGACTCCGTCAGAATGCTGGTTTTTATATAGCAACCATCCAGGAGTTTAGTAAAATTGTTCTTCGATATCGCACTAAACAATTGCTCGATATTATTCGATATTGAGCTGAACAAAATGATCTCTCTTCCAAGAATGCCTTCTTGTAAATTGTTTAAACGAGGCTGACACAATGTGGATAAATTCTGGTTTGAAGAGTAAGAAGTGCCGACCTCAACGAAATACCTGAGAAGGTACAGGTGGTTCTACCAAAAGTTCCACGTTTATTTGCCCGTGGTAAGGCACATCCTGGAGGAAAGCGGTCTCGAGCGTTTAAACGTTCTGAGAATTAATCGAAAGGGAAGCACTCGAGACGGAGAACCGTTTCTGTTGCCTGAAATTTCTGTTTGCCGAGTGGTCGCGGAGACGAGGGCGGAGAAATGGAGAACCCTGGGAGAATGCTTCTTGAAAGGTGGCCAAAAATACCTTCCGCTTCCGCCGTGAAACGAATAAAACTTTGACGCTGGAATAGGCGGGATTGCCCGATCATTCATTCATTTTTCCGATCACCCTCGGTGTCGTTCCATGGATCTAATATCGCCGCCGCTATCGATAGTCCTTTCGAAATCCTGCGTTCATTGAGAAACAGAAAATTGATTACTTCACTGAGCCACGCGAATATTTCCATCTATTCTCCTCAAACTTTCAATTCGAAGTAAGCGTTACGTAGAATAAGAACAGATCAACCTACTGCCATTAAATGTTTCTCCATTAACATCGAGGAAAGCGATTTACAATCGACGACTAATTGGACATGCATTTGAACGTAGAACACCTCGGATTTTTCTTGCCGTTTAATTCACGTCCAAGCTCGTTGCACCTGCAATAGTAAACGGCAAATCTACAAACGCTCGATGCACTTCGGACTGCTCTTGAACCTTCGAATTTGGAGGAGCAAGAGCGTTCCGAATTATCGTGCTGACCAACGGAACGTCCACCTCCGACATTTGCGTGGAAAGCCACACGTCAACCTTGAAGGAAGCCCCGGTCGAGAAAAGGAACAGCTACTGCCTCTGCCACCCTCGAAACGCTACATAAATAATTTACGAGTGACGTGGGACTGGCATGCCAGTTACGCTTCGCTCTAAGCCTCGCAAACTCATTTGTCGCGCGAATAACCCGCGAAGTTCCGTGTTTCACCTGAAGGCCGTGTACACGCCGTGTATATGGGATGGCTGAGTGCATGGAACGATGAAAAAAAGGAAAAAGTTTAAATAACGGCAGGATTTGTCCCGCATTGTCTTCGGTCAGATAAAACAGATCCTTATTAATGAAATAGTTATTGGAGGTAATCAAGTTAGCTGGGACACCCAGTATATTTAAAAAAAGAAGAAGAAAGAACAGCGAGAAATTTGCTTATAGTACCTTGCCCCGCGTGAATATTTGTTACATACATTTACCTTTTCTAATCGTTGTGCAGTATGAATATTCATGCACGTGAAATTGATGTACTATTAACGGGGTGAGAATATTGAACGCATATTTTATCGCAAGTCGCGCTCGGGCTCGAGCATCGCATGGAAAACGTAGAGAAGGGTAGAGGTGTTCGGAACAAGGTCTGCCTGCAGTGTTTGTCGCCGTTCATGAATATTAATGGAAATGAAATTATGGCAAAGAAAATTGATTGCCGGTCGTGAGCACGAACGTTGGGGCGCGCTATAGAACGTGTAATATTGTACAACTGTTGTCCTGGGTTAAAAGTAAGTTTGCAAAACGATCGACTTCGAATCGCTAGTCTCAATCAAGCTTGGGGAGAGACATACCGAGCTGGTGGTCCTCGGTTCAATCATTTTATTGATTACGGTAACGTAATATTTTAATAAGGAGAACGATTCGTTGCAATCGATCGTTCGGGAATGAAATTAAATTTCACTCTGTTCCACCGTCTCTCGTTTATTCAGCTTTTCTCAGGTGTAACTTCTGCCCGGGGTTCAGCGGGTATATTGAAGTGGCACAAGCACTCAAGAATGACTCACTTCTCTTCTAGTTGTTCCGAGAACCGCGACTCTGTATCACCGGCTGTATTTTCAGATTGAGTGTTGCTCACCTGCTTGAAGCCGCGGTACATCACTCTTATTTCCTGCCTCGAGAACTTTGTCTGCCGGAGTAGTTCCTCAAGGGCGACCGGCCTGGTGGTCTGCTGTCTGGTTCGCGTGCTCTCGAAATCGAAGAGAGCCTCTTCCGGTCCCGGCGAGTCCGGCGGCGTAGCCATTTCTACGACGCCCTCTTTCCCTTCTCGATGATATCTCTCGGCCCTTCGATCCGCTGCTTCCTCTCCTCACGATTAAGTCGGGGTCACACAGTGATCACCTCGACCCTCTCCATTCGTTTCCTCGCCCGGTACTTCCGGTCTTTGATCCAGCACTCGAAATTGGAAACGGAACTGTAAAGAAAAATAGAGAGAAAACTGAGACAGTATTCATTCTCCACGCGACAGAGAAAAACGTGACGATCAAAATTCATACGGGTCTGTCTCGTGGATTATTTAAATGACGCCCGGCTGAATCGATTTGGAACGGGGCATGGCGTGCCTCATAAGTATGCCAGCAACTCCATGGATTTTACAAGCGGGTCTGGGCCAGGGTTACCATAAACGTCCCGCGAAACAGATTCACGGTGGCCAGCTGAAGAATGACCGACTCAGAGATACGGTGCTCCCGTGGCCGGCCTCTATGTACGGGTATATTGAATGTGTTGGAACGACAAACCGAGGCAATCAAATATTTGCGCAGCGAAATTCTCACGAATCTTGCGAGAGAAACCGAACGCCAATCGGGTTCCTGACGAATCGAATTTTACGGAGGGCCACATGTTGCGGATCGCGTGGTCTGACCAGACGTGGACCTGCTCCACTGGTGCTCTAATGGAACGTGACGAACGAGACGACAAATGTACGTGCATCGATCGGCACCTTTATTTTTTCGACTTTCAGAGCAATATTCTTTATTTTTCATTGCTGCATTTTGATTAAAAAAAATTGTCTGTAACGTGGAATATTAAAATCCTCGAATTTCTTAAACCCTAAGCCTTAAAGTATTCTGAACTTTTCAATGAATTTTTTTTTTGTTCGCCAGACCTTTGGTACGTCTCTCTTTAATTATTTCTTTCCCCCCTGATTGCTCTGCTCTACTTAGCGCGTTCACAAATGAATTTCGATGCCCGAATTTCGTTTCCTCCCGCGCTTTTCGTTTCGCCGCTCCTTTACGATTACCCGCTGCTTGTTGGATTTAAGAAAGCCGCGAAATTCCCCTCGCGGCAACGTACAAGCGGTGCAAAATCATTTTTGCGAACGACAGGGAAAGAAGAAAAAAAATTACGTAAGGGTCTCTGTACAGGTGGTGAGATTCAGGTCACTCGGTTAACGCCTATTGAATCAAACACAATGTAACAGGCGTGTTTTGTAAAAAAAGAAAAAACGAGGAGAAAGAGAAAATAATAAACGCGGGGATGCTCGCCAAGCGTCGCTGGCTTCCTTCAAGAATCGATGACGGTATAAAGCTACTACATGCACAGCCTTCTCAATGGATTTTTCGAATCGTTTCATTCCAATTCACTCTCAAATATAATCTAGACAACGTCGTTTCATTAACCACTCCCATAATTATTTTTAAATATAGAATTATATTTAATTGTTGATTGTTAGTAAGGATTAAATCACAAATCGCCGCTTCGAAATGCTGAATACCCATGCTTGCTTAATTAACGTTTAATTCATATTACAATGCATCTAGTCGTGCATTTAATTAATCGATTGCAAAACCCGTTCCGGTCTTGTAACAGAGTTGCATTATTCTCGGGTTTCAATTATTTCGTTTCAAAAGTGAAGTGGAATGAAAGAGAGAACGAATAGATTAACGAAAACACAGCCAAACCGTTGGACAAAGAAACGACCTATCGAGTCCGTCCAATTCTTTCTGTGTATCGCTTTTGTGCGCGGGCTTTCATTCATTTTAAAATTGATTTTTACTTCGAGAATGCCTTTCATCGCTTTACCCCCGACTACGTGCGCACAGATTCCGATCTATTTCTAGAAATTTTTCGCGTACCCGTCGACTCGCAATACTTTATGGTGGTTGCTCGCCGATGGAACAATCTGTCTCCATTCCCCTAAGACACAGTTTCTATATTCCAGCAGACGTAGAGATTTGATACGAAACTAAATTGGAAATCGTATCTTCGTGCACTCACTGGCCTACTATAATATAACGATGACGGATTCCAGATCTTGTTTTACCTTTCCTCCTGAAATGTGAAGAAAACAAAATTGTTCCCTGGATATTATTATCTTTAGCGCGATGCCTTAAGGCTCGCGAAAGGCTTGAAAATACCTCCATAGCTATGCATATTTTAACAACAGCGCTCGCGTTTAATCCTCCGCCCTCTTATCATTGAAATTCGTCGAGCTCCATTTAAATTGTAGATCCCTAGAAATAAAATATCTGCGTTCAATGCAACTCTTCGATCGCCTCGGGAACCCGCTATTATTTTCCAAAGAAATAATGCTTCCAGTAAAACACCAGTCCAACGACGCTGTTTAGATTCAAAACTAACCATGGAAGAATAACAATTCGCCTGTTATCCTTTACAAGTAGCTGGCGAGAAATGTGTAAAACATTCAAAAGATTCACAAACTCGAAATGAACTTTCATACCGCAGACGTGCGGACCTCCAAAAGGGAACAAAAACGTAAGAAATTAACAACAGGTAAAGGTTTCCAACTCGAACTGGTGTCACGGTGCAGGCCGAAGAAACGATTTCATTCAGTCTCGGTTACAAAAGCAAAGGAAAAAAAACATATATTTTTCCAGATGAAATGCCAGTTAAAGCACCGCGGCGAAGCCCTTCTCCTAGACAAAACCCTTTCACAGTACAAAGGCAACAATCGGTTTTGTCGTTCCGTGCACAGTGGCCACGGGCACAAGAGAAAAACAGCTTCAGAAGTTCGGATGAATCGCCAAGTTCTATACGCGGTGGCGACGGCAACAGCCTGTACGGCCGTGGGATCGATAGATAAAGTGAATTTCTTATTTTTCATAAGCTTACAGGGTGTACGTGCAATCTGGGATGCATAGGCTCGTTACCCTTGCGGTGTCCGTGTAGGAAAACGTGTGCAGGGTATGTTTCGGCGATCGTTTTCGTGGAAACTTGGCAGAAGCAGTGCATGCGCGAATTTCCGGAATAAATTTCGATGGTCTCTGCTTAAGTCCACCCCTATTCTGCCCTGACTCTCCCTCTTGCCCTTTTATCGACCCCTGGGAGGATGGGGCTGTTGTGTAAACCTTTCTTGGCCGGAGGATTGTTTCTCGAAAGGAGTCGAGTAGTGTCGGCGAGGCGGGAATTCTGAGCAATTGTATAACTTTTTCGAAGCCAATAGGGAGAGAAATTTACTGTTGTGACGGACTGTTCTGGTGAATTATTCTTGGCATTAATTGTATTTTTTGACTTTAAATTTGTCTGAATATATTGAAATTTCACGACACAGGTATTATTGAACAACAAAGGGAGTAGCGAGGATTTCAACTCATCTTAGTCGAAATCTTCTTGGAGGCAAATAATTAGAGAAGGTGAAGCACCGGCGCTTTTCTAATTTCACGCTCTCCACAATGGAGTTTCTGTAAGTTGTGCAAAATCGCTAATTGCGATCCTCGTTACCCTCTTTTACACGGCTACATTCGTTACGAGAATCTCTGCTGTGAAGACGAATTAATTAAATCGCGAAACCGAGCCTGCGCCCGCCTTATCGCGTGTACACTTTTCCAACTATATTACTATGTAATATCATATTCGAGAAACTGATTTTCTATATAATCGTCGAGAACTTGGAAATTCCCATTAGAAAGCCCATCTTCCAATTACTATACATATACAAATATTATTTTGCAACGCTTTGTTCAACGACGGCAAACATACTAACTGCGCGAGATGTAAATGTTCAGATAGCTCTAGTACCATCAAAAATAGACGGTGAAGTAAACCGAATACCATGCGTGCAGAGAATTAGCAACACACCGCATTAAATCTTCCGGTGAATTGCTATTACCATGGCGATGCTCGCGAATCGTTTCGGCAATAAACTCGCGTTACATCTTCGTTACCATTATCGGTTCTACCGTTCGGCCAGTCGACGGCCGAAACAAAGATAATAGAGCCGATTGAACCACGATTGCAAATCAATTGATCCGCCACGTTGAAAATTCGAACAGATGCACCGTCGCGAATCGAACGGAATACAAAGAGATACAAATACATTGCGACAACCTGCATGAAATATATTCTATTATTACTGTCCGGAGGAAATTAAGTCCCGTGCTAAAAATACTCTCGTGAATGCTAGCTTATTAGCAACTAACGAGGGATAAAACCCTTTGTTACATGCAGTAATTACAGAGAGTACTCTTGCGGGACGGAGTAAGGTGAGAAGAGAAAACGTGATAAAAAAAATACAAACTATACACGCTGTCATAGTTGAACATTTGTATAGTATATTGCCATTTGTAAATAATATTAATTCGTAAATACTGCAAAGTAACTAATCGTCGAAGTGGCAGGGTTGAAAAATGAAATAACGATGCAAATGATAATGAAATTTCTCGAGCAACTTTAGACTGGAAAAAAACTTAACAATAATCTCTGAATCCTTGAAAACCTGGTGCAAGGTTCGATAAAAAAAATCTCGTTCGACGACCTAACGCTAAACAAGAGATACAAGCAACAGCTACAATGCATCGCACAAAAACAAAAAAGCAGCACCCGTTGAAAGTACAGCAAAGAATATTAAATACACACTGCCCCGCAATAAAAAGAACTCTGCTTACAGTACAAACTAATTATCCTGACTTGCCTGCAACTCCACTACAATATCTCCTCTATAATACTAAAACGAGCAGCTAAAATCCCTACCAAAAATCAGGCAACCAAAGGGGATTCAAAAACGGCCTCTTCCAGAAAGACAACACACAGTCAGAGAGGGAGAGAGAAAGAGAGAGTGTCTCACTTACATACGATTCTCTCGCAGAAGTGGATTCGGCCCGTTATCTTGGACGATTCTGTATCTTCTATCAGGTGTGCAACGTTGGTCCTCGAAACGGCGGCGTAAAAAAACCATAGAATCTCGAAAGGACAACGCGAACACGCCGGATGGCAAGGTGAACGAACCCTGGGTCGAGAAACGCGACGCTCCAGAGAGGACTAGTTCGAGAGAGGAGTCAGGCTGACCCGTGGTGCACCCGGCATACCGTACGTACTCTCCTCTACTGGCACAGTCAACGGAGACACTGCGCAACTACGCAGCCGGCGGTAGACTGGCTGTGGCCGGGTTAAAGCAGACCACGCATCCTCTGCCCCGCCCAATCGCCGCTCTCCTTTTCTCACCCCCTTGCGATCCTTCCCGAGGAAAACTACCCTTTTATCTCGCCCTTTTTTTCGTCCCATGCCGGAGGGATGCACGGGGAGTCCGTGCACGGGCTGTTCGCATCGGCCAACGAGCAGACGATTCCGTGGGACCGAACGAGTCGAAATTGTGGGCCGACACTTTTCCACGGGACGCTTCTGTTCGGGGATAAATCGATGCTGAACGTTCATTGAGTATAACCGCGTACACGGGGCGAGCGGAGGGTAACTTGTGGTTGCCCTTTGTTTTGGAACACCGATACGCACTGTGGAGAAAGAACGAATAGGTTCTGTTGGTTATTTAAGTTGTTTAAGGGCGAATTAATCGCTTGTGGTAAAGTAGTGACGGATCTAACAGCTCGAGCTTGGTACTGGGAGTAATTATCCTTGAATGAACAATAATTTTTTGGTGGACTATTATTTTCTGCGTGATCGTTATACTTTCGGTATTGATTATTTCGAAACGCAGCCACGTGCGAGAGAAATTGGTCTTTATGATTTTTGTATAGATACCGTTTTCGTGCAGAATAACTTACCATTGGTTTCATTTCGCCAGATCAGAAATAGCCTGTATAATATTGCATAATTGTACAAATGGTTAATGGCACGGAGTGTGCGTGTAGGTACAGATTGGATGTTGTTAAAACATAGAAAGAAAGAATTTGTGTATGTATACCTTTCAGGCTTGTGGATGAAGGGAATACTTGGAAGATTCGATTCTCCATGGAAATTTGGTTTCAGGATTGGATTACTTTTTACTTCGTGATTCTGGCCTAAAAAGTGGTACGAATGTTTGAACGGCGTGTAATAAGAATAATTGAATAAATGCTAATAATTATGATTATTATAATCGGAATATGGCGAAGGAAGGCTTGAAAAAAAATTAAGATTAAATAACCTTCAAATTACTAATTTATTAGTATACAGTTAATTAATTGTATTCCAATTTTACACATACCTGTAGAAAGGTGTGATATAATTCTAAAATACGTGGAACGTATTTCGAAGTTCTTATACGTGGATCGAATGCTACGATGGCGAAATAGATTTCGAATATAAAATGTGTAAATTGGATATACCTCGTAAATTGTTTGCTCACCAGTTGCTCAACCCTATACGTTTACTCGTGACCCGATCAAGATGTTGATTTATGAGCCAAAAAGTGTATCATTTCATGGAAATTGTATTTAATTAATTTCTAGTAAACGTCTGGTTGATTTCAAATATATCTGTTAGAAAAATCGGATCGAATTATTTGAAAGAAATCGAATTGGACCGAGATTTCGATATATCCCAAAATGGCGGACAATATGGTCGCAGATAAATCGATATCGTCCCATTTCAAATAACTCGAGTAATTAAATCGATTTGCTTCGTATCGTTCTGCTTCTTTACGGGCGACCTTCAACAATATCTTTGGGAAATGATTTATTTCCAGCACACAGCGCAATGGCATAGAAACTAAGTTAAAATTCAATGCACACGACGCATTTGCAATATCCTTCAATGATGCTGAACTCGTTTAAACTTACATTTTTTTTCTTTTCCCACCTCTTTTGTTGCACACGCGTGAAACAAACGCGAATGGAACCGGCATTTATGAGCATTCGATATCTCGACTGCAGTAACACCTTTTCAAAAAGTAGCATTTCCGGTTTGCAATACAGAAAAGAATAACTTTTTTCGAATATTAAAGCTTAAAGCGTCGTTCTCTATACCAAAAAATGTAGTTTCGTGTTGTATGAAACCAGCGCTAAAGATAGATTTACGAAATTGCGACCTACCTTTCGACGTAAATTTTTCAGCGTCCAGTTTACCTCCCTTCAGTGGTATAAATATTGGAAAACCGCAGTTCGATCCATTTGGCATTGGCACTATGCGTTGCTTTTCGAAATTTCAAGTATCCCCCTCGCTCCGATGCGATTTAAAAATGTGTGGGTCGCATAAATTTTCCAAATGTATTTTTTAAGTTACCTTCGACTTAAAAATAATCGGTCGCCGCCCGCATTTCGATTTATCAAACTACTTGCACCGACCCAACTTTTCCTTTGAATTTCCATCACGAGATTGCTAGCAGAGACATCTTGACGTGTCAGTAAATAGTAAATAACCTGTTACACCCTAAATAAAATGCTCACGGATTAATTGATATTTATACTAATTTTATTCGCAGTATTCCTCCGCATTAATTTTATTTCCATAATATCAATATTTTAAATATATACTGGCATCGACAGTAATTCAAACACTACTTTGCACCACCCTGGGCGGCAAAGTGTTCACCAACCTAAAAATCTAATATAGATTATGGCAAAAATGGATTTATCGCTGTTGCGAAGCAAATTTCGTGGATCTATGCTTGGTGCTTTAGTCGGTGATTGTCTTGGTAGTCCCTACGACAGCGGGGAAAAGTTGTCGAATGGTACAAAGTTAGTTTTACAAAAATCACTGGATAAGTTGGAAGGGCCGATATATAAAGGTAAAACGTAATGTAATTTATATGTAACAGAACACAAATAAACGTAATTGTTGTTTTCGATTGTGTAGTTTTATATCGATTCATTCTTTTCATTCTATAGCACCCGTCATGCAGTTTACAGATGATTCCGCCATGACTTATTCCCTGGCCAATTCGCTGGTTGAGCAGAAGGACTTGGACATCATTGACGTTGCAAAGAGATTCGTGAAAAGTTATTACCAAGAGCCCAATCGTGGCTATGGAGCTGGAGTAATTACTGTAAGATATCATAAATGTACAATAAGATCTGCAACTTTAATTTCGAAACTGTAATAGATCTTAAATATCTTCTTACATTTATTTCAAAGGTGTTTAGGAAATTACGGAGTAACAAGTTTACAGACATTGCAAGTCCAGCGCAAGAACAGTTCAAAGGTCTAGGTTCATGGGGAAATGGAGGAGCAATGAGAGTCGCACCTGCTGCATTATTCGCGTATCAAAGCTATGATAAACTTTTAGATACAGTTAGAAAAGTGACTCAGATTACCCACACAAACACGGACGGAATAAACGGTGCAATTTTACAGGTAATTGTACACTAGTTGCCAATCATCTGTAGCCACAGGGGACATTTCTTTAATTTATACTTTTAATTACACAGGCGGTGGCAGTTTATCAGAGCCTTCATTTAAATCCCAGTGAAGAATTGAATGCGATGAATTTTATCGACGATTTGATTGAGAAAATGGGTGAATTAGAAAAAAACGATGAAGAGTACAGCAAATATTAAATTACATATTTAGCATTCTTCCTTTCAAAAATCACTATTCGGTTGAAATTACGAATTTTTCACAGCTTAGGCTTGGAAGAACCGCAACCATTCGTGCAACAATTAGATATAGTAAAGACGTTAATTGCGGAAGAAGGCGATGGCCCATACGTTGAAAAAGTAGTCGAGAAACTGGGAAACACTGTCGCAGCTTTGTATTCAGTACCTACTGCAATATTTTGTTTCCTAAGAGCGCAAAAACCAATCTCTGGTATACAAACTGAAAACCCCTTCAGAAGAGCAGTTCAGTATGCTGTACGTACAACAATCCGTTACTTAATAATTTATATTTAATCATTATTAGTTTACAATTAGAAAGTTACCAATACAAAGAACAATATTTTTTTAGATCAGTCTTGGCGGTGACACAGATACCATTGGTAGCATGACTGGCGCGATAGCTGGCGCGTTTTATGGAGAGGAAAAAATCAATTCCAATCTTTTACAGCACTGCGAAGCGTCAGAGGAATTCAGAGCTTTAGGAGACAAACTGTTTGACATAGCAGTGCAACAATAAAAGCTCTTTTTATTGTTTGTGTACGTTCAAATGTGAACACAATTCCATTCTTTAACAAGAGTATTAGAAGAATGTGTAATTACGATTATATCGATCGTATGCTTCAATTGTATTTCTCGGCATATTACCATAAGAAATGTACATCTTCTTATGTATCTATAGTGACTAGAGATTTATACGTTTATTAAATAAATAATCTTCACTGTTGTAATTATTCGTTAAATAACAATAGAACACAATTTTAACGTGTTTGGTAGGAATAACAATGTAAACGTACATTACAAATTGTAAAGAAATAAATTACTATAAACGGTAAATAGAAATGAAATAATACAGCATTCATGAAATTGAAATAAGGCGGACAAAGGAGTTTGACATTTTATCAGCTGATAGAATTCAATATGGCCGCTTAGAAAACACGTTGTCTCTGTACGGTCAAAGAGACGCCTACAAATGATATACATTGTACATGGAGCAAAAAGAAATTACAAAAGGAGATAGTGAGAACTTTCGAAGCATTATCTTTTACGATGGCCGACAGTGAAGAGGTATTAGAGGGATTTATTTGCCCAATATGTATGACAAATTTCAAAGCCCCAAATCAATTAACTAAACATTTCGAGGACTTTCACAACGATGATCCAGAAATTTTGAGATCTCTTAAAGGTATACATTTTTTTGTACTAAAAAGGTACACTTAATCGGTTGATTAAAATAATAATCGTAAATTATGTTCCTACGTGTACGGCAAAAGTGTATGCGGACGAACAACAAAGTATAATGTGTCCCATTTTTTCTAGATCTTTTCGGTAAGGCTAAGAAAAAAATTTTAAAGCAAGATGAAATATCAGAATCATTTGCGAATAGCTTACCGTCGACTAATAGACATCGCAGTCCAGAACTTAATTGGGGACCTCAAGAGATAGGTACACGCCTATTTCATCGAAGTCAATAATAGAAAATATTATTCGCAGGAAGGATATTATGGATATTGAAATTATTCTGCTTAATTAAATTTCAGGCGCAACGAATTCGCATACAAAATACTTTAAAGAAATAAGAAACACTAGACTCGAGCGATATTCTACAGAAACGAATAAACTGCTCATACGACTAGATAAATTGTTAAATAATTTGCCTGCTGATCCAGTTGATCGAAAAGGTAAAGTTATCATTCGTTCCATCCATCTACATATAAAATAGATGTAAATATTCCATTCGACCGTACAGTGCACGAGCGTACCATTGTACCGTGGATAGATGAAAAGGATGTAAAGCTGTGTCCTACATGTGCGAAAAGCTTCCATGTTGCGAGAAGAAAACATCACTGTAGACTTTGCGGAGCCGTTATGTGCCACAATTGTACAATATTTCTATCTTTGCAAGATGCAAGTTGGTACTCTTTCAATGGTTACAAAAATGAAAAATCATTTGCACCTAAACTTGTACATATAAACCTTGAATTTTTTGCAGGGAAAATGACAAGCCCTGTATCGGTGCAAGACGATTCAGCGGTATCACCTACATCTGAACGTCCAATTTCCGAGCGTTTAGTACGGGCCGGTATTGGTCTTACAAAATTGGCCAGATCACCGTCCAGTGGCAGTCTGAATAGCGTACTATCCTTAGTTAACGACTCAGCTGGTGGCGAACAGCATTTCAGAATTTGTACACACTGCGCGAATCTACTTGACGCGAGGGAGAAACAAAAAGCTAAACACTTTGATAAACCAATTGTATGCCAGTTTTACGAAAAAATGAGGGCGTACATAGAGGAGGCATCGCAGCATGTGAAAATGTACAATAAAATGTGGGAATCTTTGAAGTACGTCATCCAATTAGTATAAAACGAATTCATTTTTTTTCTTTTTTGCCAAACTGTACCAAAGTAAGAGATGCACGTTTCAGCGAAGGAGAATCTACGTACAATTTAGAAGATGCCCAAACTTTAAGGATTAAGATTGCGAAACTAGGGGAGAATATAGACTTAATTAGCAAAAGAATTTCCGTGCTTGGAACCAGATGCGTTGAGAATCCACCGCAGGAGCAGGAACTCCGATTGCACCACATGGTTCGAGCATCTGCGATGATTTTTCTAAAAGAGGTACTGTTAAGCATACAAGCATTGCCTTCGGTAGAAAGTTACGCGGAGTTACAGAACGAACGGCAGAGACGGTTAGAAGCTAGGATTGCGTACGAGCGGCAACTGGAAGAAGAGCAGAGGGAAAAGTCGAAAGAACAACGTAAGAGGGAAACGTGGAATCCTGAAGCTCGACCTTCTATGAAAGAAAATCAGGTAATTTTGATCGATTAAATTTAAATATTCTTATTTAATCCAATATTCTTTTCCTACATCAATAGCCGACTGTAGTATTGAATCAGTCGCAAGGTTGGGGCCCTTCTACTGTTACTCCAATAATGCCTTCTTCTATGGACCCCATAATTGAACAAATGAGCAATCTTCGTGCATATATTAAGCAAGCTAGAGCCGATTGTAGATACGATGAGGTTGCAACATTAGAAAGTAATCTTAAGGAACTTCAGAGCGCTTACTTTACCATGAAACAAAGTAATAACAGCGATGGATAGACCCATAAGTATATCATGACATTTCTTTTATCGGATAATTTCATATTTCTTATCCACATCAATAAGACTTAATAAATCTTTACATTATACTTATAGTTTCACGCCTCACTGTATCCATTTCATGTATTACATGCACAATGTGATGTACTTTTGAAAGTTCCTTTACATTCATGAACTTTATTACTAATATCGCCGTGATATTTCGTATTACACGCATCTATTACGAAGTTAGTATTGTATATAATGATACTAAAATATACGATTTATATAATATAATATTTATATAAAAATTAAATGTACAAAGGACAAGAGTATATTGACAAAAGAAATTCTTATAATATTTATTTATATACGCTATAATTTGTTATTAATATTTTAGATCTGTTATATAGGTATTACCATGCAATTTTTATGAACAAAATACTGTTTCCGTTAGATTTTAAGCGAAATCGTATGTATATCCGTGCGCCTTTTTATATAAAAAAGAACAAAAAAAATTAGTGTTCCTAAACCAAAGCCTATACCGTGTAAAATATAAACATGATCCCTTATTAAAAAAATATATATATATAATATATCCATAAACTATATTCAAATATTTTAAAATGTAACTCTTAATATAAAGGATGTAGAGAATATTCAATTATTTGTCTAAATTATAAGCTATTCGTTGTATTCTAAAACTGTAATTGGTAATTCCTGTGAAGATAGTATTCTCGACGGAGTATTATCATTTTCTGGAAGCAAACTATTCTTTGCTGCCAGCTCAACAATACATTGAGGTAACTCTGTAGAATTCATCTCGTTTCCAATAATATTCAGATTAGATAAATGCATCGGAATGTTTAATTGTTCCTCAGATTGAGACAACGAAATGTTATTCGACGTAGACGTAGTCGTGCTATTAATTAGAAATACTGGTAGATCGTCCGATAATACTTCGCCGTTCGATTTCATTTGCTCCGTCGATCGGCCAAATTCATTTAAAAATACAGGTAATTCATGAGAAAACATCTCCTGCTGTTCAAATACTTGTTTTATGGAGCTTTGAACATTTTGTTCCGAACTAAATTTCATCAAATCAGAGACTTCTATATTCGATGTCCCTTCCAATTTTTCGGAATATTTCTCGCTATGCTTTTGTTTCGTAGAAATTAATTTCGTTGACTGCATATATCTATCCAACGAGCTATCGTTGGTCTCATTATCCATTGCATTGGGATTAGCAATTTCATTGTCATTTATATCAGAAGGTAGGGCGAATATCAATGATTCATTGAACCCAAGGTTTCCGAAATCCTCTTTTACCTCCAATAATTGTTTTAAAACTTCATCCGAAATATCTACAGGTGCTGCTGGTCCACATTGTGGTCTTCTAGGAAGTTCCTCTGTAAAAAAAGAACAAACAAAATTTACAGTGGTTGTGTATTGCTTTTTATAGAAATATTTTATCCTTTGTACCCTTCAATATATCTCCAGCCACGTAATCAGCTGCGCGAAATAATTCTGCTGTTACTAAAAGATTTAGTAAAGTTCGCAAAGTTGGCCTGTTTCTGCCCATTGTTCCCCATTCTGATAAAAATATTTCTGCCGCGTTTCTTCTCTGTTGTTGAGCAGCTTGTTCGATCATACTGAGAAAATTGAATGCAACAAAAGTAAAATAGGCAAATTGCATTTAAACATCGTTGGGTAAATTAATATACCAGTATATTTTACCTAAAGTGTTCAGTATGAAATTTTGGAAGATTAGAAGCATCGTCTTTTGGTACAATTGCCATCAACTTCTTCCATGAATCTGATATGTTCAATATTTGTCCCAAGGTATACAATTCGGCAGGACGTAATTTTCGTAATTCTGTATCCAAGAAAACTGAACTCTCCGACATGATGATTACCTTGCCCTCTAATTTTTATAAAATAGCAGCAACCATGAAGAAATGAGGAATGAATGCATATTAATTGCACAACATAGTGGGAAAAACTCTTCCTAACCTTTTCATAATTGATCCCAATATCTTTAGTACGGCATATAATCGTCAAACATATTCAATTTTTACATATTATATCTGTCCATTATTTTATGGACATTCAATATCACTTTTACCTACTGTTTATAAAGAATTTTACAAATTAAACCATCAATGACATCGGTTTTTTACGTCTCGAAATTAACTTACAATTAGATCCTACACATTATTGAATCATTTCCCGGAAAATACACTTGGCATACCACTAATATAAAATAAAGACCTTTATAATATTTAATGTGCTACTTTATATTGCGAAGCATTTTTGTAATGCTTTTTTAACTTTTTTATCAGTATATTAGTGTGTAAGCTACTTCCACGAAAGTTTCAAGGAAATAAATAACATTTTTTTTTACTTTTATTTTTTATTCATACGTAGTAGAAAAATTCGCACACATTTTCGTCGAAAATAATGTCTTTATACGATGCAAATCACACATTCAGTTTAAGCATAAGAAGTACAAGAACTGTAATATATACAAAATATCACAGACTTGTCAAAATTAGGCATACCTTTGAGGTAGATTATGATAAATCTAGATACAATATCGTTGATACACAAACAAATGAAATCCTACGAATATATGTTTTCTCATCAAATTTTTTAGATAATTTGTTCACTCGAGGCACTGACTTTGTATTTTACATGTTGCAATATCTTGGATGCCCATTCAAATTACAAAACAATTTCAACATGCCTAATTGCAATTGTACGCAAGCATTATTATTTGCTTCATTATGAAATATAAGCATTATCAATATACATACATGTCTGAAACGTATAAAATAATAGAGTTGTACCTTGAATTAATTATATTAACTAAAATCAAGCATTCCAATATTTCACAAACGATCCGATATATCTTTAGCATTTTCCTTTCCATTAGCAATTCGGGATCCAAATTGAAACGCTCGTTTCGGAAAATTGGCAGTGTTTTGGAAACCAAGTTTACATGCAACCAAACGCAAGAGCAATTTGTCTCCTAGGCCTGATGGCATTTTATCGGTTGGATAACATCTGAAAGTAATTAGATAATATTGATTTACTATCATCAATGTCGCTGGTTCCTCTTACCAAAAAAAATTACCTTTCCCATGGTTTCAATTGTTGAACATATTCCACTACTTTTTCGTCTAAATATGGCAATCTGGATTGTTTTCCATGATCAGATACAATACGATCATCGCGACCTAAATTTCGTTCAGAAATTCTAGCTAATTCGATATTTAACTCTTGTGTCAGAGCATCCCATCCTTTATGTCTTAATATCGTTCTATGTCTCATATATCCACCAAACAATTCATCTGCTCCCATACCTAAAAGAAGTACTCTACACGGGGATTCATAGATATTGGCGCCTGGATTCATTGTGCCTTTTGCTCGGCTAGCAAACCACACGGCACAACCTAAGCTTTCGTCTAATATTGTACAAAGTGGATATAGTAAATTGCATATTTGCGATGATCGATATTTTTGCAGTTCTGCTTGACTGATATTTACCTATAATAATTATAATCAATAACTAAAATAATCGTACTCGTGTTTGGCAATATTTGAAAAATAAATAAGTTCGCGTACTTCGACGAAATTCCACTTTCGTTTCGGGCAAATCTTTGATAATTCCATAAACGTTTGTTTTCCAGTCTTACGGTCAGGAACATTATATCGGTCCTCCACACCTTGTTTTCCATTATGTATTTCTGATTTTCTCGATGCGTGAATTAACTTTTCGAACGCAACATTGATCAAATCAATGGGCTCATTCTGTGGTATATATTCGTCGGCAATTAATGCTAAAATCGCGGAGTCCAAACCTCCAGAAAATAGTATTCCTATTTTTGCGTGATCACAGACAACATTTTCTCCCTTTAATGTTAATTTAATACACATTTTACAGAGTTTTGGTTGCTTCCTTATTCTAACTTCTACAGCTTTGTAAAGAAGCTGCAATAAACGATCCACCCTTTCCTGGATTTCTTTATTTTCCAATAGGTATTCCAATGTTTTGAAAGAACTTTCAAAGTACGGACTATTTTCCAAATATTCCAAGTCTTTAATATTAGGATGGAAATGTAGGCACGTTGATGTATTCGACTCTAATATCGTTTCCTTAATATCAATATCTATGCCTAGATTCGTTTCTAATGCTTCAATTATATCTGTAAATCGTAAATCTGCTTCTCTCCATGGGTAGCATGTTAAATTTACTCTGGAACTAGCTAAATTTACAGAGAATATTCCGATTGCTGGTACCTCTATGATTTGATTTAACTCTTTGCTGGCAACAGATGTTAAAGTCAAAGTGTTTCTCTCTGTATCCGCTTTCAAAAGCAGACTATGTCTTCCAATAATATCTCTGCCAAAGTACAAGAGATTGGTTGATTTTTGAAAATATATAAAACTGTATGGACCTTGTATCTCTTGAAACACAGATATAACATTAGGAGCTGTTTGTAAAACATTTAACAGCATTTCCGTGTCGCATTCATTATCTTGATCCTGAAGCACAGAACATACACTTACAATACATTCTATGTGTATTGAATAATTGCAAAGAGATTCGTCTGCAAAATATTCACCAAATTTCCTGAATATATATCCCCGTTCCACAGAAATATATTACCAACAGAATCTACGGCAGGTTGTTCGCATACATTCTGCCCTTGCATCCATAGTACAGAAGCAGCAAAGTGTGCGGACCAATTTTCATTCAAATTTTCCAATCTTTCTGATATCTTGTCCGGGCCACGAGCAGCTATGAAATCCTTACAAGCGCACCACTAGGAAAATAATGTTGAATGAAATTGTTTAAATATGAAATTTATCTCGAAATTATTTAAATGATAAAATACCTCGTGTGAATTGTCATTATTATTTTCGTGGCTTTGCGAAACGTGACAGAATATTCCACACATTGTTATGCCGGTGTATACATAACCCCGATTTTCAATCTATGATAACAACAAAATTGTAGGATAAATAATTTTCTCCGCTAAAATAAATTCCTTGACAGCATTATATGTATGCCTGCCCTTCGTCTAAACATATTTAGACAACAAAAATTTTTACATAGCAATATCGAGATCAAGAACTTTTACAGACTGAATGATTTCTTATAGTCTTTACTTTCCGTTTAAGATTGTACGTGTTAAAAATGACATTACATCTCGGTGTGTAGAATTTTTAGAAAAATTCTAATTGTCATTCGATTGCTCCATTTGAATTCTCGCCATGTTGTTCAAGGTACGTATGTATAAAACGACGATGATTAAGGTAAGTGCTCTGCACGAATTGAACATTGAACTTTGTTGTGCTGTCAGAGAGACTGCTGTTGGAACTCTGTAATTTCGAGCTTCTTATCATTCTTTAGAATTATTAAGTAGTGCAATTAGTTAAATATAGTACGCAGTTTCGTTCCTGACAGCTCCTCGATTTATTTCCAATATGATTAATACAGGGTACGTATTATATATTTTCTGAATGATTTTTGAGTAGTGAAGGCAATTCTCTGAAAGCATGACAGATTTTGTTCTATATTAAAAATATACGAATTGCGTATAAAATATGTATTAACAAAGAAACCGTAACAGATTTGAAGAAAAGAGATATTTACTGTTACTTTAACTTACAAAACTTCGTTTCTACGAAAAATCATTGCAAATCTGGATAAACAAATTGACACATACCTCATCTATTACGTTTATATTCAAAACATACTAATTTATTTCGTTCAATATACATGATGGGGGGAAAGTTTCAATAGCAGGGTTACTTAACCTTTGCTAGTTGTATTTTGTAATTTTAGTACAAATCTTGTGTTGAATACAGGAAACTTGCTGGTCGCACTATCTTTATCACTGGAGCGTCCAGAGGAATCGGAAAAAGTATCGCTTTAAAAGCTGCTAAGGATGGAGCAAACATTGTTATCGCCGCTAAAACTGCGGAGCCTCATCCAAAGTTGCCAGGCACAATCTATACCGCTGCTAAAGAAAGTAATCATAAGCGGAATAGTAAGATTTAACCCTCTGAGTACTGGCTGCAAGATCCAGCGAACCTAACCAATATTCCACGGATGTATATTTACAGACATGCTCAGATTACTATTTTTTCTTTACTATCAAAGTGCTAAAGCAACTTACAATATGAACAAAGACGTCATCGCACATGGCATCGGCCCTAAAGTAGTCGGTTCTCTAGATACACAGTTTGCAGGAACGCAAGGGTTAAACGACGCCCCACTCAGATTAATTTCCATTAATAAAATCTATCATTTGTTCCAGTCGAACAGGCCGGTGGAAAGGCACTGCCCTGTATCGTAGATGTAAGAGAAGAAGCTCAAGTAGTCTCGGCAGTAGAAAATGCAGTTAACAAATTTGGTGGTATTGATATTGTTATTAATAATGCGAGTGCAATTTCTTTAACAGGCACAGCATCTACAGATATGAAAAGATACGATCTTATGAATAATATCAATGCCAGGGGAACATTTCTAGTGTAAGTATAAAGGAAAAATTCGCGTTAATTGATCGTATTAAAATGAATAATTATTGTATCTGTATTAAGGTCTAAGGTTTGTTTGCCTCATTTAAAGAAGAGCACAAATCCTCATATAGTAAATATAAGTCCTCCATTGAGTATGAAGCCTATATGGTTCAAGGATCATGTTGCATATACGATATCAAAATTTGGAATGTCTATGTGTGCTCTCGGTATGTCTGAGGAATTCAAGGAGGCCGGGATAGCTGTGAACGCTGTTTGGCCAAAAACTGGTGAACCATTTATACATATTCTACTTTGCTGGGAAAAAGAATTTCGATGTATTAAATTTAATCGTCCCTCCACTTCAGCTATTCATACAGCTGCTATTGAAATGTTATCTGGCCCAGAGTCTGGTCATTTCAGTCGTAAACCTGAAATAATGGGGGATGCTGTGTATGCTTTAATTTGCAAAGATAGCAGATCGATCACTGGACAGTTTTTGATCGATGAGGAAATATTGAAGAACGAAGGGATATTTGATTTCACCGATTATGCGTGTAATCCAGGTACAGAAATAAATTATTTCGCCATTTTATTTAGCAAGAAATCTATCACGAATGTTCGACTGTAACTTTCTGTTTTAGAAAACAAGGATGATTTGTTGCTCGATTTCTTCGTGGAAGAAAATTTGGGAGGCCCAAGCTTACTAGATTATGCATCGACTAAACCCGTGCAAACAGATGCACAGACAGTGCACAATAATAGCGATGCGAATGATAAAATTGCGCACATTTTTTCGGTCATACAAGCCAATTTGAGTAGCGAACTTGTTAACAAAACAGGAGCCATATTTCAGTTTCATGTTAAAGGCATGCTACTTTATAGAATTAAACGTTGCTTTTATTGGATGGCTTTTTTAAATCGTTTTATGTGACATACACATATTTATAGGTGAACAGAGCGGTACATGGTTCTTAGATCTTAAGAATGGGAAAGGTACAGCAGGCAAAGGAGAGCCCACTCAGCCACCAGATACTACACTAACAATGGAATCCCAAAACTTTTTCGCACTGTTTTCTGGTAAATAAACGTGTTTACAAATACGCGATGGAAGTATGTAATAATATTATAATTTTTTTCAGGGAAATTAAAGCCTGCGTCGGCGTTTATAACGGGAAAGTTGAAAGTTAGCGGCGATCTTCAAAAGGCAATGAAACTGGAAAAATTAATGCTCGTTTTAAAATCTAAGCTCTGAAAAAGTAAGACGATACAGACGAAAAACTAATACATTTATTAGGTAAGGTAAATGTATCTTTAAAACCATTGTTATATTTTACAAAAGTTTAATGGCGGATATGAAATGTTTACACAGTCTTCGAGAGTTAATGTAAAATATATTTTTATATATTGTTGTAATACATTTTATAACAAAAAAAGAATTATGCTAATTAAATATTTAACAGTTATTTGTATACGTCAAGTCAATTTCATTTGTACATTCGTAAGTATTATTGATATTTCGTATTTCCACTTGGGGCAACAGACAGAGATTGATAATAGTTTGTTATTACAGCTTTTGCTCCCTCGTAAGTACCAAAGAAGATAAAACCTCCCACAGTTATCCAAGTTACTCTGGGACCCACACCGGCAAAAAGTCTACAATATTCATAAAGAATACGTTACGCCTTGAAATTCTATAATCTCATAATATATAGCAAGTCAAAGTAAATGGCTTACCCACGCAAACCTCTGTCTCTATACACATCTTGCAATACATATAGTATTTTTAACTTCGAAGCACTCTCATTCCTGTTTGCAAGCATTATTCTAGTCTTTATAACGTCCAATGGTGTAGTAACAGTAGCAGAAATACCACCTAGATAAAAAGAGTTACATTTATAAATTCATATTTGATAAAATTTCTTCAATATGATAGCCACAACTTGAACCTGCAATCGCTCCACATGTAGCACTTTCAACCGGAATAATATCTCTGCCAGAATGTGAGCTCCAAACTTTTTTAAGGTATTCCCATATTGGAAATTGGATTAAACTAAAGGGCATATCCCTTAGCACAGTGCTCCAGTAACCACAGTATAACATTCTAAGATTGATATCTTTAGCGTCTAATATTAATGCTTGTTTTCTTTGTTTTATTACTTCTACAGGAACCCTTATTAAGCAGGCAACCTATATTGAAAGAAAAATCCCAATTTTAATTCAGACGGTTTTGCGAATTTTAGTTCATTAAACCTTACCATTTCTGCAAGAGATGCCGAACCCATGTGTAGAAAAGAATGATAATTTTCGGGAACACGGCATTGCGTTATATTTTTAATTCCTTCGTACGTTACGAAAAATAGCGATGCTGCAAAGTTTGCAAAAATTAATTTTAACAATTTCAATAATGTTACTTGTACTGATTTGTCTTATAATTGTCTTATATTGCATCAAATGATTACCGCTCGGCGCAGATCCGATTACTACAGGAAGAATTCCTTTATAGAGATTAGAAAACCCTCCAGATTTAATAAATCCCTGTTTAGATTGTAAACGTGTTTTTAATGTATCCAATGGATACAATATTATATCAACAGAAGTACCGGCGAATCCTCCTGCCTGTCGAAGTTAATTCCACTAGTTAAGTACCTCTTTTAAATTTCCCGCGATTACGTGATCAAAAATTTACAAACGTTGCGTAAATATCAAGTGTAATTTATGAAACAAACGTGTTCTACTTACTAGTAATGACGTGACGAAAGTAAATCTCACGTCTCCTGCTTTTATTGATTTATTATGCGCTGTCATTTGATATATTAATAATTTAATTTACAATTTATGAACTCTGATCTCACACGTGCGTGAGAGTATTTAACCTAAAACCTCTGTCTCGTAGTATTACAGTTCTTTTAGCTACTAATTATTGTTGCCATGTGTATTATTATTATATTTCACTGACGATCAAATCTTTTTTATGTAATCGAGTAATTCGAACAGTATTTTAACAGTGAATCGTTTTACTATTTTTTTCTGCTCATTTGCTACCGCATCAAGAAACGTTATCTTGATTTCTGTGCTTATTGTCAATTATTAATTACGATTTTTCAAACAATGGATTTATCGTTTAATTTTCTTTGGAATGATATCAATCGTATTGTTTCTTTCATATCAGCACTCATATATACGTAGAGGCTTTGTCAGTATTTACAACCCTTTTCCATATACATATCTCTTCTATGCTTATCATTAGAGAGAGAGGTTGTGAAATTCTCGAAAGGAATAATCGAAATAAGATATTGCCTATTACCAGATACATTTATTGTGAAATTCTTTAGTCTTACAGGATGTTCTAGTAAATGAAGGAAATAATTATTTTGCTGTTCCTTTTATTTAGTTACTCGTTTGAGATTGTTAAAATCAAATTTGACCATTACTTTTATTAGAAATTAAAGGAAATTAAACATTCATCAACTAGATATTCCAATAGGTTTTTGTTTAAGTTCTGAAAGTATAATTAGAATTCTTGTTTGAAGTTCCACGAGAGCTCATTGATCTTGCAGAGTGTGGATGAGGTATACGGAAACCACTTAACATATTCCTGTCCTTCACTATATTAGAGTACTGTGAAGCTTTAGTTCCACAAGATGAAAAATACGAATTTGATACATTCCTACAGAAGAACAAAGTTTTGTAATAACTATCGAAGTCAATAGTTGTCCTATCATGACTTATTTCCATACCTTGCATTTGCAATTCTATGAATATCGGAGTTTGTTGGCGTAGAAGCATCGCTTAAAGAGTGTAGCGTGCTATTATGCATTCCATAAATCTGTTTCTTTGTGTCTTTTGCACGTTCCTCTTTCAGCTTCATGTATTTGTCTTTCAGTTCTTTTGTATATTTGGTAAGATTAAAATAGCTAGATTTTAAATTGTCATATTTCTTATCCTTGAATATATATGTATGCGAAAAAGAATATGTATATTTATTTACTTATTTATATATGGTTCTAAATATGTTTTGCTTTTCATTTTTATGCCACATAGACGTATACATATGTAAAAATTCAAACACTCACGAGTTCGAGAAAACGTTGCAACGTAATTTTTATTTGAGCATTTTGAAATTCATAAATTTTATGCAACGATTCCAAGGATTCATTAAGGGGGGTGATAAAATTGACTACCCTCGCCAATGACGGCTGTTGCAATTCCACGGAGAAAATGTTCGTCTGCTGGCATTGTGGACATTGTTTTTCCGCTAAATTATGAAAATGTATATCTTTTGATACGAACGTCAAATGGTATGCATAACATTCTACATTAGACCCGAATCATTTATTATTACCTTGTTGCATACAGCCATGGCAATATATATGACCGCATTGGGTTAAGTAAAACGGTGTTTTCCCTCTGTAAGTTGGGGCAAGACACTTGTTGCAAATAAACATGTCCATATTTTAAATATAGGGTTTCTTTTATACGCAGCAATATAAATAAGGATACGAGGGATCTCTAGCAGTAAAAAATTGGTCACTAGTAAATTCTCCAAGTCACTCAATTCTTTATATTTTGCGTACCAATATGTGCGAATCGAATCCACCGTTTGAATATCCCAGGCTGGCCAGCAAATCATCTTCCACTTATGGTAAAACAGTTTCCGTTACCACTCGAGTCACATTATCAGAGGAAACATGCATTTCTCCTATTGTACCTGTTGCACCGACGTCCTTCATTGAATTTAGTTTCAACTCCCGCCGCTACTAGTGTTCCGATCTCCTTCATTTTTTTTTCTAAGAAACGTGCACCGCACCGAATATTTGCGGATTCTATCGAACTTTATCGAAGGGAAAATGTTTGAAATCATATGGTGTAACCGTTGAGGAGGTTGAGGTTGATTGTTACAGAGCTGTTCGTTTCTCAACCCTCACCGAATACTTATTTGGGCGTTCGTGAATTGAATGCCTATCAATTCATTTACGTACTGAAGTTTAACATGAATGAATTAAAATTAATATCAGCCGTGCAGAAGCATGAGCTATTGTACAATTTTAATCATCCGGATTACGATAATCAAGCTGAACGAATCAGTACGTGGAACAAGGTTGCAGCGCAATTACATTCAACAGGTAGACAGTCAATTTATCCTATGCTGCTTACTGTTGTGCAAAAATAAATCGAAAAGATTTCATAGCTGTTGCACACATATATCTTTTATAGCGAACGAACTTAGACAGTTTTATGGTTTCTTATCAGTCTAATAGTGAGCATGTTTATTTCAAGCATTCATCTGCAAGAAGAAATGGTCTTCCCTGAGAGGGAGTTATGCCAGAGCAAAATACAGTAGTACACTGAAAGTTCTAAAGGGCCATCCGAAAGGTGTGTGGAGGTATGATAAAGAAATGGAATTCATGGAACCGTTTGTGCAAAACAGAGTCGCCTTGGCTTTTGCTCATAGTAACCATAATAGCATCAAGAGAAGAAGGTCCTCTCGCATTACAAATCAACAGGAAGGCGATCCAGACATTAACGAAGAAACATCAACTTCAAACACATTGTCGGACCATTCGCAGTTGGATAATTCTTCGTCGATTTCAGAAACGAATCCAATGATACCTCAGGTTGTTGAAGCTGTATCCCTTTCTGATAATTTCTGTAACATGAATCAACCACAGCAGAACAACATTTTACTTAAATTCTTTGAGAACGTAGCACATACAGTACGAAACCTTCCACCTGCCCTTCAAGTAAGAGCAAAATGGGAAATATCAAAAATTGTTCATCAAGCTGAAATGGAGCATATTCTTCAAACTCAGCCGGAGTCGTTTATTCAGAATGAAAATAACATAGCACAGTCAGCTATGATGTATCTTAACGACGGAACGAATGTGCAATTTACAGACGAGTGCACTTCAACGAAATGCGAATGACGGGTAAATAAAATATATTATTTCAGCTATATCTATAATTTTCTTCTATCTTCAGGATCATTGAAAGTAGTACATACTGTGGTCTTCAATTTGTTCGTAAGAAATAACAAATCGCATCCTGTTATTTACCAGCTTCCTTTATTTGTAAGTTACAGTTTGCAAGTAATACGAATTCTGGGGCCTGTTTTGCGCAAAAACTGCCGGCTCTTGCGAGATAATTATTTAACTTTGATAATACCGCAAGCCCAACGATCCCCCGAGTTTCCTGTGCTCGCCGAGAGCGGGCTGTTTCCCTTTCCTAAGTCATCTTCGCCCGAATGAACGACAAATGCACGGCCGACAATGTTATTTCTTCCGCTCAAAGAAATGATAGAATCCCTTATGTTCACCGTAGCTTCTCCTTGTGCGTTTGCACGGATGTTACCCAAATCGCCGACATGTCTCGTTACGCTATCCGGTCCGGCGTGTGTGACCTACAAATATGGGACAAGAATATTATTTGTTGCAATTATATTTACAGTAATTTACAGTAATTTACAGTATAATTACAGTAATTTACAGTATACTTACAATAATTTACAGTACAATTTCTTGAACGATTAGTATAGTTTCTCAACTTAAAATTAAATTGGACAGGTGTTCGCCTTTGTTTATCTTCAATATTATATTTACAATTATAACTTACATTTTCAGGATTAAAATGTGCCCCCGTGGATGTACACCCGTCTTGTAAATTGCCATTGGCATGCACGTGGAAACCGTGCAGGCCTTCTGTGAGGCCGCAAATTTTCCCGGTTATTTCAACGACGTTATCTTCGCCCTGAACTAGGATCAGTTCTCCAGTTACATTTTTCTTTAAGACATTATGAGGCACCAGGTGAACGTATGCGGTTTTTTGCTGTAATGTATAAATTTCTTAATGATAAAAATATCAATCGCATAAGTTATAACGACGTAAAATTAATTTTTCATTTTAAGATCGGGAAATCAATTTTTTTAGTTGTCTCGCGTCATTTATTTATTCTAGAATTATTTTGCTAATATTAAATGTTACCTCTGCAACAACGGCTACTACGATTCCAAGAAACAGAATGATCATTCCACCCATGATGAATGATCTAGAAATGATTTAGTTTTGTAATTAAGCAGGAATTTAATAGCTGACACTATATTCTTTTACAGGATTTTTATAAGTTAAATACTTATTTATTGTTGACGCAATGTTTCAATATTTGAGGTTGTCGTTTTGTTTGTATAATATCTGAAAAGCACAAACGACTGTACTAAGATGCATTTAAAACTATGTATAAAAGAAAAATGTTTGACGACAAATGTATGAAAAAAGGAAATGTGTAAATGCAAAGACAGTAATTGTATCAAATTTATTCTTGACTGAACCTGTTTTTACATTGTAAAATCTATTTAATAAAGTTAAGCGTTTACGTTATTTTTGTGAGGCTACCTGTAAAGAAACAATATTCTGTTTAAATAAAATTCTTTATAATTCTAGGACTTGGCCGGTGTTTAATCGAAGAGTTAAAGTAGTTCTATAATTATCAATTTTCTTTCATGCATAAGAAATACCAGTTTTTTTTTTGTCATTCTTTTCGCCACTTATTTTAACCGAATAAATTGCAACAAAATATTCTCTGCGCTCCACTCCGCCGTATACAGGGGTGGTTTGTAACTGACAGTACAATCGGTGATTCTATGTACGAGAAACACTACCAATAAATTTTAATTTAAGTAATAATAAACTAAAATTTCAAAGCAGTTCCCTCATGGCATTAGAAATATTTATAAGCGCAATCTTTCACAATAATACACTCCAGTATGAAATAACATTAGTAAGTTAAGCCTGACATATCGTATTATCCCGAACGATAGTACCTATGACCTTTAAGGAGTTAAGAATTCAACAAAATTCTACTCCTTTTATTTTTGAATACTGTAATGTAATTTTTGCACTAGTTTTTTCCCACAGGAATGCAAAGAAATCGCGTAAAAACGTCGATTGAAACGAGTCGCAGATAATACTATTGCGCCTCGATTGAGCAGCTCTTCGACCTTGATAAATAAAAACGCAGAAAGTGAAAGGCAATCACTCACACGTATTCACAACCACGGATACTGACTGACTGGCTGGATGCTGGAGAAATCTCTTGCTTATACAAGGGCCTGTTCCATCCCACTACCCCACCTCACAAAGTTGCTCCAAAATGGTTACAAACAACTATGCATGTATGTACTCCGAGAATGATCTTGCGTTATTCAATCACGTATCATCGTGACAGATGATCATCAAAGACCATGAAGGTTTCTAGACTTAAATTTAATCAGCTAAGAATAATTCTAGTCGTGCAGGGTGACTAATAAGATTTGGCTTAACTTGAACAAAAAAAAACATAATCTATAATACTCTGACATAATTTTTTATATGCTTTACATACACGTTAGCATCGTTTAGTTTTTTCGATCGGTTTCGATGATACGTAAAAATATACGCATAGATCGGATGTTGCAGCTTGCGTATATAATATAAGAGTAAAAAGAATAAAAGCTGTCTGACAAGTTTAAGGATTGAGCCACATTTGGCATGGAACCGAACGTCCATGAAAAAAATCTTGGGCTCACTTTCATTTAATAGATGGAAGAAGAAGGAATGGAAGGCATAGCAGAGAAGTTTGTGCAGTATAATTTGCACGATTGCTTGGACTCTCTTGTATCAAATGATTGTTTTCAATCGACAGATTCATTGCTACGCTTTGTTTGTCCCAAGTATCTGAAAACATAATATGTAATCAGTAGAAAATAGTGCGACGAAATTCAAGAACACTTGCGGCGGCACAAGGAACGCCAGTGGTAGGGATAATTACCTTTGCCAATTGCTCTATTTTGTCGGCATGAATTCCTCGTATAACGAATACCGGATATTATATTTGCAAGAGAGTGATTGTCAATTCACCTACGAATTGGAATCACCTACGCAGCAGTGTTTCGTGCAATTGAGACATTATTTTGATCTCGTTTTGCAAACTAGAAACGCCTCTCGTTAAAGTATAGATTGAAATTTTCCCATCGATAAAATCTCTCGTTGTTTAATTAAATTTATTTCTTGGTCGATTATATGAAAATCGCGTTAACCAAATCGTCTGTCAATGATACAAATGACTAATAGTTAAATACAGATACAGTCACTTATACTACTAAACTGGTCTTCCTTTTTGTTTTGTTCCACTTTCTTAATTCATAGTCCATAGACTGTCTTCTCGATTTCCCTTTCATTAAAATCGCCCTCCAATCAAACGAATGCTCGAATGGATTCTTCTGTAAATCGTTCAGCACTTTTGTTTGCGTTTCCATGAAGTGGTAAATAATCTCTTCGTTTGGATCAACTACTGCCAGACCCTAGGAGAGTTGTTATGTGAAGAGCGAAATAAATGATTGTAGATAGACGGATTCGAATGAAAATAAGAATGATCGATTCATTCCATTTACTTGCACTTCCTGTTGGAGTATAGAGTCTTCTTCAGCAACCAGGTCTTCAATGACCGTAGAAGTAACTGGCAGGGGGGCTTCTTTAACTTCATTCTCCGTTTTGGGGAAGAAAAGATTTTTGGTGTGCTTGAAAATATTCACTTGCATTTGCATTGTCTCTCTCAATCGTGCCTTCTTCCTCTCTGCATCTTGCCTCAATTTCAATATTGGCTCTCGTTGCCTCTCGAGGTCATCCTTCTTCAAACCCTTCTTCTCCAATATCACTTGCTGCATGTGCTTCAGTTCTCTCGCTTTCCATCTCTCGCGCGCTTCTTCCATTATCTCCGATGGTTTCTATAAATCTCATCGTTTATCTCAGGAGTCTCCTATTACGAGATTATATACGTAATACATATAATTACCAAGCTTCGTTTCTGAGGTGCCACGGTAGTTTCAACCTCCACTTCTTTATGTGCTTCTGTCTCTTTCTCTTCCATTTGCTTCTTTCTCTCCGCGTCTTTCGCTAATCTCTGCTTCTGTTCGGTACCCTTGTACTTTGTCTTTATCCATACTTCCTTCCAAGTCTTGGAGTTATTTATCTGCAATTGACAAACGTTGTAATTTACAAATTACACACACGACTGCGTGCGATAAAGTTATTGAAATAAATTTTGTATTAAAAAGAAAAAAGAAAACAGGTTGCCGGTTCTCATGTACATATTCATTTATTTACTCGTTCAATTTGACGGTTCATGAAGTGCCCCATCCACGCGATGGCGGTATCATCCGCTGTACGAAATATACTGGGAGCCAGGAACATTCTTAAAATACCATTAAAATCGCAGAATCCAACGCACTGCGGATTCACAATTAACTCGTGGGTGAAAATCCCGGTGATTATGCGGCCAGATAAGCTCTGCGTGACGCATGGCCCCTCGCTTTTAACCATGAAATCCCATAGCTCGACGCTTCCGTCCATTCTTGTCATAATTAATACCGTAGGTCGAAAGCTGCCCCAGGAAAGTGCAGTGAATCTATGCATAATAAAAGTTTTAGTTGGCGACTGCAATTTTACGACCCTATTATCGTAATGGCTGGAATTAATGGACCAATAATAATTACGGTCACAGTAAGTAGATTCAACTAGATATTGGTCGTTACCGAGCTATCTTAATAGAAGATGCATTAAAACTGTGAAAATGATTACCGCTGCTATTTTATTCTGATCGTTTATACTTTGTAATTGGATAATGGAAATGTTCAAGTTGTATCGTTTAATAATGACTGTTTCATTTTCGAAGTAATACTTCTTCAAACCCTTAAACGTACTCTACATCCGATTTCTTCCATATTAATGGTTCACCAAGATCCTCTTTCCAAATAGCAAATATCTTGCCACCTATAGTAGCAATTAGGGTACCATCGAATCTGCATCGAACGGAATGAGTTATGGGTCCGTCGTGTACTGTTTTGAACCAGGTCCACTGGCACACTTCTGTGTTAACAGCTAAGTCGGTAGTAAAATCGTATCCATCCCAAGTGACACAACCAAAATCACCTATCCATAATAGAGTATTGATTATATCATTTCATCTTTCCTATTTGTCAAGAAATTTGTTTAGTCGCACCTTCCACAGTGCCTACGTATATCTTTGGCTGCATCGCGATATCCGGTTTCTGTATTATATTTCTAAAATATCTTCTAATACTTAGGTCCTCCGTTTGCGGAAGCAAGTCCACGCGTTCTTTGTTGAATTTGGGCACGTTCACGGTGATTGTCGTGATCACTATATTCCGACTTTCAGCCGGGTGTTGAACCACCAGCATATAGCTTGGTTTAAAGATGCGATCTAGCTTTTTCAACGGCGAGATGGACTTTGATAATGCTTCTGGTCGCTTCGCTTGGGCTTTCTTCTTTCGCCTCAGCGCCGTTTGATACGCAGGCAATCTTGGAACGAGAAGCAATGTTTAATTATACTATTATGAACAATAAAGTGTAATTACATAAATCGTTTCCCAGGTATTAATTATCATTTAACAGAACGAACGAATCTTAATGAATACAAGTAAAATAATACACTTGAACAGACATTTGAACCGCTTTAATTACGTGAAAAAAGAAAAGTTAAAATCGCGAAGAGTCCAACTATGGACCGAGCAGCGTGCTCGTAAATTTTCTCAAAATTAATCTTGTTTAAAATCGAATCAACCTCTCGGCCATCTTCAAGTCCCAAAACGCAATCGTGCCGTCCTCGCTCGCAGTAATAAATTGCGATGATAAATCATTGATGCTGGTATCTTCTGGTAGCGATGTAAGTCTACCACTCGAGTCCAGCATGTCGAACGGTTGAATCCAAATAATCTGCGTTACTGCTGCTTTGTGGCTATCCTTCAACGAAGACGTCGCGGTGGGTTTCACTGTGGATATACCGCCCGTTATCAGCATCCATGTGAGCAAGCTCATGATCGCTACTCTATGCTTTAGCTGTGCTTGCGTGTCTACGACGACCGCCTCGACTATTTCAATTTTGTCAGGGATATGCCAGAGCACAATCTGCGGTTCGAAAAATGGTACATTCATTGCCATTATCTTTTTTAGGCGATACTTTTTCATTCACCAGCTGTTCGTGTTATAATACTTAATTGGCCATTCGCGCAGCCACCGACGACCACGTGTCCGTCCAACGGATTTATGGCAACGGACGTTACCTCTCTTGGACACTCGAGCACCAGCTTCGGCTCCAAGCAATCATTGAACGACCATGCTAGCACGAAATTATTCGCCGAGTATTTGATCACCTGGAATAGAAGTCGCGACATCATTTATTCCATTGGATGTTCTGAACGGGAGAATGCTTTCGTCGAATACTGCAACGGAAGTTCTATTTAAATTCACCTCTTTGTCTGACTTCGGCCCATCCAGGTGCTGACTTTTGGCGTGACTCGTGTAAGCCGCAAATGCTATTCCACTCCACAGTGGATGCCAGCATAGATCATTGATCACCTTGTCGACCACGTGTTTCTCGGCGTGAAAGCTCAGGTGCTCCTCGTAGCTCACCGGTATCGGCCACTGGGTGTCTCGAATATTCACCACTAAATTACTGTAATCGTTCGTATACACGTCGAAAGTGGCGTTCAGCAGCAACTGTAAATATCAAACTGAGCTAGGCCGATTGCGAACAAAAGGAATCGTATGAATCTACCGGAATTAATAGCTTCGTTCCGTTCCGGATTTTAATTAACTTCCGTTCAACCTACTATCTCGCAAACAATGTCGGTGAAACGATGAAGAAACTCCCTTAAAGACTCCCGTTGCTCCTCATTGAAGTCTTTTATATCCGAAAGCTGATAAGCGTACTCGTATTGAACCCAAGTGTTAATGGGTACCGAGAGTAACGTTTGGACTTCCATTTCCTTAATGGCAGGTGTTACTTGTATCGCCTTGTACATCACTTTCCGCGGAATGATCTCGTACAATTGGCGATAAGGGAGCAGCTCGATATACCCATCCTTAGCATCGTCAACTAGTCTGTCACCAAAGTGCATCGGTGCATTGAGCACGTCCGCTGTCGCTGTTACCTGAGGCATCGTGGAATAATCAAATTATCGTTCCTGCATTCGCAGTTTTTCATTGCTGACCTCTATAGATCGGTACCATTCTGACCACGAAGACAGTGGTCAGAATGGAATGGTGGATACCCGGTACTTGAAATACTTTCCTCTAGGGTCTACAGTATTTCCTACCCCTTTACCTCGATCTCTAAAAGCGGCCTGGCGTTCGTAACGATGGTCGTCTCAATTTCCAAACCGCTGCCCAATTCTTTCCATTTCCCCAAGGGCTTGTAGACGGCGGTTCGCACGCGATTTTCGTGCTCTTGCCTCTGCTTCTGTATATTCTCGACCACCACGTCCCGGCCTTCCTCGCTCAGGCATATGTAGAATTGGCCTTCCTCGGTTAACGAGGGTACGTAACCGATCAGAATCATGGCGTTTCCGAACTTGCGTATCTCGTCTTTTATGGGCAAGAAATCGCTGCTGTCTTCGTGCAGGTCTATATTATCCTCGATTATTTCCTTCTTAACGTATACCCAAGGATACTCTGTGCTCACATTCACCCCTATGACACAGCCGATCACTTTTTGCGTCAGCGGTGACAAATTGATCCTTGCTATACCAGGAGCGCCCTGAACAAGAGACAATGAATTAGTTTTCGTCGAATACACTGCGACGAGGGCCTGATCCGGGCTAACTAATCTTTGCAGCGCTCGAGAGGCTTACCAGCGAAACGGAATATCGAATCTCTTTCGGTTGCTCGGCTGAATAATCCGTCGAGCCGATTTTTAGTATATCGCTGGCCGATGGTCCAGCCGAGGCATAAGAGTCTAATTCAAAAATCGTTTTTCGCCTTTCGGTTACCATTGTCGTTTCTATGTGCATCGTCTCCTTTGCTTGCTTCTCCCAATCTATGATATCACTGATACTGGCTGTGAAATATGTTCGAATTATTGAACGTCGACAGCATCCCGTTTATTTCGATTTCCGATTCGAGGAAGTCATGAACGTTCTCACACGACTTTAGGTGTTCGTTTTGCCACGAATTATTCGTTACCCACCCTGTGCACAGTTGATTGAAAAGCAGATTATACGAGGCAGATAATGACAACGAGCGTTCGTTAATTGCTGGGAAAAATATAGCAAGTATAAAAGGATCTATTCGGGGTCATCCCAGTCGGATAATTAAGGTCAAGATATTTCCTTTAAGGGAACAGGAACCAGACATGTATAGATTATTGCTTTTGCCTCTCGGTTTCAGTGCCGTGGGTTAATAATTAATTCTTTGCAGAGTCTACTAACACTTGGCTGCCTCTCCTTCTTCTTCCCATTTCTTTTTGCATTTTGATACGTATTCAGATTCTGAAGCCTCTAAAAAATCATCGTCGTCCATTGAATATGCACCGACTATGCCCTTTCTACTGACTTCATCTTCGTCTTCGTTGTTTCCTTCATCCGGTCTATTTTCATCGGTTTTAGTAATTCCTATTAATTGTTCATCCTCCTCCTCTTCTTCGCCAATGCGAGAAAGATTGTCCTCTTCCATTGGATTCTGATTAACCTTGTGTGTATCAATGGCGATTTTAATGGCGTTAATTTGTTTTATAAATGTCAATCGTTAAAACATCGAAGTGTATACATTATACATATAAATATACTTACGTATATGTATATAAAATTGGCCTGCTCACAGCAGAGTAATATTTATCATTTCAAAAACGTACATGCTTACCTATATCCTGGGAGACTTTTACGTTTGCTAATTGTTGAGTAATTTGTACATTTCCATTTATAAATAAGCTACAGGGAGAAAAAAATATCCAGTTGCTGCAACTATACCCAATTGGCCGTAATAATAATTTTAATTGTTTACTTGTTTATAACAAGGGGAAGAAGTTACTGCAACGTGATATTTTTGTCTGTGTAGCTTATTCATTTCCTTTTCATTTGACACCCGATTTATTAAAAAACAACCACCGGGAGCTGAGATAGAAATTTTTAAATGTTTTGTCGGTAACGATATGTCGATAACCGGACACGTGGTGCCATCTCGCGTTTGGGGGCATTTTCGCAGTTTGCCGCAACGCCAAAACCGAATTTCTGGATTACATCGTTAATTTAAACAATTGGATTTTTCTCGGCTTCTAGTGCGTATTTTTTAACCGGGCTAGTCTTAAATTAAAGCTGCGATGTATAGCTACATGCTCCATCAGTTTCAACAATACAGCATTTGTGGTTTAAAAGTTATTAACAATTGAAAAAACGGACCAAAGTGCATTTTCGCTGATTTTTTAATTGTTTATAACTTTTGAACCATAAATGCCATATTCTTGAAATAGCTAGGCAAGATAGCTAATGCTCTCAGCTTTAATTGAAAACAAGTCCGGTTAAAAAATACGCACTAGAAGCCGAAAAAAAAGCAATTGTTTAAATTAACGATGTAATCCAGAAATTCGGTTTTGAAGGTGCGGCAAACTGCGAAAATGCCCCCAAACGCGAGATGGCGCCACATGTCCGATTATCGACGGTCTGTGGGGCACTAGTACCCCAATACCATTTCCATCTACACACAACGTTACCGATAAAACTTTAAAAAATAGTTATCCCGGCTCCTGGTGGTTATTTTTTAATCTATGAGGTCTCAAATGACAATGAAACATAGTATAATTACTGTATCAGAAAAGAATATACATTGCGTAAGCAATTTATTTGTTCATCTTCTACAAATTATAAAAATTGAATACAACGTAACGCGAATTATAATACGTTCACCAACCAACGAAGAACTCATCATTTTTATATATCATAAACGATAAATGGCCTTCAACGGTGTAATATACGTACAGATCTAATTACAAGGTTGTACGCGAGGGTGATTTTTAAATGAGTATATTTTAAATTTCAATACTATCGATATAATGCTATCGATACATCGTTCTAACTTATTGTACGGAGTTGTGTGAGTGCGATGCCACACTCATGCATACGTCACAGAACAGGATATGGCTTCCCGTGGCGTGTATGTAGAGTAACACACTAGTGAGCATTTAGTAACAGTTTCAACGACGCGTCCTGCTTACGACTAGGTTGGTCGTGTGTCGCTCACCAAAAAGGCAATGATACGATGAATACTATCAGGTGTTTTGTGTTCGTGTTTGCAATTGCAAGTAATTCATTCACAGCTGCGTGTAAGTATATTTTTGTATGGTATATCCAAAAATTCTTCTCCGCAGGAGAAATAATTCTCCCGAGGTGATTCAATGCAGCCAAGCCCACTTTACAACATGGCGTACCAGACTTTACGTGCCTATGAGATTTCATGAAAAAATGAATAAATTTTGATACAACCCCTGCTGTAATTCTCGTGTAACAGATATTTCCTCAAATTTCAATTGTCGACAATTTTTGTATATTTTTAATTGTCTATTTGCTACCTCGGAGTGCTCGAATATGTTATTTAGGGAAGCATGGTATTGTCTACCGATAGCACAAAAATATTATTCTTTAAACGGATTATCGAATCGATAGGTATTTTGTATTACATAAAATCATGGCCTCGTATCGATTTGCGTGCGAGAAAGAATTCACATAATAAATAAATAATTTCGCTCGAAGTATCCTATTATTAATTTTGCATTCGATTATTTATTAGACGATGAATGCAACGAACCACTCTTGGACAGAGCTCACTTAACAGCTACTACATCCTTGGGTAACAGGGGCCCAAAGAATGCCAGGCTCAACGGTAAGGTTTCTCATATTTTCTTTGTATCATAAATATCGCACTTTTCCACCGATATTTATTCAATAACAGCCCCTATATAGTACTGTCTAGTACAAGTATAGAGTTACCTCGTGATTTGTAGTTTGTTGCTTGCTATCTATACATAATAATTTAAAGAAGTATGTGATCATTTGTAATTGTTACTAGGATTGCTTTTCTTCACCTATATTTATAATTAATGTTAATAGCAAACTCAGGTAGCGTATTGTTTATCATTTACATTGTGTATAATTATTGTTGAGCTCTGTTGCAATAGTTTTGAAGTTTGAAGAAATTAAAGGGTCCAAATAGGCACCATTCTCATAAACGCCCACATGCCTCAGCCAATTAAAACAACTCCAAGTCAGAATTAGATAAACTGAATGAACTCACTGACTCATTGCATAGTTATACTGTACATCTGGATTTCTCTTTAAGGAATAAACAGTTGTGTTTAATAAAATGATGCATTTATCGATTACAACATATCAATAAACAGCAATTAATATCGTTCATTGGGATAGTAATACTGTGTCTTGTCTATTTGCTTCAGGTGGATGCTAAAGAGTAGCCCGATTTTTTTAAAAGACAAGATCGTTTAAAAAGCAGTGTTATAACAAAAGGAAGAAAATTAATATTTGCGGAGCATTCATTGTAGAGAATAAGTTGATGTTAACATTGAGAAACATGGGTCAAAGTATTCGGTGGGCATTCAATTGGAAGGAATGGAATCCGAGCAAAACGGACTTTGCCTATGCAATTTCTTGCGTACAGTTAGAGGAGAAAGAAAGATTAGCCAGATACGTGTTTCGTAAAGATATTAGGGCTTCTCTCATTGGCAGACTAATGATGAGAAAATTCATTCACGAATATGCACATATTCCATATAACGATATAATATTGACAAGAGATGCAAATAGTAAACCTATTCTAAGCAATGGTCTCTCCAATTTCAACTTCAACGTATCTCATCAGGGCGATTATACAGTTTTAGCTGCCGAAACGAGAAACGTAACATTAGGAGTAGATGTAATGAAGCTCGAGTATACCAGTGGTAAACCATTGGACGAATTTTTTCGGATAATGAATCGAAATTTTTCAGCTTCAGAATGGGAAGAAATAAAACATTTTGCCCCGGATGAATCTGAACAAATCGGTATGTTTTGTAGGCATTGGGCATTAAAAGAAAGCTACGTGAAAGCTTTAGGTGTCGGCATTACTATTGACCTTCGAACGATCGAGTTTCGAACCAATTCGAAGCTCGCAGAAAATTCTGTTACGACCGATACAGTTTTATACATAAATGGAGTAAAGCAGGATTGGTTGTTTGAGGAGACATTATTGAATTCGCAACATTGCGTTTCTGTAGCATTACAGGAGAATGGGAAGGCACCAAACTCGCAGGGCAATACTTTCGAAATTATAGATAGTAATAAACTCTTTGCAGGCTCTGTTCCATTGCACCCGTTAGATTCTCATTATACAGAGAAATATTTTGAGAAGGACGAATATCCTTCACAATAATTTTTTGTACAACATTATTGCTATTGTTGATAATGCATTTGCAATAGGCGTAAGAAAGATGTACAGATATAACGATTTCATTTAGTCAGTGAGCATAATAAAAATAGTTGGAAATATGTGTATAAATTTATTCTTTACCTTCTTTAGTGTTCTTCGAGTTACCATGCGCATACACTTTGAACTAAGCGCAATAAATATGAGAATATAAACAAATTCTTTCCTTCGAATGCTGATAATACACGTACCTATTACATTTCCAACTTTCCTTTCTTATGCTTGGGAAAGGTAGTACGTATTTCAAATTTAACATATAACATTACAACTTTTTATACATGTTTGTTTAATTTTCTTCAAGATATAACCACTTTAGAAGACTGATGCATTAGAAACTTTATTCTCTTCAACTATTCGAAATTAGTTAGTTGTTATTACATACAATTTGTAGCATAATTATTTTAAATTTATTACTTGATAATTAACGGTAGCATCCGATTCCGTGATAGCCCTATCTTTTTAAGTCCAACTGCTTTCTTAAGTTCATTTTGAGTTGCATGCATGCGTATATATGTTGTGGCGTAGGCGGAAACGCATGGACGGCTAGCAGCTCAGACTTTGGTCAGTACCTTATTATCGACCTGGGTCAAGTAATGAACATCACAGCTGCAGCGACCCAGGGACGAGCAGTACAAAATGAGTATGTTATGGAATATGGTATCAGTTATGGTACAAATGGCCTGGACTACGTTGAGTACAAAGAAGAAGATGGTAATTTTAAGGTAAACTGACCCTATACAACATTTGAATCAGTGTCTGTGCTAATTTAGCCATAATCCATGAAAGGATATATATATATACATATCGGAAAGGTATACTGCATTTAGTAACTAATACAGACTAATAGCAACTAATACGAATGCAATCTACTGTGATAATGCAAAAATGATGGTTCAGGTTTAATTAAAAATCGCGTCTACCTTTGGCATGAGTAATGAATGATTTTTCCTAATCTTCTATTATAAAACTATCTATAGGTAGGTCCTTCTTGCATGTCTTACACAAACGTACAACTCTAGAATGCCTCTTCCTCTATTAGAATCTATCCACACAGCTAAAACGTTTCAATTCATTATGCACATTATTATTTCATGCTGAACTTTTTAATTATGTAATGTACTGAAATAAATAGAAAAGTGTGCGACTATGATAGCATTTATGATATCGTGGAATCATTAATACATTATTTCAGCTGGACAGAATATCTGTATAAACTACATCGTTTTCATGAAATGCTATTACAGATGCATCTAGAAAAGAAAGCTCAAAAAGATCATCATTTTTATATTGTTTCATTGAACATTGTAACACACTTCCTCCTTCTACTTACATGCTTTGCTTCTACTCTTTTTCTTTTGAACATGGACATGGGGCTGGGCTATTGCAGGAGGTTCTACGTGGTCACCAGAGCTTAGCAGTTATGATCAACATCTTACTGTGGAACTGGGGGACAGATATGAGATACGCAGCATAGCCACACGAGGTCGTGCTCATACTAACGAGTATGTGACAGAGTACATTGTCCAATACTCTGACGATGGGCAAGCCTGGGCCAGTTATGAGAGCCAGGATGGCGTAGATGAGGTATTAATAGAGATACTGATTTTAAAGGAACGTAGAAGTTTTCTGTGAACAACCATCTCTGAATCATTAATCGCTTCTTCTACAACAATAAAACAAACGAGTGTAATGGTACCGTAGATATGTAACACATTCTACGTGCTGTACGTATTAAAATATTTCTATCCTTTTAATTTATATGGTAGAATTGTATCTACAAAGCTGTACAATTTTAGTTAATGGTAAAAACAAATGCTCTACTTTTATTGGTGGAGGTAGGAGGAGAACGGTACGGCAGTTTTCTCTTTACAAGGAGCAACAATAAAATTTACGAATTGTCTAATTAAAATTTCTTGAGCATGTAACTTGAGACTAAAAGTTCTTCTCTTTGACGGGTCAAATACTATACGTTCAGAGTTACTATAATGATTTGGTTCCTTTTTTAATTAACATTCGCAACCGAATGTTAAGTACTTACTTTCATGCTTCTGCACTTACAATTAACAATGCCCTACTAACATATCTATACATAAAAGCATGTCAAATGTCTAGAAATATATGTTCAACTTACTCCTATTTATTTCTATGCATTGCAATTTATAGGCCTTCGTGTTCTACTTACAACGGACATACGTATACATAGTAACATTTCCATAAAGCTATAAAATTATACGAAATTCTAAAAAAAAATGTTCCATCGACTTTTTGAAAAATTCCCACATGAATTTAGTCATAATATAATTTGTCTATTTTCTTGTAGATGTTTAAGGGTAATGTAGATGGTGATACCATAAAACTTAATAAATTTGAAGTTCCAATTATTGCACAATGGATTAGAATAAATCCTACTCGATGGCGGGACAGAATATCATTAAGATTAGAATTGTACGGTTGTAATTACGGTAAGAAACAATCTTGATATACATATAATAATACTGTAACTGGTACCGAATATAATTCTTATTTAAGATTTCTCTTTTCCTTTGCAGTATCCGACGTCCTCTCCTTCAATGGTTCATCTCTGCTCCGATACGATTTATTAAGAGAACCGATTGAAACCGATAGGCATTTTATACGCTTCCGTTTTAAAACGAACAACGCTGATGGTGTTCTAATGTACTCACGTGGAACACAAGGGGACTACATAGCTTTGCAAATAAGAGACAATAGAATGTTGTTAAATATTGATCTTGGATCCGGTATTATGACAAGTTTGTCTGTCGGTAGCCTTTTGGATGACAATATGTGGCATGATGTTTTAATGTCGCGTAATAGGAAAAATGTATCGTTCTCTGTAGATAGGGTATTAATTAAGGGAAGAATAAAAGGAGAGTTTCATAGACTGGATTTAAATAGAGCAGTAAGTAATAGAACGACGCGTACACAATATTAATCATACAATGTTATTTATTATTTATTAATTTGAAAAACCTATCTCAGCTTTACATAGGTGGTGTACCTAACAAGCAAGACGGATTAGTGGTGAATCAGAATTTTACAGGGTGTATAGAAAACTTCTATCTAAACTCTACAAGCATTATTCACGATCTGAAGGAAACAGAAATGACTGGTGAAAACTTGAGATATTATAGAGTGAATACGATTTACAGTTGCCCAGAACCACCTATAATTCCTGTTACATTTTTGACTCATGGCTCGTACGCCAGACTGAAGGGATACGAAGGAATATCTTCTTTGAACGTTTCTCTTACTTTTCGGACGTACGAAGATAAAGGAATAATTTTGTATCATCAATTTACATCGCCTGGTTACGTAAAGGTTTGTCAATCTATTTCTAGTAATTAACGATTGCTTAAATATTTGTATCGACATTTTTACAAACGCTCGTATTATTTATATTTGTAGCTATTTTTGGAGGACGGTAAGCTGAAAGTTGATATTCAAACGAAAGGGAGCCCGCCAGTTATTCTGGACAATTTCGATGAGAAATTCAACGATGGAAAATGGCATCGAGTTATCCTGACCATATCGAAGAACAGTCTTATCTTAAATGTCGACGGTACCCCTATGAGGACCAAACGTATGCTAGAAATGACCACGGGGCCTCTGTACTTAATCGGTGGCGTAACAGGAGTGGAAAGCAACCGTGGTTTCGTTGGGTGCATGCGAATGATCAGCATCGATGGCAATTACAAATTGCCAACCGACTGGAAAGAGGAGGAATATTGTTGCAAGAACGAAATCGTTTTTGACGCCTGCCAGATGATGGATCGTTGCAATCCGAATCCGTGCAAGCACTCCGGCGTGTGTCGTCAAAATTCTGATGAATTCTTCTGCGATTGTGCCAACACTGGATACACGGGAGCCGTTTGTCACACTTCCTTGAATCCTCTTTCGTGCGAAGCTTACAAGAATATCAATTCGGTCAATCAACGGGCGGATATCAAGATAGACGTCGATGGAAGTGGCCCATTGAACCCGTTCCCGGTAGTCTGCGAATTCTATACGGATGGACGCGTAAGAACGATCGTTAGACACAATAATGAACGTATAACGCCTGTGGATGGATTCCAAGAACCAGGCAGCTTCGTTCAGGATATCATTTATGACGCGGACCTGGATCAGATCGAAGCCCTTCTTAATCGATCCACGAATTGTAGACAGCGGATTAGTTACGAATGCGTACATTCCAAGTTATTTAATTCTCCGGGTAATTATTTTTTACTTATCAAAGCGATGATATTGATAGCAATATTGTGATGTTATTAATTCGTACTTAATTTCAGTAGCTCAAGGAGATTATTTCAGACCAAACTCGTGGTGGGTCAGCAGGCATAATCAGAAAATGGACTACTGGGGCGGAGCATTACCTGGCTCGCGTAAATGCGAATGTGGTATACTTGGAAATTGTGCGGATCCGACTAAATGGTGCAATTGCGATTCCGATTTGGAGGGTCCGCTCGAGGACAGCGGTGATATCACCGAGAAGGAATATCTTCCTGTTAAACAATTGCGATTCGGTGATACTGGTACACCAGTGGACGACAAAGAGGGTCGTTACACGCTTGGACCTCTCATTTGCGAGGGTGATGGTAGGTTTATAATGTTTTCCCTTCATTATATGCACGCGAGGGAGCTTACTTAATTCATTTTAAATTGTTTATAAGGTTCGGTATTACCTTGGTTGACTACCAAGGTAAAGTCAGGTAAGATACGATATCATTTAACGTAGTCACCAAGTGTATTACACTTTGGTAAGCACCATAGGTACCGTAATATAACAGTAATTTAGTATCTTCGATGAATAATCCCTGTTATTAATATTTTTGCTTATAAATCGTACCCAGGAATTCCTAATTTCCACTAGTTATATCTTGTATCCAATTAAAAACTGACACATCCCACCTGCACCTGTAAGATAATTCAATTGTTTCAATTGTAGATTTGTTCAAGAACGTAGTAACATTCCGCGTCGTTGATGCTACCATCAACCTACCAACCTTTGATATCGGTCACAGCGGTGATATCTATTTCGAGTTCAAAACCACCATCGAAAACGCTGTTATAATTCACAGCAAAGGGCCTACGGATTACATCAAGATTTCCATAAACAGTGGAAATCAGATTCAGTTCCAGTATTTAGCCGGAGGTGGTCCGATAACAGTGAGCGTGCAAACGTCCAACAGATTAGCTGACAATCGATGGCATTCGGTGTCCGTCGAGAGAAATCGCAAGGAAGCTAGGATCGTGGTCGACGGAGCGTTGAAGAACGAAGTTAGAGAACCACCTGGCCCTGTACGAGCTGTTCATCTGACATCAGAACTTGTTATTGGTGCCACAACAGATTACAGAGATGGTTACGTGGGATGTATCAGAGCTCTTCTTCTCAATGGTCAGCTGCAAGATCTGAGGAGCTATACTCGCCCGGGTTTATACGGTGTTACCGAAGGCTGCATGGGGAAATGTGAGAGCAATCCGTGTCTAAATAATGGCACGTGCCATGAGAGATACGACGGATACTCGTGCGATTGCCGTTGGACTGCGTTCAAGGGTCCCATTTGTGCGGATGGTACGATTTTTTTGAACTGCATTTCTTTTTCTCTTGTTTCATTTTTAACTTGATATTAAAAATCCATATTGCGTTGCAGAAATCGGCGTAAACATGCGGCCAAGCTCGATGATAAAGTACGATTTTATGGGCAGCTGGCGTTCAACCATCTCCGAGAAAATTCGAGTCGGTTTCACAACGACAAATCCCAAAGGATTCTTGATGGGTCTGTTTTCGAATATCTCCGGCGAATACATGACGATCATGGTGTCCAACAGCGGTCACTTGCGCGTTGTATTCGATTTTGGTTTCGAAAGGCAGGAAGTTATTTTCCCCAATAAGCATTTCGGTCTTGGACAATACCACGACGTCAGGGTGGGCAGAAAAAATTCGGGGGCGACTCTGGTACTGCAGGTGGATAATTACGAGCCAAAAGAATTCAATTTTAACATCAAAACATCCGCCGATGCACAATTCAATAACATCCAGTACATGTATATCGGAAGAAACGAATCCACGACAGAAGGTTTCGCTGGTTGCATATCTAGGGTGGAGTTCGACGATATTTATCCTCTGAAGTTATTGTTCCAAGAAGATGGTCCCGCAAATGTTCACACTTTTGGTACACCCCTTACGGAAGATTTCTGCGGCGTAGAACCAATCACGCATCCACCTGATATCGTTGAAACTCGCCCACCTCCGCAGGTGGACGAGGATAAAGTTCGAGCTGCATACAACGAAACAGACACCGCGATTTTGGGTAGCGTGTTAGCTGTAATTATTATAGCGTTAGTAATAATGGCGGTACTTATAGGTAGATATATGTCGAGGCACAAAGGTGAATATTTAACGCAGGAAGATAAGGGTGCTGAGATTGCGTTGGATCCAGATTCAGCGGTGGTGCACTCCGCCACTGGCCATCAAGTTCAAAAGAAGAAGGAATGGTTTATTTAAATATCGTAGGTAACGTTACACCTGCATTGAAGCTAGAGTATGTATAGGTGAACCTAAACTATGCTTATAAGTGCACTTTGAAGTGTCATAACGAAAGATTTTATAGGAATTACGATAAAAAAAAAGAAAAGAGAACTCAATTATACTGTTTCCATTTGATGACAATTGTATAAAAAGATTACGGAGACTGCTACAATATTTATCGAATCTCTACTGAAACGAAATATACCGAACTGGTACAAAGATCGTGAAGTTTTCCTTGAGAGATAAAGCACTAAAAATATTCAAGGTTTTATTTCAATACATTTCCGTAAAAAAATTAATGTAAAAAATATAATATATGATTGTAAGTTAAAGTATGGAAATTAGCATTAGCTTTCAAGTAGTTTAAAATATTTCGATTTTAATTGAATTATTACATTCAGATTTTTTCTCGATACTTTGCGTGGATTATCGTATCGCTAGTAATAAGGAGTAGTAAAAAAAAGGAGAAAAAGATAAGACGTTTCAATTACGGTCTGTTATTATTTTTAGATGACGAGGTGCATGAATATTTATTATGTACTTTCGTAACTTAGAATCAACATCACGGCAGGATCAAACCACGTTACATATTTTATTTACGTATAATTTTGTTTAGAAATGAGAATAATTAGTACTTGTACCTTTATTTTTGTAATACTAATCGCGAGGTTACTAACAGCAATTTAACTCGGACCGGTATTTGTTACTTATCTATCGATGACAAAAAAATATTTCTGTATGCATATATATATATATGTATATAAATCTATATACACATATATAAAAATGTTCTGATCTTGAAAAACATTCTGTTACATGTAAAATACTTCTTGTTCTTTCTTCCGTGAAACGTATGTTCTCAGTATTATTTGTAATGCTTACCGTCCAAAGCGCATTTTACTTTAATTTGTATTTATTTTGTTTACATTTGTTTTTTATGTATTACAGATATTTTATTTCTTTTATCGATTTGTAATAACCCGAATTCATTATTGTAACTTGACAATTAATCTAGTATCAATAATATTGTATACTATCCGTGTAACAGTGAGAGTGTACTGTACATATATCATTTTTATACAAAGGAAAATGTTTTACTATTATATTCCAGTGTATATTTTATATACTGTATTCAGCAGAACGCATGTGCTGCTCAATAAAAATAAAAAGTCTCGTGCGAGATGATTTTGTAACAATTAGCCCTTGAGATACAACTAGCATTGCTGAATCATGTGCAATCGAAATTAACCAGCAGCTTGACGATTTTATAATAATCGCGTTAAATTTTATTTGCGAGCAATATTTTGTCAGTTGATTGCTGGAGTGCAATTTAAAGAAATGCTGGCCTTTAATTCCAGTCATTCTATCGAGACTGTGTGACAACACTCTAACCAGGCGCAACTGTGAGAGAAATGAAAGGAACGATTGTCAGACACAGTGAAAGGGGCATAGAACAATAAAAATACAACGAGTGAGTTTCATTTATAAATAAAAATATATTAATGATATTTGAAAATTTGAGAATCAAACAAGACACCAATGCCTTAAATGCACTGCTCTTAATGCATTTAATTATATGTATATTCTTTTAACTATTTTATAAGTTGGATGATAACAGTAAAAAAAAACAATTAACAATATCTACTACGAAAAATTTCTATTCGAAACTTTTCATTTCATCTCTTAAGTATAAAATCGTATCATGCAATCCATTTGTCTTTACTTTTGGTGTGTATGTATACACAAGTTATACATACTCTTTTCATTTCATATATTTGCACCGCAAATATATTTATATCTCTATTTTCTATTTCTCTTTAGGATTTTAAAGCTCCCTCTCATCGTTCTCCTATGTACATATTAACACAATATTTTGCAATTGAAAATATTTCTATTCTATTCTCACTCATTCAGACGTAGTGCTACCGCTCATACTAGCTTCGCTCGTTATTTGTTTTGTGACTGGATCAATTAAACATTCATTATCTATTAAAAAACAACGGGTGAAAGATAAGTTACCGTACTACATAATAATTGCACAAGTACGAAAGTTTATTAGTTGTTCAATTACCTGATTCATTATCGCTGATTACTTGTGGCGAAAGTCTGCATCCCTTGGCTAAATAACTTTTCAATTTACCAACGCTAGCCAAAATTAGTCCTAAGAATGGCGGTGATGGTTTCAAAGGTTTAGACAAATATTCTGGATGAAATTGTGTAGCAACGTAATAACAATGATTGTCCAATTCTGCTATTTCCATTCGAAGGTTTTCTTCGTCATTACCTGATAGAATATTAAAAGTATACGTAACGTCATTTTGTCAAACATCAGAAATAGTAGAAATGTTCAAAAATATATATCGATTTACCTACGAACTTTAATCCAGCCGCTTGTAAATCGTTGATATATTTGGGATTAATTTCATAACGATGCCTGTGCCTTTCTTCTATGGAACTCTTATTACCGTACAATTGTTCTACACGTATAACAAACAAACAAAAAAGATATATATTCGTACAATACGTTTTGCTTAAAAAAAATCATTTGAGAATACTTTTTTTAACTAACTTATGACCGATGCATTCTCTGAAAAGCAAATAACTCTTTTTCCAAGCCTCATAGTTCCACCCATGTGACCAGGATTATATTCTGGCATATCTATAACTAGAGGATGATCGGTATCTGGATCAATTTCTAAAGTGTTTGCATTCTCCAGTTCTAAAACGCTTCTCGCGAACTCGATCACAGCCACTTGTAATCCCAAACCAATACCAAGGAATGGTTTATTGTTTGTTCTACACAATTTGCATGCTTCCATCATTCCTTGCATACCTCTTTTCCCAAATCCACCAGGGACTATGACACCGCTGAACATAATTAGATTGATCCAATATCAATTTCATATAGATTATTATCGCTAATAGAAGTAACTTACTGGCTTTTACAAAGTACCTGCCAAGCTTCGTGATATTGAACAGGATCTGTTGTTTTCATACCTGGTTCTAAATTATCAGCTTCGATGTACTAAAATTGTTTTAGACGATAGTATTAGCGACAATTGCAGTAATACTTTTCGCAAAAGAAAGGGAAAAAGTGTTGAATACTTTACTGTTAAATTAAGTTTGTAGCCAACTTGAACGCCAGCGTGCTGCAACGCTTGCGTAACTGATGCATACGAATCTTCTAGTTTCGTGTACTTTCCGACTAACGCGATGTTCACTTCTTTTCGCAAGTGATCGATGCGCTCCACCAGGTCCCTCCATTTTCGCATAAAATATGGTGGACGTGGCATCGTAATATTTAATTGCAGCCTCTCGTTTAGAAATTCGATAACACCTTGGCTTTCCATTAATAGAGGAACGCGATATACAGACGACAAATCATGTATAGTTATCACCTGAACCAAACAACAAAATTTCTGTTCTGTTCATTTAGGCCTGTTTTAATCTAGCATTCGCCGAGAAACGGAGCTTTACCTGTTCCGGTGCGGCGTGACAAAAATTTGATATTTTTTCTTTCACGGAAGCACCGATTGGTTTCTCAGATCTGCATACTATAAGATCGGGGCTTAAGCCTAATCCGCGTAATTCTCTGACACTGGATTGGGTCGGTTTCGTTTTTGGCTCCCTCGAAGATCTTGGCTAAAAAGAAAATAGTTTCATTATAATGCATTTTCGTTACCTAATTTCATTCACCCCCTTCAATATTATTTAATTGTTCCTTTCTAAACAAATTTCGTCATTGCTTAGATGATCAAAATATTAGCCTTAGAGTTTTGTAAATAACGATTGCATAATCCAATAAGTCAAAATAAACTTGGTACTTGGCACAAATTTAAAGTCAAGGTCTAGAACAATGAAGGAGAACACGAATAAAAATAGTTTTATACCTGTGGCACCAGTGAGACATGCGCGCAGCAAAAGTTTTCTTTCTTCACTCTGAACTGAAATTGCCTAAATGCTTCCACAAATGGCATTCCCTCAATGTCTCCTATAGTTCCACCCAACTCCACGATACAAACCTACAATTAATTGGATGCACAGTAATTTACATAGATTCGTGTTTATGTTTGTTGTATTTGTTGTTCCACAAAAAATGTGAACGTACTTCTGGTTTGTTGCCATCCTTTGTCACCGATTGAGTTGATACTCTTTCAACCCATTCTTGAATGGCATCTGTTATGTGAGGTATCACTATAAAACAATACATATTCTGTAGAATGGTATAAATTACACTCCAATTCTAGCACTAGATGTTTAAGAAATACATATATGTGGCTGTTGTGTTACCTTGCACAGTCTTTCCCAAATAATCGCCGTGCCTTTCTTTTGAAATTACTTGTTGATAAATTTTGCCCGTCGTGATATTATTGTCTTTATGCAAAGTAATGTCCAGGAAACGTTCATAGTTTCCTAGATCAAGATCTACTTCACCGCCATCATCCAATACGTATACTTCTCCTAAAATCAACAGTTAAAGACAAATAAAAATATGAAATATTATTTTGACCTGCTTGTAAAATAATAATGTAATTATGAAAGTATTTCTGGCCGCAGGGGTAAAAATAATATTGCAAACTACTGCAATTATAATATAAATAAATAGGGGGGCAAAAATTTTGCGATAAATAATTAACGAACTTGCATTGAGAAACAAATATATCTCTATCAATTACAAACGTTGACAGTACATGAAAATAAAAAACCAAAAGTTTTAAATTTCTAGTGGTATACAGAAGTACGACACGTGATTGCAAAATGGTGCAGCGGTAGCAATGTGAAAAATGTCTTCTGACGCCGAATTGCTATATAAAATGCTGCACTGTTATAGACCTTTTTTAACGACGACAAATTTCATTGAAACAGGAATGAAATAGATTGTTGACAACGTACCGTGCTCATAAGGTGAGAAAGTGCCAGCATCAATATTCATGTAAGGATCTATCTTGATAGACGTCACATGAATACCGCAATTTTCAAGTATAGTCCCAAAAGAACTGGCGATTACGCCTTTGCCGACTCCGCTGATAACACCGCCCGTTACTAAAATATATTTCATCATTCACGAATGAATTCTTCTATACACAACGTGTACAGTGATCTCTCTATTGACGTCTGTCGCTGTGAATTTTTCTAATTTGCTGAACTAGACTCTCAAGCCCGATAGAAACGTACAGCTTACCCTTAAAAACGTAAGGGTACTAAAGCGTAGCACAGTCTATTGTAGTACTAGCTTTGTTGAACAATGTGGCAGCACCGATTGTGGGGTGTTATTTTCAATAATGGGGGTCGTGTACTTGGGATTATAATTAGCACTTTTTAACATAGAATATTTAACATGGTTCTCTTCGCTTAAAAAAATGACAGCCACCATGTAACGGAAATTACGGAATATTGTAACGTAAGGATGTGAACGTGCGCATGCGCAGACACCCGATCGTACGCCGTGGAGCGCGCGATATTTTCAATCTGGTATCAGTTGCTGTCAAATAGGAAGCAGGAAAGAAATTCTCCGAGCAGACTTTGATGGCAGAGCGGCAGCAGAAACCGAACAGATCTTGCAACTTCAGCCATTTAAATTTTAAATGCAAAATTTAAATGTCTCAACTTGCTCGTCGGTTTAATTTTTGGTACGGCGGGTGGGGTTCGTAGGTCGGTAAGGCAGGGAAGCAGAGACCTCCAATAAATCGATTTTTTACGAAACTCGTAAATGATATTAGTAAGACAATAACTCGATGTGTCCCGGTCACTGATCGGAAACTCACACGGTACATATAGAACTTGGAACGCACACCTTAGTACATCACTTTAGCTATCATCAACCAGTTTTGAGCATCACAATAATTGATGTACTGTATGAATCGCCGAACATGCGTATTTATTTAATTTTAAAAAAATAACTAAAATGTAAAATGTAACAAACCGTATATTTTTGTAACGGAAATGTGAGACGAAATATTGTAACATTTGTTCTTTTATTAATTCTTTTAACATTTGTTAAAAGAATTCCCTTCGAACCGCGATCAACGCTTTTCAATGGTCATCGACCCACTTTCTTGTGCGAGTTCTGGGTCACATGGCGCGAGATATATGTATACGTTTATTTTAATTGCGAGCAAAGTTTGTTGCAATGTATTATAATACATAGTGGAGAAGGGCTTATTTTATTTCTCTTTTTAAGAAGGATTTTTTAGGAGTCGTTAGAGCATTCCTTTTTTTTTGGTGGAAGGAGTTTGGGATTGGCTTGGAGTATTTGCACTTAAACATTATATTAGAAACCACCTTACGGTTTTAAACAAATTATTCTACTGTTTTCTAGCGTAAAGTATTTTCAGAGAACTGATTTTATTTTTTGGGAAGTTTTCATTCCTTGTAGAATACCGGAACCTTGAAATTCAACGCAAGTATTGTTACGAATCGACAAAGGGCAAGGACCTGGCGCGTTACATTCTCGCGAATGGATATTCTGGAACTGTACTCTGACTTTTCACTTTGCTCGAGAAAATAATTTAGTAGGCGCAGCATTCACCCCGTTACGTACGATGAATTTCTTAAAAATTACAGGTGCTGCAACTCAAAGCGACGATCGTGTGCTCTGAAATTTGGTAGGTGCTAAGAATGTACGTGGTGAACAATCGATTCAATCCTGTGATCCAAGATTTACCTATTTCCCAAGTGATATTAAGCGATCCTGATTATCGTCACTCTCAGTTAAAAATGAACATTCAGACGGAGTGCTACCGCTCAAACTAGCTTCGCTCGTTATTTGTTGTTTTGTGACTGGATCAATTAAACATTCGTTATCTATTAAAAAACGACAAGTGTGAGATACCGTACTACGTATTAATTCCAAAACTATAAAAGTTTATTATTTGTTCAATTACCTGATTCATTATCGCTGATTACTTGTGGCGAAAGTCTGCATCCCTTGTCTAAATAACTTTTCAATTTACCAACGCTAGCCAAAATTAATCCTAGGAATGGCGGTGATGGTTTCAAAGGTTTAGACAAATATTCTGGATGAAATTGTGTAGCAACGTAATAACAATGATTGTCCAATTCTGCTATTTCCATCCGAAGGTTTTCTTCGTCATTTCCTAATAAAATATGAAAAGTATACGTAATCCCATTTTATAAATCATCAGAAATAATAGAAATGTACAAAAATATATATCGATTTACCTACGAACTTTAATCCAGCCGCTTGTAAATCGTTGATATATTTTGGATTAATTTCATAACGATGCCTATGCCTTTCTTCTATGGAACTCTTATTACCGTATAATTGTTCTACGCGAATACAGACAAAAAAAATATATATACGATACGTCTTGCATTAAAAAAAACTTTTAGAATACTTTTTTCGTACTAACTACTATTTGTTACTAACTTATGACCGATGCGTCCTCTGAAAAGCATATAACTCTCTTTCCAAGCCTCATAGTTCCACCCATGTGACCAGGATTATACTCTGGCATATCTATAACTACAGGATGATCGGTATCTGGATCAATTTCTAAAGTGTTTGCATTCTGCAGTTCTAAAACGTTTCTCGCGAACTCGATCACCGCCACTTGTAATCCCAAACCAATGCCAAGGAATGGTTTATTGTTTGTTCTACATAATTTACATGCCTCAATCATTCCTTGCATACCTCTTTTACCAAATCCACCAGGGACTATGACACCGCTGAACATAATTCGATTGATATAATATAAATTTCATATAGATTAATATCGCTAATAGAAATAACTTACTGGCTTTTACAAAGTAGCTGCCAAGCTTCGTGATACAGAACAGGATCTGTTGTTTTCATACTTGGTTCTAAATTATCAGCTTCTATGTACTAAAATTGTATTTATACAATAGTGTTAGCGAAAATTGCAATAATATTTTTCGTAAAACTAAGGGGAAAAAAATATTTAAGTATTGAATACTTTACTGTTAAATTAAGTTTGTAGCCAACTTGAACGCCAGCATGCTGCAACGCTTGCGTAACTGATGCATACGAATCTTCTAGTTTCGTGTACTTTCCGACTAACGCAATGTTCACTTCTTTTACTAAGTGATCGATGCGCTCCACCAGGTCTCTCCATTTTCGCATGAAATATGGTGGATGTGGCATTGCAATATTCAATTGCAGTCTATCGTTTATAAATTCGATAACACCTTGACTTTCCATTAATAAAGGAACACGATATATAGACGACAAATCATGTATAGTTATCACCTGAAAGAAGCAACAAAATTTCTGTTTAGTTCATTTAGGCCTGTTTTAATAGAGCTTTCACGAGAAAGTTAAGGAGCGTTACCTGTTCCGGTGCGACGTGACAAAAATTTGATATTTTTTCTTTCACTGACTCGCCGATTGGTTTCTCAGATCTGCATACTATAAGATCAGGGCTTAAGCCTAATCCGCGTAATTCTCTCACACTGGATTGCGTCGGTTTCGTTTCTGGCTCTCCTGTGGATCTTGGCTAAAAAGAAAATAGTTTCATTATACTGCATTTTCGTAATCGATTTTCTTTTACTCTTCATTATTATTTAATGTTTTCTTTCTAAATAAATTTCCTCATTGTTCAGATGATCAAAATATTAGGCATAGAGTTTTTTAAATAACGCTTGCGTAATTGGATAGGTCAAGACTCTAGAACAATGAAGAGGAAGTAGAATCACAATGGATTTATACCTGTGGCACAAGTGACACATGAGCGCAGCAAAAGTTTTCTTTCTTCACCCTAAATTGAAATTGCCTAAATGCTTCCACGAATGGCATCCCCTCGATGTCTCCTATAGTTCCACCCAACTCCACGATACAAACCTACAATAAATCGGACGCATAATTATATATAGATAGATTCGTGTTTATCTTTGCTGTATTCGTTGGTCTACTACAAACGTGAACGCACTTCTGGTTTAGTACCATCCTTTGTCACCGATTGAGTTGATACTCTTTCAACCCATTCTTGAATGGCATCTGTTATGTGAGGTATCACTATAAAACAAAACATATTCTGTAAGATGGTACAAATTATACCAGAATTCTTGCATTACATTTTTAAGGAATACATATATGTCACTTTTGTGTTACCTTGCACAGTTTTTCCTAAATAATTGCCTTGTCTTTCTTTTGAAATTACTTGCTGATAAATTTTTCCCGTTGTGATATTATTGTCTTTATGCAAATTAATGTCCAGGAAACGTTCATAGTTTCCTAGATCAAGGTTTACTTCACCGCCATCATCCAATACGTATACTTCACCTAAAATCAAATGTTAAAGGCATCAAAATATGAAATATTATTTTGACCTGCTTGTAAAATAATAATGTAATGATGAAAGTATTTCTGGCCGCAGAAGTAAAAATAATATTGCAAACTACTGCAATTATTATATAAATATATAGGGGGGCAAAAATTTTGCGATAAATAATTAACGAACTTGCATTGAGAAACAAATATATCTCTATCAATTACAAACGTTGACAGTACATTAAAATAAAAAGATAAAAGAAAAATTAAAAGAAATAAAAAATTAAGTGTTTCGAATTTCTAGCGGTATACAGTAGTACAACACGTGATTGCAAAATGGCGCGACGGTAGCAACGTGTAAAATGGCTTCTGACACCGCATGGCTATATAAAATGTTGCACTTTTATAGACACTTTTTAACGAACGACAAATTTCATTGAAGCAGGAATGGAATAGATTGTTGACAATGTACCGTGCTCGTAAGGTGAGAAAGTGCCAGCATCAATATTCATATAAGGATCTATCTTGATAGACGTCACATGAATACCGCAATTTTCAAGTATAGTCCCAAAAGAACTGGCGATTACGCCTTTGCCGACTCCGCTGATCACACCGCCGGTTACCAAAATATATTTCATAATTCACGTATGAATTCTTGTATACACGACGTGTACAGTGATCGCTCTATTCACGCCTGTTACGTTGAATTTTTATAGTTTGGTGAACTACACTTTCAAGCCCAATCGAAACGTGCAGCATCCGCTTAAAAGCGCGAGCGTACTAAAGCGTGGTTAAGATTTAGCGCTCTTGCGTATCTATTGGTGTTATATGGGGATTTTTGGTAGGGTCGGGTACCCATGGAGCGCGTAGCCGCCTGCCCGTGGAGAAGCGCGGAAAAATTAAAGTAAAAGTTGTAAGTTTGAAAAGAACGACTATTTATTCATTGTTGACGTAAGAAGATAGAGACAGCTTAAGGAATAAAGTGGTTTTGTCCTGCGAGGCTTCTTCTCATTTCGGCTCTGGTTCCTTTGCCCGGGTTCCTTGACCATTCCTACGCGAAAATCAGTGAGAACGCGAAGAAAATCAGAACGCGCCAAAGAATCGAGAGGCTGTTTAGAAGTCTTTATGTTCAGCGGTAGAACATGTAGCGGCCAGCACAGGATGTCGTGGAGTCTTACAACCTCCGGAGGTGGTACGTGATTCAATGTAATTAGCCAATTCTTAAGCTATTAAAGAAATATGCTATAGAATCTTCGAAGTGAAGTGTTCTAAGCTCTGAATGCTCTAGCTTTTCTTTTATTCGACAACCTGCGACTGATACTTGAACAATATACAGTTTTATGTATCGCGTAGGCTCATCTGGATTTGAATTTCGCTCCTAAGTTATTATCGCTATCGATAGTTACAATCGTATTGTCGACAGTCGTTTCGATGTTACTAGACATTAATGGTTACTAACCCAATAGCGGAACGGCTTCCTCCTTATCAGGAAGGTGGCACCTGAAACTGACAGCTTTCGAATTACATACTTGTACATATTTTCTACGCTTTATTGAAACTTTAGCTTCATTGGGTAATTCATGAGGAGCAAACACGGACATAATATGTAAATAAAATTTTACGCAAATGTGATCATCTATTCTTTAATTGGGTATGTTTCTGCTGCGCTTGTTAGTTAAATTAAATTAACAAATGTACTAATAAATAATTTAATATTAATGCGTGTTTGTTTTCCTATTGATAATTAATTGAATGCGAAACTGACGTACGCGCGTAACCTTGCGCATGCGCAGATTGGACATTCAAGGCATAAATAACGCGCGCTAATTATCGATACCTCGACAGAAATCGATATCTTCAAATATGAAGCTTAAAGTTCCAAAGTGGTGATAAAGTTTCTGGCAGAAACTTCTGCTTTCTTTCAAGGTAACTTTATGTTTATTATCTTTAAAGGTATATAAATAATATCAATTGCAAAGCTATCTAATTAGCCATCTTTTTATATTTCACTTTGCTCGAGTGAGTCATTTGGTAATCGCAGCGTTGACCTGGTTACGTACGATGAACTTCTTAAAAATTACAGATCCTGTAACTCAAAGCGCCGATCGTCCGCTCTGAAATTTCGTAGGTGCTTAGAATGTATGTACCTAGAACAATTGTTTCAATCCTGCGATTCAAAATTTACCTATTTCCCAAAGGATATTAAACGATCCTGATTATCGTCACTCTCAGTTAAGAATGAACATTCAGACGGAGTGCTACCACTCGTACTAGCTTCGTTTGTTATTTGTTGTTTTGTGACCGAATCAATTAAACATTCGTTATCTATTAAAAAACGACAAGTGTGAGATAAGTTACCGTACCACATAATAATTCCACATGTATAAAAGTTTATTATTTGTTCAATTACACGAGTCATTGTCGCTGATTACTTGAGGCGAAAGTCTGCATCCCTTGGCCAAATAACTTTTCAATTTACCAACGCTAGCCAAAATTAGTCCTAGGAATGGCGGTGATGGTTTTAGAGGCCCAGACAAATATTCTGGATGAAATTGTGTAGCAACGTAATAACAATGATTGTCCAATTCTGCTATTTCCATTCGAACATTTTCTTCATCCGTACCTGATAGAATATTAAAAGTGTAATGCCATTTTGTTAAATATAAGAATTAATAGAGATGTATAAAAATATATATCGATTTACCAACGAACTTTAATCCAGCCGCTTGTAAATCGTTGATATATTTTGGATTAATTTCGTAACGATGCCTGTGTCTTTCTTCAATAGTACTCTTATTGCCGTATAATTGTTCTACACGTATAACAAAAAAAAAAATGCATATATATATCAAAAAAACTTTTGAGAATACCTTTTTTAACTATTTTTTACTAACTTATGACCGACGAATCCTCTGAAAAGCAAGTAACTCTCTTTCCAAGCCTCATAGTTCCACCCATGTGACCAGGATTATACTCTGGCATATCTATAACTACAGGATGATCGGTATCTGGATCAATTTCTAAAGTGCTCGCATTTTCCAGTTCTAAAACGTTTCTCGCGAACTCGATCACCGCCACTTGTAATCCCAAACAAATTCCAAGGAATGGTTTATTATTTGTCCTGCACCATTTACATGCCTCCATCATTCCTTGCACACCTCTTTTCCCAAATCCACCAGGTACTATGACACCGCTGAACACAATTCGATTGATGTAATATAAATTTCCAATAGATTATTATCTCTAATAGAAATATCTTACTGGCTTTTACAAAGTAGCTGCCAAGCTTCGTGATATAGAACAGGATCTGTTGTTTTCGTACCTGGTTCTAAATTATCAGCTTCGATGTACTAAAATTGTTTTAGACGATAGTATTAGCGACAATTGCAGTAATACTTTTCGCAAAAGAAAGGGAAAAAGTATTGAATACTTTACTGTTAAATTAAGTTTGTAGCCAACTTGAACGCCAGCGTGCTGCAACGCTTGCGTAACTGATGCATACGAATCTTCTAGTTTCGTGTACTTTCCGACTAACGCGATGTTCACTTCTTTTCGCAAGTGATCGATGCGCTCCACCAGGTCCCTCCATTTTCGCATAAAATATGGTGGACGTGGCATAGCAATATTTAATTGTAGTCTCTCGTTCAAAAATTCGATAACACCTTGGCTTTCCATTAATAGAGGGACACGATATATAGACGATAAATCATGTATAGTTATCACCTGAACGAAGCAACAAAATTTCTGTTTAGTTCATTTGGGTCAGCTTTAATCGAGCTTTCACCGAGAAAGTTAATGAATTTTACCTGTTCCGGTGCAACGTGACAAAAATTTGATATTTTTTCTTTCACGGAATCGCCGATTGGTTTTTCAGATCTGCATACTATAAGATCGGGGCTTAAGCCTAATCCGCGTAATTCTCTTACACTGGATTGTGTCGGTTTCGTTTTTGGCTCTCTCGCGGATCTTGGCTAAAAAGAAAATAGTTTCATTATAAAACATTATCGTTATCGAATTTCATTCACCCTTTATTATTTAATTTTTCCTTTCTAAATAAATTTCGTCATTGTTCAGATGATAAAAATATTAGGCATAGAGATTTGTAAATAACGATTGCATAATTCGATAGGTCAAGAATAAACTTGGTACTTGGCACAAACTCAAAGTCAAGGTCTAGAACAATGAAGGGGAACAAGAATAAAAATAGTTTTATACCTGTGGTACTAGTGACACGTGAGCACAGCAAAAGTTTTCTTTCTTCACCCTAAACTGAAATTGCCTAAATGCTTCCACGAATGGCATCCCCTCGATGTCTCCTATAGTTCCACCCAATTCTACGATACAAACCTACAATAAATCGGACGCATAGTAATATATATAGATTCGTGTTTATCTTGGCTGTATTTGTTGGTCTACTACAAACGTGAACGTACTTCTGGTTTGGTGCCATCCTTTGTCACCGATTGAGTTGATACTCTTTCAACCCATTCTTGAATGGCGTCTGTTATGTGAGGTATCACTATAAAACAATAAACAATCTGTATAATGGTACCAATTATAATTGAATTCTTCCACAAGATTTTTAAGAAATACATATATGTGGCTGTTTTGTTACCATGGACAGTTTTTCCCAAATAATCGCCGTGCCTTTCTTTTGAAATTACTTGTTGACAAATTTTGCCCGTCGTGATATTATTGTCTCTATGCAAAGTAATTTCCAAGAAACGTTCATAATTTCCTAGATCAAGATCTACTTCACCTCCATCATCCAATACGTATACTTCTCCTAAAATCAAAAGTTAAAGACAAATAAAAATATGAAATATTATTTCGACATGGTTGTAAAATAATAATGTAATAATGATGTAATTTCCGGCCGCAAAGGTAAAAATAATATTACTAACTAACGATATGTTTATCGAATATATATATACAGACGTACGCGCTTAATTCACTGCAACTATTATGTATATAAATCGAGACGTAGGAATGTCGCGATGAATAAGTAATGAATTTGCATTGAGAAGCAAATATATCTCTATCAATTACAAACGTTGACAGTACATTAAAATGGAAAGATAATAGAAAAATAAAAGGAATAAAAAACCAGGAGATTAGAATTTGAAGCGGTGTACCGAGGTACGACACGTGATTGCAAAATGGCGCGACGGTAGCAACGTGTAAAATGGCTTCTGACACCGCATGGCTATGTAAAATGTTGCATTTTTATAGCCCTTTTTTAACCAACGACAAATTTCATTGAAACAGGAATGAAATAGATTGTTGACAATGTACCGTGCTCATAGGGTGAGAAAGTGCCAGCATCAATATTGATGTAAGGATCTATCTTGATAGACGTCACATGAATACCGCAATTTTTGAGTATAGTCCCAAAAGAACTGGCGATTACACCTTTGCCGACTCCGCTGATCACACCGCCGGTTACCAAAATATATTTCATAATTCACGAATGAATTCTTGTATACACGACGTATACAGTGATCGCTCTATTCACGCCTGTTACTGTGAATTTTTTTTAATATGCTGAACCACACTCTCAACCCCAATCGAAACGTGCAGCTTCCTCTTAAAAGCGTGAGCCTACTAAAGCGTGGTTAAGATTTAGCGCCACTTTAACTGCACATTTTTCACACAAACTAAAAAATGGCACTACTTGTGGGCGGGATTTCGAAACGAAGTTATAAACACTTAAGAACACAATATGTTCAGCTGATCAGAGTTAAAAATTATTTATTGGCGAACTATTTGTTCTGATTTTGAAATTAAATTATAGGTAGATCTTATATAGACCTATGTAGATAGGTAACAAAAAAATCTTTTTCTGTTTGATATAATACTCTCTTTTTAATATAAGATTACAACAAGTAATTCAATTGTTGTTGTTTTCTTATTAAAAATTAATAAAATAGTTGTGTGAAACTTCATAGGTAGAAAGAAGTATGCACGTTAGCCATCTATGAAGATTTAGTTAGTGGCGACATCGATTTCCGCGCAGAGAGAGCAGCGCTATTTCTTGTTGTCGTTTCTCCCAACAGCTGAAAACATGGCCGAGGTACGTGTTACAGATGTAACAGAAAATATCTGTTAAAATCTTGTTCATCTGTTGCAAAAATATATACACAAATGCCTAACAACGGGTTACGCATTTGTGCTTTTATTAAAGGATACAATATTAAACGTATTAAAAATGATAACTTTTGACCAGCAGATATAACCTATTTTTCATTCGATCATGTATGATTTTCAGGCAGAGGAAACCCAGAAGAAGAAGAGGACTTTCCGAAAGTTCACCTTTCGGGGAGTTGATCTCGATCAACTCCTTGATATGCCAAAGTAAGTAATTTTTCTACCCTGCAGAAATAACGTCAAATCGAGTTTTTCGATTATGGTTATCCCCAATCCTTGATATGGATGAATAATGCTCTATCGATGTATACAGTGAGTATCGTTTCTAATTTCCATACATTTGTTTCAGTGATCAACTTATGGTGTTGATGCATTCCCGTGCTCGTAGGCGATTCTCTCATGGTTTAAAACGAAAATCCATGGCCTTGGTAAAGAAGCTGCGTAAGGCGAAGAAGGAAACACCACCAAATGAGAAACCAGAAATTGTCAAGACTCATTTGCGCAACATGATCATTGTACCTGAAATGGTAGGATCTATTGTCGGTGTTTACAATGGAAAAACCTTTAATCAGGTTGAAATTAAGCCTGAAATGATCGGCCATTATTTGGGAGAATTCTCTGTTACTTACAAACCTGTAAAACACGGTAGGCCCGGTATCGGTGCTACCCACTCTTCAAGATTTATTCCACTGAAATAATTTGTATTGTTAATGTGAATAAAATATATAAAAACCAATACAGGTCTTTTTCCTTATACATCCTATAAGCCTTCCCAATACCGTATAACATTACAGTTATAAAAAGTATATTCAAATATTTATACGAATAATAACAATAGTAATAGTAAAGTTATAGAATTTGAATGGACAAATACTTTCTGTACAATATTTTTACGTTTACTGCAATTGAAATGAATGCTCAATGAAAATACTAATGATTCTTTAATTATTTAATTCAACATACATTTTATGTAAGATTAATATTAGACGACGTTCTTTTACATCAATCATCCGTCTTTCAAAATTAAACTATGTTTATGGTATTGTCGCATTCGTCTCACGTGGCATCTAACCGGTTGTGTCACTGTAACAGTGAAATCGTTTAAAACATGGCAAAACTGCCGACTGACCAAATATTAGACTATTTAGACGAGCACGGGGAAGTAAATTCTCTGGTTCTGGCCGAAGAGTTTAAAGAGGATCATCAAAAAATTATTGGGGCGATTAAAAGTCTCGTAGCAATTGGCGATGTAAGTTCTTGACAGATATTCTGCAATATTATTCGTATTAAGGAATACCGTGTAATTTTAAAGGAAAATAAATATCTTTAACGTAAACGTATTCTCGATCTTTTCGTATATTATAAATACGTATATGCACAATAAAGATATAAATACAAATTTGTATTACATCCTAACCCCAAAGTTTGCTATTGTTTTACTGCTTTAATTTATTCAAGGAAATCTTAGCCAAAATCTTTTAAACTATAGCAGCAGTAATTATTTATTAATATCCATATAATTTGTATAACAGTTAATCACGACTAAACAAATCACGGATAGAAAGTGGGAGCTAACGTCGGAGGGAGAGCACGTAGTGAATCATGGAAGTCACGAGGCAGCAGTTTATAATGCCATTCCTGACAATGGTTCGCCTCAGCCTCAAATTATGGAATCTGTGCCGTTTGCTAAAGTTGGATTTTCCAAAGCACTGCAGGCAGGCTGGATACAGCTGGATAAAAGCAGCGGTACCCCTATTGTGAAGAAGAAGGTTGCTTCTATCACAGATGTTACGCAAAATGATTTGAAGAATCTTGCAAATTTGACCGATAAGCTTAGAAATGATTATAAGAAACGAAAACTGATCCAGGAAATGTGAGCTTCTTAATTAATTAATCTCGGGGAAAGGAAGTAGCATGCTGGCAATTGTATTTTACATACAAATTAATTTTTTCGCAGAGTTATTAAATATGTACAACTGGAGAAGGGCCCGAACTTTTCAAGGAAAGTCGAGAAATTAGAGACTGAATTGACCGCTGATTTGTTAGTAAACGGGGCATGGAAAGAAAAGAAATTCAAGCCCTACAATTTTGAAGCGCTCGGCGCAGGCCTCGAAGTAGGCCACTTACATCCACTACTGAAAGTTAGAAGCGAATTTAGGAAAATTTTCATTGAAATGGGGTGTGTGAAAAGTAAAAGGTTTTCTAATATATTTAGCATATTGTTACTTTACGCTACATCTTTATTGTTCGTTTTTTTTCAGATTCACCGAAATGGCAACAAACAACTATGTAGAAAGTTCTTTCTGGAACTTTGACGCACTGTTTCAGCCTCAACAACATCCAGCTAGAGATTCTCACGATACTTTTTTCATTGCTGGTATCTTTCTTGAATAATTTTTCGTTAAATCGATTAATATCCTTTCCTGGGTTTTTTTCAACTATACTTTCAAATGTTCATTTTAGATCCCTGCAAAAGCAATAATTTTCCACCGGATTATTTAGAGAGGGTGAAAAAAATTCATAGCGAAGGCGGCTATGGATCGTTGGGCTATGGCTACGATTGGAAAATAGAAGAGGCGCAAAAAAATCTTCTTCGCACTCACACAACAGCCGTCAGTGCAAGAATGCTTTACAGACTTATGCAAGAGGTATCGAATAGAGTATTCCCTTGTCTTCGACTTCCATATATTAGCAATATTTGTACGCATATTTCAGGGCGAGTTTAAGCCAGCGAAATACTTCAGTATTGATAGAGTGTTTCGTAATGAAACTTTGGACGCTACGCATCTCGCTGAATTTCACCAGATCGAAGGTGTAGTCGCTGATTATAATCTCACATTAGGTGACTTGATAGGAATTTTGTACGAATTTTTTAAGAAACTTGGTATTACGCAGCTTCGGTTCAAACCTGCGTATAATCCATATACTGAACCGAGCATGGAAATATTTTGTTTTCACGAGGGTTTGAAAAAGTGGATAGAGATTGGTAACAGCGGAATGTTCCGACCAGAAATGTTATTACCAATGGGATTGCCAGAAGACGTGCATGTAATTGCATGGGGACTATCATTAGAAAGGTCACTATGAAATCTAAATGTATAATACTGGATACTTTGATATGTTTTCTATTGTTTTAAACTTCGATATATTTTGTTTTCAGGCCGACTATGATTAAGTATGGATTAAATAACATACGAGATTTAGTTGGACCAAGAGTGGATTTGGAAATGGTTTATAAGAACCCTATTTGCCGTTTAAACATGTAAATATCTTTCTATACATTATTAAGATATTTATGCAAGCGATAGTAAAATTGAAATTAAGACACCATTTGATTTACAAATATTTTACACGTTGGATAAGTGAATGAATAAGACAAATAAGATATCCCCCTAACAGGGTCAGTCACAATTCCCCTAAAAAGCCGAAGCTCCAGGAGAGAAAAGAAGAGTCAGACAAGCTGGAAAGTAAGTCTCCCGAATTAAAATGTCTGGGGAAGCATAAGTTGACCGTATTTTGTGATCCACAACATCCGATCAAGTTTTTAGAACATTTATTCCATCACATAAAATCTTGTGTCAATGTTTATGTGACGTCACATGTGCACTCTACTGTTCAGAATTTTCCAAACGATTTGTTGAACTTTTGTTCGGAATATCGAAGCACGGATGAAGATATTAATATATATTTAATGATAGTATGGAAGAAAATTGGGATCGATCCTGTCATGCAGTTACCAGGGACGCATGAAATAATAGGCGAAGTAAATATAGCACGATACCTTAATCGCCTGATTGAAAATTCTTATCCCAATGTATTGCGCTACGAAAGCAAGGGTGCATTATATGCGAATCAAATAGACTATTACTTAGAACAAATACACATTTTCACGCATACAAAAACGTGTCACCGAATTCATGCAAGATCACGTTACGTGATGGGCGAAGATATATCTATCGTCGATATTTTATTAGATTCTCCCGAGAAATGTAAACTACGGAAACATAAATAATATGGAAATAAAATTTTACACAAATGTGAACATCTATTTTTTAATTGCTACGTGATGTGTGCTGTGCTTGTTAGTTAAATTAAATTAACAAATGTACTAATAAATAATTTAATATTTATACGGGTTTATTTTCCTTCTGATAATTAATTAAATGCAAAACAAGATCAAATAAAGAACGTAGTATATTCGAATATCAGACGTACGCGCGTAATCTTGCGCATGCGCAGTTTGAATACTTCATGTTTAAAGAACGCGCGCTAAATATCGATATCTCGACTGAAATCGATATTTTCAAATATGACGCCCAAAGTTGCAAAGTGGTGAAAAGTGTCCGACAAAAAATTCTGATTTATTTCAAGGTAAGTTTACCCCTTTCATATCTTAAATGATTATGAATAATACCAATTGCAAAGCTCTCTAATTAGCTATCTTTTTAAATAATGAGATGCTTCGATATTGCTGTTTTTTTCATATGGAAAAGGATGATAGAGGTTCGATGAAATCATAACATTGTCGAAAAGATTTTTATTAATATTTGACTTTATTTCCGTATGAATCCAGCATTGTGAAGAACATCGTACACCTTCTCTCGAGGGATCTTGTCTGTCTCACGATTAATTACCTGGAACAAGAGCAATGAGTATTACTCCCAGTACCAATATTAATTCCATATACGTAGTCCACAACAGTGTCACAATTAATGAGTTACAATTAATCACAACAATACTTACAAGTAAACTATATCACGTTAATATTTGTAAAATCAATTTTTCATGGAATTTTAATTGCACTAAAAACTATTCAATATATTTTGCTTAGCATACTCTACGAAATGCAATACGTCGGTAAAAAAAATGGAGATAGAATGTGTACGAGGGAGAGAGAGAAAGCAACGAAGGTCGTATTATCAGATTTCAGACCTAAGTCCACCAATCTCGTTTTAAAGTAGGGAAACATTACATACTACCTTTCATATTTTCGGCTATTATTTCGTCTTTGATAAAATAATAAGTAAACGAAACTTATTAAAATTTACAGGAAATTATACCTGCATCTCCTTGTTAAAGATCCACGATTCTTTGGCGAGCCTGGCGGCAATATGCGGATTCTTATAAAAATCGTTTCGCAGTTCATTCGGCAGAGTATCCTCCAGTGCTGAATTCACCACGTTCGCCGGATGTTGATACAGGAATCCCGAGGGAATGTAGTACTGTGGCGCGGCGGCGCAAAATCCCACCAGGACCATAAGTACGATTGCGGTCTTCATGGTTACAATTCTATAAAATAAAATGAAAAATAACTCTGTTCAATTTGAATTAACATTATTGTTTTTCATTTTCAGGTCTCAAGAAGGAGAAATGCAGAGATCACTTATTCAGACATTCGATATCTATCGTGGTTCAATATGTTCATTATTTAACATACATCCATGCTAGATTGTTAAGAAATATTGCACAGTAATTTATATCGAGCACATTACCTCCAGCTGTGCAATAAGCGAAGAACAGAAAGATTTTCATAAATAATCAAAGCAGACGTTGATACTAAAATAAATATCGATCATCCGATGGTTACATGCACTGCGGTACACTGCTCAAAAATTCACACGAGAAAACAAGTCCACCTCCAAACTTTTCTTAATCGTCTACAATCTACACAGCCACATACCTAAACGCACGCACACACAAATATCTCCGTGCAGACACGGAAGTATTAAACCTGGATCACCATCTCGTCGTATTTTGAGCAATGCACTCCCGTTTGTACTTCGTATCAGCCACTGGATATCGCACATATATTCAATACTGTGCACGTATATACAATCAAATCACTGAACGGGTTCACTTTCCAAGCCACCGCGACTTTGCATCCTATACTTTCAATTTACTCTCACGATTGCCTGATTTTTCCGCGTAACATCGCGTTCCCAGCACTCACCTCTCCAACACTGTCAGCCGCACGTTGCCGCAAGTTCTAGTTATTACTCTCGACGCTTGTCTAACTGAATTCGAGATCCGTCACAGTGTTACTTATATAGCAGTCGCCGGCAGGACATGTACTCGGGCTAAGGTTACCGTCGACGTTTTCTTGGTCATTGCTTACCTTCCGGCCGTTCCTGTCGGCCTTACGTCTCGCGCGAGGCCATTTGTTCCCCTTTTAAATCGTTGCAAAGGTAAAGGATCCCTTCGAACCGCGATCGACGCTCTCCACCGTCCATCCACGACCTTCCTGCTTCCTCGTGAGCATTGTCAGAAACGTTCTGGATACACGATACATGCACCGGTGTCCGTGAGTTTCGTATCGCACGCCGCGAGCTACATATATGTGTACGTTTATTTTAAATGCGAGCAATGTTTGTTGCAATGCATTATAATACAAGGTGGAGGGAGGTTTATTTTATTTTAGTTATTTATTCAGGCAGATTTCTTAGAGTGTTTGGGCTTAAACATTACATCGGAGAGACCTTTACGGATTTAAACAAATTATTCTACTGTTTTCTAGAGTAAAGTATTTTCGGAGAATGGATCTTGTTTCCTGGGAAGCTTTCGTAGCTCGTAGAATTTTTTCGAGAGGAATAAATAATCAATTCACACGCAACATTGGAATTCAACGCAAGTATTGTTACGAATCGACAATGCGCAAGGACCTGGCGCGTTACATTCTCGCGAATGGATATTCTGGAACTGTACTCTGACTTTTCACTTTGCTCGAGAGAATAATTTAGTAGGCGCAGCGTTCACCCCGTTACGTACGATGAATTTCTTAAAAATTACAGGTGCTGCAACTCGAAGCGACGATCGTGCGCTCCGAAATTTGGTAGGTGCGAAGAATGTACGTGCCCAGAAAAATCGATTCGATGAAAATGATATTAAACGATCCTGATTACCGTCGCACTCAGTTAAGAACGAACAGTTGATTCAGAATTAATCAATGGTGAGTGTGGAACAGGATATTTATAAATTATAGAAAAAGATCAGGAAGATATAGCAGCGAAATAAAAGTTTATTAGTTTCAGAGATTTGCCACGGATTCAGCAAACTATTACGTGGGTCGTGCCAGTCGCTGACCACCAACCGCCCACGCAAGTTCTTATGAATTTTTTTCGGCCGCACAGTTTTCCGGTTTATGCACTACACGTACACTATTGTACATTACTGTCCCCGTTCGGTAAGAACCGGATTCGGTTCACAAACTCGCGAGCTGCGATTTAAATGAGACCGCAGCATTTGCAATTCCACGCATTTTTGCATTCCTTCTGCAACAGCTATATGCACCTTCGCTTTCTTCGGTCACGTTCGAATTTTCTGGATATAAATTGTTTTGGACAATTCACTCTTTGAGTAGGGATGAAACATGGTCTTAATATATGCTTCAAGGGTCTAGAATAAATAGACTTTATTTGCTGGTGGCAAGAATAACTAATTAATAGAATTGCATGTTTTTAATCACTGTCAAGATTCGTATTAATAACTCCATTAATTGTACAGGTGTTCTATTCAGTGGCGTGGTTACGTATTCAGCGTCCTGAAGCAAGTAGAATGGATGCTGCGCCCCCTTGTTCCTCGGGGGTGATCTCGCGAATGTTATGAACATTTAGTTTGAAAGCGTATATGTAAGTATCGCGATTAAAAATCCTTTATTTTTTAATTAAATCTAACTTAATTTAAATATAATTTAAGTATTGCGATTAAACCTTTATTCAATTTAATAAACACAAATATAATAATGTTCTACATTTCTTTTTCGCCCCTTCTAACTCTGCGCCCTCATCGTTTGAAGTATTCCGCGATAGCTACGCCACTGGTTCTATTACTTATTTGGCAGAGGAGTTTTTTCGAATATAAACTTAAAGAAAGGATGCACAGAATAAGAAGAATTGCACGCTATGCAATAGCATTGAAATACACCGAAACAATACCCCGAAGAATTTGCCACGAAGAACACCCGTATGTACGAGCTGGATGTTTCTCTTCAAAAGAATATGCGTTTATTAAACACGACATTAAGTACTTGCAGACACTTCGACACTCGGATTGGATAACAAGTTTTGTGCATGTTTTTGTTTAAGGCACTGAAACGAGACAAGGGAACGGACAGATCATGGTATTTAGGTCAATGTTGCGTCCTTATAGGTAGTGGCCAGGGGCAGTGGTTACCCTTGTCGGAACTGACTCGCCAATTACAGGAAGCTGTGTTTCCTCGGCGCCCTGAATAATGCATACGGCTCAACGAAAGACGGAAGAGATTGAAAAAAGCGCGACGGTGAAAGGATCATCACCGCGCGAAAGAATATAAGAGGATATATGTCGTGCAACCTTGCACTTGAGCCGACGTTGAGCTCCTTTAATGCGATCTCGTCGTATCTCGAAGAATAAATCAATGTCAGCGCACATTTCACTGGCATCTCATTTTTTAACGCCGCCATTATTTGGCGACGTCGAACATTTAATTTTAATTTTACATAATTAATTTCAAATTAATGGTAAACGTAAATCAACCACCGTCATCTCATTTCGACCGTATCCTTTATTACAAACACTTTTCAGGGTACAAAATATAAATACAAAGAGTCTTCGGGGTGCAATGGTGACAAAATCATCCCGACAAACACGAGAACCAATAAATTCGACGCGACGAATATGGCAACGAGGTAACTGTATAAATTGCCAGCGTCCAAGAACATGTTCCAATTGCTCTAAACATGTCGCACCCTTTCAGATTACCAAGAAACCTGTCGACCACAATTCGTCGTACGGTCTAATGATAGTACTGGTAAGCCGGGGAAATGGTTCTCTGATAAAGTGGCACAGCAGCGTGAGCAATGGTCGGCGTAAGAGCTTTTCCAATTACAGGCACCGAGCCGTGAACCTGAACGTGATCCAAACGTGCGGTTTTGATGAGGGTGGGTTGGTGCACGGACACTCTTTCGATCTTCGTCGCCGGTTCCACGACGTTCACTTCTTGCAGGGTCTCGATCGGTCTGTTAACTACGACGCGACGCGTGGACACGCGTTCGTCGGCTGGTTCAGCGTAGTCTGGAGCTGGGGTTGCAGAGATCACTCGTCCCCTAACTTGGCCAGCATCGTTGAGGGCGGGTTTCGAGAAACCCGAAAGGCCACCGAAATTCACCTGCACAAAGTGTGATTAATTACCACCGAGAGCAGAGGGCAGTGATTAACCCTTGCGTAGGCAACCCGTTGGGCACCCAGGTACCCATTTCTATGTTTCCTTTAATCATTTTTGCAACGTTCTGCAACACAGGGACAGTTCGATTACCTCGGCGACATTTCCACGAGCGGTGAGCAGCTCGATCAGTCTGTTCTGGTACAGTTTGTCCTCCTCGGGGCTGGATTTAGGGCTGACCACAACACCTGGGGATGGATCGTGGGCGAGGAAAGGTGTGCCCGTCAAACTACCTTTTGCTTGTATCGCTGGTCCAGCAGGCTTGTGAAATTAATTATTCAACCATAGAATGTTTCGTTTGCATTGAACATATACATCAAGTTAGCATTTGATTAATACTAATTAATACCTGGTCTTGAGCAGGGAGCTTGCGGAAGTCCGGGTTCTCCACTACAACACCTTCTTCGCCGTTGGAAACTGGAGCGGAAGGAACAGATTGGGAAGCCAGGGCTGGAATTCCGTCGTAGTGCTGGTACAGAGGTTGAATCACGGCTGGCCCTTTTGGAGTCTTCGAGGTCGGATGTTCGAGTTCCACGACGGCTGAACCCGCTGGACGAACCACCACGCGTTCTTCGATGTCGAAGAAGTGCTTCTGGATCGCTGGACGACGCACCTGGCGAACCACATTATTTATCTAACGCTTCCAAATGTAAAATTGAGCACAAAATATTATATAATTCTATTCAATGTCTCGAATGCCTCTAACTGTGTTAAAAATAATTGACCACGTTAAATTGTTCAAGAGTTTTCCCAAGTAAGTTACTTCGAATGTGCGAGTAGAAACAGCAGGCTTCACTACGTCCAATTGTTTCTCCAGGACAGCGTGCTGGGCTTCGATTTTTGTCACCGGCACGTGAGAAACGGTAGGCACGTGTTTGACAAAGGGTACAGCAGCCACCGCTGGCACCTGTGCTGCTGCGTAACCGATGTGCTGAGCCTCAACTTTGGCAGGAATCGCGTACGTAAGATGACCATCGTGATCGACATTATTGATGTAAGTTACTCCGGCTGGGTTCAGGTATGGCATCCTGATGGAGACGAAACCGCCATGGCAGCTCTGCAGAAGGGCCGCGACCACCGTGACGAAGAGAAGACCAAGCTGCATTCTGGAAGTGTTGGAATAAAATTATGTATGTATATATACGTACGTCTACAATTAATTGGAAACAACTGGATGTGGCTATTCAAATTGTAATTTAATCTAGATCGTTTGGCGAAGTGACGTGGAATCAAGGATATCTACATAGGGAACGTCTTGCGGTAAGTCTGCTTGGAACGAAGGGGTTGAAGACTGTGTTAGTCTCTTCGGTATGGTAAATCTAATTTTGTTCTGGACAGACAGAGTTACCTCGAACGTTAAATGAAACGACGCGCGAATCAACAAAGGAGTCCAGGACTCTGTCTTCTCAGTGGCAGCAGACTTTGCTTATATGGCGTTATGGTGGTGGCAAATGGGGACCCCTTCTCACAAAACCATCGTTCGCACGGGTGCCCCTCCCATGTGAACAAAGACTCAATGTTGACCAGAACTGGGTCGATCTACTTTACTCCTCCACGTGCTTAATCTTCGAAAAACCTGCTCGCTCCCGGTTACAAGACAGCTACGAATCCTTGTCTCTATGCGACCTGCAATCATTAATTTATCTCTTATGCAATAACATTTTGGACGTTAGGGTACGCTGAAGTTGCCTTTACCCGGCGAACAATTGATTGACAGTCGTCGAAAGTAATCGTCTGGGTTTAAATCAGTGGAAGGCAGATATTGGATGGTAATGGATTTTTATGTAACAGTGCGGCTTATTTTTTTCTTTTCCAATTCTGCATTGGCCGGCCTAGCATTTAGATACCTTTTTCCTTGTGACGAAATAATTAAAAGCTATTACACATAAAAGTAATATCTATTACTAATGCTGCCTGATATCAGATAACTTTCTGATAGTAGACTAAATAATGGATTGCAAGCATGGATAATTAATTTCCACTAAAAAGTATTCTAACGCATTTTGTTTTCTAGCGTGCCGGAATAAAATCACCCGTTGAAAGGAGCGAGAAACTGGACAGGTGTTGCGCAATTTCACGATTTAATCAGCAATTGATATTCGCATCGATAAGGAAATCAAGAGGTTTGGCAACGGTTCTGCACTTGCCTGCAAATAAAAGCAGATGATCGACGAGTAATGTGGAAGAATTTTGAACAGTAAAAGGATTTAGTGCGCTCGAAAGTGAAAACAGGGAATTCAACTGGGTCGATGCGCCTTTACACTACAATTGTTATTCGTCTCGTGTACGAGGCGGGCCCGTGTAAAATTCAACACTCGCGAAACGTCGACGTTGACACTGAATTATGCGACAGTCCGCCGAAAAAGAGAAAAGAACGTTTCTTGAACGAGTTGCACCGATTTCTACTGTCCAAACGTTCGTCTAATACCACTGACAAATAACAAAAGAAGACGAAACGATCGTTTAAATGAATTTTTATTGAACGTGTTTGGTTCACGTAAAACTCTAAAAAGAGATCACAACGGGTGCAGTAACAGTTTGCCGCATCCGTTGTTATTTTCGGCAAGGGTATCAAGGTGATCTTCTCTTGCATTTTCCTGCGCGCGTAAGTTCGATACTTTATCGACAATTTCTCGTAATACAATTAACACAAATATACCCAAAAGGTGGCACGCATCTTGATTGCGTGATTTAACTAAAAATACAGGTCAGCCAAGAAGTACATAACGCAACAGGCGAGCAAGCTTCGTAACGGATTGAAGAAGGTGAGGGAAAGGAAAGACGAAGAAAAAATTGTACGAATTTGTTATTGCACTTTAATGTATCACCGCAACTTCCAGGCCACCCTGTGCACCGTGAAGAACGGCCAAGGATAATTGCAGTTCGTGAATGCTGATCGACGATTATTTATTTTCCAGTCATGAGCGGTTGTCGCGTTGAAACATTAAACATTTGCACAATTAAGAAATAATAAAACCGCAGCTTCCCCGACCGTCGTTTCTGGATCACGATAAGGGTCCTCGAGCGGTCATTTTTAGGCATTGCTCAATAAATTCAGATATGCGTATGTGCCAAGGTCAACGATCGTGGTAGAAGGGAGTGACCGTGTCGGATTTTTTGCTCACGCTCTGGATTGAAAAGAAATTGTGCAAGTTTGGCAGACGAATGGGCTAAGTAATGCATATAATCTCTCGCCTTTATTACGCGCGGCTTGAAACGCGTTACATATCGCCGATTTATTTCAGATAACAGGCCGCAGAAGTGTGCCGTTTACAGATGGAAACATGGTCTCAGTGAGACAAGTACCCAAATGACTACTTAAACGATGTACATACTATACGTGCATCGATACTTATCGAGATAAAGTTCTTGAAGATATGACGCTGATTAATAAGATCAGATTATGTACTTCTGCGTCGTGGCGTGTAATACTCAACAGCGACAGGCTTAATTATGACGTTTCTGGACATCAGTTTTGGAGATCTTAAGTGAGATAATTGGACTGCGGCCGTATCAATTTATTTGCATATTTAATTTAATTGATTATTGAGTAGGAACTAATTGTGTTCTTTGTTTGTTCTATTATGGTACTGGTGTAACGTGACTTAACTTGGAATTCACATTGACTAATTGTCTCGTAAAGCACGATGCCTGACAGGAATAAATTTGCTTTATTTTTTTAGAGTGACACAAAGTACAATGGTTATTATCCGGTGAAGAGGTATAAATTATATTGTCGAGTAAACAGGTTTTCGGGCTGCACGAGATGAAGTAGCTGAGATGGTAATACGTGAATACAAATAAGAGACGTAATTATAAGCAGAGTCGGAGATAAAACCAAACGGAATGATTAATTTTACGTAATTCTTACGTTGACTTTTTAACATCCATGGAGAATTAATTGAGAACAGATTATGCATCGAGAGAGAAAGGAATTTAAAGCAACATTTCAGTGGGTAATTATACGCATTATGTTTCGTACAGTTATTAAAATTGATTTCATTAATATTCTTGTACTGTACATTTCAGGGATAAATATCGCGTCCCTCAGATTGTCAGATTGATCAGTGGATTGAATAAAAATTGTAACAAGGGTACATCTGTCACGGATGCCTCGGAACAACGAGATATTCTTTCATACCGAGCACTCGATTATATATCGTTTTTTCTACATAGATCTGCTCCGTCCTTATCCATCTCTTTGTTCCCGTCCCACTAAACCCTTTCTCATCAGTGAAACCGAAACCGAAACAGAAAGTAAACTGCCCACACCGACATCGGGTTCCGAAAACTGGTCGTCCTTCTTTCGCAATGCCGAGCGATCTGTAACACTGAAAATCATTACAACAATATTTTTGAACAATTCGTTGCTGTAACTTGCCCTTAATAATTCATTTAATTGTTTAATTGCTTATAACATACCAACCGCGCGTGGAATATTGTTAACCCGTATTGAATATTGCAGCTTAGACATTCAGCTTTAATTTATGTCGTCTGATCATTGATGTAGCTGGCCTGCAAGTCGATATAATTCCATTTGTTTATAATTTCTTTAAACAAATTCAATTGTGTCGCGTTCTACCGGGTAGATTTTAATCAACGACGTCTTAAATGTTTCTAAGTGTACAGTTTAAATAATTATATAATTTGTACTTTGTGAACTAGTTTGAATAAATGTTTAATGAAGGAAATCAACCGCTTTTGTTATTAACGATTCCTTTGATGATTGCCGCACCTTCAAAACCGAATTTCTGGATTACATCATTAATTTAGACAATTGCTTTTTTCTCGGCTTTTAGTGCGAATTTTTTAACCGGGCTTGTTTTGAATTAAAGCTACGAACTATAGCTAGCCCCTCCAGAAGTTGCAACAATATGGCATTTGTGGTTTAAAAGTTATTAACAATTGGAAAATCGACCCAAAGTGCATTTTCGCTGATTTTTAAATTCTTTATAACTTTTGAACCATAAATGCCATATTGTTGCAACTTCTGGAGGGGCTAGCTATAGTTCGTAGCTTTAATTCAAAACAAGCCCGGTTAAAAAATTCGCACTAAAAGCCGAGAAAAAAGCAATTGTCTAAATTAACGATGTAATCCAGAAATTCGGTTTTGAAGGTGCGACAAACTGCGAAAATGCCCCCAAACGCGAGATGGCGCCACATGTCCGATTATCGACATATCGTTACCGTCAAAACTTTTAAAAATTCTTATCTCGGCTCCTAGGGGTTGTTTTTTAATCGTGGGATGCTAAAAATCTATACGATTCTTTATTTTAGTCCCCAAGCGAAAATTCGGCGAAACTACAATCAGTGTACAATATGAAAAAGAAATTTGGTAATATCATTGTCAGATGGCGCGGTTTAGCGAATATTGTGCACATGGTTCATGCGTAAATTTATTTGGTGAAGGCGGTAAATGTCAAGAATTGTGTTCGATTTAATATGAAAATAAGTGTATTTATTTAAAAATTTAAACTATGCTTTTTCTTGACAACAATATTGCTAAATTATAGATCGACTAATTTCTATTCACCATTGTACGTAACAAGAATTACTGTTGGATATTTCTATGAAATGCTATCGAGATAAGAGCGGAAGAGCAGGTTAGCAAAAGGAGTCGCGGTACATATAAATAGGTCGATTAATATAAGCGAAAATGGATTTGAAAAACAATTTTCAGTTTATATTGGAACGTATTAATGTTCCGGGCAGAGTTGTGCTCGACAAACCAGAACACACAGTAAGCGAACAATTGTTTATCATCGACGCGTCGAAAAATGAGTAAATAACAATGCTCGATGCATAGGTAATACTTTAATTTGTTTTCAGTATACTTGTGGCAGGGCTAAAGACAATCAAATAGTATGTCTGAGTTTGTCGGTATCCCGGCGTCACTGTATCTTTTTCCACGGCAAAGATGAGTTGTATGTTACAGATTTAAAGGTACTGGAACTAGATGAAATTAACACGTGATAACATAAAGGAAAGTTTCTACTATTTCACGGGATATAATTTTCAGAGTTCCAATGGTTTATATATAAATGGAATTGCACAGCAACCGTATCAGACAACTAAATTACATCCGAACGATGTCATTGGAATTGGTTGTCCAGATGTCAAAAGCGCAGATAGAACAATGTTTGGTTACAAATTGCGCATAATTACAGTAAGATTTAATTGGCAATATTTCCTCGAATATTTACAAGAAGATATGCTTCTAAACTCGAACAATTTTAGGAATCTCCAGCTACGGTAAATGATAACGGTAGCAGCGCCCTTTCAGAAACAGTATTAAATGTTGAACATACTTGTAACAATAAGCTTGATACTATAAGTAAGCGGAAGAGGGATAAGAAGAATCATGATGCAAAAGTTATACCAGAGAAAATTCCAAAGCTAGACGATACGAATTGCATATTCGAAACGAATTCTTTCGAAGGTAAATTTGATCAATTATTATTAATATTAACTTACTGCACTGAGGATTATTATTCACAATTTTAGAGCAATGTAAGGTAAAGGACGAGAACGATGTTGAAATAGTTCATGTTTCATTGAAGGGTAGTACAGCTCAAGTAAATAACAGTTGTGATAATTTCACAAAATACCGGGATACAAATAATATGTGGATCGCGAATAAACATATAGATATGTTTGGAACGAATAATATTGTAACAAATGCCAATCTTCAATGTTCTACAGATGATAATGTGGAATCTGATGCATTCAGAAGTACTGCGAATTCACTCGTATCGAGTAAGAAAAAGGAAAATGTTGTGGGAAAGAGAAACTCTATCATTTCTAACAACATGAAGGAATCCAATACGGATCCGTTGAGAAATAGTGAAAAGCAATCGGAAAGTAATATAGTTTGTAATGAACCTGTACAGACTGCTGCAAGTAGTCGTACCAACTATAATATTGAATCAAAGAATAGAGCGGAGCACAATGATACAAATGCAAATTGCCATCTGGTTCGTATACAAGAACCGAGCAATACTTTCAGCAACTTGGAAAAAACGAAAGAAATTTTGGATAGGGTAGAAACCGTCGCGGAGGACGTATCCCCGTTACCTGTGAACTTTATAAAAAACGCGGATGGTTTGATTAAGTTCGAAGAGGAATTACAATTAACTGACACAGACGAGGACGCAATAATATATTCGTTGAATGCAAATTCCATGCCACTTGTGTCGCCGATAAAACTGAAGAAGCTGAATCAGGAACCGAAGACAAAATTCTCCGTAGACGATGTTGTAAATATAAGCGACAACGAGGACGACGTGTTCCCTTGTTCCCAACTGTTCGATATTGCTTTTGGAACGAACACGTCTGTAAAAGACGAGATAAAAGAGGAGCCCATAGAAACTGTGAATGAAAGGTACAGCATTCTCGACGATGCTGATTTAATTATTTCGTTAACCGACAGTGAGGACGAAGACAACAACTGGTTGCACAGATTGTCTCGCAGTCAGATACTCAACGAAACCGATGAGTTTAATGTGAGTACCAAGGATGAGAAAGTGAAGAGCGAGGATATGGATATGGAAATCGTTGATATTAAAGAGCCACCTGTAGATGAAACTCTGAAGAAAACTATAGCTCCAGAAAAGGAAGAGGATACACCTCCTCAAGACACGAGGAATTCAAGTAAGGCCACCTCTACGGACATATTCGCGGACGCAATAGAAATTGAATCAGAGGATTCCATCGAACAGAACAGTTCGACGGAAGTTGTATACACTACAATAAGCAGTGCCGAAAAAGTGTACGAGTCACCTAATTGTGATAGGGTGCTGATGGGACAGAAGGATTCCGATAATTCTATGAATACATCGAATAACAGGAAAATAGAGACACCGCCGTCTTTGAAGATGAAAAGATCGCTGGAGAAGAAAGTGCCACAGATAGAACCCCCTCACTTGCCTACTAGAAGACGTAGCAGTGTTACTGGCAAGGCAAAGCCTGTTGACAAAGCCGAGAAACCTGCGAGGCAGAAGTTGAGCGTCAAGGAAAAGAAAGAACTGCAGCAGAAATTAAAGTTGGAGCAATATTTGCATGAGAAGGAACAGAGGAATCGTAAAATGCTCCACAAATGGGCGGACTGTCTTCCTGCCAGTAAAATAAAACTGAGCAATCTTACCAGAGAGGAGAAGAAAGTGTTGGCAGACAGTAGAAAAGTAAAATTGAAGAAACTTGCCCTGGAAGAGAAAAGAGCGTCCTTGGAAAACAGTATCGAGAAGAAACGCATTGCTTCCAAGCCGAAGGCAAAAGTGACCACGAAAACGAGAACCGACATCCTCGTTGAGGAAACAATCTCTACGTCCAAACCAGAAGATTCTGTAGAGAAATCGAAGCGATCTTCTAGTCGGACTGCGTCAGTGAGTAACAGTCCGCCGAATTTGAAGGCGAACTCAATTGCAACCGAGACCGCAAAGAGCAAAGATGTCTCGAAAGAAATATCGGTTCATTTGAAAAATAAATTAACGCTCAACGATATCTCCAATTTGGGTAAAATACCTAAAAAGAGTAGCGCAGCTAAGGCGAAAGAAAATACTGCTGCAGCGGAACAAGCGTTAAATGATTTATCGTTGGGAACTCAAGTGAAGAACGGTGAGGCGGTTCAATCGAAGAATGCTGAATTAAAAAGTAGATCGAGCACAGAACCGCCTAAGCCCGTTGAAAGGGAACACCCTGTACCTCTGAAGTCTAATGTTAAATCGCCATTAGCAAATGTGAAGAAGAAACGAGTATCTTTTGCTCAGAACATTCGGACTGTACGTGAATACGAAATCGATGAATCGAATGTGTTGAAGAAGTTATCTGGGAAAGATGCACCAATACCTGCCGATAAGGTTGCGGTAAACAAACCGAAAATTATATCGGGGGCTTCCAATGATAAGTTTAATGAATTTTTATGGCGTATATTTTTGTGGAATCCAGTGTGGCTGGAGGAGCAGGAATATTTGAATACCACTGCTCCTGTTGTAAGGTCTGACGAATTAAACGTAATGCTCACACGTTATAGATCGTACGAAGAATATTGCAAAGTGATATCACCGTTACTGCTGCTGGAAATTTGGTACGGAATAACTAACGAATTTCAAAATATCGATCAGAATTATAGACGTCCCACGTTCATGTGTTCCATAGTAGAAAATTCTATTCAGACTAGTGTAAGTGCCACGAACTTGCGTTTCTCTACTTTAATGATTGAAGTATTAGTGACGAAGGAAGATATGTGCAAGAAAACTCCCCCTATTTACGGAGACCTGATATTTTTCGAGTACGTCAAGAACCACGAGAACAAGCAATTCTTTCACAAAGTCTTTGCATACGTCACTAATGTATATACATCGGCGTTAACGCCTCTCACACGTTTCAACAAAGAGCTGAAAAATTACGTAAAAAATCCTCGAACACTGCTAACGTACACGGTGACAACCAGAGAACTTAACCAAAATATATCTGTAAATCGGGTTCAACGATTAAGAACTGTGTCCTATTTGCGTCCAAGTTTAAGGATGGTTCAAGCATTACAGTACCTGCCAAATTCACCGCTGGCCAATTTAATAGTAAATCCAAGGATTGATATGTACAAATTGCCAGATGTGTCCGGATCGGAGGCAATGATAACTGGCGATAAACTGAATAAGAAACAGATGGAAGCTGTGTGCAAGGTGACCAAAGCTGTGGTGCAAAAGGATACGAAGCTGTGCTTTATTCAGGGGCCACCCGGTACAGGAAAATCGAAAGTTATTGTAAATATTGTTACTCAGATACTATACGGAAACAACAGGTACACTAACAACGGCAGTCCCATTAAGATATTAGTCTGCGCTCCGTCTAATGCCGCCATCGATGAAATAGTTCTAAGGTTGCTGGACATTAGGCTGTTGATAAAGCAAGAAGCAAAGTTGAAGCCCTTTAAAATGGTGCGAATCGGTCGGGCTGAGATGATGCATCCAACGGTAAAAAATATTTCTGTCACCGAATTGGCAAAACGGGATATTAAGAAGACGGCAGCCACTACGAGCAGCATCCCAACCGACAGCGTGGAAAACGAGATGCTGCTGTTAGATTCGAAAATGAATGCCCTCAAGTGTGAGCTGGCTAATTCTCGCAACGTGGACGACACTTACAAGCAACATCTTCGGATGAAATTGTCAGAAGTGGAGGCGAAGAAAGTACTGCTGAAGAATCGGACGCCTCTGAACGAAATAGACGAGAGGGAACGTATGAAATTGCAGCGTGGCACGGAAAATAGGCTTCTGGAATATGCAGATATAATAACGTGCACACTTTCGTCGTGCTACACTAATCAGATGGAATCTATCTTTGGGGCGAATAAGAAAAGGATATCTGTATGCATCGTGGATGAAGCAACCCAAAGCTGTGAAGCGGAAACTTTGATTCCGTTGATGCTTGGCGTTGGCACTCTGGTTTTGGTCGGCGATGATAATCAATTACCCGCCACCATATTAAGTCCACAGGCGAAGAAATTGGGATTGGGCCAGTCGATATTTTCACGAGTTCAGAATGCCTTCGAGATGCAACCGGCTAATCCGATAATCATGCTGGATACCCAGTATAGAATGCAGCCGGACATTTCTTCTTGGGCAAACAAATTCTTCTACGGTGGAAAACTGAATAATGGGATACCACGAAACAATAAATTTCCATTTCACGCGTATCGACTATTAAATGTGAACACGTGCGAGAATAACGATAACTTTGTGAACAACGGAGAGGCGAATCTTGTAGCGAATATCGTTTATTGTATGCTATCGTTTGCCAATTTGGATAACTGGGAATCGTGTATTTCTTATGGCATACTTACGCCGTACAATAATCAGAAGTCGGCGATACTAACGAAAATCAACGAGAAGTAAGTTTCAGCGTGGGCTCCAGATCCACGTTTGTGAAAAGCTATTATCTCAATTGGTGTACTGACATCGATCTGTACTATTTTAGAACGTCCTCGTTGCCGGAGAATATTAAAAAGAAAATGAAAATCGACGTAAATACAGTGGATGGTTTCCAAGGACAGGAACGTGATGTAATAATTATGTCGTGTGTAAGAAGTCAAAGGATCGGCTTCATGTCGGACAGACAGAGACTCTGTGTTGCTCTCACGAGGGCGAAACACAGTCTGATAATATGTGGGAACTTTAACATTTTCATGGTAAGTATTCGCAACATTAGTTCGAATTGAATAATAATTGAGAATCTTTATTAATGTGGAATAATATCTATCAATTACAGAAAGATTCAATGTGGAATTCAATGTTATCGGATGCAAAATCGCGCAGGGCATATTTTAACGTTAATCCCATTGCAAATCCCAATGAGATAAAATCATATATTATCAAGCGTATGGCAAAGAAGTAACTCTTTACGCGAACATTTCATTGTTAAATATCCTTCTTGTACATTTGTAAATGAGTCAATCGTCTTTTCTCGCGTCTTTAAAATATATATTGTAGATTTTTTATCTCCTTTTTTGTGCCATTGCCTTTTCACAGTATGTAATACATTTTTTGATATACTAATCATTCTTTTATATGTATTCTATTGAAAATAATGTTTGTGCCTTAGGTTAGGCTTTGTTGTATTTTTTCTTAGCGCAGTAGATACTTTTTTATTATATAATTTAAATTTAAATTATTTCTTTAATATTAATTAATCCATATTTAAAATGGCCTTACGTTGATCGTATTTCTGTCGACGGTATTTAAGCCAGGGAATACAGTAATGTGGAATCATTATTTGATATAAAATAATTCGATTCCGATTAACAGTATTAAAAAATCCTGGCGATTTTATATTAACTATTTATCAGTATTCATTCGCTTACATTAATTATTTGATCTTAATAAAAGGTCATTGATTTTAAGAAGACAAAATGATAGATGCGTCGCAGGGTTAGCTTTCTATACAGTATTTTCTTTTCCGTGTTTCATTATTTTGTCGTTGTTTCATTATAACATCTATTGTTGCATAAATTATCTAAAACCATCGGTAAAACTAATAATCACGATTGCAATCCGAATTTTCGAATTGTGTATAAACCCTAAATGCATATTATATTTTAACCCCCCCTGGATCATTCACATATTGACCATTCACATATGTATATGGGGTAGTACATAGTTAAATATCTCGTACAGTAGTCAGTTAGTCGAAGCGTATCTTATTACGCATTGTACCTTGAAGAAGAGTGGAACTGCGAAGTAAAGTTCTGTTATTTGAACACGAAGAAATCCAACCAAAAGTTCGAGTGACGATAGTAAGCCTACTGAAATTGGATTTGAACAGAGTACAAAATATTATTTTTTTTTATTCCACCTATTTATGTTTACCTTTGCAGTTCTTGCAAGTGTAGAAAAAGCATATCGCATAACCCTGCCACGATGGTTCGTTTTCAAACAATGACATCGGGAGAATATAAATTAGACCATACAGGTTTCCATATAATTTACGCATTTCATCCTACACCCTTTGGTAAATGTTTACTGGCCATTACAAGCAGTGACAAAGCTATTGTTCATTTAGCATTCGTCGACAAAAACAATGAAATAGCTTTGACCGAATTGAAGGATTGTTGGCCACTTTCTGAATTATCGAAAGACACGACCAAGGAGACAAAGGAGCTTGCGAACAAAATTTTTTCCGTATGCGTATCTGCGGACGATTCCATCTTGGTTCTTATGAAGGGCACAGAGTTCCAAATAAAAGTGTGGGAAGTGTTGCAGTTCATTTCGGAGGGTACAACTGCAACTTACGCGGAAGTTGCATCGAAAATAGGGAAACCAAACGCAAGCCGTGCTGTTGGGAATGCCGTGATGAAAAATAATATTGCGTATTTGGTGGCGTGCCACCGGGTCATGGGAAAATCCGGCAGCAGTAAATATAAATGGGGAACAGAGCGTAAAGAGAAGATCTTGCTGCACGAACGTAAACAAGTGACTACTTAAGTTCATGGTCCCTTCCACATCTCCATGCATTTGTTACTTCCTACCTGTATAAATCATTGATCCGTATTTAATATGATTTTGGCGATGATTATTTTCTAAGTTTAATTTAATATCAGTTGATTTCTGAAATAAAAATTAATTTATTCGCGCGACATCATTTCAAACGGGCGCTTAACAATGTAAAATGAGAAATTATATTATTTATACAAAATACGCGTAGGATATTATTGATAGCAAGTATATATGATACTGTAATCAAACCAGAAACCTCTCGAGGAGAATTATTTTCGTTGATTTTTACTGTACAAGTGTGCGATATAAATTATGTTTGTGATATTTAATCGAGGTTCCTCGCAAATAGAGTATACAATAGCGTCAAAATGGTAATATAAATTAGACATACATATAGAAAATCACATATTTTTGTATTTAGATATTGTTATAACTGTTTTGTACAAAAAGGAAAAAAAATTGGACTTTCGTAGTTTTCCACTAATCGAAAGAACAATAGAAATTTGCATAATGAATAACATACAGGATATTAAATAATCGCGAACGGGAATAATTAAATATTAAAAGAATAAAAACTTCAGCCGATCGTATATAATCGTTAATTCTTTTTTCTTTAATGTACAAGCCATTCAGATGTCAAAACGATAGACTGTAAAAAATGTATGACTTTCAACCTTATAACTTAATCAAAATTAAAGCAACAACAAAAACTGGCAAAAAGAGGAGTAGTTTGGCATCTGATGGACTTACTGTAATTCTATACACAGCACGAGTGGAAAAATACTATCTACATTGTAAACGTTACTGTACCATAAATTCTATACATTAATAGATAAGACATCATGTTCATAAATACATATATATGTATATATATATATATAAATATATATACATTTACATATAAACATATAAAAAATCGTGTTATAAAAGCATTATATAAAAGTGTAAATCACTTTGCGCAATCATCGCTCGTAAAAATTCTACGTTAGGTACAAGTATGACACCTGTTAGTATAATTGTAAAAATCGAATCTAAATTTAATATAACCTTTTTTATATTCGATATTAAAAACTGTAGAATTTATAATTGCTTATTTCTAGATTTTCCCTGATATAAAATACAGGATATAAATTAGGTATGTATATCTATTTTCCAATATTGCTTTAGGTTCGTGATTCGTATCAGCGTGCATATTGTATATTTTAATAAAAAAATATTGTTAGTTTTTTCTGTTAAGTACAAGTCGGAAATAATATTATATGCTTTGCTATTGGATGGATCATTTTATGTAGCGTTGTTAATTCGATCAGTCTCATTTGTCGTTTAACAGTAGTAATTGCATCTAGTTGATTGATTTCATGGAAAACTGAAGGTATATAATGATGCCTAAGAACCAGAACGTATTGTACGTGAATTTCTTTGGATCCATTTTAACGACGTACAGTTGATTCCAGTTTACTATTGCTTGTATCTTACAAAGCAGTATTTTGGTGGAAGTATGATATAATATAATAGACATCTACATATGTATCTACAAAAATATTGACTGAAAGCTTCTCTCAAACGCAAAATCAACCATTGTGGCGTTTGCTAAAGTAGAAAAAAAAATTCTTCCGCTCCTCTGACGCACTTATTCCGTAATAATACGCAGTTCTTTAAATATACGTCATTTACAATATTTACTTTCTCATCCATTCTACTTTATCTTGGCAGAATTAAAAAAATTCTTTAGGACATCGGCTTCAAGTCAATAATATTTACTTGTATTACGTCCCCTTGTAGCATTCATTCTTTCACTAATTCATTGCTCGTTGTTTAATGGCAGCGTTCCTCAAAACGTGCACGTAAATGTTTTCAACAAAATGTAATTACCATTAGAAACATTACAAACCAGTGAGATATGGTCGATTTGCTTGGAGCAATGGATGGGATATTGTTTCCCGATATGCTGGTGGTACCTGTTGTTAGAAAAGTGAAATATAAAAATATTATTATATTTATGGTGCTTAGAAATAATCGTAATATCTTTTGACAATTACCTGACACCCTTGATCGAGGAGTTGTCGCGATCCTCATTATTGGATTTCGAGGAATCGGCTTCATTGGGGTCGGTGCAGGACTCGGAGAATTTCCATAACATTGACCTAAATTATACTTATCAGACATTGTGCGACACGAGTAGAAATTTAAATTCTGCGTGAAAATCACGACGGCATTCACCTTTCTTATAAAGACGCATCCCTTCTTTTTTAGGGTCGATATTTCTGATACAATGATCGCCTGCTTCCTTTATGTAAATTTCTTCGTCGTTTACGATTAAACCGACGAAGCATTCGTTCGTGGCGGTATCGTTTCTCATTGTATAGGTGTACATAACACCTTTCTCTTCCCATTGTCCCAGACAGGAATACGTTCGTTCTGAAATGGGAAATTTCAATTCAGCCCAGATATTTCGATGACTTTAAAATATTCTAATGTTGCAATTCGCCATTTTTCTCTGCCTCACCTTCGTAGAGTTCACCGGACTCACAGTCAGTCACCCTAAAGTACATTATTTCTCGAGTGTTGCAGTTGCTGCTTAATTCAGCGCACATTCCTGATAAATCGGTTATCAACCCCATATACTGACCGGTAATTGGACAAGGCGATTCTACAGCACGTTCTGTTCCTATTTTGAAGTAACAAAAATTATTCCATGCAGTTCCTTTCATTTCTTCTTCCTCGCATGATTTACATAGTTTTCAATGAATTAACTTACGCGCTTGCGTCATCCAAACTGGCTTGTCTAAATTGGGATCGTCGCATAAATAGGTTTGATAGCCAGGATTTAATACCATTCCTAAATAATAGCAATAAATTCATTGTAGAATTAATAGTTTAATCAATACATACGAATATGCGATTTTATTATCGAAAGGGTAAATACCTATTGCAAATTCTAGTACGTACTCGCTTCTCTGTCTCATCATCAAGCACAGGTAAGCTGTTTGTTCGCTAAAAAAAGGATATATATGTACGTCTTCAATCGACGTAAGTAGATAAAATTATATTCAATATCTTCCAAATTATATTCATATTTTACCATTGATCTTTGGAATAGACAATGTATCGTCCAGTTTCCTCGTTGGAGTCTACAGTAATGAATGTATAACTATTGTACCCATTGAGATCAGTGAAAGTCATAGTGCCATTAACAATGAGGGACTCCTTCCAGACACCTTGCGCCCATTTGGGAAATCTAAATGGCCGTGACGAATAAAATTCATTATCGTTTATATAAGAAAATTATTAGAAAATCGCGGGGCGACTATAAATATTAAATGTGAAACAGAACGCGCGAGAATTCAACGAAAAATATATACTAACGTTGCTACATGAGTCTTCACATAATTTGGCATTTTCTTTTGACTTGGAACTTTACTAAGGACAAGTGTTTCGTATCCGCTAGTTGAATTTTCTAAATTTTGCGTACAGCTCGAATCGCTGCTCAGTGCCATGTACGTTTTCCCTCTTTTATTGTCAACGTGGAACAACTGAAAACGATGCTTCTTTAGTTACATAACCATTCTTTAACTGTAATTTATTGCTCAAAAATGTATCCACTCACCCCACATCTGTACTGTGGTCCGCCTTCGGGTCCAGCACTATTGTCCATCAGCGCAAAATACGTGGATCCATCTGGTCCAGGCCAGTTGCCCAGGCAATTGAACGTTAAATTCGCTGAAACATTCATATGCACATATATAGATATAATGTACATAATGAAAGAATAAATAATAACGAAAATAAGGGGGAGTAATTACTGTGAGATTCGAAGCTGCAACGATTGAAGTGCAGCCTTAAAACAGAGCCATCGGGACAGTTGTTAAAGGAAGACGAGTAGCTGTTGCATTCAATCGCTTGTTCAGATCCATTATTTAGGCTGTACTTAAAATGATACTGGCCAGTTATCGGGCAATACTCGTTACGAATAGCAATATTCCCAATCTCTCTGGTACCTGCGAAAAGAATAGAGAAAATGGAATAAAACGGTAAACTGATATCAACGAATATTGCGATAATTGATATTAAAATGTATGAATAATAAATACGAAATGATTGCGTATTAAAACCAACTCAAACGCAATACTAAATATCCCCCAAAATGCTCGCACATTTACCTAATTGACCGAGAAGAACGTTTCACTTACGATACAACATGGACGTAGAATTCAATTTATCACAGGAAGCCAAGGCGGTTGCTTCAGAGGTGTAACACCTGTTCAATTCTTCCGAGTACATCTCTATAACGTTCCGCGATCTTCTCAGCAATCGAAAGCATCGAATGCAATCACCGTCACCGTATCTGAAATGAATGCGAAACAGTTTCCGATCAGATTTGTTGACGAACCAATCGGGGAATGGACGGAGAAGGAAGTGAAAGACTTGCAATTATTAAATGTGACTTGCTGGCAGAAATTAGCGTGCGATCGCCGTTGTCTCTCTCAGCCAGGTACAATTATATATACCGTTACACGCGAAACAAAAAACATTTAGCCGACACTGTCTGCAGTCTGGTCTATTTCCATCCCAGACACGCTGCAGACGTCGGAACATCCCTATGGATTTAAGGATGCGTTAAGTAAGCGTGCACGGATAACTTTGTCACGGATTCGGTTACAAGCCGGCCGCTCTTAGAACCACAATTGCTCGCCCATTAAACGGGAACAATTCGAAATGTGCAGGATACTTTACGAGAGTCGTAAGTATCGAAGAACGAAGAGCAATTACTATATTTAGAATACCATGATAGCGTTCTGCTCTACATGTATCTGCACGCATATAATCCAATCGTTTACGACACTCCTATGAACGCCAATTACCATTTTAACGGGTTAAACAACAACGGAGACACGGGTGTAACGTTATCGAGAAGCACGAGGCAAATCGCAGGTAACATCGCGGAAGAACGAATAAGTTGTTCCGGTGATTTCGAACGTCGACGCACCTGTCCATTAGCAAGACATTATCGCCGACCCTCTTGCGGCAGAAACCCCACACGGGGATCGCGTTGAACGTGATGTTGATGGTGGAATATTGAATAGGCTCGTTGCTCGTATCGCTGGCTTCTTTTCCGCTCACCTGTGTCACGAACTCGCCCTGAAATTCCGCGGAAAAGTAACAGCCGACCATGAACTGGGGGTCGTAGCCTTGGAGGCCGTCACTGGTGATCACGGTCGCATCTGTAAAACAAATAAACGCACGTTAATGTCGCTGGCAATGATCGCCTTAATTTGCGAATGACATTTTTGGGGATAGTGTACTGTCCCCAAAATCGTGATTGGAAAATTGTCGGGCAACAGGAGAACGGAGGGAAGCGTCGTGATAATTTTACGGTGTTGAGTTTCGTTTGAAATATATTGTTATATTCGTCTGAAAAATTAGCGCGATAATTTCGAGGAACAATTTGAATTAATAAGGTGCAATGTTTTTTTACCGTTGCAATGGAACCGTAACAATGGATTTTACGCTTTCACGGGATTAATTGTTTCCGCGAAAGAAATCAATATAGCTATCAAAGAAAACGGTGAAATAAATTCCCATAGGTGAACCGGAATCATGTGAACGATCTTGAGCACGAAGCCCCGATTAATTCGTACAGTGCCGATGGCCTCCGAGGTAAAAGAATAATGGGATCATCGGTTCATAATTAACAATTATTTCCCATTCGCGAATTATTCAAATTAACTAACCTTCGCACGATTACCTGCACTCTCCAAATTAATTTTTGGTGGAAAGCACAATATTTACAAATAAATATTAATGGAAATATATAAAAAAGAAGCTAGTAGATTTCCTTTGACAGATAATGAGCTAAAAGTATATTTTACGTAATTTTCAATTTCAATTTCCGAAAATTATACAGAGCCCAAGTATTTTCCCAGCACGTAATTGCTCAATTAGACTTGTTACAATCTAAAAAGAAAAGAAGCAAAGAGCAATATTGACGGTCTCGATTATTAGCACGGACAATAATTCGCATTCCACCTTACTGCCCACATGTCGTGCAACCAACGATCCATGAATGGTCATTAACGGTGGCATTAAGTGGTTACGAAGGCAGGTGCTACGCTGACAGGTGGACCACCGGAGAAACTTTGCAACGAAACATAATACTATCGCTTCTTTCCTTCTATTTCGCCTGCTATCCGTTCACGTGGCACGGAATCGCTATCTAAAACGCTCTGTTTCCTCTAAATTCATTGCGTATTACTGCACGTTGCAAGATCATTGAATCTCTGGACACACTTTACACCAGGCATGTCAAACACGCAGCCCGCCAATACATAGATTGCGGCCCGCCGAGACTTTTTCAAAAATTGTAAATACAGTAATTCTTCTCTTGACGCTGAAGATTAACCGATTAATATTTATCATCAATTTTAGAAATTGCATCTAGCTCAATATATTCGACCAAATTTTGATGACTTGCTTTGTAAAGAACGATGTCAAATATCTTCTAAAAAGGAATATTAAACTGTGATTTTGTTTATTTCTTATTACAACTTTTATTTTTGTCTTTCATAAAAAATATAAAATATTTCTAGTTTAGGTTTAAAGAACAACATGAAATATAAAACAACTATGTATGTATAATATACAATACATAAAAATCGAATTTTATTAATATTCTGAACACTGAACATATGCGGCCCCCAACTTAATACAAAATAGATCATTTGGCCCTCAGTATCATAGGAGTTCGACATGCCTGCTTTAGACATGTATCAAGGGGGGCAGGCTCGATCCGAAATGACTCGTCATTAAGGAACAGTGGTGTAAGGACTGTAATTACCTTGACGTTCATCCCGAAACGTCCGGCACTGTGAAAGATTATCAGATCTTTTCCATCAGGGTTGACGCAATTAAAGCTGTCCTACACTTTTGGGTGTAGGTAGTCTTTCGAAGAAACTTTCACTTTTACTATAGGCTTTCCTTCGAGTACCTTCCCTCGTCATTCTCTGCACCCTTTGATAAGCTACTTAAGAGTGACTCCAATGGTTATCATCTTTTTATCTACATGCTGCGATTGGCACTTGTAAAATCACGACAGTGGGTATTTAACTGCCAACGCAAGTGTACTCGGGCATTTAAAACCATCAAGACAAGGGAGTATCGATTGAAGATGGACGATACGGTACGCATCCCTAGCACATATCCCATGTTTTTTACCTCGCCCAGAACTTTGTTGCCAGAAGAATCCAGGAACAAGGAAAAGGGACGACGAGTCGTGCAAGGGTAACCCAACACCGTGACGCAACAACGAGAGAGGAGCTTAGCTCTCGTTCGGCGAATATAATAAAAGAAAATCGGTGAATGACGACGGTCACGTTTGGACTCTATTTAGCTGTGAGAGCTCGTAGAGAAGAAGGTGCGCCGGGCACACGGCATGGGATCGACGACGGCGACGTTACGAGTCCTCGTTGGGTTTGGTTCTCAGGAACCTGAGACCACCGAGTTTAGTCGTATATAATGCACGGAGGAGAACGCGACAAGCACCGCGCGAAGGAATGCGTGGAACAAGCTGCTTTGCTAGGGCATTACACCCCTCCTTCGTCCCTGCGCACACGTACGATCACAAACGCCTATACACATTGTCTCCCTCGCCTCTCCGTACCAGAATTCGTCCCTTTTTCCGGTGTCTCCACCACCTTTCCTTTTATTTGTCTTTGGCTGGGACCTATGATCGGCCGCGTTGGATGTCGAACCGACGATGGCCCTTCGTTTGTCTTTCCAAGGAGAACGTATTTCGAACCGAATGGTAACATGGCCAACCCTTTCTCTACAACGGGCATACATATACGTGTACGTCGTTAAATGTTCCAGAAACTGTTTGCTTGAACATCGTGCAAATGTTCTGAAAAATAGTGCATTTCATTTTTCGTGCTGTCCCGGCGAAGGGGTTCAAATCGGACTTGAACTGTAGTTCAGGAAGGGAACATTCTTCGTGGAAAAATCGACGACCTTTGTCAGCAAGGATGAGGGGGCGGATGATCCGTGGAGGTTTTTAATAAAATACACGAACACGTGGGCATCGGAGGGAATCCTTCAAATTGAACGTGGCATGTTGACCTTCGATATTCTTGAAAGAGAGGAATCGCGAATGTTCGATTTGCCTCGATCGAGGCGCGAAGAATCTATTTTAAACGGCTGTTCGTTGCACTTTGCGCGACACAGCCAGCGGACGCTACCTTTTCTGCTGCATAGAAACGGGTCTCTCGAGGCGATAATCAGCGAGTGCGGCTGGAGGCGCGATGCTCGTTATAAATTACATCTCATTTATTTCGCGACTGGTCAACGAGTCGAACGGATCCCGACACGCGACCGAATCGTCGCAGAATCGGTTTTTCCTATCAAGATCGCAACTAGTGCTGGGGAAACATCTACGGAGCGTAATAAACTTGTCGTTCGAAATACTTGCGATTACTCTACCTGGCTTTGATCTTGATTAGGGCTCGGGTTTTTTTTTTTTACCTTTCACGTGGTTGCCTACGCAGCGCACCTTCGTAAACCGGAAACACGCTATTAGCAGGGACTCTTGTTTTACCGTGATCACGTGTTCCCTTATAATTGCCTCGACGCTTTTTGCGTTCATCGCCCGTTTTTCTTTTTTCCCTCTCTTTCTGCCTTTTCTTTCTTCTTTCTTCTCGTCGGCGTGTACGCGTTCGAACGAACGCACGGCAAGAGAGAATGGCCCGATAACGCGACGGAATCACCCGAAACAGGTTGCTTGATTGCATCGGCCGGCCAATGTGTAACTTGTTCGTTTCAGGATATTCGTCGAGCAAATTACCCGGCTCGTTTGTAGAAAAACTCGTTTCAATGAATTAGCAACGCTAAACGAATAATTGGGATGCGATCTGAGCGTGCTATTTGCGCGTTTTGGAGTGGAGCGGGCACGAAAGAAAAATGCAACAGGGTGGCTCGTCTTCATCTATTGAATAACTAGACGATCGGTTGCAACGAGGCGTAACGCGCGGCTTCACGCTTTCTGAAGACGGTGTACGAGGTGAAAATCGCGAGGAAGAACGGGGCCTTTCGTTTCCTTTCGGATACACCTCGCCGAATTGTAACGCGTTACCTATGCACGGTGAAACCTCCGCGAAACAATCGTGGAAACACCTTTCGAAATGAATTACATTTCTTCAAGCAATTATGTACCTAGGAATGGCGCAACGTAGATCGTGCAAGGGAGATAACATTGAGTAATATGTTACCCAGTCGTTAAATTATTTATTTCATTTACTTCATTTACTTCATTTATCAAATAACATTAACGAGGTGTTCTCATTCAAGATGGAATATATATAATTGCACCAACGAATTCCTCGTAACAATCCCAATTAAGCACGTTATTATATATAAATGCAGAATTACTAAAGAATTGCGATTTAACCAAAATTCATTGTACCACTCGTAAGCGTACAAATTGGAGGGTAATATTTTTACCTTACAGGGGTATAATGATTTAAAGAAATTTCACCGGAAGTTCATCTCCTGAGAGCTGTGCATCTTTTTTTTGCCCCTCCCCCTCCTCCCTCCAAAAGTCTCTGTGAACTGGATCTTGCAGGATCGTTTAGCGGCCGTTAAAAGATTTTAATCGCATAATAAACGTCTGGTCTGGTGTACCAAGAAAATCGCCGATGGTCCACATCCGGTGGTCCATTCGCGGCATCCTCTCTTCTCGGCTTTTTTCGAGGTCAATGCGCTTGCAAAAAGTGACCTTGCACGATCCTGACGGGATCTTTCCTTCGAGACAGGATTGTGGGCCAGCTTTGTACACCATCTGGTCCGACCGACAGATAGTTATGGCTGCCTCATCATCCTTAATACGAAATCGCCAACGGACGATACCTAATTCCATGGCTGCTGTTGTCCCCCTTCGTAATTAGTCCCGAGTCGTCTTAAATACGTTTCGCGAAGTGGTACTTTTCTGGGCGAAATTGCGGATTAAATTTGTGCAACAGAAGGTGGCACTCTCCATTGAATTGTATGGAAATCGTGGATTAAAGGGGAACGTCAGAATTGTGGGGATGAAATTTGCAATTCTTTCTTTTTTCTATGTTTCTTGACGCAACCGATATTTTTATTAATATCGCGTAGAAATAGCTAATCGGAAGTTATTGAACTAAGTAAGATTCGTGGAATTACGAAAGAAGCGTTACACCTGCATAGCTGAACAATCTGGTCGTAAAGCAACAAAGTCCACTCGAACGATTCTATGAGACAATTGATCGTCCACTATCGATGGATCGGATTCATAGTTTTTTTAACGATCGCGAGAAGAATCGCCAATGAGCGCGTGCGTTTGCAAAGCACGACAGGGGATACATTGTGTACTGCTTTGCAATGCCGATTCTCTCTACAAACGCGGGCAGAATTGTTATTCTACGTTCAGTCAGGTCTTTTTCTAAATATAATCGGCCAGTTTCCGGTCGTGCAACGGCCAGTGGAGAAGTCGAAAACTATAAATACCTGTCCAGTGATACATGCACAACTGCAGGAACGGTGTCTTCCTACGTTCAACAATCTATCATTGCCGGTGAATGGAAAGGTTGTTTTAACATTTTTCCGAAAATATTATTGCGAACCAGCGACTTCCTCCGAATGAATGATAAAACCTCAATGGCCGACGCCGCCAACGTAAATAATAATTTTTTTCACGGCGAACGTGCAACGCCGAATAAGTTGTGGAAATATTTTTCACGGCCTCGATACATTTCACCGCGATATTTTTCATAACTGTATAACTCTTCTGGGATTAACAGTAATCTTGTTTAATTACACTGTTCGATGTGCACGGGGTGGAATTGCACGCAAAGTTTCTCAGCGGACCACTTCCCATCGCGATTCCCGTTCGAAAGAAACCAGAAACGCGAACTTTTGCGTGCTTCCGTTTCCATCAAAGGGGACTCGCGTTGAAACGAGATAGATAGAGCATCGTCGAAAGGACAGACAAGAAGAGGTACGTCTAAATATAAAGTTGGCGAACGGTGATGAACGGTTCGTTGAACGTTCGAAAGAAACTGCAAAAAGATCGCTGTACCATTGCGTCGATAACGAATTTACCGGGGCTTCAATTAATATTTTCACGAGTATACCTGGTGTACCGGTATCTGCAAATACTACATTCGTTTAAAAACATTCATTAAAATTATAACGAACGAATTGAAACAAAGACGCGCCCGCGGATCGTCTGAAAATTATTCACGTTTCGCCTTACAGAATTGCTAATCCGAATTTATTTCGCCGTAATAATACACTTCGAGCCTTTGACCATCTCCCGTCCCGGACCACCCAGCATGAAATTTTACGACACCGCATTATTACACATTAATCTTCGCGACGAAGATTACGCGATACGAAAGGTACACGCGTACAATTAGCTACATTTATTCAGGGGAAGCATCCAGAGAGATCGAAATTCCCGCAACGTGATAATTGCCACCGGAACTACTAAAGTTCCTCGTGCACGAAAGAAACCTTTATTCCTACTGCACTTCTTTAGCAACGAACTTTAGCAACTTTAGCAACGAGGGCATTACCGTAATTTCATCGCAGGCACTATCAATGATACAGGATTACTAATATTCATTATTAAATCCCCTCGTATTTAGACGCTAACAATTAAATCACGCTCTACAGGTACAGATAAACATTCCCGATCATTTGAAACGCATCTTCGATTGCAAATTTTGCACCATAAAAAATGATACCTGCGAAATTCAGGTTCAATATACAATTTCCAATGTGATGCCCAGCCGAATGTTAAATCATCTTACTTCTATCCGAACGCACGTATGTAGATACACCCAGGGCCTTGCCGAGACATGTGGCGCACGTTTGAAAATATCGTCTGCCGCTAAATAATTATTATGCACGCGCCCGAGCCGGCCGTCCCCGCGAAAAACGAGAAAGTGGTGCGGAAGCAGCCAGCCCATCTGTTCGTTGCCAAAATGACGCGGACACGTGGTCACACCTGCTCGAAGAAGAGGCGGTGTCACGGCGCCATGTGACCGTCTCAATCGGCCAGCAGAAAACCGACCGCGAGAGAAGCCCGCGCGCAACAAAGAGGAAAGAAGCAACGAAAATGCGGAAGGACGATGCAAAAGGAATATCCGGCTGTTTAGCGAGCGGCATATGCTTCAATCGGGCCCCAACCGCGTTTATCCCGTTCAAATATGTTCTTCGATATCCACGTGGGCCAGGTGGAGCAGCGACAATCGTTGTCCACGACGAATCGATAAAAATCGTCGCGTACGAGAGGAGCAAGGATTCGATGGTGACGAAAATGAATAAAGTGTTGACGATAAACACGATCCCATCCTTGAAACAGAATGTGATCTCCATAGCTTTTTCGATGTCAGTGCCGCGTTTTTCCGTCGGTAATTAATTTAGCGAATTTATTTCAGCGATGCGCTCGAGGGTGTTTTAATTTTGTTTTTTCTTCCAAGCGTTTTAGGTCCCTCTGTAGAGTTTTTAAATTGGTTCCCTGGTCTTCGCGTTTGGTATCTGGAGGATTGTAATGCTTCGATTCGTGGAGTTCTCCAGCAGGCGCCCACGAAATCACGGCATTCCTCGAGTCGCCGGAAAAAAACGGCAACCACCAGGAACCAACGCGTTCCAATCTAACGCGAGTGTATCTTCGCGTTGAATCGCGTTCTTTTTTTCGGTACGGCCGTCGTGTTCTCCCGTGAATAATCGTCCGGGTACAAAGGAATATCGTTTCGATACAATAGAATACGACGCCCACGACATGGCCGCGGAATACATACTCCGTAAGTAGAATCTTCCTTCAGTGACACATCTCAAGCTGTCCACGGGAGGGAAATAAAGGAGAAATATTAATGCACGAAGCCGAACTTCATCCAGGAAATTTACTTCCACATTCCACGAACATTGCCCAAGCCCTGGGAATCTCCCAAGCAAAATTTTCCTCACATTTTCATTCGATTTGATACAACTACTCTGCACGAAATTATTTTCAAAAACAATTTACACCTCGTCGCGACGGAATATTTCGTATTAATTCTATTTAAACTCCATGGAAGATTCTCCGCGGGGACAATCGATTATTAAAATGAAATGCGACAGACGCAGCGTGATGGCGAAACGCGATTCAGCTAATTGGCGCAAGATTCAATGAATGAAATAAGGCAGCAAAAAACGATCGTAATTGAAACACGTTTCACATTAAAGTGGATGGATCGTACTGGAATGTTAATGGATATCTGCACAGTGTTTCCTGCCTGTCAGCAACGACTACTAAAGTGTTCCTCGAGCTACGCACTCTTTAATACCCGCCTTAACGATGCAGTTCACGGCTACGATTACTCAACATACGCCTAGTTATATTTAGACACGTTAATTGGGACCGCAAAACCCGATAGACACAATCGGCAATTAAAATCGGCTGCGTCAAAACACGCGTAAAACGAATCGTATCTGCGAACTATCGGGTGGAAAAGCGACATTAGTTGAACGACCTTGCGCAGTGGGATCGATGAACTCTTTTCATCCTTGCAATTGCGACGGTCGCAGGTCGGTTGCGATTAAATGCAGCAGCATGTTTAAATTCTGCCAAAGATTCCGCAAGAAGAAAAGGCAAGCGTAAGGCAACTTTCCCTGAAAATGAGTTACGCGGTTGAAAAACCTCCTTATCGTTAAAACTTTCTGGTGATAAATCAATTAAGTCGTTATTTTCATACGCAAGCAATAGTTGGCGGTATTAATTATATTGATTTGTAAAGACCTTACTTATCTCGGGTCGAATGCCAATGGACTCACACCGACTGGCTTCTGAACCCCCCAAATATCGGTCACTGCTGATTAGACAATTAGGCTAGGTGCATTCAAAAATTCGCCAAGTTTCTGAAGCACAGAGGAACGAGATACAAAGTTCTATGCACGTCTCTACTACATACTTGGAGCTCGTCTCCGTTTTCTCTGGAGCAACGTGAGTTCTGTGCACTCACGCACACTCATCCGTTTCGCATAATATGCACCGTGTACGCGTCTAACTGTTCGAAACGGCTGTGAACTACGCGTCCACGTACGTAGCCCGCGAGCCAGGGTGGTGGACGGCTGTTCCGTAGTACGCACACGAGGTATCCACGAGGATCCTTGCACCGAGCCGACGACGAACGTTAGTTGCCTCGCTTCCGTATGATTCGTTGGGTTCCTATTGTCATGGCGTACAGAGCACGGCAAAACTTTCGTTGCATCGTTTGTTCGATACCCCATGCATTATCTTATCGGGTTAGATCGATTTCTTGGAAGCTTAGTTATGGAACACGAGTACGTGCGTGCACTTGATCATGTACATACATATATATATATATATGCGAGAGATGTGGTTATTGAATTCTTCTGAGAAGCTTCCCTTGTTTTCCTTGTCGTCGATGTTCACTGGAATTTCGGACGGGGACAATTTTCCACGATTGCGACAGACCTCGCAAGGTGAATCTCAATTGCCAGGTGCTCCAAAATGAAAAGGATCGGTGGAACGATAAGTCGCCAGGTTCCCGGTTCCTCTGATCGAGATCTATCAATGTGGAACTCGACGAACGGGATGACTAATCGGTGAGAAAACAATCGTTAAAAGAGAAATTACTATGTAAATCCTGTCTGACTCACGGCTGGCAAACATTCCTTGAACGAGCCGCGTTCGAGTGCAATGGGCGGAGGAAATACCGAAAGGATCTCACAGGCTAACGAGATCACGACAACCGTGGAGGAATCGAACGCGTTGACCTGAAAATTACCGATAGCCCGTGGGAGATCGAGAATGGATACGAGAATCCGTGCGAGCGAAAGTGTTTATATGCTTGCTGGGAAGTAAATGACCGATCCAAGCATTATCCCGATCTACAAATCTTATTACGTATCAGCCGATAAGAAAGTTCCGAAATGGTGCTCGGCCAGTTATTAAATGAATGCTTCACTTGCCAAATCGATTAACTCCGCAAAACAAAAACATGGAAATTTATTTTAAATGTAGAAAGTTAAGAGTCAAGCGCTTTGGCAATAAAATTTAAAATTCTTCAAGAAGTGGAGTTAATCGATTGGGCTAATGAGCAGCTCAAATATTACTCCGAATCTTGCCACTATATATCAGCGAATAATCGCGTTTGTCAAATGAAAACGTTTGAAAAACGAATGGGGTAAAGAAGGGTGGAGAAATTGCGAGCATATTTGCGAAAAGTATCGTTAAATTGTTGAAACACTGTTCGAGAATATTGCCAATAAATTTCCACGAATGGAACGATAAGAGAAGGATGAATACACAGCGAAAAGGTGAGAGCAGGTGCCGCGCCCTGCTGAACCGATCGCGAGTCGACTTCCCAGTCGCTTACTCACGGCTTTAAAAAAGGAAAAGAAAAAAAGAACGGCACAATCAGACGTGGCCTCGTTCGACGTCGGAAATTACGTTTTAGAAATGTAATTCGTTGAAGGAAGGCGTCTGGAAAAGGAACGGATCGAGGCTGTCGGGTCGTCACACTCGTTGCCAGTGCAACAATGACTGACTATCGTAAGGAGGAGACCGGAAGTCTCTTGTAATCCGTAGATGTCTTGTCTAGGCTGGACGAGAGTCTTACTTTATCCTACGACGTTCCACGGAGTCTATTAATAGTGCACTCGACGCATACCATGAGAATGTTAATAATATTTTTATTAAGACTTCGTTGAAATGGCTGCACCATTGGTTTCCGTTCTAATTCCTCCGCGTAGAAATAATTCAATTTTCTCTGGATATGGATATGGATATTCATGGTACGCAATTCCTTTGTACTCGATACTGAAATGATTTATATTTGGAGGAATAATAATAGGGGAGAGGCCGGCACTTTGCAGGTGCCATCAACCAAAATTCCTATTATTTTCAGTCGAAAGAATTCGAAAATTGCCCCTGATGATAGCCCATCGGCGAACGAAGCGAAAAAGGGGATCGGTGCCTAGAAAAATTGCGAGCGCAAAAGAATGGGACCTTTTTGGTCACGCGAATGTTTCTATCGTGTTATTTCCAGCGTGCTCGAATGACAAATTTCCTTTGGAACTTCTTTCCAAGCCGACAATTACGGTCGAAGAAATCTTCAAACGTGATGATCTATGAACCTCGCGCACGATTAGGATTCGTGGTCATTCGTGAACGCAGCAGATGTTCGAACAAACTATAATTATGTTCGCAGTTGCAGAATTTCGGCCAGTACAGACAGGTATATTCTATTCGTATATGCAGTGTTACAAAAAATGTAATTAACCGAAATAGGAGAATGTAAATGAAGAGTAAAATAACATTGGGATAAAAAGATTGATGGTACCATTTAAAGAAACATTTTACTCCCAATAATTTCCATTGTGAGTCAGATTACAAAATATTGACTGGCGGAGAAAGTTTCACCCAGAATCACCCCGAGCTTAAAAAAGATATTTACCCCTTTTCTGTAAAACTAGTATAATCTAATCAGTCTGTACCCTTTTGCAACCCACGTCTGCGACACGTACGTGAAAGAAGAAGACCTTTAGCGAACCGAACTTCGCCCAGTGTACCATTTATTATAATATCTATCCGGTTACAGATCATGCTTTTCGTTTGCTGGGGGTCTCGGATGGTTATTAAGGTTTCATGCAGAGTTACCTTACCGTGACAGCAAGTTTCTCCTGCGTTTTAAATGCACGAAATACGTCGACATTCGTAGAAATTCTTTCATACCGTCCTCTGAATATTCTCATAATTATTATAGGAAAAGACTTCTTCGTTTAAATATTCTTTAGCCATCTTTCTATTATCTGAAGTATACACTTGCATACAAAATCGCGAGGCAAGGAAAGAAATCATTTACTATCGAGGAACATACGTGGCTCAGGAAATTCAACACATTCAATTTGATCGAACTTCTCGATGGCGTGCATGTGCATGTATGCAAGTTTCAAGGAATATAATAGGACTTTTCCAAGGCAGTTTGTACACAGAAGTTGCTAAAAGAAGATTGCAAGTACACAGCCACTTATGCTCATAATACATCCCGTGCGTAAGTTCGCATGCACATACGCTTGTGCATTGTCCAGAATCGTGAGCCATGAAAACCAGTCTCTCACCGTAGCTCGTGCCGAACTTTCAGCATTTGCGTTGCGTCGCGTTGCGTGTACCTCTGTCATTAAAGTGGGAACGGGGGATAAACAGATACGTGTAACATAATGCAAATCGTTTCAGCAAGTGTTCCGTGGAGTTTCTGGATCGGCAAGGTTAATAAATCCTTTCGTTTGTAACTTAACGTTATCGAATTACCGGTCAATTATAATATCCCCGCTTCGAACGAACAAATTCGGGGACTTCTCAGCCTCTCTTATCCGATGGTACGAATAAAAAGGAAACAAATATAGGAGATAATCAAGCCATTTGCACCTCGTGTGCCTTGGAACATACCAAAGAGAAAACATCCCTGGCCAGGGAGGAATCACGCGCAATTGGGATCGCAAGCTGGCCAAGGCAGCGTCCACTTTGTCGGGACAGGAACAATATAAAAAGAAAGGGAACGAAGTAAGGGAGAAGGAACTGTCTGGCCTCTTGAACGACAATAAAGGCGCGTGTGCGATATCGGGTAAAGGGCGAACGAATTCCGCGATACTTTTGATGGAATGAAACATCTGCCATAAACTCTGCTACCTACTTCCGACTCGTACCCCATACTTCCGCACCCTTGCACGACACTATGGACATTCAATCCTTCTTATGGTCGAAAGAAGAAAGGGATAACGAAGGCGCGTGACACGCGAACCAGAAGGCACCTGGTCAACTCTGTCCCTCTTAATCAGGGGACATTTTGTTCGTGCTCGTTAAGCGTGGAGAAACATGGGACAGCTATGCACAGATTGCTAAAGAATTTCTTTACCTTTGTTTTTTTTTTTTGCCTCGTTTAATTGGGGTTATTTACGTCGAGGCCTGGCATCGCGGTATATTGTTGTACAGACAGGTACTAAATTATACTGACATGTAAGTGGGCAAGTAGTGCAGGTATTCGAGTGCAATTGCGTACAGAATGGGGTACAAAAGTTTGATTCATCGTGCGTCGTTTTATCCCGGAGTGTAATATAATGATAATAAGATAATAATAATAGTGTAATTTATATTTCATTTAAATATAGAAAATGCACGGTTTTGAATTACACTCGTGATACACGAACCTTGTTTAGGGGGTAGCGACCACGCAGTTGCAACCCTCGAAACTTGCTCATTACAATAGCACCACTGTTGATGCGTACATTTCCTTTTTAAACAAAGGTTTCTATCGATTGGCTGAGGGGTGGCTCTCGTCTCTCCTAGGTGATTTACAGGCCTCCACGGTTATATTATATATATGTACATACGATTGGAAGGCATTAGAGTTCGTTCGAGGGGTCCAGTGCCACTGAAACTCAACTGATCCCTAGAAGATATATATACATATATTTCACGGATGCACCCTAACGTCTCCCTTGACCAATGAATTATTCGAGCGGTCTTAGATATTCTCCCCTGGGGCGTCGACGAAATTTTCACGAAGGAAAGGGATGAAAGAAATAACGACGCAGAATCTTTCTGCACCAGGGAACCCTGAAGTCCGATGTAGTAATTACTTTTCCCCCCAAAAAATTCATCGATAAGTATGCCTATAGAATCTCAACGACACTGCACTAATTTAAAAAATAATAATAAGAAAAATTGCACACCAACTACACAGTTGCACTGACAGTATCCTTTGCATTGTCTCAATTTTATCGTTTGTGCGCTAACAAAAATGTAGCCGCGTTTCTTATCGCAGTGCGCTGAATTCTTTCCTGCGCCTGTGTTTATGCCGAAATGAATTCTAAATCGTCGTCGAACGTTTCTTGCGGAACGGGAAACGACAAGAAGCAATCGGCCCTCCCCAGGGATGCATCCTGCTGTCTCCTGCACGGTCAAATCGATTTCACAGCGGGCGAGGGAGAAAAAATGGCTCGTCTAACGCGGACACCGTTGCGGTTTCCGTGGAATGCCCAGCATCTGAGATATCTGTTCCTTGTCGTGCTCGTTATTTTCCGAACGATCGAACATTTGCGCGGCAAAACGGAACGGGGCACAGAACGAACTGTGGGAAACGCGGCTGGCTTCGTATCGGACGCGAAATGCCGAAGCCATTGAATTGCCCGAGAGACAAAGAAACCGAGCCGCACACCACCGGCCACCGAACAATGAGACGATCTTTGAAAATCGAGAGGCGGCTTCGAACGTCCCGTGAACCGGTATCGCACTCTGACACGTTTTTTTTCTGCGGCCGATTCAATGTGTGGATTCATGGTGGAAGGCGGAGCGATACTTGGTGATATTTCTGCGATGATTGGAAAAAATGTTTTGTGTCCGATTTATTTTGTTCTTAAATGAACAGGTGAACATTCGTCTGCTTCGACAGAAAGAAGTTGTAAGAAAGAGCGATGTTTCTATTGTGTTTGAAAGGTGGAATACTACAAGAATGAAATTGCGTTCCCGCTTAAGGGAAAAATGTGATCGGGCGTTTTTAAATAGGGAAATTATTCGCGATACAATAGAAACGTAATCTGAAGTAGCAAGCAGGAACGTTACGAACTCTTGGCTGATCACGTTAGTCTGTGACGCTGTATCGCCGATGGTATCCAGCATAAAAGACACATTTGCATATCAATTATTTTCTGCCTACACACCGTGCAATATTATACTCCGATAGTTCGCAGACAATCTCGCCGCGAATATTATATCCCTCAGCCAGCCACCTACAACGTTTCGCTATTGCAAGATGCAATACCACTTGTCCCGTCGAGTTTCGCAGTTTCCATCAATGTTCCAATGCAGACTCGCATTTCACTTAATTACGTTTCCCAAACTGTGTTTCTGTACTTTTTAAAATATAATAACTGTTCTCTTAATCCAATAATTTAGTAACATTTTCACGATACTTTCTGCAAGCAATTATCGAACGTTCAAGTAAAATTTAAGTAGTACACGGCAATAATATTTTTCGATGGATCTTGCTGAAAACTTTCGTCAAATCCAAACCTCGGTGTGTATAAAACGTTGGGCAAAGTTTTATTTACATGCTACAGAACATTGGAATATAATTTAAATACGACGATAAAAAGCTGTGAATTGACTGCGACAGTACAGTATGAGGAAAAAATTGTGAATGAATTGTATTGCTATCTTATTGTATCGTGAATTCATTGCGATATCATTATTAAAATATTATGAATCACTATGGAGAATAAGGACCTCCCGCACGATGTATCCTTCAGGATTTCAAGAGCCATCTGCTTAAGCAAGATTCGTGATACGATCTGGAGCCCCCTGCAGAAGAATACTTAGGATACGTGGATCCTCAATGGGGAATCATAATCCGGCCTCCCACGGTGTTCCTAAATTTAACGTTTCACGTGAATTACGAGAGACCCGTGCACAATTTTCGAACACTCTGCTGGCGGATTTCATAAAATGCAGCCCACGTGTACGAGCATAATCGTCGCGATGAATTGATTGGTACAGTGTGGTGCAAAAGTTTCGGAACGTCTATTAGTCTTCTAGATTACTGTTCTAAACTTCGAATCTCTTTTAATTCTCTGATGTATATACAGAAGATAGTTTCGTTACATCAACGAGAATCATTAAAATCATTAAAGCAAGTGTTGTTTCCTTGCAATTATATTTTTCAACGCCGCATATATATATTCTTATACTTTACAGTAATATTCATTTGCCTTCGAATAAATAATTCCAATAATTTCAAGTACATGTGCATCTTGCAGAGATTCTTCTGTATAATTTCGAATAGCCTGCAGATTTCTTACGTTTCCAGCATCCTGTACTCTCAACGATCGACGTTTACGCGTGGATCAATCGATTCTGGAACAAGCTCATGGCGCATCTGCCTTTCGAAGCACGCTGCCCTCGAAACAACAGGTAGATCGTTATCCGCGATGCCACTTTCGCCGCGATTCAGGTAAATGAAGAGTGGCCAGGCAGGGGATAATGCCTCTGTATCGAGGCCGAGGAAGTGCTACCGGAAACGATCGCGATTCCTTCGTATTCCTCAGGTAAATTTATTCACGGGCACATAAAAGATTTGTGCACGACTGCGAGTGAATTCTATCGAAAATAAAAACACTTCCATCTTCGAAATAAATCTGAATCTGAACTCAAGTACCGTATGCAATCAAGCTAACTGCGCCAAACACTCTTTTGTCGACATTCTAATGGATTTCTGGCTGCTCGCGAACGTTTCGTTCGCCATTGCGAATGGGGCACAAGTCTAGACGAATATGTGTATGCAATATACTGTCGCCAAAGCGATGATGGATTGCTTCTACCATCTACCCTCGGTCGCAGGTAAACCAGACGAAGAATCGTGTTCCTTTTTCCGGTGTTACGATGCATTCGACGATCGTGATTAATGATCTGCGATCTCTGGCGGCCACATTCCCACCGATCGGGGAACAGGTATGCCTCGAATGCGTGTTTAATCCTTCCCTCGACATTTCGCCGAGGTTTAATTAAGATCTTCCTACGGAAATGGTGAATATCATGGCGCTTTCATTGAGCCATTGATAGCAGGCAATAAATCAGCTATTATTAGACTCGAGATATTTCTGTAATCGCGAAGAATAAAGATGCTCTCCTGTACGCGTGTCAGTAGCATTGCAAACTGCACTGCGAAATTCTATGCCAATTTAATCAGTAGTTCTTCAGACTTGAATTGTATAAGTGTAAGAACAGAGTGACGTCCCATTCTACGCATTTTTTCCTAATCCATGTTGTTATTAATAATTTTTCCAATGACATTCCGATGAAATCTAGTCACAAAGACGAACGAAATTCTGCGTAATTCCACCTGGAATATCATAACCAAACGAGTAACCATTGATCTCGATAATTAACACGGATATACCGGTAAGAATCAGCGAACTAAAAAAAGTTATGAAACCAGTAGTTTTACAGCTTCATCATCCCGCGTTATTTGACCAGGATTACCCACGTCCTCCCTTCGATTCACCAAAGTAACAAAACGAAAGCCCATTTTTCTCTGCCGCTCCATTTACACCTTGCGAGGACGGTATAAAAAGAGGGCCAGACGAGAACCATTAAGGAGGTAGGGAAAAAATGTTTCTTACTCCGAGAGCGACCACAACGCAGCTCGTTTCGGTCTCCTCTAATCTGGAGGAGCACCGCGGGAAGACTGGTTCTTTTGGTGGCAGTCGATGATGGCCTGTGTGAACCGCGGTGAAAAACGAAAGGGACGACGAGAAAATGCGATCTCGTCGAAGGTGGTAATTACACCACTGGCAAATATACTCTTCGGGAACGTTGAGCCATGAATTTACGGCGATCCGCACGTTTTCCATATCAGAATTCAATGACCGGTGCAGCACGGTGAAATCGGAGGATACCTGTTCGATTTCTATCGAAGGGAACCGAGGGTGTGTCGAATTTACGGACGAAAATTATTGCGCAGGATATTGTTTTTTCCGGAGCTCACGGGGATTGTGCTTATCTGTGTGATTAGAAGCAGTTGAACTTTTTGTGACGACAAAGAAAAATTTTCGGACCAGCCACAACAACGATCTTCGGACCCTTAGGCTGTTTTCGGAAGTTTTCTAAATACTGCCACAATGGATGCTCGAAGAGAGTTTTCTACAATAATAGCCGTTGGCCAATTTACAAGCTGCGACTATTGTACCGCACAAGAAACGTTCTTCTTGCTACAATTCGGAGCGAAATAAAAATTCCGAACGGGTCTCAAAGAGGGATCACGTGGATCAGGGTGGATGATCTTTGGACGTTGAACGAAACACGCGTTTTCCGCGTTTTTAAAAGGGTTGCTCCAGGTAAGCAGAGCTTCGCCAGACCTGAAAGGTGGATTCTCGGGTGAATGGGGAAAAGGGCAAGTATTTCGGTCAGTTTAGAATTGAGTTTGCCGTCGATTATCCCTCTGTAGTTACTGAGATCCTCAACTTTGCTAATTCGGTAGCACAGAAGTTCATGAAGAAATAAAATTGTTGGCTGATCTGGTCAATACGGTAAGTAATTGTAATTCCGTATAAAAATTCGCCGACACGAATTGTACTTGGGAATGACTCAGAATAAAAGTGGCCGTGACTCAGGTCAGTATACCTGAAACGTGTAGCTCGAATTCCAGATGAACGATACTACTACGTAAGATGTAATTCACTAGAAGCGGCACCCTGACCGGTCCCAAAACACTGAATGGGTACCAAAAATGTATCAGGCGCCATTTACGCGCAATTTTCAAGCGTTTACCCCGAAGAGAGAGAAAAAAATTGGAAAGCCGTTTGACAAATTACTGTCGTACCTGGTATTAATTCCCAATCGTTGGAATAAAATGTACAACCCGGGCGGCAATGGCTAAAAGAAGAGTTTCGAGTTCAGTGACATTGGGCTATGAATAAAAACTGTTTGATCAATGGCCAGAAACGCGAGTGTACCATGAAATTGAAACGAAAGAACAGCCCGATACGAATTGGATCCTGAACGGACCATTTGCGTGTTCACGTCATGCGAAGATATCGTCGAGGTGAATCGGAAGTAAAAAAACGTTCCGTTGAAACGTAATAACGACTCGTATTGTCATAAAAATCTTGTTTCGTGAATCGATCGATTTCGGAAAGGCAGAAAGCAATTTCAATTCGAACCACGATCTTGGTGATCGCAATTGTAAGAAAAGTTCTATTTCATTGATTTCAGAAAATTGCAAAACAACTTTGACTTGCATCCGGAAATCTTCAAGACTGTGACAATTTCGGAGTGCAACAACTTCACTCCGTATAATTATACAAATTGGCAAAAAAAATAAAATAAAATATCAGAGACGATTAAAATGATGAATATTTACTCACTTTGACTGTAGACCGCATTTGCAATTACCAGCAGCACGAGCGTCCCTCTGAGACTCATATTCGAGCCGCTTCCGTTTTCTTGAAACTTCAATCTATCGCAGCACCACTTGAACTCACTCACTTTTCGTTCCTCGAGATTAATCTCAGCCGCGATTCATCGACCAGCGATTCGAATCAAAACAAAATCATCCGCGCAATGTTCATTGAGTTGTCAGTGTGCGTGCAATGACAGTTCTCTCGTCAATTGTCAGAGTAATCGATGGGTCCTCTTCATTGACACGAAGGATAAAAATAAATAAGAAGAAATATAAAATAAAAGTATTCGTCGAGAAAAATCGGAGCACGTCAACGAAGAGACGAGACCGTAAAAGCTCGGCCGTGTGAGCACGCCTTTCTTCGGCAAACGTGACTCTTCTCTTTCTTCTTCCCTAATTCTTTCTCTCTTGTTCCGTCCCTCTGAATAGTGCACCGTGAACCAGAGCGTATAGCACTTTCCACGAGTTTTGCCACGAAGGAAACGGCGATAAAATACCGTTTGTTGCTATTTTCTCTCAGAAGAGTTCATTCCCTTCGTCTAATAAACGTTTACGAAACGATCGAGATCCTCGCACGATCTTGCTCGATAACCCCCTGCTGGCTATGAAAAGGTGTTCGGTGAAATTTTGTTTCGATCTATTATTCCCTTCTGCCCTTTGCGACACGTCGAATGTACGTGCTTCTTCTTCGAGGCAGCAACGAACGATCCTATATACGTGTTCTGTCAATAATCTCTGTCAATGATCGTGACACCAGGGGGTTGATGTTGGTGTCGAAAACGAGCACGAAATCACCGCGAGCCGTACCGTGCCGCGGTTCGCAAACGAATGCCACTGAAGTTGCCGCTCTTCCGAATTCCGTAACCACATAGGTGTGCGTGCGCCGTCTCCCCTCCTAGTGAATTTAGTTATCCCTACCATGGTGGCTGCTTCTCAGTCAGTTGCGCGCCCATCTTCCCCCTGCTATGAATACACCTCCGGCGTGCAGCATTCGATTAGCAATGGGTCCGATCTAATTTCAAGCTTCTTCAATTTATAATTCTCTGCATCTTTTTTCTGCATCGGTTGATTCATCGGGATTGAGAAGCGATACGGTGTTCGATGCCGCGGGTTTAGTGTGAGAGGTATTTGCACGAGGAATCGCTCGTGAAAATTTAATCAAATTAAATAGTAATGTATACTTTGGTTCGTGCTCCGAATTTATTCTCGAGAGATTTTTCATTGTATTTAATTAAGGGGAGAATTTTTAGTGTAGTTTTCTGTCTCACTTTTAGTTGGTTGATAAGTTCGTGATACTCCAAGTCCGTTTGGAGTTACTTTTCCAACACAGTAGAGTATTTATTGAATATAGTATATTGAAATAGTTTACTCTTTTCACGCGTATATGTAGTTAGTTTGACTCTGTTCCTACATTCAAGTGGCCTCGAATCCGGTATATCCTCACTTCCTTTATCCCCACTGTATCCAGTGGAGCGCGTGTGCAGTCGACGCGTCAATTATATCTGACAATGAATAGAAGGCGACGTCCGATCGTGACCATGCCGCAAAAAAATAAAGGGAGTCTGCATTTTCGTCAAGGAGTTCAAGTAAATTGAGTCTGCCCGCGAAGCTGATCACTTTGAGAAAATTCCAGATCCCAATAATAGCATCCAGTGAGCCAGTTCGCTGATAGAAAAGTGCTTTCATTTTTATTCATTTATCTCGATCGCATTTCAAGTACAGTACATAAGTACTTTGCGCGAGGTACCACACGCTTCTCCAAATCTGAAATACAGAAGCCAATATTAGTATGAAAAGAAAACGCTCGTTATTTAAATCAATTACAAATCGCAGAAACCTCTCGTGAACTTTATCGATCCTTAAAAAACATCGACACTCCCATTCTTTTCAAATAAAAAAAAGATAAAGATAAGCGACGTTGTCAAACATGTCCCGCTTATTGCTTATGATGTAATTTCTTTTGTCCCGTCTCGCGTACGTTGCGCCTCGCAATGCGCTGTTTTATCATTAGCGAGGAACAAGCGTAGGACTGAGAGCGATTTATGAATGATTCCGGCGGAGTGAATGAACGGGGCTGACGCATGCGCGCCAGCGCAACGTCCAGATTCCATTCCCATTCCGATTTCGCCTCTATTCTCCTTGCTTTATCCTTTTGCCGCCGCGTCGGTATGTATGCATGTATGTGTGTGTGTGTGCACCGTGGACGTACAACAGCTGTAGAATTCATAAAAAGATCCGACCGACTGGGGAGTACCCTTATCAACGTCTCACACAGGGGCGATGCTGGAGACGTAAAAAAAAGAGAAAAAATTCGAGTTTCTTTCACCGTTACAAAATATTTGCACACCCACAGGGAAACCAGCCCCCCTTTTCTCTTGTCCCGGGGCTAAATTAAGCTTCGGCTGCTTTTGTAATGTTGCCTCGCGAGAGGCGTGATTTTTTCTTGGGACATAGATAACGTCGAGATACTGTTACTTTCCACGCAGTACAGTTTGCCCGTCAGATCCTAAATAATCAAAGGATCTTTTTCTTCTTCGTCAGACAAGAGATGTTTTCCTTTAAAAACATTTGCAAGCATCAGTTCGTTTTGTTTGCCGGATTGGGCAAACGTGTAATATTTGTATGAAAAATTGTGCTAGACTAAAAGTAGAACAAATCTCGCGTTACCTGAGGCCGGCTTATTTTTGTTTCGTTGTATTTAGTGCGTTCGGGAATCGAATAAAAATCTGTAAAGTGTTATTCGGATATTCTGGAGCCCCTTCGGTCAGCAGATTGTTCGGATAGCGTGGCTTTTCGAAAGTTCAGCTTCCAGAGATCAGTATCTCGTCGGCAGTGTCCCCGTCCAATTTTCCTTGGAAGGACACCGTGCATCATTGGTATTCAGCGACGAATTACTCTCCATCTAACAACTTCGTCCGTTTTCTGTGCCGCAACTGCAGCAATGAATTTTAAAACACGAACGAGTCCTACATTTCGTAACTTTGTCCTCCAATTCGGACTTTCTTTCCATGTGCTACATGCTCCACAAATTGCAACGTTAAATTACCTTCAATTAATCTGCCGCCGCGACATGTGTCCCACAAATTGTGAATTATACACAAACGTCTTCGGAATTTGCGGCAGAAAATTTTCCACGTTCAAAAAGCGAAAGCAAGCCGAATCGAGAAATATCGGTGGCTGTACGCTGAACGCTTGTGTACACGTCGATAGCTCGAAGAAAGAACATTTGTAATGCATATAAGGGTCACAATACATAGCAGGTTACAACTTGTCCGTACAAGACGTGAACGGTGGACCCCCGTTTAAAATTCGCAGCTGACAGTCGAGAGGCGACAATGCCACTGAATATTGAACGCTCCGGGGCCCCTTGTAGGAATATCATTCTCCGTAGTTGACCAACACAACAATTGTAACGTTACGTGTCCGACGCTTGTTTATGAAGATGTTTCCTCTCGTGCTGGATCGACGCTGAAAAACGTGTAATTTCCATCTGGCGTGATCGCATCGTTACTTCGATCATTGCTTCTCGATATTCCGAGCCGACGATTTAACCTGAGCGGCGGACTTGCCGCTGGTAGAGCACGTGGCGAAACTTGCAAGCAGGTAGACGGAGCACTTTTTCTCTAGATGCCTTGATTTTTCAGAGGATCGGTTTGAAAAAAACGAATATCCGAGTGCCTTGATCTATGTCCAGATTTCATGGAATTAATTCGTCTGGCACTTCTTCGATTCGTATGCATAAACTATAAGTTGCAGAATTGCAATTTTTGAGTCACCATTTTTCGAACCCTCTGGTAAATATGGGGGAATAAATGTTATGATATAAACGTTATAAAAAAATCGTGTTACAGTAATGGATGTAATTGTAAGGTATGCTTAAAAGAAAAATGTATATATACCATCAGCGTATTGAGCTCGTCCCTTTCTTTTCCGCCGTGACTTCTTTTACACCCTTACTCTTGCACCTCGGCTTTCATTAAACGTGACTGGCCTCTGCGAAGCGGAATGAAAGGGCAAGTGTTTGCCGAACAATTTTCTCCGGCAGATAATGGTTAACCCAGAAACCCGTAATTTCGCCGATCGAATATTTCTTGTGCCTTTGAGCAACTCAAATATTTCCTCTTTTTTAACTTCCTTAAGATTAGATAGACCAAATACCGTGGGCACTGCAAAGAGAACCGTACAATATTTCCATGCTGTACAGTTACAAAATGTATCTCTTGTAAAATAGAATGTCTTAAGCTTTACTTTAATATTTAATAGTAAAACGGATCCATCCTTAAAGTTTAAACAAACGGGACGAGCACAGTTCTTTTTTAAACGATATCGAATAGTGGTTAAATATCTTTTTACGATACGTCATTGAACATCATATCATTGTTATAAATACTACTGCGCAATTCCAAATTTTATAAGCATCGTCTTTACTGCTACTCCCATTTACTTTCACTCGATGTACATTGACTACAGCGTACCTCTACGCTTCGATGCATTTCTCGGTAATATAAAATCGCCTTCACAACTTGATCACCCATCTCAGTATTATTATTTAGCCTTCCGTTCCTATAAAAAAAACAACAATTTTAACGATACACCGCGGTAATTCAGCAATTATCGCAAGAATGGTAATTGACAGCACGCATAAAAGAAAGCACGTAAACTGTAAAGCAATTATCTATACATTAATCTGGCGTGCCTAATTATAAAGTTCGCAACCAGGCAAACAAAAGGACCACTGGCCCTTTTCGACCGCCCCAAATGTATTAAACATCTGTTCCATCCAGTCTCGTATGAATTGCAATTGATCATCGAAATTTAATAGAACGAAACGATAGAACGTTATGCATGAAATGCATAACGCAAATGCATAAAATAAAATAAAAAATTCGCATCACTATGAAAGTTAAACTATCTCGAATAATAATCAAGCCTTTAATACGTTTCAGACTCTTGCAGCCCAATTGATACGTATGACTAAGGTTGCAAAGTTCTTGCAGAATAATCGTGCAAATAGCTACGTTAATTAAGCTAATACGAAACACGATATGCAACAATTACAATTTAATGCGACCGTGGCATGGCGAAGAATGCACCGTAACGTAACTGTTTATTGAGAAACTCGTCGCCCACGTTAATTGAGAAGTTACTGTCGAAATTATCAACGCTATTATAACGTAACCTTGCCCACGGCCGAGGGATTCTAATTAGGCACGCTCTCACGACAATTAAATTGAAAAATTGCGAGCGTTGCATGCCTTGGCCGGAGCGATTTTTATTTGCACGTTTGCACGCGTTCCAATTATGTTTTGGCAAGAAAAAAATTGGTAAGCTCTGAGATTAATTGCTAATAATTTTACTAATTGATCCCGCCATCAACCCTGTCGCTACTTTATCCTGGCTTATAATGTATTCTCGATATTGCAGTCGATATAGTTTCAAAGTTTCTTTCTCGCTTCAAGGCAGTCCAAATGCGATTTTTCGTTGCCCGTTTCTTGTGTACAAAACAAGAACCAACACGAATACATACATAGGAAGCTATACAACAAAAAATGTAAATAATACAACGTCGAGTATAACACTGCAGATAAATTACTATAACATTGTTATTTCACGTTGCTTCCAAACGAGGGTATAATATAGTTAACATAAAATTGTATACAACTTCGTACAAGTAGCCCCTTCTTACAGTACGTACAATGAATTACAATTTTACGCAGTACGAACGAATGACTCTATTTTCTATTTAGCGCGTTTGCACGTTTTGTGCTCGAGACAAACGTCGTAGCAGCATTTTTGCCATTTGTCGCAATCTTCATCGACGTAGCAAGAAATCGGTGGTGAGTACCAATCGTAGGATCGTGGACAATGGGTTCTCAACGGCGGGCAACGCTTCGTGGTTTCTTTTCCACGGACGTATATTTCCGGCCACAAGAACCCGAACGGTGAAGATTCATGGATGGCGTCCATCCACAACGACGAACGGATGATGGTACGCCAAATATATTCTGGCCAACTCTCCACTTTCCCGCTGGGACAGCAATAATATCGATAATCGATCGTTCTACACCAATATCTGCAAAATTGTTCATTGCCCCTCACAGAGATGCTTGCTGTGCAAACGTGAACGACCAGACAATGCACAATGAATAAACTGCATATCCTGAAACACTAATTTATTTTTATTCGCCTTTTATTTGCTGTATTTTTTTGTAGCAAATATATTTATGCAACAAATATTGAATTAAATTTAGAGAACGAGTAAATAAAATATTGTGCTAAAAGCGTGGTGAGAATGTTTAATTGTACATGGAGGTAAGTTATTGTTAATAATAAATTAGTAGAATTTGCTGTATCTAAAAAGTTAATTTTGAGAATTCAATATTTTTAACTTTTTTAAATTTATTATTTATTAATTTACCTTATATTGCTTTAATTATTAATATTTTGATTAACAATTAAGTATCATTATTTTATTATTAAATAAAATAAAGGCGTCTATATAATAATATTACGATAACTAAATATTAAAGATAATTGAAATATTATTGCTCGGAATATTATTGTTTTTTTTACAAGTATTATAAATGTTATTGTACGTTTTTTTCAGACAAGTAGTGGAACGAAATCCAGGGTTTGGTACTCACCCGCATTCTGACTTCCGTCTACGGTAGATACCGCAACGGACATGCTTATAAATGGAGGAAGACCGACTCTTTATTTAAGTACTGTCAAGAAACAATTGTGAATTATCGCTGAACAGCGGGAAACTGTCAATAGACTTTAAAACAGCAAATTAGAAACTTCATGCGACAAAACGCCAAGGCAACATGTTTATGAATTCTGTGAAAAGCGTAAAAATTCATTGATTATTTGAGAAAACCGCTTTCCATAGAAAGCAGTGCCGCATATAAATTGTCATACGTTCAGCGAAACTGCGCATTTTTTGTTCGAACCGAATATGTCATACCTTCTTTGAATGATTAATGCTCCCCAAAATAATAATTCTCTGGAATTAGTTGTTCATAGTTTCTAATGTATTATCATATATGTGTAAATTTGATGAAAGCGTAAATTGGCAACTGTAGAAATTTTGAATTATTCGACGATGACGCTTGCAACTTAGAGAAGCGACTAGTGCCAATTGTCGGTAAATAACTAGAGCTTCCATCTAATTGTAAGTTACTAAACATTGCAACAAAATTTTTGAAGATGAATAAACATTTGCAATTTACACAAAAATTATACATATTATATTGCAAACAATTACACTTTACAGCAGATGTAACGGGACAAAATGCAGCATTTTTATAAACAACTTGCAACCATTTAAAATATTGCAATAGCAACGCAAAGAGTAGTTAAAATTATAATTATAATTATCGGAATAAATGTTTCTGTAAAGTTACTAAAAATTACCAGTATCGGTAATGCAAAATGCTAGCTGTCCCGCTTAACAAAGAAGAAGGAAGTTTCATTGTGATATTTTTACCTTTATACTGCGCAGATTCAAAAGAACAATTAAACGGGGCAACCGCGTGTATATGTATACGAAAGATAAAAAGCTTTGCGTGTCGGTCAATCAGATCGTCGCATAACGGAAAGTTTCATTAGGATTGGCCAAAAGTACGTAGGGTGCGGGGCAGTGTTAATAATGGCCTTAGGTCCCGTCCGCAACTAGCGGTTCCATCGCATTACTGGGCTACACGAAGCGTTTCTAGAAGCATGTTCGACGACGATACATAATGAAGAACAGTTACGGATAGTTAGAAGGCGTCCTATCATACAGAGAGTTTCACGGAAGGGAACGAATCAGAAAAATCCGTGCAGAGAGAGTAGGACACGTTAACGCCACATAATCTCTCGTATTGCGCAGTGATAGAATGCGAGTGTACGGATGTAAAGAATTTCTGGATGAAACATGGCAAGCATCTAGCGGTGGTTAAGCAGCCAGTATTGCCTTGTTCAATCTTGTCTATGGTGATACATGTGCATGAGTGTGCGTACACAAGCATCGAGTGCGGTGCATTCATTGCCAGTGCAATAAAATCGTTGATAGTCCGGGAGACATTCTTTGGGGGTGTGAGGTGTATGTGCAGTGTCGCGCGAAGGTCGTGAACTTTTGCAAGATTGTTCGAGAAGCCTGCGGCCCGGAAGCACGTTACGAAAGGAAAGGTTAAAAGGAAAGGTGGACGATCCTCCGCGAAAAGCCTCGGTAAAATGGCGGTGATCGGTACTCTGATTGGCGCTAAGCGATAGAAGAGGATCGCGCTCTATTCACGCTCGCGAAGTTTTGTTTTGATCTAGTTTGATAGCTATTCTCGAAGAAACCGGTCGATCCTCGTCACTTCAAATCATTCGGTTTCATTTCGCCTCGTTTCCCCTTTAGCATCTTGAGAAATTAAAACGGCGTCCAGTTGACCCGAAGATATATATAATCCGGTCGAAGAAGATCAAGGTGGTAAGAAACCACCGACGGATAACAGTTTTTAAAGGCCGTAATGCCGCATCGTTCCGGCCTCGAATTTATCGAAAGGCCGAGCGACGAGGACGACTCTATCGAATCCTTGTCGGCTTAACTATAGGTAAGATTTCTGGTGCCACGAGTGCATCTCTGCTTTCACCACTTTTATATACTCTTATCATATATTCCACGCTCGATTTTCCCCGTTGCTTGTTTCACCCATTGCGCGCTCCCGATTTCCCACCTTAGGGCTATATCTATGATCGTGAAATCTATTCGCGAATTTCCTCTCCTTGTTATTATTTGCTGCTTGTCGTTAGTGCTTAAGTTAGGTTAGGCCCTAGAAACCGATGACTCTGCATCTTGATGAGAATTCGGAGGTTGTTTTCCTTCCTATCATCCTTCTAACGGTCACGACCTCGTAAAAAGTACAGAAATGTTCTTTGTCTAGTCCTATTTTCCTTCGCAAGATATCGTCAATGTATATTCTCCTTATATAGATTTTTTTTAAATAGCTATTTACGTCGTGGACGGAATGGTATTGCCCACGATTTGTCATGTTTTCAAGGCTTCTCGCGATCTTCGGAACGTCATTGTTACTTCTTTTGCGAATACTGTGTCACGGGCAATAGCAGCTGCATTTTGATTTTTTAATCGATATCAAATTTTCGTGCCATATTCTATATACGCTTGGTAGATCATTTCTGTTTAATTTTTTTTTATTTCTTACTTTTGTTGGAACATTATTCCAAATAGTATCGATTCACAGATATTTGTGTACGAAGAACAACAATTCTATTTTTAGTGTCTGTCCGTATTAGTTTAAAAAAAACCCATGCGGAATTTTTTTTGTGGCATAAAAGTAAATAAATAATTTTAATTTAGCACTTGCTTGCTACTATCTTGAAATTTTTATACGTAAACCTTACGAATTGTGCGATGTGTACGTGATAGTAATTACTTAACAAACATCGCGATAAGTGGACATTTTATGCAACAGAGAAACTCTGCGAAACGGTTGTTGGTGTATGAATTAAATATAAAAATACGACTTATTTTCGTATAATATAAGCGAATAACAATTTTACTATGCTTATTGATTAGAATTATACGTGTATCATACTTTTCTTTATCAATTTTGAAGTCATGAGACTACCACAAAATATTTGTTAGATAAAGGTTGAATAGTCTAACAATAGGTTTATTTTATTTGTGTTAATAGCGAATAACAACTTATTGGTATTAAAGAAAGATCGCTCCCATTGCTCGTAAATTCATTGGAAAATAAATGTTTCAGACCTTAAATTCGTAAAGAAATCCATTAATTTGCCAAAATGAAAATTGATCGAAACAAATTGAGGAAATATACATCGGAAGCGGTGAGTAAACGTTGGAGATGCAATTTTTGTTACAAAATACGAGTATTCGATGAACATGATACTATAGATGATTCAATTTGTAGCCGGCAAAATGTCAGGCGCTTATAAACAAGTTGCGATCCTGCTCCCATGCAGAATTGCTAGAGGAGCTGAAACAAATAGACGCATGGACGTTCGGTAAATGCGAATTGTATCATTGGGTCGATGTATTGGATCTTAGCGACAGCATTTTGGAAGAGGCTGCAGCTAAAAGTCCAGACAATCCATGGGAATTAGCCTGTGATCTCCCCCAAAACAGAGAGGTACCATTACGTTATTTAAGAGACCTTCGTAGTACGATATACATTGCAGCGCACAATTCATAATATTTCATTCTCTACAGGCAAAGGAACTTCTTCTATGGGTTCTTCATCTTACTACATTGTTGATCGAGCATTCATACTCTCGCCATTTGTACAGCAGTATGGAACATTTGGTGACACTGTTATCAAGTTGTGACATGCATGTTGTTCTTGGTGTATTAAATATTCTCTATATGTTCAGTAAACGCAGTAATTTCATTGCACGGTTAAGCAGTGACAAGAGGCAACCTCTATTAAGTAGACTTACACTTTTAGCAGAGGTAAAGAAAACATTTATACATGTATAGGTGTATGCATTAATTGATAATTAAATTGGTATATACAAACTTATTTATATTTTAGAGTTGGGGTGGTAAAGAAAATGGATTCGGTTTAGCGGAATGCTGTAAAGAGTATCCAGACAAAGTAACAAATATTTCTAACATAATTCACAGTTTGAACATTATTTTTGTACAAGGTATTACAATGTCTCTGTATCTACATTTTCCAGCCGCTTCCAGCAAGTGCCACAACATTGCATTTCGAGTTTTATGCGGAAAATCCCACAACAGATGCGAATTCCGCTGCAAATGTTGGCACAAAGAAGTCTGGACAAACGAATTTTGTAACATGCGTACACATAGAAAATGTGGATAAGTTGGGTAAAACACCAGCACAGATTATGAACGATTTATTGAAAGTCTATAATGTACCTCAAGATCGACAGGTAAAGAAACGTTTTTAATTGCGAATTAATGAAATCAATATTGAAAATAAATATTAATAAGAAATTTTTTTTCAGATTGCATTATTCACACACATAAGACTGGCACACAGTTTCTCTGATTACCGAAGACGATTGCAATGTGTGCATGCTCGGCTGCAAGCATTATCGATACTTGTATATAATAGCGAACTGGAAGAAAATGTACGTAGTTTGCTGCATCCTGGGCTTTTAGAAGAATTAGTCGAATTACTGGAACTTCCACACGCACATCTCGTTGAAATACGTGCAGCTGCACTGCGTACCCTAACTAGTATCATTCATTTGGACCGAAATCCACACTTTCCAAAGTAAGCAACATTTTAATGGACGCAAAGAAAACAAATTGCCCTCCATTTACCTGATAATCTGTTTCAATTGATGTTTCAGAAAACCTAACTCAAGGTTAAACATGATAATCGACGTTACCGGAGCAAACTCGTATCACGGCTTTTTTCCCGTACTAATTCGCACCTGTATTTCAACATTGATTTCCCCGCAACCCGATGGACAGCCGTTCCCCCTGTCGCTTGCAACAGCACTGTTCAGCTTTCTTTACCACCTTTCGAGTTACGAAGCGGGCTGCGAAGCCCTCGTTTGTTGCGGTATGATGGAAAGTTTATTGAAAATTATAAACTGGCCTGGCAGCGAATTCGAACATTTAACAGTATGATCGTTTTATCCTTACAACTTTGTTCCACGCTCCATTCTATACGGTCCTTGATACTTAATTTTGTTCCTTCGCAGTTTGTTACCAGGGCAGTTCGTGTCATTGATGTTATAACGAATATAGACATGCAAGGGTTCCAAGCTCACGGTGGCCTAGCGAGTTTCATTAATCGACTCGAAATGGAGGTGAATGTTTGTCGAAAGGAGCAACCATTCGAGATAGAGCCGATACATTACCAAGACGCCTCGCAGAGTTCTCGCGAAAGATCCATGGATCGGGACGAAAATTCCACTTCGTCCCGTGCTTTCGATGAACGCGAGGAATCGTCGAATCCCATGGAGTTCTCCGAAGATGAAAATATGAGCTCCAAGGCGGACGATAAAAATGAACAAATGTCCGATTATTCTGGCGGAAAGAATGGAAAAATCTGTTTGCCCCAACGAGTCACGCTCCTGAAGGCACTGTCGAATTTTATAAAGAAACTCATTCAAGACCCGGCATTCTCTGATAGTATCAGACACGTTATGGAGGGACCTCTGCCATCTTCTTTGAGGCACATCATCAGCAATCCAGAATATTATGGCCCGTCCCTGTTTCTTATCGCGACAGATGTTGTAACTGTATACGTTTTTCAAGAGCCATCCTTATTGTCATCTCTGCAGGATAATGGATTAACTGATCTTGTCTTACATGCTTTACTTATCAAACAAGTAAATAAGTAAACCCTATTTGTCCTATGGAATACATTTTACCAATCGTTTGTAATGCAAACTTATTATTGACCGATATATTTCTATTACTATTATCAGATTCCTGCTAGCAGAGAAGTTCTAGGATCATTGCCGCACGTGTTCAGTGCCCTATGCCTGAATCAACGTGGATTGGAGTCTTTCATTAAACGACGTCCCTTCGAGCGTTTGTTCAAAGTATTACTCTCGCCAGTTTATCTTCCTGCAATGCATCGACGTCGAAGCACAGATCCTTTGGCCGACACAGCTTCGAATTTGGGCAATGCGATGGACGAATTAATGAGGCACCAACCTAGCTTAAAAGTAGATGCTATAGCCGCTGTTATAAAGGTGCGATATTTTTTTATATCTATATATAAATTTGTTATCAGTATCATCGTAACATAATTGTATTCTTCTTTTCTTGTCTACACAGTTATTAGAAGAGCTATGCGTTCTGGGTTGCGATCCTCGTTACATCTGTCTGCAAGCTGAAGATAAATTCGATAGCACTCAATCGAACGCAAACACCGGTAATCGTCAGTCCTCGGGACAGTCAGTTGGAGTCGGAGTTGGAGATTCCGGTGGAGGAGGAGGTGGTGGAAGCGGAAGTAGCAGTGACGAGGAAGAAGAGGACGAAGAAGAAGCCAGTACAAGCTCTCATCCTCAACGCGAGGAACAATGTTCTTCGACAGCTGCTCAACCTGTTCCTCCCCCTCAGCCCAGAGAGAAAACTCCCATAGCTTTAATGGAATATATACAGAACGTAACCAAATTTGTAGACGCTATTCTCAGCAATAACTCTACGGACGATCATTGCAGAGAGTTCGTTGCACAGAAAGGTCTCGTGCCGTTACTTTCAATTCTGGGATTACCGAATCTTCCGGTGGACCATTCCGTGGCGCAAACTGCCCAGGCGGTGGCCACAGTTTGCAAAAGTATCCTGAACCTTGCGCACGAGCCGTTGGTCCTGAAAACCGGCCTGTCCCAGTTGAACGAAGTTTTGAATCTGCTGAAGCCGCTGTACAGTTACATGGAAGCACCTGGCGGATCTGTCTTGCTGCACGAACTCGTTTCAGCTCCCAATTTGGAAACGGCCTTCACGAGTGATACCGCAACACCATTGTTGCACGCCATGAACGCTGCATACGGATACATAATAATGTTTGCCCAAGTATGCCGAACTAGCCAGAGCGAAATTAGGAATCTGGCTATGAATCATTGGGGTTCGGAGCTTGGTCTGACCGTATTGAAAGGTCTGTCGGAATTGTACACCGCTCTGATTTGGGAAAGCACAGCGTTGCTGGCCCTCACGACCGAGAACTTCATACCTGCCGATTGCGACTTCGGTAAAGAGGATATGGATAAATTGATACGTCCAGAATTGAAGAACGAAGGTGAAAGCTCTAATTGGTCCGCTGCTGCATCCTCTGATATGGGAAGCAATGGAATGACCACAGCAATGGAGGCCTTAAGCACCGATCCACCGCCTGTGCCTATGGAGGTGGATGAGAAACCGAGTGTTAGCACGGGAAGAATATCACCGAACTCTCACCGAATCACGTATCCTAAACACTTACTGGGACTCACGTCTAAAATGGGAAGGGCCTTGGCAGAATTGTTCGCCATACTTGTAAAGGTACTATTATTTTTTCCTGACGCTAGACACGAGGTGAAAAGGACTGCACCAGTTCTCCTGTCCCTTCGTATACGTATTAAAAATGTTTAGGCGATACGATTTATAAAGCGCATATAAAATTAGTTTTTGAGGAAACATAATTTCACAATTTATTTTTACTAATCGTTAAAAATTCTTTAGCTTTGCATGGGAACGCCAATCAGACAACGCAGGGGACAACAGATGCCCCCGATACCAGCACTTCCTTCGCAAGCATCTAGAAGCGTAGCAACCGCTTTAAATTGTGTATTGATTCGAGGTTTGTCTTGGGATAAATTGCCACCATCGACCGTGCCCAAATTGCAAGTGACCTTTTTAATGTGCACTCTGAGTTTCGTGTCACCTGCGCTGTTCGACGAAAAAGGATATCCGTTTCATCTGATGCTACAGAAGTTCATTAAACTGGGCGGGCAAAATGCATTTTTTGCGTAAGTTTATGCGATAAGATTTATGGACGTTTTGTAATATAATTTTTCGCAGCTCTTACACGTACTGTGAAATATTTTTAGCGCGTTCCACTGGGTATTATCCGGGGGTGGACAATTCCCATTGGCCGAGGGACTCGAGCATCCAAACTTGCCCGACTGCACCGGAGAATTTTTGGACGGCTGGCTGATGATTTTAGAAAAAATGGTGAACCCTAAGAACCTCCTGGATTCGCCATACGTAGTTTCCTCCAAGTGTACCGGAATGTACAAAGTGTACGAAACATTCGATCCCATAAAATACCTTACAGAAATTCATAAGGTTCGTCTGAAATAACGTGCTCATCTAAAATTAAATTGCGATTAATATTGTTTAACGTAATAATATGTCGAATCAATTGCAGCAAGCATTCGAGGCAGTTATGCTAATGTGGGGAAAGAAACCATTAAAGAACTACGGTGTTCATATGACAGAATTAATTTTGTCCATTCTGCGACACATTTTACGCAGTGAACAAATTATCAAGGTAAAAAAAAATCATCTAATATATTCAAACAGTATGCACAATTTAAACCCAATTGAAATTGCTTTAAAAACACTGACTTAACAGGAACACGCAGAAAAGGAAGAAAATACCGAGGGAGCCGCCATAAATGGCAGTACAAGCGGTACGAGTGGTACAAGTGGAATTGGAAGAGCCGGAGCAATATCTGATCGCAGGGAAGAACCAGAAGCTGACGTAAATCCGGAACATCTTAGACAATTGATGGACATGGGCTTCAGCAGAGCTCACTGCATAGAAGCATTGATCCATACACTGACAGTGGAACAAGCTACAGATTATTTATTAACAAACCCTGCTACGCTTCGAAGATCAGATGTGCCAGCTGGAGATGCGAGCGGGCAAGATCTTATAATGGACTTGGAGTTGGTAGACGATGATCAAATAATGCATGCAATCGCGATGTCGCTTGGAGAAACGGAGACGCGTAAAGTTTTCGGGGCAGATGAACCTGCTCGCGAGACTACCATAACAGAAAGTATAGACGAATTCACGCAGAATGCCCTAAGTCAGTGCTTGAATCTTTTGGACATGATGCCCGACACCGTGTACAGAATCTGCGATCTACTCGTCGCTATCGCTAAAAGGAACGGAGATGAATGGCGTGACAATATGCTGCGACAGCTTATGAAAGAAATTGGAAGTCTCGTGGACTACTTGATCGAAGTCTCGGAGAACGACGATCCGAATACTGGAGCCCGATTAATTGAATGCAAGGAGGCGAACAAAGTTACTGGACGTATCTATCTGTACACGATATTCTTCGAGGGCACTCTGCAAGAAATGCGAGTGCCCTGCGCACAAGTCGTAGAGGAATTCGCCATTTTGAAGAAGCTCGTACATCTGTTGTCGCAATGTGAACGGCCGCTTACAGCGAATAAAAATAAAATCCTGAAGGAGGGTAGCAAAGATGCGCCGAAAACTCCCAAATGGCTTGCACCTTTGCTGTTACTGATAGAACGTTTGGAGAAGGTGGCAATACTGACGAAGAGGAAAAAATTGATGTACAAAGTAACGACAAGAATATGGAAGTGGTTCGATCTTAGCAGCGGCAAATGGAATGTATATTCTCCAGTGAACAATCGAATAATCAACGATGCGTACTGGTCTGGAGAGTCTAGTACCAGAGTAACGTGTAACAGACGAAGATACGTCATAAGCTTCTCGTCCATGATGCAAGTGAACGAAGAAAGTGGAAACAGAAGGCCTATCACGATGGGCTTCCAGTTGCACACTGGAACGGAAGATGGTGGATCAGGGTCCGATACGAATATGGACACCGATGAAAACCGAGTGGAGGATAAACGAAATACTGTTCTGCAAGGATTGAGCCCTGGCATGGCCCCGGGTATTATAAACGTCTGCGTAAAATTGATGGCCATTCCTGTGGATCGTGATGCCCTGCACGCCTCTATGAAGCTCTGTCTTCGACTGACCAGAGATTACGAGAACGCTAAAGTATTCGTTCGCATGGGTGGTATGAAACTTCTTCTGGATATGACTCAGGCGAGTTGCTTCATTGGCTGCATCAACTCGAGCACTCTTTTAATACGACACACCTTGGAGGAACCTTACACTCTTCGGTTAGCCATGGAGAAGGTGATTCGCAATCGTACCCAGGGCAATATACCTCCAGCGTGCAAAGAAATTCTGTTTATGACACGCCAGATCACCAGTGCTGTCTGCCGTAATCCGGAGGTTTACAGAGAAGTTTGTGAAAATATTTTGCGAGTCGATATCAGTCTGTTGGGAAAAGAGGATGCTGATAATAGGCTGATCGTAAAGGCCCTCCCATCGAATCACTCCTCCGTCATGCCAATGGTGGAGGATGCCTCTATATCTGTTGTAAAGGACCTCCTAAATGCTCTAATAAAGCCTGTGCCGAATATTCCCGACGAGAAGTCATCTACACCGACGAGAAGTCCGGAGAAGAAAGCGTCCTATTCAAGTTCTACCGTAGGAGGATCATCTTCTCGAAGAGATCCGCTGAGAAATAATGCAACAACAACGAACGACACACTTGACGACGAAGATCAAGTTTCCCAAATAATACCTATGAAGATTTACCCGGATAGCAGTAACAATAGTAAGGTTGAACCTGAAGAGTCGAAGAAACCTTTGCTGGCAAAGTCTGCTATTCTGAAAATTCTAGCAGAAGCCGTGCGTTCGTACAGTGCAGTTGCAAGCTTGATTACAGAGCATGTCTACCGTGCCGGGCAAAGTGAAATGGTAACAGAGAATGCTACCGCGCTTGCTTTCCTCTTGGACAAACTTTTACCGATGCTGCCAGAGAATTCAAGCGACAGACAATGCAGCAGTATGGCTAGGCTATTGATCGCTGCTATCGCCTCGTGCAATCATTCACCTGATGTCCAGACAACCTTGGTAACCGAGGTGAAAGCAGCATTGATAAGAACCTTGGCTCTCCCTGAAAGCTCAGAGAAACATGCCCAACTTCAATTATTGGTTGGTTTGATCTCAACGATGATCGACAGTTGTCCGCCAACGTCTCATAATCAGTTGAGGACCTCCTTGAAGTTGCACCAATACCATAATGTCAACTATATCGTTAGGATTATGTTGAGAAAGGGGATAATCACAGATTTGGCAAAGATTCCACACAGTCTGGATCTATCAAGCCCAAATATGGCTGGTACCATTAACGCCGCCCTGAAACCACTGGAGACGTTATCCAGAATCATAAACCAGCCTATGCCAGGAGCAGTTAACAATAAATTTTCGAAGCCAAAAACCAGAACAGTCCAGGAAGAGCCTATTGGAGAACAAACTGGTACCACTACTTCGGAGGCTACACACGCGGTTGGCGAAGAGACAAACGAGGATGCAGACAATACGGAACACGATATATCCGTCACAGCAGAGAGTCTGGAGCCCACCTCGGAAAGTCAAGCTCACGAGGAAGGGGATGAAGCCGCATTGGAGGACATCATGGATCAGCTTCTCGAGAGGTAACCATATATAACGTATATACTTTCGTGAAATTTGTTAACTTATATCATGCATTATATTCTATGCTGTAATTATTACTTTTTTTTTTAGGTTCATATAAGCTACTGTACTTATAATCAAATAGTGTATTATTTTCCAGGGACGGACCCGGCGTGACGGAAGATCAATCTTCTCGTCCGCACAGGCCAATGGACATTGATGAAGAGAGTCTTGTGATTCGTGATGGGGAGGCAGACTTCGACCCAACAAGGGACGCCACGATAAGAGTACGTTTTTTTTTTCTTTCCGTAATGTTCAATCTTTCTTTTCAATCTGTTTCATGTAATACGTTTGTGTGTGATGAGAACGTATAATGCAATTGTGTCTTTTAGGAGGACTTGATGAGTTCCGATTCAGACTCTGACAGTAATCCATCCGATGATAATGAGGACGAGGTACAGGACGATGAAGATGAAGAGGAAGAAGAAGAGGACGATGGTAATTAAATTTTTCATTGGATAGAATTGAATTATATTTGATTTTGAATATAATGAACATTTATATGCATCATTTATTAGGAGAAGAAAACGAGGAGGAGGAAGAGGAAGAGGAAGAAGGGTCCTCAAATTACGAAGAGGAAGGAATAGAATTTTACGAAGACTTGGGAGAAAGCGATGTATTCGGAATGATTCCATCAACGGACCGGGACCGTAGCAGCTACGTAATGGTTCGCCGATTCACCACTAACATCGATAGCCAGGGCAACGTGAACGCTTCTGCCACGGTGACGCCGAGATCTAGTCTTCCATGGAGCACAACGTTTCCTTTACCTTTGGGTTTGTTCGAAGCTCCTTCTTCAATTTCTGAAAGTAGTGGTGAGCATAAAATCGCCATCATAGAATAGAGTCACATAAATAGTACTAGATAGTACAGAATTTGTTATAGAATCAAGTGTTAGCGAGAGACATTGTAATAGAGTCTAATTTTCTTATTCCAGTTTCAAACGATCGAAAATATAAAACTTGATTTTTCTGTGCAGGTATAAATTCCCATTCTTTGCTGATACCACAGAGCGGTTTGAGTGCTCCTAATCCGAGAAGTCAAAGACCTGCACGACCACGGAGGTACCAGTATCTTCAATTACCAAATCCGCGAAATCCAAATCCACCTGTGATTTTGCAAAGGTAAATTAACACGTACCGAATGTATTCAATTTAAAATTAGAAACTAACAAATGGTGATATTAAATTAAGTGTTCATGTAAAATAATCCGATGAAAATAATTTTGTAATTCTAGACTTCTAGGGCCAGCAGCGCAAGCAATTCCATTGTCTGCCAGTCAGGTTTTGGCTTCGAGTTTCCGTGACACCCGTGTCCTTGTAATGGACAATGGTGTTGGAATACTAACGAACCAGGAGGAAGAACAAATAGACTTTGTGGTTTGTAATTCATGATCTTATATTTCACAAATATTTGACATATTTTTACCATCCTCAAATATTCTTTAGGATCAGTCTGGCTATCTCTTCGGATCTAGCCTCTCTACAACGGTGAACAATCCAACTGCGTTACATTGGTGGATTGAAGAGAGTAAACTATTGGATGGTGATTCTCAGACAGATTGCTGCGTTGGTAGGTATAAATATTATAGATTCTTGTGTAAGTTAGGAAACTTACTTTACTAATTTCATTTTTATATCGAAGGTGTTGTACATAAGCTAATTCCTGGACTGGAGAAACGTAGGAATGCTGAATTAGAAGAGAGACGAGAGAGACGTAAAAAACAGCATGCCTCTGAAAAGAAAAATGAAAAGGATAACAAGGATGGAAAAGATCATTTAAATAATGCGGAATGTACGTTAATTATACCTAATTATTTTTAATTGCTTATTCAGTATGCTTATTTTTTATTATCTCCTTTTTTTAGCTGGTTCTTCCACTGTAATATCCATGGAAGGACAAAGATCAACTGCATCCACATCGCAAAGAGAAGACACGTACATTTTAGTTCCTAGATTTAGACCACGCGCGGACCTGACTCCGCCCGAACGCACACCTGATGAAGATATAATAGGTATGTTTATAATTTGTCCCCAATTGCGAACAATTTATAATCGAATATGTGAATGGAGAATTTTTCTTAATCTTAATACGATTATTCAGATGTTACCGGTGAAATGGATACGACAGTCCAGGAGGACGAGGAGCGACCTCCGCCTCCACCACCTGAAGAACAACAATCAGAACCCAGAGATCCGCGAATAAGTAATCGAAATCCAACTTTGGAACTGGCTGAAAGTATAGTTGACTCCGTGTTAGGACCGTGTGCGTCTGAAGCAAGCAGATTAAGTAATTATATTTATTTATTTCTTTTTATTATAATACCAATTTATTTTATATTCTTAAAAATCCCATTTAAATTAAATAATATTTTTACAGGGCAATCTGAGCGCACCGTTGAAGGGTCAAACGCAACCGACACATTTAGTCGATCTAACACGTCCATTGTTGTCGATTTCAGTCAGGAACCTAACGAAGATCTACAAAGGGAAAGTGACGCGTCTGAATGGATAAGAATCTTCACCGATGACAGTCTATCGAACGTTGAACGAAAGTAATTATCATTTTCCTCTATCCTCTATAACTCAAAACGAAATAACAAGACAATTAACTTGTAATTTGATTCCGTAGCGCAAATATCCTCAATCAAGGACCGACCACATCTGCACCCGAAAATGTTAATCCAGAAACACCGGAACATCAGCAACCGCAGCAACAACAGCCACAGGAACAACCACAGCAACCACCGCCGCCACCACAACAATCGCCTGCACAACAAGAACAACCGCAACAATCGCAGAGCCAAGCACAACAACCGCCACAACAAAATCAACAGCCCCAAGAACAACAATTACCTGATGGTGTAGATCCGTCTTTCTTGGCTGCATTGCCAGAAGATATGCGAGATGAAGTAATAGCTGAACAACTTAGGTACAAATAAATATATGTATTATAACGATGATATCAACAATTTCGCTTAATTAAGTTACAGATTTAATATTTCTATGATATTTCTCAGGCTTCAACGAATCCGACAACGGGCTCAAGCAACCGTAGTCGAGGAACTGGCAGGCCCCGTAGAGGTGAATCCTGAATTTTTAGCTGCTCTGCCCCCAGCGATCCAAGAAGAAGTTCTCGCGCAACAGCGTTTAGAGCAACAACGCCATGCAGCTGCAAGTGCCAATCCGGAAGATCCAGTCGACGCTGCTGCGTTCTTCCAGAACTTGCCACCTTCCCTTCGACAGGCGGTTAGTGAAGGAGATTAGAAATAGTTGTGCTTCGAAGTCCAGCATTCTTATTTCATTTCTCATCGTGTTCACAGATTTTAACCGATATGGAAGAATCACAAATATCTGTACTTCCACCGGATCTAGCGCAAGAGGCTCAGAATCTTAGAAGAGAATGGGAAGCACGAAACCGACACATAATGCAAGATCGATTTCTCAGTCATGTTAGTCAAGGAAATACCACGTTGTCCAGTATATTAAGGAGTTCTGGCAGAGGTAGAAAATTTGTATTATCACCGAAATTTCTGTACCCTTTTACATGTTTCAATATGGTTTAAATTAACATTAATTAAATATAAAAAAACAGGCAGGGGTACACGTTTTGCGATTCGTGCCGTACCGCAAAGAGGATGGCAGCAATGGAGTACACGCGGTGATCCTAATATAACGCATCACGGAGCCGGTTTGCGACTCAGAGGCAGACAATTATTGGATCATGAGTCGATGGCTTGCGTATTGGTATTACTGTTTGTTGATGAACCAAAAATTAATACGTTAAGGCTTCATAGAGTTATCAGGAATCTTTGCTATCACGGTAGCACAAGGGAATGGGTAGTTAGAGCCTTACTAAGTATCATGGAAAGAAGTAACGATGAAAACAAAGAAATAGCCATGGATTTTGGCGGAAAATTGAGGAGGAAAAGTTTGGTACCAATGATGCATCACGATTACTGGTAAATATTCTTTTTATTCGTAGAATACTTAACCGTTAATTAAGATAGCACAAGTTTGATGTTCGTATTGATTTCAGTGCACCTAAAATTTTTGACCAAAGAAGCAACGCACAGTCGTGGTTGAACATTAGTATTGATGCTGCGCTTGGATGTAGAGCAAACGTTTTTCACATCGTTAGACACGGTGGTAAAAAATCAGAGAGGCAGGGAAGCAGCATTGCCATTCATCCACAGGCAGCGCCAACAGTATGCCGGTGCGTTGGTTTAGATTTTACTAAATTAATATACACACATATATAGAGTATCGTTACATTATTATATACAAGAAAGTATTTGTAATAAATCTTATAAATTTGTCCAGACATACGTTGGAGTTGCTAATCTCACTCGCCAAAGGTTTCCCTGGCTATTTCGTGCCAATCAAGTCTAAAGAATCAGAGGAGAAGGAAGGCAACAAAGACAAAGACTCTAGTATGAAAGAAGAAACTGGCTCCAAGGGAAAATCCGCGTCCAAGCCAGGAAAGAGCGATCAACCAGATTTCTGGGACATGCTACTGAAACTCGACTCGTGTGCCTCGAAGAAAGGAAAATCGGTCGCTAGATCACACTCCAATTCGAACTTGGGAAACGATTCCGAGCATAATACGACCACCTTCGAGTCCTCTGCTTTCGGTCAATTAATTTCGATGCTGAACTGGTCGGTCATCAAACGAAGCAGTCAGTTGACGGACAAACTGTTGAGATTACTGTCACTGATCTCCATTGGGCTGACAGAAGTGAATCCATATCGTAGACAGGAGGGAAATAAAAATAGAAGGACAGACTTGAATAAAGAACAAAGTGTCGCTGCACCCGAGGAACATCTTAAGCTGGCTGTACAAGTATTGACCAGCAAGAGTTGTTCCGAAGAAGGACTAGAGGATGCCACAGCTTTGCTGCTTAATTTGTCCCATTGTCCTGACCCTACTAGACAATTGGTAAAGACTTCATTAATTTTTATTTGTTATTTTATTAAAAAAAATGAGATCAATGATATATGTGGTTTTTAAAACGAACGGAAATAATAATCATAATAACAATAATAAATATTTGTTGCAGATACTAAAATTACTGTTGGAAGGCGCCATGGAATTGGCCAATATTGTTTGCGAACACATCAAGGATTTATTGATGGAATTAAAGGTGTTGAATCGCGAACTGAGACGAAATTCTGTGGAAGAGCAACCTTCGACCAGCAGTGGTGGTTCTCGTGGAACTCTTTTAGATAGGTTTGTACCTGACTTAATTCTCAATTATTGCAACATACTTTCATTTGCATACACAATTGTTTTCTTTTATCGACAATTGCTCCAACATCTGATTATTTGTTGCAGGTTTACGAACGAAAGTGTAGTTGTTACTGCACCGAGCAAAGTCAAAGCTGGAAGCGATCTTCAGTTACCATCAATGGCTGCTCTTGTTAGCAAAACTTCTAGTCAGGCATTCTTCTTAAGAATACTTAAAGTGATTGTACAAATAAGGGAAGCTGTACGGTTAGCGAACAATAAGAAAACATGTACGTATGAGAAATATACAAATCTAATAATTATTAATACACTCGTTGAGCTTTATAATATAGGAAAATCTAAGAGGAAAACGTTGAATTCACTTTTAACCACTTTTTTTACAGCCAATCAAAGTTCAGAAAGTTCTGTAGATACTGGAAATACTAATCAAGCTTCAGAATCGGGTAATTTCCTGTTCTGTATCTGTATAAGCGTAGATTGGTGTTCACAGTTAGTTAATAATATTTGTGCCGCAGGATTCTTACACGTTGTTCATTTACAGGTGAAGACAAGCTTCCTTTGTTAAGTGAAAGCTTGGTATTGGATCATTTGTGGGAAACATTGAGCGCCTGTTTATTGGAATTGGAATATACTCCGGATCAACACGCGGTCTTAGTGTTACAGGTAATTTACATTCAGATTTTTCAGATTCTCGTATTATATCCTCCTCTTCGTTAGCTTGTAATATTACAATCAACACGATGTGTTATACTCTACAGCCCGCGGTGGAAGCGTTTTTCCTGGTGCATTCATCATCGAGTACCTCTCGTGATCGTCATCAAAACACAAACACCGAAAATCGCGAGGTTGTTCCTGACCTAACACCTGTTTCGCCGATATACTCAGACAACGAAGGCACGTCCCAATCGGAGGCTACAATTAACACTGCTTGGGACATGCAAACTCAACCACAAAAAACTCTACCACCTGACCAACTAAAGTTCCTCAAATTTGCTGGTGTGATACTGTTTATATTAAAATATATAATACTTTAAAATATCCATTATGATTTAACATAATGATATACATATTGAAAACATTTCTCCACCACAGAAACACACAGAACTGTTCTCAATCAAATTCTTCGCCAAACAACAACGCACTTAGCGGATGGGCCGTTCTCTGTGCTGGTCGATCATACGAGAGTTCTCGATTTTGATGTGAAGAGACGATACTTCCGGACGGAATTGGAACGAATGGACGAAGGTATCCGGAGAGAAGAGCTGGCTGTACATGTCCGTAGAAATAACGTTTTCGAGGATTCCTTCAGGGAACTTCACAGGCGAAATGCGGATGAATGGAAGAACCGGTTCTACATCGTCTTTGAAGGTAAATACATTTTTAATTGCTGTTACATATAATTGTATAGGATTAATTAAATTGAAATGAAAATGAACAAATAAATCTTTGCATTTCAGGCGAAGAAGGTCAAGATGCAGGAGGATTGCTCAGAGAATGGTATGTCATTATTTCCAGGGAAATTTTCAATCCCATGTATGCTCTGTTCACCGTGAGCCCTGGCGACCGAGTTACGTACATGATAAACTCGTCGTCGCATTGCAATCCAAATCATTTGTGTTACTACAAATTTGTCGGCCGAGTTATCGGTGAGTATTCACTCTTTTAGTTTCACTTTTTCCTGTATTACGTTTTAGAGGAAAACCCTTGGAGAGATACCAAATATGAATGTTTTTCATTTCAGCTAAAGCAATTTACGATAACAAACTGTTGGAGTGTTACTTCACTCGCAGTTTCTACAAACACATTTTGGGAATACAGGTGAAGCACACAGACATGGAAAGTGAGGATTACAGTTTTTACAAGGGACTCGTATATCTTACGGAACACAATATTGCTGATCTTGGTTACGAATTAACTTTCTCCACGGAGGTAAATCTGAGTTTTAATTTCTCCATTGATTATATTATTTTATACAATTATTATATATTTATTTTATGTGAAAATTCTTCAGGTAAATGAATTTGGTGTTAATGATGTACGCGATTTAATACCAAATGGGCGTAATATCGTTGTTACCGAAGAAACGAAATTAGAGTATATTCGGCTCGTGTGTCAAATGAAGATGACTGGAGCAATTCGTAAACAGTTAGTGAAATTATTTTTCATTTATATTAACACGTTTTATGGTTGACTTAGAAAATTTATATTGTTCTTCTGTTTGTCCACACAGGTTGAATGCGTTCCTAGAAGGTTTTTACGATATTATTCCAAAGCGACTGATCTCTATATTCAATGAACAGGAACTTGAATTGCTAATTAGTGGTTTACCCAATGTAGATATTGAAGATCTTAAAGCTAATACTGAATATCATAAATATAATGCAAATTCCTTACAAGTAAATATACTGCAGTCCATCTATATTTATTTAAAAAGAATTTCGGTGTCAACCAAGATATTAATAACAATATCTTTAATTGTCATTTAGATTCAATGGTTCTGGCGAGCACTACGAGGTTTCGATCAGGCAGATAGAGCAAAGTTTTTGCAGTTCGTCACCGGAACTTCGAAGGTGCCATTACAAGGTTTTGCTGCTTTAGAAGGTATGAATGGTATACAAAAGTTCCAAATTCATCGTGAGGATAGATCGACAGATAGGCTTCCGTCAGCGCATACATGGTAAATATACGAAATCTTTTCTTTTCATTCTATGAGACAATGAATTTTGAACATAAACCTAACTCGTGAAATTATCTTTAGTTTTAATCAACTGGATCTACCCGTTTATGAAACATACGATAAGCTTCGCACGAATTTATTGAAGGCGATCCACGAATGCAGTGAAGGATTCGGTTTCGCCTAAATTTCTGCAAAGTTACAAGCAAACTTGCACGATTATATATATACATATATATATATATAAATCGAGGAGCGAAGACGGAGGTAAAAAAAAAATTAAAAAATTAAATAATTAAATGAGAAATAGAAACAGCTACATGAAGAACGAGTGTGGGAAAATGATTGATACAATATTATTGATGAAACAAATGTAAAAGTAACCAATTGATCTTCGCTCAAGATCTAGTATATAAATTTTTACTCCGCTACATACATATTAAAACTGAAATGGCGTATGTATATACGTAAAATTAACGATGTAATTACCGATGATTCGTCGCTAGAGTTTATTTTGTTGAACGATCTTTAAAAAAAGAAAAAAAGAAAAAATAGGGGAGATGCAGAGCTTAACGATAATTCCCAATGGAAGGAAGACTTAAAATGAAATCAGACACTTTAGTTAAGGATCTTAACGGTTAAGAGATAACAGATAAGAATTCAATGTAATTCATCGTTAAAGAAAAAGGTATGAGAGAACGCAGCGGGCTAAAATAAATGTAATATAATTGCGACTCGAAGCCGCTCTACTCTTGAACAGATTCAGACGGGGGACAAGAAAAGAAAAAATAAGAAACGAATTGTTGCCGTGACGAGAAGGCAAAATGGCAATGGAGAAGTGTGCCTGTATACCGAGTATGTGTTTATTTCCTTATATTATGCGTGGAAGAAAGCTGCCAGAAACCTAAGTATATATGGGTCCTGTAATGAGAGATAAAAAAAAATTGAGAAATGCGTTTGTATGTAAGTGCGATTGTGTGTGTATGTAATATGAGCGAATGTAAAACACAGAGAGTACATATAATATTATTCAAGAAACCGATTAGACACGAGCCTAAATACAAGAAAACATTTCACGATGTTATATCCTTAACGCCCGCAAGAAAAAAAAGAATAACGTATGGTTGTACACTATTAGTATTAATAATTATATTATCTAATTCTTAATCGATAGTAATAATCATTAATTAATATCGTTTTAATATTAATCATTTGAGAAATGTGATGTTAAAAAGGAAGTCATGTAACGTTTTTTCCTTTATTTTTCTTTTTCCTATGTATAGCGCAAAATTACGTCCAATTTGCCCCCCCTGTTCTCCGAAACTTTCATATCCCTGAACTTCCTTTATAAATTTCAATGCCCACGCTACTGCTCTAGGGATACGAGACTCGCAATCGAAAGGATGTTGATTTTTGTAAACACATCGAATGGGACAATATATACGTTGGGAAAGCATAGATCCACCGAACACTTTTTCGCGACAATGTTAGGGAGTTATCGCTTAGGAATTCGCAAAATAAACTAAATGTTGTATTTCTTATAAAACGATTGCATCGTTTTTTTTTTTCTTAATTATTCGAAAACACCTTGATGAAGTGTAGTATTTTAATAGTCGTTAAATTACGGTAGCACGCATGCAATATAAAGTGCAAAAGTTATCGTAAGAGTGTACGAGTCACGTTGATCAAAAATGATGAAATAACTGAAACATTGAGTCCTGTTTAACAAAAAACATGTACCACCATTTGAAGCATTCCTTATTTCACTATTTTTGTGTTTAGTTTCTGATGGAAATCAAAATTTCATGATTTTTTATTGAACGTAATTAGATGATGAATATTGTGTTACATTAACAAATTTCCAATTTCATTTAAAAACTATTCTTTCTTTTTATACAAATTGTATGTAGTACAGTATACTGATATTTATTTGATGTCATAGAGTTACAATGCTTTGAAAATGCTTTAAGGGAAAAATATAATACTTTGATTTTATGTGCCATTCTTGGAGCACTCTAGACAAATTTTTACCGGAATTATTTTTTTACATTTCTACACCACCCGTGAAAATAGAAACAAGACTCTCTTTGAATGTATATATACATCTTTGTACAATGAGCTGTGCGAAAAAAGTCAAATAAATATATATATACGATGAAAATGTAAACTACAATTGTATTGTATATCAAAACTATTTACAATTTATTATAATGAAGTAATATAGGAGAACTTCTCGCGTAACTAAAAAGATAGGAAAACTATAATTTATTAATGTAAACAGTATATTCTGCAATTGCAATTATAAAACCTATTATCGTAAACTGCATCACAGGATTCGGAAAATTCTTAGCCTGATTAGATAATGTCCCATTATTGGTCTTATGGTGAAGCTTTAGGTTTCAATTCCTCAAAACATGGTCGGAGGAATATGGGATTCTTTTTCGCTGGATTATAATACTCGTGACCCTAAAAAGAAAGATGATATATATTTTTGTTATACTAGAACACAGCGTAAAATCATTTCGAGTGGCTTACATATATGTATAAAAGAATATATATTACCTTCGACCAATCATAAGATACCGCATACGCAAATATTTGTCCATTGTGATTAAAACAGCACCGAGTGATAGGTTGATCCATTGGTTCCGAAGACTTCAATTTGGTTCTTGCATCTTTATCCCAAAATCCGAATGTACCATCGCCACCAACAGTTGCAACAGTACCATGAACCGGATGAAATGCGGTATCGTTCACCTAAATATCACCCAAGGTTTATTTAACATAAATGGCCGATTCGAATTATCGGAAACTGATTGAAAAATCAATCGATCTTATACTAACTGCATAAATATCTTGGTAGCCATTAGGAGTTCCGTTCGTTCGGTGGCATTTGAATGTAAAATTTTCTTTCGAACTTAAATTTAAATGATGTATAGCTACGCGTCCCTCAGTACTACCAATCGCGAAACCAGTAGGAACCTTTTTCTTGTCTTTAAAGATCGCAACACATCTGTATTGATATTTCAGGCTCAGTTCTACTGTTTTGTATTCTCTAGGACTGCCCTCCAATTGGTAAACAATTAATCCACGGCTCGCTGTACCTACTACTGCCATTGGATAGTCCTGTAATGTTTGTTAAATATATTGCCAAATATTATTGATTCACAATGAAAATTGCGTATACTTACAACATCTGCGCAATAACATCTTTCAATTAGATTTATAGTCATTGCTGGCTTAGGACTTCGTAAATCCCAGAACTAGAAAAATCGATCGATATCGTTAACAAACTAGACTTTAATATAGACTTTCATAAATGACAGCTTACTCTCAATGTTTTATCCCAAGAGCCGGTCATAAGACACGAATATGTGCTTGCTTTAATCCAATGACATGTCTTGATTGGGGCGTCGTGCGCTGCAACTTGAATACTCTGATTCGAACCTAGATCCCAACATTTAGCTGTTTTATCGCAGGAGGCCATAAATACTTTTGTTCCATCCTGTACAATTAGATATTGTTAAGCATGTTTCTTGGAACAGTTTGCGTAACGTAGTTCGCAGAATAGTGCGCTATAATAAAGAATATATTCCTGTAACAAAGCTTCTCGAATACTTACGTGACTCCAGCAAACATCGAGAACTGGACCACCCATGGACTGCATGGATTTGGGAACTGTTTTCCCGGATTGTTCAACCTCCCAGCAACGAACATTGCAATCCCACGAGCCAGCAACTAGGAAATTTTGTGGTATGGAAGCAGGACTGAACGCTAAACTAGAGACAGAATCATCAGGAGGAGAGACTACTTCAAAATCCTGCATGGGATTCGAAGTGGTGGTCGTGCCAGTTCTCAGACCGCCGCTTTGGTTAAACATTTTCGCTTAATTTTCTGTTACTACACTGACTTATATTTTGTTAACCGACGCAGAATAATGCTGTTAATCGACACGTGATTAAACACACAAACTATGTACAATAAACATTCGAGCACTCACAGGTCCTTATTATTTGTGTGTCAACGAAGGGAACGGTAATGCTTGTCGTTATTTGGAAATTGGAATACATAGAACGCACACTTGATGGTAATTTCCTGCGATTCCTATGTTTCACGTGTGAGTACTCCAAAAACGAGGAGAATACATGGCGAAATGATGCTGTGCAGGGTTGACGCCGGTGCAAAAAATGTCCCTATTTCGAGTCTGAACATTTGTCACGGGAATCGTAGTCCATGACCATTGTGCTTATTCATATCAGTATATGTTTAGTGACGGGTTACGATATACGTAAAGTACTTTAGAAATATAACACGAACAGCAGCTATTAGCGTACATTTATCGCCTGTACATAGGTCACCCCAACGGAGGAATTATTGTACGCAAAAAAGGACAGTTCGTGCGAAAAGTTTGGTTATGTAACTGCTCTTGTTATAATCCCGTATAACGCGGGACAGTTTGAATAATGAACTGATGAAAAAGCAGCGAGGTGTAGGTGTTAATCTCGTATAGAAAATACTATTTTCCGTTGTTCTTATTATATTATGTTTATTGTTTACCTTCATTCTATCATTCAAGTAATAAATATATCGAACTGTTATATTCCTTAAACTAAGGTTTTGAAAGAAGCATCTTTTATTCGAAACGTCGAACAATATAAGAGTAACATGTTTCAAAGAAGAAAAAAACAAAGGCAAGATGCTTCTCGTTGCTTTTTATACTCGTCCGTTGGTTTACACATAATCGTTTATATGTTAAATACATGTTAAAAAGAAGAAAAATCTTCAACAAAGAATAATGATAATTATCAGTTACTTCAGTATCGATGTTATGCTTTACTGTATCTGTTAAGATTCTGTGAAAACCAACCAAGTATATATTGTTCATGACAAGAAACCATTGCGAGCGTAAATATTTAAAACCACATTTCGTTTCAAATCTTCTTACGCGATCGTTCGTTTAAATTTATATAAATATCGTAAAAAATTTAGCACAACCATAGGCACAGATTTGCCGAGTGTAACCCAACATTTTTTAAAATCACAATCCGTTTTAAAACAATTTCATAAACAATTGAGTATTGCCTGCTTATCAAATTTAAAGTTTGCCCAAGCTGTTGAGCAGAATTCCGTAGAATATTTCTGTGTCCGGTTGTATCGCGATTTCCCATTGTCCATTACCGTGAACGGATAAGCCATTGTTTTCAGATCAGTTTGCAATTTATTTGCTGCTTTACCAAATAATAATGATTTTATGTTTCCTTCTGCTAGCCTTATATTCCGAGAATCTTGAGCTCCTTCAACTGGAAAGAAAGAAACTAGTTGCTTCACTTGTATCTGACGAGAGGTGTGACAATATTAACTTTGGTTATATTTCGGCTACTGAACCTTTCGCTTCCTTAGCTAACGCTTGAATCTTGTAATTGAACTCGTTACATTTCATAGATTGAATAGCCGGATCTATTAAAAATGTGTGGGGCTGTTGATTTCGTGGGCTGTCTGTTAATTGCTTGGCAAGAACAGCTGAAGTTTCATCTTCGTTTTGGTCCCCAAATAAATTACGTTTAATCGCTGCCTTTGGCATGACCTGTTTACTTTCGTGTATACCCCGTCGATTTCTCGCTGGTGAGGTATTAGACTGTCGGAAAGTTTTAACATCTTTAAAGCTCGGAATATCAAACTGAAATGAATAATTGACAAACATGCATTACGATTGCTTCATAGATGTTTAACTAAAAGTAACAACGAAATAACCAGATAACGTTTAATACTACTTGAATAGAGTGAGGAAGTGATTGTCGCTTATTCTTTGAAACAGATTCCACGTCCCCCACAGATCTGTGTCTATGTCTGCGTATTGTATTCACATTTTTTTCACGCAAATGCCTCTCTTGTATCCAGCGTCTCATCCTCCTGTTTGAAAATTGTTACAAAAACCTAAGCCTTTAAAGTACATTTTATTATTTGTCTTTTTGCCTAATTCATGCAATTTTCGTTCTCTAGGCACTGTTCTAGTTTAAAGGATTTTGAAAACAACTGTTGGCAGCATGTATGATGCAGATATTTAAATGTACAAACGTTTAATATTTCAACTTCTTAAAACACTTTATTACCTTACGAATGGAATGACCATAAAAAACGCGTTCGGACCAACTCCTGTCTTTACTTTCGGGGTCATGTCTTTCTTGTTATTAGGTAAATCGGCTAAAGCAAACCATTCTACGTTTTTTATCTCTTTCCTGGTTTTTGGTTGAAACTTTGTATCCTTCTGAACGCCACATATTATGTACAATCTCACCAGCTGTTCATTTATCACTGATTCGATGTACTCATTCTCGTCTATTAAATTTGAAATGTCAAAGCCAGTTTCTTCTAAAACTTCTCTAACGGCGCAATGAGATGGATCTTCGTCCTCGTTCACTTTGCCTTTTGGAAAACTCCAACTACTCTTGGCCCAATAACTTTGAACGAGTAGTACCTTAGTTAAATCTTCGTTTAATACAATCGCTCCAAATGTTGGAACATTTTGTTTATACTCGCGCCATTGTTCAAGAATACTATCTATACTGCCTACGTGAGTTTTCAGAAATGGTATGTGATAAAAAATATGTGTGGCAAACTCCCTCATGCCGCATTGCCGTAATTTTGGATTTTCCTCCGTGCAATAGAAATCCAAGTAGAACCAGTGTGCCAGTTCGATTTGAAAGCATATTCGAACTAAATCTTTCCTTTCCTCTTCCGGTACGTTGATAATAAACCGACTGAAAATAAAAGATAGCAAATTGAGAAAACCGTCAAATGGAAAGAAAAAACGATTAATATATAAGTACTACAGCACGGTGCAACAATACAAAAGTGTTTTGAAAATCTAACCTGCTTAAATCGTCGAGAATATCGGACGGTACCGAATGATCCACCATTTCAAATATAAAAGGTACGATGCCGAAATTTCTTTAAACGTTGCTTCACGTTTTATACTATTATATTGTTTTTGTAAAAATGTCGTCGTCATACAGCAAACATAACATCGTTGTACAGGTGTCAACTTTAAGCTATCCAAATTGATTACAACTTGCGCTATTTGGATTTTCTTTTCAGCTTATTTTGCCACGCCGCCAACACTATTTATTAGTACTGAATATGTTGAGCGCACACGCGAAGCTACCCTCAATCGTACCGCACAGTCTTCGTTCGTTAAAAAATCTCACACACTCTACCCGCGACTATTGGCTACCAATCCAATTAGGGCTTTATTGCTCTGACATATAATTTGAGAAATTTCCTAACCTCGCTTAGAAGAGTTACTAATAAAGCTGAACAAAAATTAGCTATAAAGCTCCGCCATCTGTAAAAAAGTGCTTGAAACTACTCGAGGCCCTACCTTATCCAAAAAGTTAGCTGGTTGGCCCTGCCATCTACAAAAAAGTGCTTGAAACTGTCCGTGGTCTTCCTTTACCAACAAACTAAACTGCTGTGAACTACCCACAGACCAATTGCCTCATGGACTCTCACGGCCCTACGTGACTGCCATACCGACATTGGAACTTACTTGACCGTTGTTACGTCCCGGCGCGGCTTTACAGAATTTACGCAGGGTTCTTCTTACCACGGCGCGAGACGATCTTCTCTACAATCTTATGATCCACGCGACACGTACGTTCGCGTCTGATCGGGCACCACGGCTAGATACGCGATCGCAATCTTATGAGTGTCACTCACCGGTCCTTCAGGTGTCCTCAGCTTCCAGGTGTAGTTCTCTTTTAGGCCTGAAGATCTTGTCGGACTTGAACGGTTGTCGTCTCTGAGAGTTTCCGTGGAGCGGGAAACGGAGTGGTTTCGAAATGAAGATCACTGACTCGACTTGCGTTAATTAAGTCTTTATATTATAAAATAAAATCACAGTTTCTTAACGTTTACTATACAGCTAACTAGATATAATTAACTACTAAAATATACTTCTAATCTAAACTAGGTATAATTAAACTTAGCGAAACAATATTCTAAATTCGGCGCGTTGGTTTTAAGGCACACGGAGGTGTGTGCAATAGCTAGAGGTGCTATGCGTTGAGTGCGCTCCGTAAGGGAGGATTGAGTGGCCACCGGTGTCCTCGTGGTGTTATATAGGGTGTATTGCTCCTGGGTTGCCTATCTGCAGGCGCTGGGGCTGATGTCCGATCTTGGTGCGGGGTGGCTCCGTTGCGTTTGGTGGAGGTTTAAGGGGCGACTGCGGTCGGTATTGCAGTTTCCCCCTTAAACGGCTTATTTCTAGTTAAAGCTAACTTAAACCACAGACGAGATATAAGAATAGACAAGTCATCTTATGGACTTTCGTGGCCCACCGTGACGGCCTTACCGACGCAGAAATCCGACAGTGATTTGGGCGTCCTCTGCTCATGAACAGTGGTCACTTGAAGAACTATTATTTACTGAAGTAGTGTTGGGGACAGGACTCACGCGACTGTGTGAATATATGTGAAATGTTTAGGGAGAATCAGGAAAGCTATTTCTCGGTCAACGTTTCGGTAGGAAAATTGAACTACGGCCTGGTCGTACTCTTCGGTTCGGCCCGAGTTGGGTCGAAATCACATCGGAGCGATGAATTCCGTGTGTCGCGTATAGCATACTTTTTTAACACGTCACACAGTGGTACACACATTTCCCAAAAAGCTGGCCATAATTCGTAATTTCACACGATTTTCATAAAAATTGGTATTCTTATATTTTGGGGGTTGCTGAATTCAAATATCTTATCAAAAATGCAAAATTCTTAATGGACGATCTATTATCAGTGGTATAAACGTTGCATTTATGTTAGTTTTGTAAAAATTAACTATTTTCCGATTTCTTTACTAAAATTATATAATTAGAATGTCTAATTTAATATAACGACGTTAATTTCAAAACCTTGTTGAAGTTAATTATTCTGAAAACATTTTTGTGTTTAGTAGGTCACGTAGTTCAACTGTATTGTCGAAAATAAAAAAGGGATCTATTGGTCGTTACTATTGTGAGGGAGTAGAAACAGGATTTGGCATTGGTTGTTAATAAGGGTGTAGGTGGTGCAGAAAACAGAATTTGTGTTTTGGGAAGGAGGTAATTTATGGTCCGGATGTTTTTGAGTTCGTTCAGTCCGTTCTCTGGAACAGTGGAATATTGCTAAAAAAGGACAAAGGGTCTCAGCGGGTAATAGCGACTAAATGACTTCATGACTGGAGGACCAAGGTATCTAACAGGGTTACGGTTTCCAGATGTGTGACAATAGAGAGTCAAAGGCATCGAGCAGAAAGTAGGAGACAATAGTTCCCGCAACAATTACCCGGAAGGCCTGGTACCTCTCTCTATCCAGTACACTTTGTATACTTTCCAAGTCTAAACTCAAGACTTCGTGATATTGTCCAATTGACTTATGTCAAGGAATCACGCTGTTACGTTCTTAAGAGAGTGATACGATATTTATGCACAGGTGCGGAATGCGAATAGTCGTACCAGCCATCCTCAACTGTTAATCCTTCCGCTTATAAGCTATCACTGGTAAAAGCATTTACTTATGTGCCTTTATGCATAGGGCCCATATTTGTATACAACTGTAAGAATATTCGTGGTACAGGAACGGCCGAGGCGGGCCATGTGCATTTTGAAGATGCACGCTGTCTTTGTCTAGTATAGCTTCCATTTGGGGCGAACCCTAAAATGGTTAAAAAGGGCCATGGTGACGTAGGCGTCCTCACGACGGACGCTTTTGCCAATGGAAGGCATTCTTGTATAGACTACGGTCGAAAGAACACAGTTTTAATAAACAGAACACCTTTTAACATATGTATATACACGCCTACAGAATCATTGTAATTAGTAATACCTAATCGCGATAGAGAGGAGGCTACGAATACCCTCTCATGCGATTATCTTACACAATCATCTATCAATGGCTAATAGAGTGTCGGTTCCGTTTAAATTTTAAATCTTTAAAAAATAGAGCTTTCAGAAGTGACCTTGCATTGAACTATGCCGCCCAACCCAAAATGTTATCACGCTGTAATCTTGGACCCATCATTATTATTAATTATCTTTAATTATTATTTATTTATTTATTTATTATTATATTAGTGTTTTCGATAGATTTTTTTATCTCATATTCAATTTTCCATATTCAAACCTTTGCACGAGATATCGCCACTATGTTCTAAAGGGGCAGACGTAAATACCCCTACTTGGTACTTTAAAATTAAATATCTTAAAATGGCGCAAAAAGGCGCAAACTTTCTCAACTGGATATCATAGTAGACATGCCACTTTATATCAAGAAACTTGTCGCAGCGTGAATTACGGTAAATAACATGTTTGTTTTCCTTCCGATTCATTAAGATCTAGGTAATATTTATGATATATTGAGAACGGAATTACAAGGATAAATTCAAAGATATGTTACTTTATTTCTGTGGAAAATGTATGTCTATAACACCTACTTCAATGATAAAATGTTTCATATACAAATTTTTATAAGATAAACTTTCCCTTACGCATTAAATAAGCTCCAATTTTCAAGATATGCAGGAGCATGAAATTTCATCAACTTTGACGGCCTATATCTCAGTAACCAATCAATATATTTAAAAAATTCAAGCGACATTTGATGCATCGATATACATATATACAATAAATCTGCTATACTAAAAAACCGCTGCTATATACTTAAAAAATTGAATTTTGGCCAGCTATTTGGGAAATGGCACCACTGTGCGTCATGTCGTGACGTCATGTAAGAAAAATAAAGTAATAATAATTTTCTGGGAAAAATGTCATTAATTGTAATATATGTTTTGTAATGTATTTTATTTTTGTTCTAAATTGTAATATTTTAATACAATGTAATGTAGTTTTACAATAAAGGTAGTTGACTCCGAGCTAGGTGGACAACGAACCTGCAAATAAGTAGCTTTGATTACTATTAACATAAAAGAAGGAAATTAAAAATGCCTTACTTTCACTTTAGTTCCATTGCCACTATATATATATATATACAGTACTTGGTAATGTTAACAGGATTGGCCACGTGAAGGCATGAAAGAAGGACTTTACAATCCCTGAATACACTCAACGTTTGTATAATTAAAATCTATGCGTTAATGATATAAATATAGACATTGTTTGCAAACCTTGAATGTATTCAAAAAAATATACATATTTACATGCATATACATTTACAATATTATTATAGAATATTTCCCCACGACACATAAAAAAGGCACACATATTTACATATAGGAAAACAATTATAAATTTCTCAAATTCTGTAATCTAAAATTAGTACAATGCCTGGGAGTAGAGAACCTCAGCTGCTGACCTAACCACACGGTATCCTTGTGAATTTTCACTGTCATGGTGAAATAAATCATATCTTTCCGATGTGCAGTACATTCATTTTCGACAAACCAATTCGGATATGCTTTATTTACAGCTTCAGATATAATCCGAAATAGTTTATCCAAAATAGATGTTTCACTGCGTAATGCCGGATAAAAACGATCGAATACGGCATTTACAATTTTAAAAATTTGGGAAAAGTTATTGGATGGCACCACTAAGTGCCCGAAAGTAATCGCGTCACTTGCAGCATATGCGCGAAGGGCTAACAGAGTTTGATCGTCACGCTGAAATTCCCTACTCTTATCAACAAAATTGTCAAAACATTGATCGCATTTATATTTTTCTATGCTTTTTTTAGCAATGTACCCGGCGAAATATTCTATAGCGCACATCTCTAAAGAGCATACTGACGTCGACAATGCTGCTAACATATTGTCAATTTGTAATTGCACATTTTCACTGTCGATGTCAATGTTCTCTTCTTCCACTTCATTTAATGGAACATCATTTGACGTGGAGGTACTGCATTGGGACAATATTATATCCTCCTCTAAAAGAGTTGCGTCACAGTCAGGTTGACAATTACTATTATAGGAATTACTATTCAAATTCAACATCATATTTTTCCTGATGGCAAGACGCACTCCTTTTACAGAAGGATTGCGATTATAAGTGCCACCGTGCATTCGCAGAATAGAAAAAAAATTTTCCAAAACATCCGAATTCAAACGGGAAGTCATCAAAAATATTACCCCTTCCTCTTTTAAATCATGCCAAAGCTGCACGGTGGCATTTACTGATTGCCGCAATCCTAAGAAACAAGGTGGAGTTTTTAATCCAGAAGGTGTTACTACAAACCAATTAGACATACTTTCCAATTGATCCAACAAATTAGTTTCTACAAGAGGATATAATTGAGAAATGGCACACTTGTTTGGATTAGGATCACGAGCAGACCTGCTATTTAAATTATCAAACAAGTCATTGAGAGTTTCGAAAAAGCTGGCAGTGTGCAACACGGTACTCGTCTTTATACAATTAAGTGAACATGCAGTAAACAGGGCAGAAGAAACTCTTTTGCTGAATACTTGCAATGCGAGCTTACATTTCATTTTATCAAAATTATTAGGTCTGACATGTTTCTCGGACAATTTGTAAGCCGCTCTCGTACCTTTATCGCGTTCCAAATTCCATAAAGCAATAACATCGCACCAGGATACCCGTGAACCGTTAATTTGGAAATCATACTTTAATAAATTATTCCTGATGCTCTTAAACAAATGTAAATAATCAAACAAAAAGTAAATTTTTGTCCCATTTCTAACAAAATAAGGATTTTGAACACTAACGCGTTTTTCTGCCATGCTTTGATTGCTTGCACCTTGATCGGAAACAACAGCTCTAACTTTCAAACCCGTATTATGTAAATTATCTAAAATAGCATCTAATATAATTGATAATTGATTGGCTTTAACTCCATTCTTTGAGACAAAGAATGCTATCGGCTGTTTCCAATTACTGAGCAAGCCTCTTATCATAAAAACCAGTACCTGAGTGCCCACTGTCGCGCTTCTGCCTAAAAATCCTAAATCCTCAAAACCTTCAATAATTTGTTTCGTTGGGTGGAAACTGAAACATTTTTTTATTGACATTTCGTCAAATGAAAGAACACAATTCCTATCAAAATCACTTAAGGTCGCTACTTTAAATTTTAACGCATCAAATAAATTTTGACATATACCGGGCCAAATATCAATTATACCGAACCAGCGAATGATTGTGCTAGGACTTGGTAGATTAAATTTGAGAGTGTCTCGCATTTTAAAGTACAAAGAGGGCGAAGTGTAATGTAGCGTTAAACACAATCGCTGTTCTTCCGTCGAATAAGCACGTCTAGCGTATGGAAATAATTGCATTAATATGAATGTTAAAATGAAACCGCGAACTCTACGCGCGATTGCCTTCTTCAGGCATACATCAGTAATGTTACCTGAAGAAAGCTTCTCATTTACTCTTTTCAATACTTTGCACTTCGCCCGTAATTGCGAGCGAAGAATATCAGACGTATTCTTCTCCCGCTTCAATTCACTCTCAAGTTTTTTAATTTCCTCGTGTTCTCTTTTTTGTGAAATATCAATACGATTTTCTAATACATTTTCACCATTAATTGAGTATAAAGAAGGTACAGAACCTTTTTTTAATCTCCCGCTCGGATAAAAACTATCTTCCGGGAAATGCTTAGTACAAATATATTTTTTTTTTAATTCAATGTTGGACATTTCAACCCAATCGTCTTGTCCGCAATTCACTATCCACGTTATAAATTTGTCATCGGTATTGCTAGGAAACGCGTAAAAAGAATAATCGGTCTTGCGAGAAGTAGAATCGCAACTATAATACGAACATTTTTTACAATTTTTTCTTTTATCTTTTTGATGTTCCATTTGATCGAAAATTATTTAGTAATAATTTAGACAATTAATTAATTAGTAATTAATTATTAATAGTAATAATTATTTTATTACAATTAACCTACTTACTCGTCCGCCTGAATCTTGCAGTTTATATCACTTTTAAGTTATTAATTCGAATTCAACGACACAACTGCACTCGAAAAGCGCTTTACAGATAAAAACTTCGCAACGATGTGCTTACACTCAGCGTTAAAGAAGCAATGAACGATTGCTTGAAATGAGGAAAACTAGTCCTCTAGAAGAAGTGTATGTATGGAAGGAAAGTGGAAATTCGAAAAGCCTTTCGTCATCTGGTCGACACGGGTCCCGAGTCAAAAAGATCCGATCATAAAACAGCTTGTCAGGTATCGAAGGCTGTCGATATGTTTGGTTTTTGCGACCAAACAGTTACTGTATGCATCGAGCATCTACATCGAATTCAAACAGATATGAAATTGTTTGGAGAATGAGATAAGAATGCATTTCTTTCTAGGCATTAAATAAATTAATATGAAAAAAATGTGTCGGGACCAAAAAACAAAAAAAAATTGTCCGGAAGAAAAAACCGCGTATAACCCAAACGCGTTGTTCGAATAGTATAATTATTGGAGTTGATAATAATATAATTGACTTGGTACAATATTGTATGCGACACATCATTTATTGATAGTACAATTGAAATAAGAAAACTTGTTTTCCTGTGTTTCTTTAATTAAAATTATTATAATTATTTTTTTAATTAACATTAAATGTTTCATATCCTTTGTTGCCATGTCATTTATTGATAGTACAATTGAAATAAGAAAACTTGTTATCATGTGTTTCTTTAGTTAAAATTATTATAATTATTTTTTTAATTAACATTAAATGTTTCATATCCTTTGTTGCCATGTCATTTATTGATAGTACAATTGAAATAAGAAAACTTGTTATCATGTGTTTCTTTAGTTAAAATTATTATAATTATTTTTTTAATTAACATTAAATGTTTCATATCCTTTGTTGCCATGTCATTTATTGATAGTACAATTGAAATAAGAAAACTTGTTATCATGTGTTTCTTTAGTTAAAATTATTATAATTATTTTTTTAATTAACATTAAATGTTTCATATACTTTGTTGCCTTTCATTACGGCAAAGAACAAAAGAATTCTTTAAAATTATTTAATTTTCGCACCGTTTTCTATAATCTGTGGGTAACGTTGCGAGTGACACGGAAATGGTAATGGGACCCCGGGTCCCAAAAATCGTGGCCGAAAAAATACATTGGATGAAATGTCTATTCTTATATCTCGTCGGTGCTTAAACCTAAGTCAAACGTCGTACGACGTCACACCGTCCTCTTTTTATGAATCGTGAGAGCATGAGGGATGCGAATGCGTGAATGCTATCGGGCGAATTATCTTGAATTACCTATTGGTTCAGCTAGAAGTGGGTCAGAAAACGTAGAAGTCCAGTAGGTATAACCTTAGGATCGTAGGTGCAGCTAAAAGTTGTTCAGAAGCCGCGAAAGTCCAGTAGGAACGACCCAAGAGTCGTAGGTCCGGCTAAAAGTTAGTCAGAAAACGTAGAAGTCCAGTAGGTATAAGCCTAGGATCGTACGTTCAGCTATAAGTCGGTCAGAACTCGAAGAAGTACAGTAGACATGACCTTGGGGTCGTAGGTCCGGCTAAAAGTTGGACAGAAAACGTAAAAATTCAGTAAGTATAACCGTAGGAGCGTAGGTTCAGCTAAAAATTGGTCAGTCGCCGCAAAAGTTCAGTACGTATGACCTTAGTACAGTAGTACTCACGACCGCGGTCGGAGACCTTCCAAGAGTTCTGAAATTGCGAGTATCACCGAGCGCGACCGAGTACCACCGAGCGCGACCGAGCACTACCGACGCGCTGGCGCGCTGCGGGGTGGGGATGACGGTGAGCGACGCACGCGGTGTCATTATCAATTCAAACGTCGATCCGTACGGATGGTCTATGGTGTCGAAGGTTAGCGACATACATCAGCTTACAATACAATAACATCTCGGGGTTTACTTTACCACCGCATACTCTTGTCTATTAGCTTCTATTAATTAATACACGTTTATTTAACAATCGTTTAACAATCGTGGATATACATTAAACTCTTTCTCGAGTCTCTTTTGCTGGACGCATGACCGGTCATCCGCTACCATCGGTTTTTTGATACGCGATAACTAGTCGTTTATTAAAATATCGGATTAATTAATTTATTAGTTCAAACGGTTCTTCGAATATTTATTATATTTTATTACACGATTATTCGGATTCGATGCGGTGTTAAGGTCGCGTTTATTTTCTTTGCAATGTCAGTTATATACCCAGTTACATATGTCCTTCCGCAACTTTGACTTCGATTCTGATTTTAGCACAGGTTTATCACGTTGCTTTTCGTTTTGTTGCAGGTACGATGGCTGATTGGTTGGTAAAGAATAATATATTGAAGCTGTAGGAATGGAGTATTCAGATACAATTACTGCGATGCATAACAATAATTCCGATGACCTTTGATGAAGGATTGGTAATATTTAACTTATTATCCCAACGGTTTATGTATATATCTTGGTATCTGGCGATTGGATTTCGATTGAAAGTTATTGAACACTTTCATTATTGTAAATAGATTTCCAAGTTCATTAAATAATGAAAACATTTCAAATAGAACTTACAATATGTCATTCGCGATTGAAACTAGAGTCAGTAAATTTCATTAATTCTAAACGAAAAATTGAAATACGTTCACGTTTCGCTGCATATCGGTCGCGATTTCTGTTATAGCTTCGCTAGTGTTCTTGTTGACACTTTTTGTGACATTGTCTTGTTGTGACTTGGCACAAGTACGGTCAAATTGAATTTTCGATGCTGGATTGCCCCCGTATTTACGTACTCGTTGCCATGCCCTTCAAGCATGATAAATAATTTCGAGTCTCGATTTCTACAAGCAGCTACGAGAATTTATAAATGCGCGATATTGCTTACTTACTAGGATCATGATCGCTTTTAAAACTCTAACAATGGACAGTCACAGTACGCTTTTGATAAATCATTTATATTAATCTATAATAATATATCTTGAATAGACAATTAATAATACAGTAGTACTTTATTAAACAACAAAAGCAGTAATTCCTCAACAGACATACAGAAATAAGAAAGAGACAAATAAAATCACACGTGTATTGCTTTAATTTTTACCTCCTCCCATCATTTACTAACTTGTACAGATTTTCTTTCAGTAAATTTTGATGACCGCGCGCAATGCGGTTGTTAGAGCCAGTGCTTGTTCCGTTAAAGTTCTTTTTATTATTTTTTGAGCGCAACCGCTCTTAATAATTATAATTAAATATAAATAGTAGTAACGATACGCGAAAGTAGAGTCAGTGTTTGCTTCGAAGTATTGCTCTCGCGAAAAATAAAGTCACTTTGTTCGTCGATCACAATTACCAAACGCGCGCGATAGTAGTCTTTTATCTTATTGTTTTTATCGCAATAAGTATTCCGGTATTAGAGTCAACACCTATGCTGTTCGGCGAGTTCGGGCTTTCATCCATCAACTTGAAGAGTAAGTACCTCTGTATTTCTTTAATCGTATATTGCAATGATCTTTGATTCATTACCATGTTCGAAAAGTACTGAAAATACAAAGATTTCAATGTTGTCTCCTCTTTTGAATGTTTCAGAAGCTGCCACGGGCTCGATGTACCACCATAACGATATTGTTGGCCGCGCGCAATGCGGTCGGTAGAGTCAGTGTTTCCTCCGTCAAAGTTCTTTTTATTATTTTTTGAGCGCAACCGCTCTTAATAATAATTAAACTTGAATCACAGTAAAGAGACGTGAAATTAGAGTCAGTGTTTGTTCCGAAATAATACTCTCGCGAGATTAGAATCACTTTGTCAATCATAAGTGTTCCATTAGAGTCAGTGGGCTAGAGTTCGGGCTTTCGGCCATCAACATGTTTCAGCAGCTTCCATGGCTTCGGTGGAGACGTGATTGACCGCACCCCTGGCGAGTCTGCAACCGGTGAGTCGCATGCTTTAAAGTACCTCTGGTCACTCAGTCATGTCGCAGGACGAAAGGTCCGAACCGACACGAGTGACTGGTTGTAATTACGTAGATTTTTCTGGCAAGCACTGTGACCATGGGTATATGGAAATATACTCATGAGTAGTAACTTCTTTACTGTTTTATATTATATGAGGATAGGTCTTCTTGTACAACGCGTTTTTAAATAGCTTCAGTATAAAATATATCACTATATATCTTTTTATAATAGAGTATTTAATTGAATGGAACGATATTTAAATAGTTATTAATTATTAAATGAATATAAAGTAACGTCCAGTATTATACGTGCATTAGTTTGTAGTGGAGAAGTCGAATACCCTTCGACTTCGTTCATTTGTCAGTTGCAATTACTGCACAGTTATAATAAATTGTTAGTAAGAGTATTTCCTCTTCTTTCTACTTTGATTATATATAAAGTCACCTTGTCAATTTGTTGGAACTATCGAATAATTTTATTATTCGATATCCATATTAGTCTTTAGCGTTTATAGATATCAATAATTTCACTTTTTCCGTACAAGATATTAATTAAACCTGAATGTACAAGAAGACAATACGCGAACGGGTTGATCTCGAAATCAAAGCAATCTACTTTACAACCAACCTTGCGTTTTAGAAGCAATGCTTTGATGACGGGAACACCCGAGGATGTTTCAATTTCATTCAAAGTATATTAAAGTAGAGACATTGAATAATTTTTCTGATAAAGTAGAGTCATTGTACAATTTTTCTAATAAAGTAGAGTCATTGCACAATTCTTTTAATAAAGTAGAGTCATTGCATAATTTTTCTAATAAAGTAGAGTCATTTAAGTTTCTCTTCAATAAAGTAAAATCATATGTTGATCTGGTATATATACATACATATATATTTAGCCCGTTAGAAAATCAGTATGTCTTTATCATCTTTTTAGACGAGGATTTCCAGGTTTAACCCTTTCCGTGTTCACTGCCCGGACCCCACTCACGTGCCCCGGTGCTACTTGGGTGGGAAAACGGTGGTAGAGCACGACGATATTTCTTTAGTTTATAATGATTTATTGTTGGCGACTGACAGTGCGTTTGGTGTATCGTGCACGACGTAATATCCACATTGTGTGTGTGGTTAGGCTGTGGATTTGCGTCGTTCCGTACTAAAATAGCTATTATGACCACGATAAGATGTCCATTAATTTAAAGCAGAGACATCATTTTTACTATTAATTGCATTAATAATGCCTACTATACTGAGGCACGAAGTTTTGCCATTTAAAATGACAAAGGCCAAATGCCAAAGAGAATCGAATATACTTATCAATTGCTATCAAGTAGCCCTTGTATCGGTACTTTTTAATTATCCTATTGAATATCAATCGCGGCGTGGTTTTTTCCCACGAGAACGCAAAGATCCCAGCCACTGTCAGTCGATTTCAGAAAAATGGTACGTACATTAGAGTGTGCAAGTTGTGTGACAACACTTGGGTGTCGGGGGCGTCCCGGGGCGCCTCCCTAGTGTAGGCTTTTGCGCCCAAGTGTTTGACTGAGAACCGTGGAGTGTCGTGTGTTGGTGTGCCTGTTTGCCATTTTTTAAATATAGGTCCAGGTAGGATAGGTAGCATACTTTCTGGTGTGATTGATAGATATAAGTAGGTAGGGCCGGGCAGGTTGACACAGTCTCTGATCGGGTAGGCACTATTTCGCGTGTTCAACCTGTTTCAGGAAATCTGATTCGAAAAGTGGACGGTGAAGCTGTGACGCGAACGAAAATGCGTTCGCCTCTGTCTTTGCCTATCGATTTTTCGAATCCTTCGCGGTCGTGGTCGCGATTCAGGCTCCGAAACGAAACGTGTTACATTATGCTCGAGGCTGCACGTGTGAACGAAGAACGATTACAATTTTAATCGTAATCTTTGCGATTTTCCGTAATCACAATTTTACGATTTTATTTGGTCGTGATTCGGCCACGTGCGTTCCATTTAGCTCCGCGATTTAAACTCTTTATTTCACATTTATAAGTTTTTCCTTGGTTTTCGATTAGAGCCTCGAGCCTAGCTTAAGTTTCAGCTGGCCCTTGGGTCCAACGAAAAGAAGAGGCTATATGCCGAAGAGGCCCGACAAACTGTCACTCAAGAGGGCAACTACTAATGGCTCCCCATTCTTTTTAAGAATGGGGAATCATTCTATGTTACTACTTTGTCACTGTGCTTGCACTTTAATTTGTAGAATTTTTATTTGTACTTGGCCGACGCACATTCCGGCCCAACGATGCCAGCCCTCCCAAAAATATCGCGTTGCTTTAGAGTTGCGAAAAACTTGAGAACGGGTCGAATTAGAGTTGCGTTAAATGCCACGCGGCTTTTCAAGTAGAGTCGCGAGAAAGAAAACGAGTCTCGCGTATTCTTGGAGTTGCGAAGTGACTCACAGTTTTTAATTACAGTTGCGAGCAAATGAAAATCGTGATTGATTTAGCGTTGCGCAATGATATCGCGATTGTTCTTGCAAGTTTGCTATTCTTATTGTTAGTTAAATAGTAGTATTTTATAATATACTTTACACATGTGAATGTTTCTAGTGTTGCGGAAGTTATTTTCGCGTCTTGAGCCTTCAGCTAACTTTTCAGAGGATCTTCAATTACATTATTTTTTGATATTACAAATAATTTACTGTTTGCTTTCTATCAGCCTTAATAAATAGTGTTGCGAAAAGATTGCATCGCGAGTTTCAGTTTGCGTTGCGTTGATTAAAGATCGCGTTTTTAAGTAGAGTTGTGTATACCAGTCCCCACCCAGGAGCCACCCCGGAGGGTGGCACATCATCGTCAGCCAAAGATCATAGCTGACCGATTCTTTGGCAATTCTTGTCCTATGTGGTGTAATTTTTATTTCCCGTGTATTATATTTGTCTTCCTTATTACTTTTGTTCTTAATAATTATACTACCTGGAATGTCGGTTGATGGAAATACTGCTGAAAATTTGCATACATAATAGTAAATTACTGTGCGAACGAAATTAAACAAAAACAAAATGAAGAAAAGAAAGAAAAGAAAATAGAAAACAAGAGAAAAGATATAATTTGCAGAATGTTTGACAAATCCATAATAATTTTAGATAGTAGATTTCAATTAGACTTAATACTAGTGATTGTTCATTATTGGAGTTTAACTCTTAAATATTTTCACTTAATTGTTGCAATTCCATCTTAACCTTGTTTTTAGTAGAGCCAATTTTTATAACTTTCCGAGCTTGCTTTGTAGAAATTAAAATTCACTCGCGATATCCGTAAATGTTTAAAGAAAAATCCTAGCACGAAAAATGTTCTTGGCTGTAATTGTACCTCAGCACCCCGAAACTGTAAAGAGCCAGCCTCGTCCACCCTATTTGTGACTTCAAGATTTTTATAATGTTTATTAATTACTCCCAATTTGTCTTTGTTTCAGAAGGACTGAAAAGAATCAGCTAAAAAGAGGATTGCTTAAAATATCTATAATATGACTACACTGTCACCCTGCCCCTGCCCCTGCCACTGCCCCTGCCCTGCCCAGCCCCTGCCCAGTTGCCAGTTGTCCGTTCTAGGAAGGCATGGACCACGAAATTAATATGGACTAATTGAAGGGGAATTACATATATGCATACTTATACCTACTTGAATATGACAAAGTATCTGTTAGATTCCTATGTAGGCAGGATATCATTGAAATTGTTGTTTTAATTTTACTCTTAGATATTATATTAGGTAGGGTGATTCTAGTTTTAAGTTAGATCTTTAGACAGGCAGGACGCATTTGAATCTAATCTAGTATTTAAGAAGGGAGGCTTTAATTTTAATCTGTGTCTTAGTTTTTAATACAGCAGTGTACACTGCTGTGATAATATTTCGTTGTTTAGTTTGTAAGATCATAGGATATGTTTCTAAGAATGTTTTGTTTCAGGAAATTGATTTCAGAGTTTCTTTTAGGTTTTCTTCGGATATTCAATTTAGCTTTCGGTCGTTAATATTTCAAGTACTCCTCTTGTTGTCATATTTGTACTACGATCAATTAATGAACGTTCTACAAATTGACAATAATAGGAGATTTATCTTTCTCCCAAGCCACATTAAAATTAGTTTTCGCGTAATTGGAGGGTGGAAGGGCCGTGGCTAGGGTGGGTCTCCATGCGCAGTAACCTCCACGTGGTGAGACCCGGGCAATCAATTATTTATCGTATAATTATTAAACGTTTAACAGACGTTTGATAATTATGTGGAAAATAATTCGAGCGAATTGACTGCGCATTGCACTTTCCCTTCTCATTCTCTTTTTCGCTTCATTCCCTTTTTCGCTTCATTCCCTTTTCTGTTTCATTCCCCTTTTGCGCTCTGCCGGGAGCAATTACTTTCGTTATTTTTCTTGTAATTCATTTCACCACTATTAGCTTCATTCCTTTTTCCGTTCTCGGCCCGGAGGACCGGTGGTTGGGGACTCAGTGTCAGCGAGTGACGATGTGTGGGGGCGTGATTGTGGTTCTGGAGGAAGGATCCGAGGCCCGCTGTTAGACTACGTCTCTAACGGTTGTTGGTTTTCGCCCTAAATCTGGAATTATGGTCGCGGTTCTTGCATTTCCGGGCTGCAGTGTCATCGTGGGGCGGTGTGTGAGCTGTGATTGCGTTCCAGACAGGTGACCCGCCGAGTAGGAAATTCCTGCGAGTCAGACCACGCCAAGCACACCTTGGGGTGGCAGAAGGTATATGGGACATAATCTGGAATCGTGGTTCAGTCTTGCATTCCGTTTCTCAATGATTGCTGTGGCTCGGTATCGAAACTGGTGTAGATTCTAAGTCCTCTTACTGTCCGGACTCTGCGCCGAGGGCTCGCGGGCTGCTCGGTAGCAGTCACCCTCGTTACTTGCCTCCCATTTGATCCCATTTATGAGTATACAATTTTTATAATACCTTACTAATTACTGGCTATTTGTCTTTGTTTCAGAAGCATTCAAAGGAATCAGCTAAAGAAGAGGATTGCTCATACTATGTATAATGTGGCCACTCTCTCACCCTGCCCCTGCCCCTGCCCCTGCCCCTGACCCTGCCCTTGCCCTTGCCCTTGCCCGTGCCCAGCCCCTGCTCAGTTTCCAGTTTTCTGTTCTAGGAAGGCATGGTCCACGAAATTAATATGGTCTAATTGAAGGGGAATTACGTATATGCATACTTATACCTAGATGAGTGTGATAATGTATCTGTTAGATTCCTATGTAGGCAGGATATCATTGAAATTGTTGTTTTAATTTTACTCTTAGATATTATATTAGGTAGGGTGATTCTAGTTTTAAGTTAGATCTTTAGACAGGCAGGACGCATTTGAATCTATTCTAGTATTTAAGAAGGGAGGTTTTAATTATAATCTGTGTCTTAGTTTTTAAGACAGCAGTGTACACTGCTGTGATAATATTTCGTTGTTTAGTTTGTAAGATCATAGGATATGTTTCTAAGAATGTTTTGTTTCAGGAAATTGATTTCAGAGTTTCTTTTAGGTTTTCTTCGGATATTCAATTTAGCTTTCGGTCGTTAATATTCCAAGTACTCCTCTTGTTGTCATATTTGTACTACGATCAATTAATGAACGTTCTACAAATTGACAATAATAGGAGATTTATCTTTCTCCCAAGCCACATTAAAATTAGTTTTCGCGTAATTGGAGGGTGGAAGGGCCGTGGCTAGGGTGGGTCTCCATGCGCAGTAACCTCCACGTGGTGAGACCCGGGCAATCAATTATTTATCGTATAATTATTAAACGTTTAACAGACGTTTGATAATTATGTGGAAAATAATTCGAGCGAATTGACTGCGCATTGCACTTTCCCTTCTCATTCTCTTTTTCGCTTCATTCCCCTTTTTGCTTCACTCCGTTTTCTGTTTCATTCCCCTTTTGCGCTCTGCCGGGAGCAATTACTTTCGTTACTTTTCTTGTAATTCATTTTACCACTATTAGCTTCATTCCTTTTTCCGTTCTCGGCCCGGAGGACCGGTGGTTGGGGACTCAGTGTCAGCGAGTGACGATGTGTGGGGGCGTGATTGTGGTTCTGGAGGAAGGATCCGAGGCCCGCTGTTAGACTACGTCTCTAACGGTTGTTGGTTTTCGCCCTAAATCTGGAATTATGGTCGCGGTTCTTGCATTTCCGGGCTGCAGTGTCATCGTGGGGCGGTGTGTAACTGTGATTGCGTTCTGGACAGGTGACCCGCCTAGTAGGAAATTCCTGCGAGTTAGACCACGCCAAGCACACCTTGGGGTGGCAGAAGGTATATGGGACATAATCTGGAATCGTGGTTCAGTCTTGCATTCCGTTTCTCAATGATTGCTGTGGCTCGGTATCGAAACTGGTGTAGATTCTAAGTCCTCTTACTGTCCGGACTCTGCGCCGAGGGCTCGCGGGCTGCTCGGTAGCAGTCACCCTCGTTACTTGCCTCCCATTTGATCCCATTTATGAGTATACAATTTTTATAATACCTTACTAATTACTGGCTATTTGTCTTTGTTTCAGAAGCACTCAAAGGAATCAGCTAAAGAAGAGGATTGCTCATAATATGTATAATGTGGCCACTCTCTCACCCTGCCCCTGCCCCTGCCCCTGCCCCTGCCCCTGACCCTGCCCTTGCCCTTGCCCGTGCCCAGCCACTGCTCAGTTTCCAGTTTTCTGTTCTAGGAAGGCATGGTGCACGAAATTAATATGGTCTAATTGAAGGGGAATTAAGTATATGCATACTTATACCTAGATGAGTGTGATAATGTATCTGTTAGATTCCTATGTAGGCAGGATATCATTGAAATTGTTGTTTTAATTTTACTCTTAGATATTATATTAGGTAGGGTGATTCTAGTTTTAAGTTAGATCTTTAGACAGGCAGGACGTATTTGAATCTAATCTAGTATTTAAGAAGGGAGGCTTTAATTATAATCTGTGTCTTAGTTTTTAAGACAGCAGTGTACACTGCTGTGATAATATTTCGTTGTTTAGTTTGTAAGATCATAGGATATGTTTCTAAGAATGTTTTGTTTCAGGAAATTGATTTCAGATTTTCTTTTAGGTTTCCTTCGGATATTCAATTTAGCTTTCGGTCGTTAATATTCCAAGTACTCCTCTTGTTGTCATATTTGTACTACGATCAATTAATGAACGTTCTACAAATTGACAATAATAGGAGATTTATCTTTCTCCCAAGCCATATTAAAATTAGTTATCGCGTAATTGGAGGGTGGAAGGGCCGTGGCTAGGGTGGGTCTCCATGCGCAGTAACCTCCACGTGGTGAGACCCGGGCAATCAATTATTTATCGTATAATTATTAAACGTTTAAGAGACGTTTGATAATTATGTGGAAAATAATTCGAGCGAATTGACTGTGCATTGCACTTAGGATACAAAGTATAGTAGTGCCCGCTTAATGTTCATTCTTTTCCCCGATTAATGTTCGCCCGACATTGGCACCATTTTTTGGATCTACTGTGATGCATCGCATCGGATTGAGCGAGCGTTCGAGGTACCTCCACGAGATCAGCAATTTCCCTCAATATATCTCACTCTCGTTCTCTGGACAAAAGTGTGACCAACACAGTCTAAACTGAACGGGCTGAAGAGCTACAATATAAGCATGAACTGGTAATTACTGATAAGTTACATCCCTGGATAGGGTTCGCTACGAAGCTCCGAACCAGCGAACATTTAGTGGGGATTACTGCCCACTGTAGTTATTTAAGTGAACAGAGTCTTAAGTTGTTATTCCAATTACTTTTGCATTCTCGTTTCCATTTTTGTATCTATTTGCAGTTGTAAATATTATGTATTATTTATTATATATATATCTTTACAATACTATCTTTACTCTCGCACTCTCAGCAACCTCTTTCGCTCTTCCTTTATATGCCTTCCTACTTTACGTATTACAGTATTCTTATCTCTTTGTCCCACATCTATTATACATCTTTTCATTTCAAATTCGTAACTGGTTTTTAAATCATATTATCTCTATTGCTGTACATTCTGTTAACAGGTGTTTTAACGTTTCAAATCTTTTTCTGCACAGTTCACGTCTTTTATTGTTGTCCTCCCAATATTTATTTATCCTTTAATGCTTTCGCATCTGTCACATGGATTATTAATTGCTGATTGTTCCGTCTTCTGTTTTTATCTAGGTGCTTTAGTTGTGCCTTTGTTCTAATATATTTAAACCTTTCGTTACATTTGGCTTGTTTTTTTTGTGTCTTGTTCCTGATGTTGCATTTCATAGTCTCTTGTTTCATATGGTTCTCTGTCAATTCCTTTATTTCCACTTCATCAAATTCACTCCTACGAGGCTCATTTCGTTCCTTCTTAAATAATTAAATTAAATTAAATTTGCATATGCTTGTAGTGTTGCCTTCCCCTATTTCTTTTATCTCTAAACATTCCTTAACAATTTTCCTCTCTTCTATTACATACTTACTAATATATTTTTTGTGTGTGCAGGTTTTGCCAACAAAGAGTAATGAGCATTGACCGGCACCCCTCATCGTGCATAAAAGCAAGAAAGAAGAAAGAATAACTAACCCATGCCACATACTTTAGTTATAGTAAATTGGGTTATAAGAATAGTTTGTAACTGTTACCCCGTAAGTTTAATTTAGAATAGTTGAGTAATTAACTATTATATATTTTATTTTATATTCAGTTTATTCAGTAGATTTTTGTAGATCTTTAATATTACGCTTACTACAAGTTCTACTGATTGTGCTAAATATAAAATGAAAGATATAATTAATAATTGACATATGCACAAGTAACACAATGGTTGTAATTTAAAATAAGCTTTACCATATAAGTATTATCTATTAGTTAAACTGTAAATTAATTTTACATAATAGCTTATAAGTATTAGATTAGTTATCTTTATAGTATTTTTTATATTACATAAGTGTTAGTTTAGAGTTGATACCAGATTTAGTTGTACAATGTATTATAAATACATATGAAAAGAACAGTTTATAAGTATTAGCTTGTAAATTTCAACTGCAACATGTTTGTAACTTGTATCTTCATTAATTAATTTAAATAAATCTTTAATGAAAAGAAGTACTACTGCACCTTTTATTTTTGCACCTGAACCATCCCCGAAAAGACCTAATTCCAAATCCTTAAACAAGAAGTACCGTGTACGGACTTTAAATGCAAAGTCCTAAAGCGGAAAACTTGTAAAAATGGCCCCCCATACGTTATTAAAGTTAGCAGCTGCAAATTCTTCGAAGGAACATCATTTTTAAAGTCTTCTTTGTCTTTCTTACAAACTTTGGTGCCAGAAGTCCAGAAAAGTAAGTGCTCTAAAATTCCTGGAATATGACGTTATTTCTTAGAATGGCCAAGGTTCGAATACCTCCTCACACATCATATTCTCCTGATACAAACCCACGATTTTCAGCGAATTATTTTTGCCAGAAACACAGACATTTTGAGCTCAGAACTTCCTGGAACGTGACGTCGTTTCCAAGAATTGCTGGTATCGAATACCTCCTTGCACATCATGTTCTCCTGATACAAACCTACGATTTTCAGCGAATTATTTTTGCCAGAAACACAGACATTTTGAGCTCAGATCTTCCTGGAACGTGACGTCGTTTCCAAGAATTGCTGGTATCGAATACCTCCATGCACATCATGTTCTCCTGATACAAATCCACGATTTTCGGCGAGATATTTTTGCCAGAAACTCAGAAATTTAAGTACTGAAAGTCCTGGATTTGTATTAGGAGAAATGACGTCACGTTCCAGGAATTTCCGAGCACTTAAATTTCGACGACGTTGAATTACTACATTGGATATTTAGCCTTAAATTTAATAATGTTCAGGTCTATTTTTACAAGTTCTCCGCTTGTGAACTTCGCATTTAAAGTTCCTGCACGGTAGTACTTGTGTAAGGAGTTGGAATTAGGTTCTTTCAAGGATTGTTAAGGTGTGAAAATAAAAGGGGCAGTGGAATTCCTTTCATTGAAGATTTATTTAAATTAATTAATGAAAATACAAGTTACGAGAATGTTGTAATTCAAATTTACAAGCTAGTACTTATGAACTATTCTTTATATCTATTTACAATACATAGTACAACTAATTATTACTTAAATTTTATGTAAATGATTGTTGCCAGCCCGATAGTGTTAATCAGTAAATAGGAGATGTTTTACGCTACATCAGGAATCCCTATGTAGTAACCAATTTTAATATATCTTGAAATATAGTATTCATGTCCCCATTATTATTTGTCACTATTAAATCCCAGGGACTAAAATCATCTAGATCGCATTCTGTTTCTGCATCGTCGATACCTGTGACAAATAAAATTGCATATGTTAAACCATTTCCCATAATAGTGTTTGCTTGTAATGAAACTCATCTGCATTTACAATCGACAAGCTGTAGCTTTTTCATGTACCTGGAGTAAATACCCAACCACGTTTGTTCCTAATTGAATCGTCCGATACAATACGAATTGTTTTACATATATCTCCAAAATTGTCTGTAAACCATTGAATGTCAGACTTCCGTCGAGTATCGCTCACTATCCATATTGGTTTGTTATGCGCTAAAAGGAAAAGATTAATATTAAATTAATATTAAAATTAAAAGATTAGCATTAAAAGAAGAATAATTCATTACTTTTATACATCTCTATAGCTGCACGACAAAAGTATCCATAATCTTCCTTTCTCACATTTTCCCCCCATTTTGCCATTCGAAGACGATGGTTTTCTTTATATTTCCCATCGCTCAGAAGTTCATCAAAGTCCAAGCCTTCTGATTTCGCCCATTGATATTTTATTGGTCCTGACAATCTTATAATGACGCCACTATCGTGACCAATCCTAATAAGAGGACATACATTACTCATTACGTCGAGTAAGTATATTAATTTATCCATTGTTCAGTAACAATGGATAACAATTTATCACAAGTATGTATCACCTCTCCTGCAACGCGTTGGTAATATAGTCTTTGCCCGATTTTCGTTTACCGCTAAACAATAAAATTCTTCGCGGTTTCGAGGGATATACAGCTTCTGCTGCAGTGTGATCATCGATAACTCGATCAGCCGCCATATTGGTATCGCACTGTGGCATTTAAATATTCAAAAACTGCTTGCGTTCACGAGATGTGGCTAGTCAGAGCATACGCTATTATTCTGTTGCACATCTCGTGGTACCACACGCGTTGCTGTTCTTGTTCAAAAGTTCCACTATTTTCTACTATTTGCAAATAATTGAGGTCTATCCATGGACACTAGTTAATATCGAAACAAGTACTGTGTTCAAACATTTACATCCCACTATCTGAAATGGGCATTACAATCCCAATTGGATGTATGATCTGCTTTGCAAATTAGTTTTCGCGAAGCTCGCATTCTCATGCAGAAGATTACCATTCTCAAGGAATTATGTTTTCGTGGTGCGGGAATGCGTAGCGTAATATTGTACCATGGGCATAAAGTAAAATTCCAGGGACCAATTTCAAGACAGATTGCGAACGATACAAGAACTGATATCAATGAATATATCAAGAATTAATAATATGTAATATAGGTATGAAAATCAGGGTAGACAACAGAAACTTTTTATGTTTTTAATACAATAAGCCCATTTATATACAAAAGTTAGAATTTATTTTTTTTCCTTGCGAAGAGCTTCACGCTTCTCTGCCTTTTTCAATTGTTCGGATGGCTTCAAGTTGTGCTTTTTTGCGAAACGTTGGTTCCTTAGGAATTTCAAATCCATCTAAAAAGAAGGAAAAGAAAAATTAGAAGGCCAGAAATAATATATTCATTTAGTATTAATAAGAACGAAATGTAACACTTACACCAAGCGTAGACTCATGCCTATAGCGTTTTGGTTTTTTGATACCATTACGGTGAGCTTTACGATCTACGAATCAAAGGGAAAATATACATTATTTAATGTTCTTTTTGCTCGAAAATGATGTACCTTATAATTATTATCATTCGACAACAAATACTGTGCTATAGAGCGTTAGAAAATTGAGCAAGAGTAACAAATATCTTTCGTCTTACACGCTATAAATCTCTCCATGTATTAACCTATAATTAGCAGAAGCAGATAATGCTTTTTTCTTGCATTTATTACACTCACTTTGATTATGATTGGTATGATTCTTTGACTTCGCCATTTTTCTATGTTAAACAGTCTGAAAAGGAGAAAAACTTCGGTCAGTTACGACATGACGATCGTAAACAATATTTAAGGTTAAGTGTTATAAGAATTAAATTATGTTGTATTGGAAATTCATGTAAGAAAATGATTATTAATGCTTAATTCTACATGACTTCGTTATCCCCCAAAAACAAGGTATTAATGCCAGTCTGTGAGTTACGTAGGAGATTATTTAGATATGTAAGAAAATTCTTTACCCAGACAAACTGTTCACAATCGTTCGCAAACGGAAACACGATGGTAAATGGACGAGTAAGGTAAATGCGATAGCAGCGCCAAATTGTGAACGTACGTCTTTTATGTGGCGGCAGATATTTCGTATTCTTGTATATTGAAATATCGTCATTCCTTTTTTTAAATTGTAGTAGCAGTAATGAACAATAAAAATATAACATTGGATGACAGGTGTACTCTGTATGTAATATAGTATTCAAGTCTTTAAATAACTATATATGTATACATATGTAAATTGTGATGCAGTAAAACACGTAACATCCTTATAACTAAATAAAAATGAAATTGTAAAGATTTCATTAATTCTCCTCAAAGCGTATTACATTGAAATGTTTATCATTAATTTTATTTAAAGCTTCACTTTTCTTGTACTGATACATCAACGAATTCGTATGCACACAACTACGTGAAATACAGTTTCACATTAAGATTGAAAATAATCAGTTGTGTTTGTAATATAAGTTAACGTGACATTTACAGCTTTTTTTAGTTGCACCAGGCATTCGTTTGATGTAAAACTTTGATTCTTAGGTAACACATTTGCACGGTCAAAATTAAATACTTAAACATACAAGAAATAACTTAACTTTACCTTAATACTACATTCATCACAGTAACATACATATTAAGTAGTCCTCAAACAATGGTCATTGCCTATCGCAATCAGTCATTTAATTTATATGCAAACATATGCGAGTAATAGGCGTCCGTGAACGCATAGGTACACGGATGCTCCCACAGATAGTATTTGCATACTCGTTGATTGTTTAGCGTTGCACAGAGTCAAAGATATGCACATACACGCGTGTACCCGCAAAACTCGTTTCTGATCAATTTGATTGACATTTGACAGATAATTATTGTATGTAAGAAATCTAATAACACCTTGATGGCAACGTTTAGTAATACTTCATACGAACGCGTGCGAGTACGCGTGCAATAATTAAAAAATTTGTACTTAATGTTTACGTGTACCCTCTATATAATTCTCAAAATAGTGGAATGCGCATAAATTCGTCAAATACAAAAATTCATAGACCTGATATCTTTTTTTGCAATGCTACCCAATCTACGATCTTATGGCGAATTTTTTTCCTGTGCAATAAAACTTCAGCAGCTTTTTCAAACTTTTCTTCGTTCCTGCGTATGTACATCTTTGCGTCCAGCTCCAGCTGGATGATCTTCTCTGGACGTATTTCCACCATCGACAACATTTCCGTCAGGTACGGATTAAAACGAAAGTAAACGTGCTCCGGCAATAGATCGTTCAGCATTGTATGCACAGCTGTGTAGTACATCATTATATAAATTAGAACGTATAAGCGGTGTACACAGAGTGACGGAATACGTATTCAAACGACTACTTAAGACTTAAATGAATACCTTCCGTATCTGTTGCGCTATCCAGAATTTTGTAGAACTTCTCCTTCCAGCTGGAGGTTGCAACCCCCGGTGATTCTTCACTGTTTTCGTAAATTCGATTCGGTGTACGACCCGTTCCGAAAGATACCACACATTGAATAGGACTATTTGGCCACAATTGTTTGGCTTCGTGTAACGCAACTGCACAAGGATTATTTACAAGTATACCTACGAGAAATGGGAGCATTAAAACGCTTTGGCATCAATTATTTTCACCTCATTCTGAAACGCCAATTAACTGCAAAATGATATTAAATAACGTTTACCTCCATCTTGATGAAGATATTCACCGTGCTTAAACTCTTCGAAGTAACTAGGAGCTGCTGCGGAAGCTCTAACAGCCTCCCACAATTTGTGTTTGTGAGATCCTATATACTGACTTTCAACTCTATGAGGTAAAGTGTAATTTCTAAATACATAAGCCATTACACGTTCGTGGTTCACTATAGCTGATATGGCTGAAAACTAAATAACAATTCATGTAGCATAAATATTATACATGTTTCCGATGTACGCAATAATCGACTGCGAAATTACCTTTGGTGTGCTTTGGTCACGGACTGTTTTTATGAGAGCCTTGTCACCCAAATTCTCTTGTAGTAATTTTTCCCAGAGCGCAGTATCGTAATAACCGTGGCTCCATACCAAATTGCTGGTACCCTTTATGGCGCTTCGGGTAAATACTCTGGAGCTTAATTCCTTGTACAATTCAGATATTTCCTGCAACGATTTCCGTTTATGCCCACCTACAGAGAAAATATTCATTACTTTATATCATTTCATTCTAGATATTTTAGTTAGAAATGCCCTCTGCATCAAAGAAATTAAATAAAAAATAATATAACTACCGAGCAAGATTACAAAGAGGCACGATATTCATTACCTGATCCAGTTGTCATTGGGAGGACTAGACATAAAATTAATTTAGACATTTATTTGCCGCACACCAATGTTACGAACAGGAAAAAACAAATCTTCTGAAGGGAGAAGTGTACAATGACTCGCAAAGAGTATACGTATATATTTTACATACCTAAAGCAGCGGCAAGAATAGCTCCTGTACTCACGCCGCATATGTAATCAAACATTTCATGCGTTTTCTTTCCCGTGAGTTCCTCCAGTTTTTTCAGCATTTCAATGACTAATACTCCACGCATGCCTCCACCGTCGATAGAAAGAATTCTGATACCTTTTGCAGGCAGCGGATCGGTGTAGCCCAATACCGCTAGAGCCTCTCTAACGGACGCTGTGAATTCAATGTTTTAGAATTAAAGGTATTCATTTGGCAGTTGAAAGAAATCATTGTCAAATTATCGCTGCATACCTTTTATTTGTTCGTCCTTAAGTTGCTGCCTCGTCTTAAGTAGGATATTAATCGCCCCTTCTTTAATCGCATAATGCCGTGCCTCTGCATATTGATCGATGTGAACCAATAAATCTTCGATTCTCCTCCAACGCGAGGCATGTGACTCAGCCGTTCTAATACTGTTTAAAACATGGCGCGTTCTGGATGTGATACTATGTTTTGGTATATTTTTGTGAATATTTATTTTCCACTTTGGTGAGACAACCAAATTAGCTGCTCGGCTTTGAACACTTAACTTATATATCAGCGAGTCAAAAATCTCTGATAGACTGTAAGATGCTAGTTTGATGGGAAACTTTTGCTCATTACCACTTTCCTGCTCGAGAACTGGCTGCAAATTGTTCGACATAAAGGAATATAAGCTTTTATTGTCACAATTATAGCGTATCATTTAAATGAATTTACCTACCTTTTTGCATTTAACAGAACTGGTTGTTACCTTCTCCTTGTCTTGTGACACGGACGTTGTATTCTCCGTTTCTGTTTTATTATTATTAACATTACGTGCATCGTCGCTTATTACAGGACCTGTTGTCTTATCACTGGTTGCACTCCTTGTGAATTCGATGGGCGAAAATCTTTTCAACGTGTTTATCTGGGAATATGTTACTTTTTGCAGGAAGTCTATCCAATCCTTGGATAAAATGATTTGCAGATTTTTATCGGAAACGGACTTGTTGAAGTAATCCTTCAGTTGCGTTAAAAGTTTCGATTGATTTTGCATAGACATCTTCGTTCTCCAGATAACATTTATGCGATTAACTAATTTTCTTCCGTACACCGCTACACCATAACCATTATTCGCACCTGGAATTATACATACAAGTCTTAGCTACAAATTTACGTGTTCGTTTCGGGCCACCAATTTAGCAAAAGTATCCTTTGTGTTGCACGAGTTTGTTGATTAAATTAAGAATATCGTAATCGTTATCCGAGATACGAAGATGCAAGAGATACTGCGTAGAACCTGTTCGATCAGCCTGTCAAAATCAGCTGTTAGGCAAAACGTTGAACAACGTTCTTGTATAGTCGTTCGATGCGATAACGAATTTCCGAGTAGCAAAGGATTTATTATTAATAGTATGGATCGAAGCCTAATGCAATTACGTCATGTACATTTATGTAGGTGCCCATCTGTATCTACTACGCTTACACCTGCATGCGGTGTTATACTTCATATAAGCTCACGTGTATTTTTGTATGCGACAGGAAGTATGCGTACTTACTATTGTAGTAGTACGCGAATGAATCACATTGTCAGTCAGGCATGTACAATAAGAATTATTTATAAACATTTAGAAACATCGTATTTAGGAAATGTAGTATGAATGGGTTGTCATTTAATAGAGATTTTCGTAATATATTGGTGGCAAATGATGTAACGTTACGTGGAAACAGATTGGCAGTTTATTTAATTTGAAAGGGCAAGTGCGACGGTATGCAATTATAGAAATAAGGATAATGTATGTAATGCAATTAGTGGTTTGTGGTAGGTATTGTATCTTGTTGAAAGAATTCATTTTTGATAGGTCCTTACGTTAAAGATTCGCGTTATCTCTGCCTTCCGCGGTCCCCGACGAGAGTTCGTGAGTACAGGACTTTTTCCACTAACAAGCTTGTAAGCTTATCGCCGTCGATAATAGAAGAACACGGATGCAATATTTCCAGCTGATGGATTTATTTACTCCTTCAATTACCGCGCGAATAGTTTGCAAAGAGTAAGAGAGGAAAAGAAAGCGAACACGTTTCGTACAGAAAATTGTTCCCCGTTTAACGGTTTCGAACTACTATTATCTGTCCAATGTTGCATTCCTTTTATATACAAAATCTGCTGACGTAGCTGGTTGGTTCCTATTTGTGAATAAAATCACACGATATTATTTCACCAACGAAATTTGTTGGCAACAGCATACGGACTTAATGCTTTGATAATACGACGCACTGCGCCACTATGCTGTTTACATCTCCGTTTATGTACTTTGTTTGTAAACATGTTGTTGATAATTAATCACTTGTAAGACAACTGAGTTAATGTCCTAAGAATAATTCCTTGTTAATTTCGGAGTTGAGACGGAAATTATAAATGAAAACAACACGTTCTATTTAAACGTAATACGGTGAATTTCTTCACTACCCCTTATATGTTATATAGAAATTTCAATACAAGAATTTCATTCAGGTTACACTAGTTTTCGAATGAATCCAGAAATGTCATCCGATGGCACTATTTTGCATAATACGCGTGCACGCAAGAAGTGTACTGGAACAGGTCCATACGTTCGAGAATCCGTTGAGTTGTAAGCGTTATCTCCCTCCAGCCAAATGTGTTCACGTGGAACCTACGAACAACAATCATTAGACTTTCCCCAACAACTTCTATATCTTTACGTAAAGAATCATTAATCTTTTATCGTTCTCAACTATTGATGTATTAATAAATGGAATGTAATTTGGAAAGTCTAGATATTGCAGCGAAACAACCTATAGTAGCAACATTAACATACTACAATTCCGTGTTTTACTCTATCTCCAGGTAAACCCGTAATTCTTTTGCATATATATTGGTCTGCGTTTGAGGGACATTGGGAGATCACGATGTCACCTTTCTTGAACTTCTTCAACCTGACCGATATACGCTCGGCAATTAAAACATCATTATTCCATAATGTTGGCTCCATAGATGGACCTGCACACTGCGCAGCATTAAAAGTATTAGAAAAAAGTACCAACAGCAATTCGCATTTTCGCCCGCATAAAGTTTACCTATTCATCATATAAGAATTGCAATGCGCAACATTTATTATACACATTCCTTATTATAAGCACAGCCTACTTACCAACACAATATTTCCCACATATTCATTGATACAGTGCGCGACAATTGCACACTTCAAACAGTTGCCAACAATTGTGTAAAATGATTTTATTGACATATTTTATGTTTGAATGTAATTGCATGGTAGCCTCATGATATAAAGATCCATCGCTATGTAATTCTCCATTGAAACATAGGCGGTAATTCCAGGAATATATTAAGCTGTAATTGGATCACGAATTCTAATGAGTCTACTTCGCATTCGTTACATAAATCGGTGGCAACAAGTTGTTAATCATAAATTGCTTTCATATCTATAATACTCACGACAGTTAGTTCATATATTAAACTGGTTTACGCAGAGTTCGTAGAACTGTTGTCCCAATAGCTGTCGCAATGTTTTATCGTATATTCATATTTACAATAGCGAATCGTTTCCTGTTTGCTCACGTGCCTGAAAACAAACATAATATTTGTTCCACAGTCAATTTGATTAATTCATTGATGAAATTTATTGTCGAAGCGTAGATATTTTACAGTGTGGAGCAAGTACTACACGCGTCATAGCTGTCACCGCTTAGGTTAAGTTTATACTTGCCGTACCGTACGAGTTAAACTATCAGAAATCAATTTTCGATCTATACACATATACTTACTGGGAGACACATGAATCTGACGATACGTTTTTCATTAATATTTCAACATTATATGCTATTGAAAAATGTTTAAGAGCAGCTCTTGTCGCATCAAAGGTTCGAAGGTGACTGTTATTGTCGCATGACCTGCCGCTCGCGGCGAGTGGCAGCCGCGTGAAACATCAAAGGATATTTATCGACTCCAGGTCGGTAAATGTGCTAAAACTTACCGAACACACGAAACTGCTCGTATATCTTTTATCAAATAAAATGTAATTTATTTCCGATAATTCTGTGTCTACAACATCGAGGAGACAATGTTTTTGCAATAAATTCAAGTGACTTCGTGTGTCGATAAATCAGATAACGAAGCTGCCTGTCGGTTACCATCGGTAATGTAGTATTGTTACTTAACCCTTCGAAGGCAAATTTCTAAGTACTTTTTATATTTAAAAAAATGTAAAATGTGTGGTACGTACCAATTAATTTCCTCTAAAATATTTAGTTCAGGACGTTCAGGAACATTCGATTGTTTGTGACAGAGATTCTGCACAGAAGAAAAGGTATGAAAAATATGAAAGAAACAGAAGAAAAAAAAGTCGTTATTTACTGCATATCGGTGCATAGGAGATGCACAAATCGATCGATCGATATCTCGCAGAACCGTTCGGACAAGTCGCGGCTAACCTCAGGGCTGTTGTGAACAATGGCGACGTTTCGACGAAAGTGACATTCTGACGAACAAATGTGTTTTTTACACTTTAACGTTAATCTTCTTTTGTAGATATTAATTACGCCCGTTAGCCGTTAGACTGGCAAGAATCCGTGTTCTAGGATGGCTTTGAACGCGAACGCGTTGTCCAGTGACATAAGCCGAAGAAATCCACAGGATGAGTACGAACTCATTCAGAGGATAGGCAGTGGAACTTACGGAGATGTTTACAAGGTTCGGACGTTCCTATCATTTCCTTGTTTCGAAATAAATGCATCGTATTCACGCGCCACCGTAACTTCTGTTTCCAGGCCAAAAGACTTTCCATGAATGACCTCGCCGCAATTAAGGTTATCAAATTGGAGCCAGGTACATACATACATCCTGCCAGATCCGCCGTTCGTTTTCACGGTCCTTCCCGATTTACATTCACGAAAGATATTACGAAAGTTATTTGCCGAACGAACTAACGATTCACGTTCTCCATCTACTTTGGCCGATATTCGAATAGCTGCTGAAACTGGATTTAGGATGCTACTTTTTACACCGCCTTTTTTGCAATCAAATTACATTTAAACAGAGAACGATTTTTTTTCGTGCACTTTGCACCATTTATTGTTTCTTTATGTATGTAGCTTTTTTTTTAGTAATGCTACTGTATGTATTGTTGAAAAAGCTGGCAAGTTTGCATATTTATTTCTTATAATTGTACATGAACGAATTATTATTATGATTTATTGATCAATAATAATTGTATTTGTTTACTTGGTTTGTTGTCTATTTGCCTTTGAATAATATATTTATTTTGTGGTTTTCAGGGGATGATTTTGCAATAATTCAGCAGGAAATATTAATGATGAAAGATTGCAGGCACCCTAACATTATTGCCTATTATGGAAGTTATTTGAGGAGAGACAAATTGTGGATTTGTATGGAATACTGCGGGGGTGGTTCCCTGCAAGATATATATCACAGTACGATATGGTTCTTCATTGAAAATATATTCTATTATTAAGAGCTATGCAGTGATAAAATATTTTATTTCTATCGCAGTAACTGGACCATTGTCAGAAATACAAATAGCGTACATGTGCAGAGAAACACTTCTGGGATTGGCGTACTTGCACACCATGGGGAAAATGCATCGCGATATTAAAGGTGCCAATATATTATTAACAGAAGCTGGCGATGTCAAGTTGGCTGATTTTGGTGTGTCCGCGCAGATCACCGCAACCATTAATAAAAGAAAAAGTTTTATCGGCACTCCCTATTGGATGGCACCCGAGGTATCCGTAATTGTTCAACAATTACATCAAACATTTATTCTACTCTGTATCAAAGATCTACAACGAACGATTTACAGGTCGCAGCCGTAGAAAGAAAGGGCGGTTACAATCAGCTTTGTGATATTTGGGCATGTGGGATCACTGCGATAGAATTAGCAGAATTGCAGCCACCTATGTTCGATTTGCATCCAATGAGAGCGCTTTTCCTCATGTCCAAATCGGGCTTCAAGCCGCCCACGTTAAAGGATCGCGACAAATGGAGTCCTACGTTCCATAATTTCGTTAAAGTTGCCCTGACGAAAAATCCTAAGAAGAGACCGACCGCTGAGAAATTGTTACAGGTGTGTTTTGTTTCCCTCTGTTTAATTTTCTACGTTGCATAGAATTGTGACGCGGTCAGATGAGTGGATAAAATGTTTTAACGCAAATTTTGTTTTTTTCCAGCACGCATTCTTTCAAGGAGACATGAGTAAACGTTTAGCAGTGGAATTGTTGCAAAAGGTATCAAATCCTAGTCATATGTTCACCGATTTAGAAGCCGACGAGGACGGAGCTGTTCCCAATGTCCCGCAAAGGATAGCATCGCGACATACCGCGAGACCTAGACCAAAAAGTCCTGTACCACAATTAGATAGCGATGGTAAACAGCGATTCGTTAACAAAAATTGTTATTCACTTTTCCCTGTGCAAATGTAAACTACACGTACGTTGCAGACCAAATTAATCTCGATGGAACGTTGCAAAGAGATGCAATTTCCCCGTCCGCGGACAGTAATCCGTCATGGGACATCATGGATATTATGAATAATGTAAAGGTAATTCGCGTTCTCTATGCTAAACGAGAAATATGTATTTCTAGCTATGTTAATATTATATCTGGACTAATTTATTTCTGTGCGTAATTCAGGCTGTTCATAATTGTGATGTGCACCCGGATTGCGGTATCGGCTCGGCGTTCGAAGACGTACAGGAGAAGTGAGTATATTTAATATACACTTGTTAGATCCGTTCATATATTGTTGTAAAGAAATGGGGTGGGAATTTTTGTTTTATAGTCTCTGTTAATATGATAATTGCTGTTTTTATCAACTGTAATTTTCAGTTATGTTTGTAGAGTTTAAAAATTAACAAGTATAAGACGGTACACGAATTTCCCAGATGAAAGAAAAGTAAAAACGGCAATTCGTTCTAACAGTTTCCAAACTTCATATGCACGGCTGCTTCTGCTTTTGCATACATTCCATGTGCATATCATGTATGCAGAAATAATATTAAATACAAATATAATGCTGTTAGAGAGCTAACAAGTCGCAATCTGTTCTCTATCGAATTTAAAAGAAAATATTTCTTTTACTAATGGTGCAATGAAATGCAATTAGTCGTATAACTATGGAAATTGACGTTGAAACTTTACGATAGTTTTCCGTGACTTACGTAACAATTGGTTTAAGTATAATTATCCATACGGTATCTCACTTTTTCCGAACATGATACAGTTTGTTTTTGTGTCAGTACTGTTGGCGCTAATGTTACTACTGATAGTAGACAGTCGCGTCGAAGCAAAACAGGCACAGAGATATTTCATATGAGTTTAAGGTAATAAAACGCAGACAGTTTGGTATGAAGATATTACAGAGTTTCCAAAATTTTGCCTGATCATTTAACATTAATATTACCGCGAATAATCATGTTAATCACATTCAAGCAGAGTGAAACTACGTCGTTTGAATTAAAAAACATCTTATCCGTATGGTCTAATTATTGCGTGCCACTATAATTCTTAACATAGAATGCGTTTAAAAATGTCAAGTTTTTTTTTATTTCAAAAACGCACGAATGATTATAAATCTTTCCTACACATTTGTTTAATTTTTGTCGTTTGTTTCTATTGTGCAAAATCGTTTTCATTTGTTTAATACACTTATACTAAAAGAAAAAGAAATACGCATGGCAATAATAAATAAATATTTTACGATAAATATTGCATGTTTAAAATGAAAGTGCAGAAGGGTCTTGATGTGTTCACTACCCCTGTTTCGTAAGTATTAATTGTAACGCTTAATGTGTCGTACGATCTTTTTGTCTTCCTAAATTGATTATTATTGGTTGCAGTAATAATATCTTGTGTATGTTCTTCGCAATTATCTTACACATTCGATGAACAATCATTTTTCAACCAAATAATATAAATGATATCATAGATGGTATAATGTTTTAATAAAACTGAAGAAAACTTGTTTTCAATTATGGGATTTCATATATCGGATGTGCAAGTAGTTGCGATATCTATATATATTAGTCAAGTCGATAAGTATTAATAATAATAATCATAGGGATATAATTAAGTCGTAGACTCGAAATAGCTATTACTTTATCCTTATATTACGTCTAATCCTTCTCCGAAATTCACCGGCCATTTTAATTCTCGTAGCTTTAATTTCACTGATCAGTTTGTAATTTTAATAATTTCTCCCAACAGGAGTCTATTGCAGTACATTGATGAGGAGTTGTTGCTAAGGTATTGGCAGGTAACCCTTTTCCCTTGCACCTTGCACCTTGCACTTATACTTTCTAACAGCTTGCGTTAAGACCATTTATTTATTTTTATAATGCAGCTTGTTACTAATTCTTCGGACTAATTTTTATAATTTTCTTACACCACTTTTCCTTTTCGCATTCCGTGAGAAATATTCGAATTGATGTAAAGCTATTTTGCATTATACATTGGAAAAGTTAATTCGTCCTATCAATCATTTTTATTTTACTCCCCATGGTGTCCATGATATAAATACTAACACGCGAAAGATGTAGGTAAAATAATATTAATTTAGATTTAATATTTTGGGAATGCATATCTTAATGTTTATTGCATGTACTTGTTTTTTTGTCTTTTGTAGAACGAGCTTTAACGTTGCTAATCGTGTTGGTGCTGGTACTATGTGTTTCTTTTACAAAGATTACATATCTTTATCATTTCTAAGGAGCGCTCTATTTTTATTCAGCCCCTACTGGTTTGTAAAATTCTGCAATTCGGTGCACTATAATATTCATTTATGTGTCGCGTTCGATTAATTCGATTTTTCGAAATTTGCAAACTAGCTAGGGGTGATTAAAGAGCGAGGGTAACAATTGAGCAACCCCCGTTACTTACAAAATAAATTCACTCGCGAAAAAAAAGAGAGAATGGAATGATATCCTGTGTTTAATTTAAGTAATTGCAGCAATAAGTGTTGCTTAATGACATGCTTATTTGACTGAAATAATTCTCCATGTATATTCCCCGTAATTTGTACAGAAATATAATTGTGAAATTAATCAACGAAACGTTCGGGAGGATTGATAATAAAAGACATGTATAATTGTTTTATAGTATATGATTATAGTTTCATGTGTGCAGGGGGAATGCAATGTCGATGGTTGGTGGGCATTGCGACCAGCTATATTCCCTGCAGTAAGTAAACGATAAAATATAATAGTAGGCTGTTTAATTTTGTTGGTTGTAGATATAGGTCGGTTTACTTTTCTGTTTTGTCTTTTGGTCAACAAAAATTAACGATGAATGTTTAAGTTTAGCCACGAATGGTTTATTTCATTTTAATTATATGAGAAAAAAAAGAATGAAGTTAAATGTATGCAAAAATTTTTTAAAACTCAAGCGCCCCCAAAAAAAAAACGCGATCTTCTCCCACGATGTTTAGTTATTGGCAAATATTCGTACATATCGGTATATTGAATTTTGTACGTATCTTGCTTAAACATTTCATTTTTCTAAGCACTACCCTTTACCAGACACATCTCTTTGTACTCTTTCAAACATTTTCAAACGCCTAACAAGTAATACAATAACAAATGCTTGAAATTCACATGATTTTTCACATTCCAGCCGTTACAATTGTATCAGCTTCAAACACACTGGTTCGCCACGAGCGATGTTACGTTTCTTTTTATTATTAAATATCTTCTCAATTTTTTCATTTATTTACAATTTACTAACACAAGTAGCAATGACTTTTTATCGAACGAAAGATTTCGTTTTTTCTTCTGTATGTAAGAACATTTGTTAACAGTTATTGGTTTACTTATTATTTTCCAGAGCAACCCTTCCACTCGGAGAGTCGTCCAACGACTGTGAAGTTCACTGTCCGTATTATAACATGTCAGGTAAAAATAATTCTACCTTCAATTTCAACCAATCGCGATGCCAAACAAAATGATGTACATACCAAGCTTTATTAATTATTATCCGTGTTAAATTACAGTTGCAAAATTGTACTAGTTTGACATAGAGATCATAGCAAAGTAGTTTCTGAATAAGCGATCACCTACGACTCTGTACACGATCATTTAACCAGAGTATAATAACAGTTCCCTTGTGCAAAGAAAATGATGATCACTTGTCCAGGGGTTACTGTAAAACTTAATAGGGCTAGTTTAATCAGAAATTCTGAAGTACTCGAAAATATTGAGACAGTAGTATAAAGAGTAAGTTCGATGCTTAGGATCGCAAGTGAGTCCCAGACGCCACAGCTCTGTGGACGAGTTGTATGGTCTGGCGAACAATACTCACAATCAATCCTTAACCGCTGTAAATGGACAACGTCAACGGTCCCTCTCGGACAGCGGTCCCAGGGACGAGTCCCCCCAGTCTAATGGTAAAAGCATGTTAATTTTCCCCCTAAAATTGCGTTTAAAATACCTTCGCTTGCACGCTATAAAGTACGCATACATTTTCCTCGAATTGTACCTTGCCGTTGACGTAATTATAGAATTAACGGGTAGAATTTGTTGTCTAGGTCAAAACGAAGTGTCGGGCGACCCAGACACAGAAAGCATGAGTCCCGATCTATTGTCCGACACTCCACCTGTTCCTCCTAGAAGAAGGGACAGAAAGCGGCACACACCTCCGAGGCCTATCAGCAACGGACTGCCACCCACACCCAAAGTTCACATGGGTGCCTGTTTCTCAAAAGTTGGTTACCGTCTCTATTGTACCCAGAGAATTATTCGTTCGGTGATTAAATATATAAGTCAATGAGTATTTTTATTCAGGTATTCAACGGTTGTCCATTGAGAATACATTGTACCGCAAGCTGGATACATCCGGACACGAGGGATCAGCATTTACTGATCGCCGCGGAGGAGGGCATTTATAACTTAAATTTAAACGAACTACACGAAACAGCAATAGATCAGTTGTATCCGAGACGTACGATTTGGATGTACGTCATTAAGGACGTGCTCATGTCTTTGTCCGGTGAGATTTGTCCCGCGTTATAAATTATTCCCAGCGTTTCTTTATATTCAGATGATTGTGTAAAGAACGATACCGTGCGACTATTTCAGGAAAAACACCGCAATTGTATAGACACGACCTACTAGCGATGCAGAGCAAACAGACGCATAGGTTTTCATTGCACATGAATAAGATACCCGAGAGATTAGTACCTAGGAAGTTTGCCCTGACTACTAAAGTACCGGACACTAAGGGCTGCACCAGGTGTTGCGTAGGGAGAAATCCATATAACGGGTAAGCCGAGGTTCTGTGTGCATTTCCTATGATTGTATGCGATGATAAAACGTTCGAATTTGCAGGTATAAGTATTTGTGCGGAGCAATGCCCACCGGAATATTTTTAATGCAATGGTACGATCCCCTGAATAAATTTATGCTGCTGAAGCATTTCGATTGCACGCTACCAACGCCGTTGAACGTTTTCGAGATTATTATTACTCCCGAAATGGAGTATCCTATGGTGTGCGTATCGGTGAAACAACCATATCAGCAGAACAAATTAAAATTGGATTTAATTAATATGAATTCAGGGGCGAGTTGGTTTCACAGCGACGAATTGGAAGACATGGACGGTTCAGGTATATTGTTCATTCGTATGCGTTCAATAAACGGCAATATCCTGTCGATTATATGAATATTAATATTATGTTTAATCTTTTGCAGCCACCGTGATACCGAGAAGAGAAAACCTGCACGCTATTAATGTTACGCAATTAGAGAAAAACGCAATATTAGTCTGTTACGATAGTAAGTACAAAGCTAGTAACTTTGCTGTGTTCTTTGGAAATTAAAAATGCTTCATTCGTATCTCATTCTTGTTTCGTAGACGTAGTGAAAGTGGTAACGCTTCAAGGAAAACCCAGATCGAGCAGAAAGCACATGTCCGAATTACATTTTAACTTCCAAATCGAGTCCATCAGTAAGTTTATCTCGCGGCGAATAATAGCATTATTGTTTTCGATCGCGAAATGAATTGTGAGCTAAATATATTCTTCTCCCCTGTGCAGTCTGCTTACCGGATAGTGTACTAGCATTCCACAAACATGGCATGCAAGGTAGGAGCTTCAGAAATGGCGAAGTTACGCAAGAAATCAGCGATCCCAGTAGAACGTACAGATTACTCGGGTCGGATAAGTAAGTACCCGTTCTTCGCTTGGAAATTGCCGAAATTCAGAGATCCAACTCCACTCTACAAAGTTCCCTTCTTCTTCCTCGCAGGGTTGTGATGCTGGAAAGTCACTTAGTTCAATCGGGCACACTGACTGAATCCGAAGGAGCAGATTTGTACATACTAGCTGGACACGAAGCCAGTTATTAAGATCTCATCTTCCACCTGTTAATCTGCAGGCGTAGCGTGCCGGAAGTAACTTGTGATTAACGTTTTACCGCGTGTAAAGTAAAAAAAATGCGACTGTACTGAGAGGCAGTGGTCGATGTTGGTAAGAGAATATTGTTAATTATCCTGTTTTAAACTACACACGAATGATAAGTACGTACGTCGAAGTACACAGACACACATCATTCGTCACTGTTCTCCAAATAGTTAATGCTGCATAGACTGGTTATTCACCGAGAGAAAACGAAACTTTTTAAAGAAAACAGATTTAGAGTTTACTGATCTTCGAGGTCTATGAAACGAAGATCATGTCGGAACAGATTATTAAGAAGCACGATATAATTAAAGTAATATGTAAATTCGCCCTTATGCCTGGCAAAATAAAGCTTATACCCAATCAAATAATTCTCCCGTGGAACACACGTGATTATCGTGAAATTAATATTTTCTCGACATTTGCTATATAATAAATATATATATATAGATATAGATCCATATCAGACGGTGGTCTCGATATATCATTATTTTCTTCTTTTTTAACACTCTTCTCCGATGTTTCATTCGTCTCGTTACATTCACGTGTCCTTAAACAATACTAGCCACGCATATAATAACGGATACACACTTGTAGATACACGTATATTGATATTTTTTGAATGATTTTTAGGTAACACGAAAGACCCGCAAAATATTCGACATGAAATTAGTTGTATCAGTCGTAAGCTTCTCGTCTAAACTTTGTACAAGTCCTGTATGATATTGGCCAAAGGTAGTTTAAGTAGATTATAATATATATATATTTGAACGTAAAACAGAGTGGGCAACAGAGACAACGATTAAAATACAAATTAGTTTACCGTGTGTATAAACGTGTAATAACGTCGGTCCCAAATATATTTTTCTCGTAACAAGAAAGGAAACTGTGTGAAATTCGGAACGGGTATAATTAATATAATGCGATATAATAGCAGCCACTATTCTTTTCTCCTTGTATAAGTTTTACTTTGGTAGGCATCGGGCCCCGGCATCAAAGTTATTTTAAATAAGACATTGCGTTCATCAGTGTCTCTAATTTTCGACGATTGTACCATAAAATATACAGTATAAATTTCGAAGTAGTTTATGATGGCAATCATAAATTATTTATTTTAAGAAGTATGTACGAAACGTCTTAACGATTAATTCATCCGGAACAATCATTTTTTGTAGTAAATACTATACATACTGTTTTAACTACGTGCACGGTGGAATCCTTTACTTTGTGTAATTAAGTCTAATATCGATAATTGGGGTTTGAAACAAGCAAACAAAAATATATACATAACATATATATATAAATATATATAGAAGGAATTAGAATCGAAATTCCTATCGCTAATTTTTTTTTTTAATATATGGCTTTGGTGGGTATGTATTATAAATATTAAAAAAAAATTCTTCATACTGTACATGAATTCCAAGTTTAGGAGCACAATGTGTCTATACATACATACATATATATATATATATATTTAAATATCAATGAAATGAGTATCTTACTTCTTCAAGATAACAACATTAAGTGCATTTTAATTGATGGGTTTCAAGACTGGGAGAAATACAGTTTCTCGTTTGCGAAAGACTTTCTTAACACATGAACTGTGTGTACAGGAGGAAGAGTGCTGGATGAAATAGAGCTTAACAGCTTGACGCGAAAATTATGCTAAGTATTTAGTATTGCTTTACGAATGAATTGTGCTTTTTTTTCTTCTTTTTTTTTCAACATCCGAGATTCTTTACTTTACTCAAAATGTATTACACAGTATTTGAAAATTTGATAATATTTGAGCTGTATCAGTGATTTGATTGAAGTTGTTAGTATTAATCAATGCTATGTGATATTTTTATGATTTCTTCGTGTAATCGATACAGGAACAAACATCATAGTTGTTTAATTAATTAACGAATGGTTGAACGTATAAGAGAAAAAAAGAACAAACAACAATGTTACTGTTATTTATTTTTATGCTAAGTAGAATTTTTTTTTTATTCCCCCTGGGAATTGTGTTAGTAATACTCATTTCGGGTCACTGTCGAAATATCGCAGATTAAAATGAACACGAGAGACGACCAATTTGAATGGAACTTTTTATGAACGGACAAGTTTCGATTTCTTGCACCGTGGTACGAAACAAAAGACAAGCTAGTATTTAGATGTGCATTTTAGTTTACAATTATTGTTACATTAAGTTAAAATATTTTTTGCCTCGAACATCAGGTCTTTAAATATGTATTGCATGCGAAATGTGAAGGCAGAAAACGAATTAGAGAAGTGCAATCTACGTGTTGCAAAATACGGTAGATCTAACTTTAATCTCTTAGTAAAAATTTATTGAAAGAAAAAAGAAATGATCAGTCACTAGTAATATTTAAATTGATAAAATATTCAAATATTTCATAAAGACATTAAATATATATACCAAAATACAAATCACTTTAATCGTTAGCTCTTTTTTAGCATACTTTCAATAAAAAAAAATCGCAATGCAAATGTACGATAAAGTTTTGCTTCTATCGAAAAATAATGCGAATTCTACGAAGGTGATATAATTAAAATTAAAAAAAAAAAACAAAAAAAATCATTCAAAGTGCTTTTTCACGTAGTGTAAATTTAATTAGAATAATAAGGGCTTATATTTTAGTATCGTTATCACATAGTAGCAGTACCATTTAAATTTAACATAAGTTGGCCAAGTAAGCCAATGATTTTGTAGCTGGTGGCCTTTAAGAATTTAATTATTGGGTGGAAATTGTTTGCGCTGGTAGTGTTTTGAATCGTTCAGTATATTTTACATATAGTTTAGTATCTTTGCAAGTATCTGGCACTTTTCCATCCGTCGTCGTTATATCGATAGCTTGCAAACCAAAGTCGTTGGGCTCACAATGGCGAGAATGAAATTGTAAATTGGATGTAGGCGGGACAGAGTAAAATTATCTTGGAAATGTTGAAATATTTTGGTATTTTATATGAAGATTCGATGTGTAAATAGGAAGTAGGTTTACTAAAGAAAGTATTACGCTATTAAAGGTTTACTATAATAGTGTCGTTTTAGCAAATAATATTCGACTGCTTATCGTTTGTGGTAAATAATTGTGTTACACAAATGTTGCACATACATAAATGGTGTAATTGTATTTTTATCGAACAAAATTTCCCCCAACTTCTGTACTTGAGAGTTTTTAGAATTTTGAAGAATATAATCAATTTACGCATTGGAAATTAAATTATACCATTTACGTTGATGCACGTTATCACGAGTTGCGGGAGGAACATTCTATGCTGACAACTTGTTACACGAAATGAATTGAAGTAATTATGTGTTCAGAATATGTCCAAGATAGTTGACTTATAAATATCGCTCTTGTCTTGTGCGTTACTTTACAATTCAAAAATACACAAACAATTGTAACAATTACGAATATAATTTATTCGACGCATCGTTCTTTAATTACAACACCCTATTGAATTATCCGCCGATCGCTCACAGTATTAATAATTTCGTTGGAAAGACAAGGGGGATATTTTAATCAGGGAATATCATTATATTATAGCAGGTGTGGGTAATATTTATACGTTCGTGTCAGCAGTTTAGTACGCAGTTACAATCAGTGCTTGAGCAATCAAACGTGAAATATTTAATCAAATTGTTCAACAACTCGATCGAGAGACCTATTAAGATTATTTTACTCTTACAAATTTGTGTAGGTCTTGTAAAGGAAAGGTGTGCAAAGCAATGTCTTCCCCGTGTTTGCTGTAAAAGCATGTACCATTAGGAGGTGTTGAGCGTTAACGAGAACAGCATTTGGAAAGAAAACGAATTTATTTGTAATAGCTGTTAATCGAATTTTCTTTCTCGCATAATCCGAATTATCTTTAATTTTTTTACCTTCGTTATTCAGTGCGTAATTAAGTATAACAGCCTATCATTCTAACGAAGACGTGCGAGCATTCGTAAATTAAATGCTTTTCGTCAAAAAAAGAATAAGAGAAGAAAAAAGGAAAAAATATTTATTTAAAATTTTTCTTCTTTCTGTTCTCCGAAATTTGTGGTCTCCGAAATTTGAAAATAAATTTCCAGGAAAATGTGTAACCGTGTGATATAGATTACTAGAACCAATGAGAGAAAAGAAATGAAAGAAAGAAGAAGCTACATGCTTTCTAGGCAGATAAATTTCTATCTTTTTTTCTTTTATATAAATATCTTCTCAATTTCGTCGATGTGCGAACGTTACTGTATGTAGCAAAATTGAACGTTTATTTCACGAATGTCGCAATCAATGGACACTGCAACGTTACCTGGCAAATTTCGGTATTATTGCAAAAGACAATAATTTCCATTCGTGGCATCAAGATATGCAATGTAGCAATGCATAAAAGTATATTGGCTAAATGCAGACGAGAAATATTTATGCTAACAATTAACGATTAAAGACGTGTTAGAGAAGAAATAATCATGAATAACCTGTGGCAGACCAACTATTAGGAAGAGTAAAAAAAAAAATAACTCAGAGACATCGTACATGCAGATTTTACATATCCATGTTCTATTTGTGACCAGCGAGTTTTAAACAGATTACTCAGAAACGTTTTGTTCAAGGTAGCGCATAGCTGAAGGTATTTCATTTTTATTAGATCTCAGTGTGTATGCATGTTGCGTGTTGAATTGAACATCGATACGCGAAATTAATTCGCGACTCTGTGAAAAACAAATAGAAACAAAATTTAAAGAATCAATCGTGGTGTTTTTTTTGTATCATTGTTCAATTCTCACACAATGTATGTCTTTGTAGCAGTAGGACAATTAGTACAGCGATAACATGTACCTGTCCATATTGACCAGATCAGTGGCTTTGCCTCTAATTATGAATGGAGAACATAAATTTGCCCAAGAGGATTGCAGGATAATGTTAAGAAAAATTAGAGAAGCACAGAAATTCGTTTTATATCCTGCAATACTTTCTTAGGGCTCAATTTCGATTTCAGTCAAGTTCTATCGGTTTCCCTTTAATTAAAGCAAATTATAATTGACTTCAGTTAATCCTGAGAGTGACCCTAAACGAATACAGTACTTGTTTCACTAATATATACCTGTAGCTTTGTTTTTGCCATATCAGAAGAACCACAATTTTTAAATTCTTGGACTTTCCCGCTGCTATTATTACTATCAATAATATTATCAACGATTTAACAGAGATTCATCTCCAATCACTCTCGGGGTACGAAGCATCGAGAATTTTCACGATTGCTGTTCCAATAATCATTATGTTCACCAAAGTAAAACCAATCCGATATTTTTTGTTCAGCTATGTATTATATTTTGAGAGGCAAGTACGTATATTGTAAAAAAAGAAACAAACGACGAGACGATTTATGGCGAGCGAAACAAAAAGAGATAGAACGAAAAAGAAAGAGAGATATATATACACAAATATATATATAAATATACAAATATATATTTAATAACGAACTCTTCGAAGAAGAATTGTAAGTTCAAAGAAGTATAAGGATCAGCGTGAATAACGATAACGTCGAAATTTCGTTAGTTCGAGACGTATCGAGGGAGAACAGAGAAATGAGAAGCAAAACTATTTAAAAAATATAAATTGTCAATAGCGCGTTATTAACCAAAGCTTTAGCTGCGAATAGAATGGACGATTTAATGAGAATATTCTTGCAAACGAAATAATAGAAGGAGCAGGTGTTACTGTCGCATAAATGAAATCTAGATTTAAGAAACTTCTCGCCGAGAGATCCAGTATAATTAAAGAGACGGGATAACGATCTCGTTGAATTTTTTCTCTCTTTCGTTCGCAACAGTGCTTTCCAACGGGACGTTATACGAAATTTGATAAGAACAATTAAAGAGATTTTGGAAGAAGAAAAGTTTGGAAAGCACTGGACATCTCTTACCTTTTCGATGCAGCAAACTTGCGCTCGGTCGATCGGCGTTATTTAAAATCAGTGTTGTCCTCGGATAAAGCTTCTCACGCTACCTCTATCTTCTTGCATGCATTAGTTCATTGGTACAAGGTGGTAGACGTCTTTGTAGAAATTGTTACAGAAACTAAATATAAGGGGACGATACAGAAGGAGGCTGTGCAGCTTAACTTGGGACAGCACTGATGTAATGATTTAGCGCACGATAATGTTGTCATCGACGATTGCTAAAAATTTTTTTTCGTAACGAAGGGGTCAAGTATTAACGCACCACAATTTTCTTCACGCTTTTTCGTTTGTGTACAACGTCGATCGCCGGAAACTTTGTAACAGAGACGAAGCTTAATTTATTCTTTATATTTATATTCGTAAACTAAACGGAACTAAACGGAGATTCGAGAGAAAAGATCATTGCGGATCAGAGGGCAGACTCTAATTCCAGATTAATTGCTAAAAACGAAATGTGTATTATATAGATACTACAGTTGTATATAATGTGTATAATGAATGATCGTTTTTTCTTTCAGTTCATTGAGCTTCTCACCCTTTTAGTCATTATTTTTTCTCCTCTTCGTTTCTTGTTTTTATATATATATATATATATACACACACATACAGTATTGCGAAGCTAATTTATGAACATTAATGTATCATTTACTCTTGTATCTGTAATCACGATCTAGCCAAGACCTCTTGTAAATAGACATTTCTCGTAATAAAACCTACCTGAAGTAATATTTGGGATTTAAGATCTTCAGACCTACCTTTGGATCCTGTTTCGCGTAAAATTAAATATACATATGTGCAATATCCTTTGCTTCGTTTTATTCTTAATACTTCAATTAGAGAGAGAGAGAGAGAGAGAGAAAAAAAGAAAGAAAAATGAGGACGAGTGCTGACAATAATTAGATTGATTTATTGCAAAAAAAACTAAATCCTCCGTATAGTTTAATTGCAAATAAATCGTACGCTCATTCGCGTCACGAGTTCGTCATTGTCCGCGTAAAGTGAAAAATGTCTCCTTTCTTTTCAACGTAATTAGATAATTAACCCGTTAGGCTATGAAAGAAATAAATAGAAAGTAACGAAAAAATTGACATTCCTATTTGTTCAAGCGAATCTTGTTTATAGTCGGGTATAATAAAATAATGGATACTCGAATCCTAACGAGTTAATGCAAGTACATCGACGCGGCTAAAAAATATTCAGTCGATATGCGTATCGATTTACACTAGTCTGACTAACGACATTAAACACGAGGAGTTTCGCCTTTAAAATTCATAATACAGGGCCAGGTCTCTAATTTCCAAATAAAAAAACAAACAAACCTTTAACAATTTCTTGGCACTCTACACGATGCCGGGTAGTTTAAATACATTAAATATCGTTCGATTAAAATGATTCTTATAAAACGTATATCGATGAACTCTTTCCAATTGCGTACCCTGTATTACTAACACGAGATTTATATATGACACGGATTAAATACGATATACCATAATTGAAAGTATCACTTACAACGCCGCTTTCTCTTTTTACCACTAGTTTGCACGATATGAAGAAAACAAAAAAAAATCGTTCGGCAGTATTTGCTTCAGTGTTGTACAATACACGTGTACTTAAACGCTAGAACCTCAGGTTTACCGTGGGGAATAGTTCACGCGATACACAAGTACTAGACGAGGAAAACATAATGCGTACATAACAATGGTCGAAGAAATTTCTCAAGTCTCCATTGAAGGGGGAAAGAAAGATTTCCTCCCAATAATTCCTTATGTACATACTACGTGCTCCATTATAGCAGCATACAAGTTTCATCTAGATCAATCTTACTCTTCATATATCCTGCTCCCGTTTATCTTCCATCGCACTAATAAAATATAATCTCAGCAATTGTACTTGGCACATCACTAAACAATACCCTCCTCATTCTGAAACATTCAAACGAGTATCATTGATCCGGACAGTGGCCGCTCGATCCCGTTGCAGCGCGTACAATTCTTAACTGCAAAAGGATCAAGGGCTAAATAATCGACAAACGTGAAATTCCTCCGTTAAAGTTCCCACCTAAACGGTTTGTACACATTCATTGGCATAAATTACGTTTCGATATGACCCTGCAGTTGGCCAACCATTTTTCTCACCCAACCAGCCCGGCTCTGTCCAGCGGACACATCGTCCTTTTCCTCGGCACTGTCCTGCACGCAATTGCTCTGGAAACCGTTCTTGGAACACTGATACGTTCCGTTCTCCGACACGGTCGATTTCACGGAAGCTCTGCCGTCCAAATCCTGTCCCTTCGCGTAAGGAGACTTCACCCTCAAGTGATCAGGCTTCTGAGCCACGCTGGGTTTGCATTTCGCAGTCGAAACATTGCAACTAACTGGATTTCCCTGCGCGAGCAGGTCTGTCCTCTTCTTCGCTGGCACTGGCGGTGCTATCTTGGTCTTGAACGACGCATAGTCGTCGGACATTCGATTCGAGAGTGGCCTGGCAACAAGAATCTCGTCGATGTCGCTAAATATTGCACTGTCCCTGAAAGCATCGTCGACGTCCGCGTCCGCGTAATTCTCGATTGTCTCGAACGATCTTTCGTAGAAGCTGTCCGTTTCACTTTCTCTGTTCTCCGCGCTCTCCTCGTCCTCTTTCTTCTCTTCCTTCGGCTCGGCCCGATTGCTCGCCAGCTGACCAAGCCGTTTGCTCTCGAAGAACAGCACAGTAGGATCTGCGTAGTCGGACTGGGCGATTCGGGCGCCTAAACCGGAACTCCCTTGTTTGTAATACAAAGATGGTATCCTCGTGTCCGAGCCACCCCTTGCCGTGCACCCTACGAGCTCTTCCACGTCGGAAGATGACTCTCTGGAGTGCTTCATCTTGCCTCTCTTCTTCAACTTACCTGTGCTGAGCGATCGAAAGTACTTGGTCCTCTCTAATTCTTCGCTGCACTCCAGGGTTTCTGTGCTCATGGTGTTCCTCAAGCCCTGAAGACGATTGCCGGCCTTCGATAGGACGTTCTTGAATATAGCGCTGCCACCGGTGTTTGCTCTGTAGATCTTGTGATCCGGATGGATGTTGGTGGTTGTAGAAGACATGCGCATCTCCGAATAGGCGTCCGTCAATGTGTCGTCCAAGGAACAGAAGAACGTAGACGTGGAAGCTGAGACGGACGTTGGGAACTTGGCGATACGCCCTTCGGGTTGGCACGTCGAAGCGTATCTCTCCATATCCTCGAGATTGATCTCTGCTGGCTTGTCGGACGCTATCGTGAAAGGTCGGTCGCTCATTGGTTTACCGTCCCTCTGCAAGAACCGCGACTTGGTTACATTCTGAGTGGAATTCGGATGAATTTGGAAGCTACGCGGGAGGGAACCACATTTTTGTGGCGACGTGGGCAGACCTTCGCAGAGTTTCGTTAGCCAGACTGCCGGACGGGTTGGACTATCGTTTCCAACCATGTCTTTCTCTTCTTGGAGACCTTCCCAAACATGCTGCAGGTTATCATAATTCCCGAAGCCTTTGTTAGACTCGGCAACCTCTTGGTTGCGCTCGTTCGTACACTCCTCGTGGACATTTCTCTGCTTACTATTTTCGACAACCTTGGACTCGGTCTCCTTATGAACCGGCGATTGATCGATCGGCTCTTCGTTTCTGGATATCGAATTTTCCCTTATCCTGAGCGCGGTCTTGATAATCTTGCTCTCAGTCACGATACTCTGCCTCTTGAACGCTTCGAACATTGCTTTTTTCTCTTGGACTTGATTGATCTTGTTCTTGGAATTTGCATCCGCTGTTTTGTTATTCTCAGGTCGGTTCAAGTTATCGTAAAGGAGTTGCAGAGTCGGCTGATGGTCACGCGAGGAAGATAAAGAATTCCACGTGTTATTTGACTTGACGAATCGTTCACGATGGCCCACTCTCATACGACCTACCCTATTGTTAACAGAATTATCGGTAATGTAATTCGTGTTCTCTGAATCGCTGTCGTCCGAGGTGTCCGCGGGAATGCGTTTATTGAAACGTTGCTGTTGCCTGACATTAATTATACTAGTTGTTCGCTGCTTCTCCAGAAGCTTCTGGAATTCTTGGTTCTGCATCAGAATATGGCCGACTATTTGTTCCACGGTTTGGTTTTGAGTCTGTTGTTCATTGTTCTCTTTGGTGTCCGGCGTTGGAGAATTCGCATGCTTGTCATTTTCAACGATGGCACAGTCGGTTTCGACCGTCGCCGATCCCGCATCACCTGTGTCTTCCTTCTGTTCCTCGTCGGATTGATTCAGAGACACGTAAGACTGGAAACCTGGTTCCGATTTCCTCCTCCAGCCGGTGAAGCGATCCTGCATAGAATAATAGCGAAAGTAATTTTAATCCTTGACGTGTATTTTAACATCGTTCTGCAAGAAACATTATTATTCCGTTGAATTAAAATACAGTATGGACTCTACGAAATACCTTGACTTTTGACCCGCGTCCATCTGAGGCTCTAAGCCTTTGTTCTCTAGAATCGTTGACACCAGAATCGTCGTTCTGATTTTTCCGCGACGACGCTGGTGAGTCCTATTAACACGTGGACAAGAGAAATAAATTTAATAATAAAAGAAAATATAATTATCGATGTGCAAGTTCGACAATTATACGGTACCTCAGTTGCAGTCTCAGACTTTCTGCTATTTTTCTTGAACTTCTGTCTTAGACCAGTCTCAGATCTCCGCCTCTCTTTCTCTTGCTTTCGCTTCTCCAGGTACTCTGGTGGTGCAGAGTGTTGCTTCTTCGCCGAACCCTTTTCAGCCAAAGCATCCTCTGCAATTTCCGCGAGATTATTTACCATCGCGAAATCTATATTAATTACTTATCAAATATTTGTATATAATAAAGCACCTTCTGGCTGTGTTTGACCAAGCTGCAACACCAACTGTCTCGCATGCGAAGGTATCACCGCATTGTAGTTCTCAAGAATCACCCTCTTTATCTGCAACGTCCATTCCCTCTTCTGCTCCAAGTTTCGTGCCTGTTAAAAATTGCGATAAAACAGGATATATTTAATCACAACAAAATGGTAATTAACGTGGTCACTGTATTGTACCTGCAAGGTATACTGCAGTCTAGGATTATCGAAAGGAATCACATGGAAGCTGAGCGGTTCTCCTGGTATGCTCTCGATAAGCATTAAGTTTGAACACTGCAATCGTGAATTTCAATTAAAGCAGATAGACATAAAATAAGTACGTTTCGATACTCTACTATTTATCGCGAAGTTAATATAAAAGATGTACCATGATGTGAGCTTTATAGACTAGAACGCCATCCTCCTTCTTTTTGGTGAGCAGAAGCATACGATCGAACAAGAAAGCGTGTCTAGGAGCTTTAGCGCCCCTCATTCTAAATCTTCCTTCGGCCACCAGCTCTCCACTGGTGGTTAAATCTGGACCAGGCCATCCATACAGAAGGGACTGAATCACCTGCACGCGAACCGCGTGTTCGTGTCTTCGTTTCATCGCGTTAATGTGCCTCGCGATGCCTGTCATCGCCGCCAGTGCTGCTTCTATAGCCTTTCTTCCTTCAGTCTCGTTTTCTCTTAATTCACAGTCCGCCCCATATTCTTTCGACAAATTCTACAAACATTATCAGACGAACAGAATTTTGTCTGCACTCTTCCTGCTATTCTTTTCATTCCGGCGATATAAATTGTAGATATGTTTCACCTCTAGAAGAAGGTGATACTTCAGGATCCTCTGGACAGGCTTCAGGAGAAAGGATCCAAGAGGTAGCGCGTGTCCCAGGGCTACTTGCCTCTCGCGAAAAGCGTTCGCAGTCTCCTCCTGACTCATTAGATCGGTCAAAACGGAAACCGTCCTGAAATGAACTGTATTAATTTCACTTGCACGCGTGGAATTTTAATGTAAGAATAGAACTGTTACTTGGAATATTGTCCTGGTGATATCTTACCTAGGATAGTTAGTACAGTACTCTGTGTACACTTTGAAACCTGTATTGTGCTTTATGAATGTGTTCGCCACGCAGACTGTATCCAGACCACATTTCTCTATCTCTTTCAGGAACTCTCTGAAATTGAAATAAATAGATCGATGGTGATTGAATCCATAAAATGAACGTTCCATCAATTAATATATCCTCGAGTTATCTGACCTGTTGAACTCGAAAATGTCCTCGATGTTACTAAATAAATCGTTCAGCTGCATTTGTTGTACAAACGATGCCGGATCATTTCTCCAATATATAAGGTAACCCTGTAAAAGTATCGTGTTAAGTATTGTTTTTTTTTATTGAGCGATAAAAACAGTGGAGTCGAAAGATAATTACTTGGATGACTTGTCGAAGATGTTCCACGTATATCGCCTCGGTGTCGACGATCTCCAGGAGCACCCTTTCCATGGGATTTCTATGGGGATCGCAGTAACGAGGCCTGTACGATAAAGGACTCTCCTCCGCGCTGTTTCTTCTTTGGCCACTACCATCGTTGCCTATTCGACAGTTCGATTCTGACACAGTCACCACTCCACTGTCTCCAGAACCTATTTGAATTGATGCGAAAAATAACGAACTGTTAAATTGAACCACGATCGTCCAGCATACATATAATATACATAAAGAATTCTTCAGCAGAAAACCCCCAAAAAAGCAAAGACCAAACCAAAGCCCGTGGATACATTAAAATAAATTCTCACGCAGAAATTATATTCCGAGACGATTAAAAAAAATTCCCGCGCTATTTTCAAGTTTCACCTGTGTGAATCCGTGTGCATACGAGCGAAACGAAAGTCTCTACGCGCGGTTCGCTTCTTCCAAAATAATTTTAAACGAAAGTGAACTAACTGCAACGAGAGATCATTTCCCTGCACTTGCAACGTGCTATCAACCGGTCGTTCGATTCTCTAAATGCCCGGCGTTTTCTCGCGTGCTCGCAATTCAGGTCGCCGTAGCGTTTCCCTTAACGATGACCACGGAATGCCGAGAGAGAAGTTTATTGCCACTGCCGCTATCATTACTGTCATTGCCGCTGATTACGCTACAGCCGAGGAGAAAGTCCGAGTCCTTAAGCCAAAAGTCCGACGCCAATAAATCCCTTCACCCGGCTCTCCCGCTTCTTACGATCTTTTGCAACTTTGTCCCCCCACGCCAGCAATATCGATAATGCAATTTCAAATTACCCGGGACGCGCAAGTAAATTGAGAAACCGAGTAGCTCTTGCTCGAAGGGCTGTTCATTTCCAGAATTCTCTCAACATCCCTCACCTCTTGCAACCGTTCGGAGCCCCAATTTCGCGACCCAATTTTCCTCCACGATTTCGATTAAGAAAAATGTCCAATCCCCCCGCTACCTATCTCCATACTTTGTCAGCCGTTTCCCAAGAACCAGGCTCGCCGAAGCAAACGAGAAAACCTCACCTTGAGAGCTGGCGCAAGTGTCCGCTAGCGACTCGACCGACGCCAAATAAGGATTGATGGTGCACGCATTCCCTTGGTTGCTGCATCCACTGGAGGAAGTGCTGGACGCCACAGAGCTCCCGGACAACGGTCTCCCAGCGTTTCTGCACCGTCTGTTGTACCTGAGCGGCGTGAGCCCGTTGCTATCTCGTCTATAAGGCTTCTCCTCGATCGTGCACTCGCCACGGTCCCCCTGACGGCTGTTCACCAGCGCCTGGAACTGGTCGTCCTCCTTCACAATCCCGGCATCGTCGGCCACTACGATGTTCACGGTGCTCCCTGGACCCGATTGATCGTTCATGGTGTCGTCTGGCTGCGGCTTGGACAATTCGGGACAGAACTGGCCGAATATGGAGCCGCGATGGGACACCAGGCTCAGGCGTTTCTGCAACGCTGCTGGAATGTTGCAGGACGAAGGCAGAACTACGTGATCGGTGTATCCATTGCCGCGGCGGGCTAGCTCGTCGAACATCCCCAGGACTTGGGGCACCAGGTCCGTGCTTGTACCTGGAAACGAGTTGAATTTGTCAGAATGATTTTGTACGTTGACGGACGAAACAGATATTTTTCAAACAGAAATCTTCGTTTCTTTTTATTTCACTTGGTCCCCTGAGCTTTCGCCCTAAAATAAAACCACAGTCAGCCGCCCCTCGATTAACGCGATTCGCCCCAGAAAATCCTCGGCACGAGAAAACTGCAACGACCAGGGCCGTGAAAAGGCAGTTGCAGCATCTGCTGTGATGGATCATTGATAAGATCCAAAGAAAGCTGGATAATCGACGCGATTGGCGCAACATTGCAGCCAGATGGTGCGATCTCACCAGGCGAATTTCGTTCATTGCGAATATCGTGTGTCTGGCTGCATGGGAGCTTGCTTTACATATTGCTTTTACTTCGCGGGAATCATAACAATATCGTATAAACAAACGAGGCGGCTCGACGGTTTCCAATTCACCGCGAGGCGGACGTGAATCAACTGGTCCGATGAACTTGCCCGCGATTTTTGTGTTTCGCCTGCCGTTGAAACTCTATAGGGTGATCCAGAGAGAAAGTTCTACGGACGGAAGCGAATGATTATTATTTCATTTTGCGCGTATATATAATTCCCTTGGAAGTGACGCTGATATTTCACGCGACTTCCTTCCTTCAAATATTTTTCTATCTATTTGCAGCGGTCGATTATAAAATTCGCTCATTCGGCCGGAGATTTCTAGAGAACGCTCGTAATCAATTATACTCGTCGCGCGGTTGAACGAAATATTGCGGCCGTCTGTTTGTTGAATTTTTCTTTTCCATGATTAACGTGTGCAGCGATTTAGATAATTTCGCGGCGTGGAACGGGGAACGCGATTTCTGTTTGAATTATCGTGAAATATACGAGCCCTATGCAAGAGTTAAAACAGAGGAAGTTGTTCTTTCAGGATTTGCAGCTGTGTCGGGGATAAATGCAAACACGACACGCAAAGAACGGGCAAAGAAAGCAAACTTGTATTTTTGCACAGCGTGATTTATCGGCGGGCCAATTCGCGCCCATCGTGAAAACTGAAACACTTGTTTGAAAACGTTCCACACATTATATCTCCTCTCTGGGAACGAAACTGTCTTCCGTTTAGATTTACAGATAGCAATTGTTGCTCCCCTTCTAAAATCATTATCGCAGCCTCGTCGGCTATTAATATCACCGCGAAAGATATATAACTGTGAAGCGCGTACCATATTTATTTAATATTACCATATCATTTCTAGCACCGAGAAATGACAAGAAATAAAATAAAATAAAAAAACCGCAGAATTCTCGCGTTCCATTTCGTTCCAAGGTATCAAATCAAATTGCAAATCAGGGACGCTCGCAGAAATAAATATTAACGAATACCATTCGCCCCAGCTGAGTTACGAATTTTTACACAATTTCCCTGTCAGCGCCAACTTTCGAAACGGCCGACAATAAAACACCCCCGAATAATTGTTAAACGTGGACGACGAACGAGATCGGTCCATCGGCAAGCAAATCGAGGACCACAGGAAGAAAGCGATCGAAAGGGGGTTCAGGCCAACGAGTAATCTCTCGCTCCGCTTCTTTCCGCTTTGCTCCGCTTCGCTCGTTGCTGACCATATGCGTTCCTGCCCAGATCACGATGTTGCACTTGGCTGGAACTCGGCTAATAATAGAACGGGACCAACTTTCGTCTCGGCCTCGCGTGCACCAGCTTCCTCGCGCCTGTCACGCTCGAGACCGATCACACGATTCGTCGTCCCAAGTCGAGACCGAATTAACGACACCTTTGTAGTCCGTCAATGGCCGCCGGTTTTTACCCCCTTAACCCTTTCGTCGAAAAGGGTGTGAACATACGAGGCGAAGAAATAGTGTAAATGTTTTTTTTAGTCAGGAAGGTTTCTTACTCCATTTGGGAATGTTATATGTAGTTATATTTTTTCTGGTGTTTCGTTCAACTATTTTCAAATGCTTCCTTCGACTGTTTTCGAATCGACGCGGTGGTTGAACAGAGAGTACCTCGACTTCCGGTTGCAACCAAATCAAAAGCCGATGGGTGGATTTGCTACGTGAACATTGTTGATACGTGTGGTGACCCGATTTTCTGATTTATGGGAGGTTCTATGGGTGACGGTGAAGCAATCTTTAAATGCGAAGATGTATGATGTGTTTGGAATAGTATTTCTGGTGTTTCCTTTGAATACTGTACGTGTACTAGACAGTGTCGGGATTTATATTCTTAGGAATAGAAATTTCATTGCCCCGTGAAAGAGAGGCAACAGAAGAAGATTTAAATTCTCGGGAATTCGAACATTCCAAGACACTTTTTCGAGCACCTATTTTGAATTGCAAATCAGGAGAAAATATTCAAGACCCCTCCCTTCGAATTCAGAACATCTATTTTCCTTTTTCCTGCACGACGATGGATACTCAACGATATTCTTTTTCCGCGTTCAACTGCGACATTTGTGAATGCATTTCTCAAAACTATACCGTGGGCCTACGACGAGTCGCCGTGGGAAAACTTGGAAATAAGCAGCTAGTACAAGTGCGTTGAACTTCGCTGGCACGTTGAAGAACGGCTACGTTGACATCTATATACTTTTTATCGTGACTGGGGTCCACTGTGCACCGCTCTACAGGGTGCTCCAAAAATAGGCAAAGCTTTTTCAAAGAAACACGAAAAAAAAGAAAAGAAACACCGCTTTCGTAATCGCCATAATTCAGAGCGAACAACAAAGCCTCCGTTCTCTTCTAATGATCCATTTTGGCCCATCGCGTTGGCGTTAAAGGCGCGATAAAATAGCTTGCGATAAGGGAAAACTACGATCAGATTGGAGTTTAATCGGTGCATAAACTCGACCATACTCTTCTCGCGTGGTTTGGATTCGCCGCGATCCACTTTTACGTTCCATCTTCCTCGGACAATTTCCTCCGGGTTATTCACCTCGAGATATACCCAGAACGACCCTGTTTCTCGTCTTCGCGCTCAGATTAATTTCCTTTCTTTACGAAGTCGCGAATCGGCGAAGAAATGGGCGCCAAGGAGGCACGAGATTAAGGACACCCGATGAACCGATCCTGAACACGAGTCTCGAGTCGAACGTTAAGTTTCTTCAAGGAGAAACGTATGTATATGTGTCTCGAACAATCGTGGATAAATTATATATTCCAATCGCAACGTGTTCTCGCAATTTTTATTTTTTTTGTTTTGTTACAGACATGCATACTTCGTTCAGAATTAATTTGCAATTTTTTAAACATTCCACTGACCCATTTACTACATTTTCAACGGCGGTGCCATGGAAAAAGGAAATCAGAACTATCCGTATTTCACCCATTCAATTCTAACCGGGCCATGACGATTCATTTGATCTAACGCAGGGTAATAAGAAAAGTACTATGCAATCTATATTAACTCCCATGCGCAACGATTTCTCTATCATCTTCTCGTCTCTGCTATTACGAACCGCCATAAACCATACCATATATGCACCACTTATTACACCTGGAACGAAGCCGCAGTTCACCCACGATTAATCCTTTTGCCAAACATCGACGGTAAATTGCCTCGCAATTTCGAATTACGTTACACGATCGCGAATCCGCCTTAATCACCGGGTCGTGCACGTTCCATTTTCTCGCAAAGTTCGCCGGCAACCGCATTCCCCGTGAATCGGGGACCAATTTCATGGGGGGGATTCGAAATGGTCCAGCGGCGAAATGACACGGCGAACGCGAGAGGCTACCGTGCGCAATTAAAGCACCTGACGTTTATCGCCGGGTATTTATGGCGTTACACGGTAGTTGCGAAATTGTTCATCCACGCTCGCACGAGCTACGAAGCTCCTGGAGAAAGAACCTTTCACCGTTGAAACAAACGTGCAAGCCCAAGATTATACCTGGGCAAGCGTGATAAGGTCCTCCATAGGATTTGGGAGAAATTTAATTTCAAAGTTGCCTGATTTGTTCCCCCTCTTGTATTGAATCTTTAAAGGCAGATTAATTCGACGGTGTTCTCGACACTTGTGAAGCAACAGAGCCGTGACTGTACCTCGCACCTGGCCACCGTAAAATAAACCGCACGTGCTCGTGACAATTTCTACCACAGCGTGGCGAGAAAGCGACGAAATTGTTCATAAACTCTACCGCAAATCTCGCGCAACACGAATTTTCTTTTGAATGAATCAATGGTCGCTCGCAGAGTCAATTAGTCCACTCCGTCAGGTTGAACAACCGGAGGGAAATATAGCGGATCAGCGTGGCGCCGAGTAGAGGAGATAAAAATAGCGAACAGAAGGCGAAGAAAGGGAAACGTCCGTTCATTGACGAAAAGCAATAGGAACGAGAGGTTCGTCTCGAGTGGCTGCTGCGTCTGTATGCCTGCCACGTTGTCGTGAGTCACAATCGACGACGCGGTGGACGGGTCCGTCGCGACCGGGGATAACACACGGGATGACTAACGAATCTCCCGTGAACCTATGGCAGTCGACCAATGAAGCAGGTGAAAATAAGTTACCGTAGTCAGTCGCATTTTCTATTACGTATACACACACGCATTCATATTTGTCCAATGCGTGTGCATGTACACGTTGCACGTGCAAATTGTATGTACACACGTGGTTCGCAGAGATACACTAATCGTTTGATTTTTTCGTCCAAGTTCCAAAACAGTTCGTTCTGTGTTTGAACTCGGTGCTGCCACTTCTTGTGTGCATAGGCAATCTTTTGAAGAATTAGTTAGCGTTTGTTCTTCTTCACCTGTCTTGTTCGCCGTGATACAGAAAATTATGAGGATATGCTGAATAAATGAGGTTGAAATAAGTCGGAAAGAAAAAGGGGATTACTGTATTTCGTCGATGCCGATTCAGATGGACGAGTTATAAAATAAATAAAACGCCCCAATAATTCACTCCCCCCTATTGAATTATCGTAACTGTTCGTTAGCTGTTGCATCGCGGCACTGTTCTCTTCCTTTACATTTTCGTTTCGCTTGTACCCCTTTGAAATTCATTTCGACGCGTGCACTGTCCGGCAGATATTATTTCCACAGCCGTTCACCTTTTTTTACGGATCAGACGGTCGACTGTGGCAGCCTACCTTCCCGGTGCAGCTTCCTCTGAAGCCTTCGGTCTTTTTCCATGAGTCACTCGAATTCCTCCGCATTCTTCATCCGCGTATTTATTAATCTTCGTCGAAGGATTCGTAGCGAACGTCACGGATATCACCTGTGCGCCGGTGCATTCGTCATTCTGAGTACATTGTACCATTTCTTTCGGGGGTGACGGAATAATTAATCGTACGTTAATTTGTTACAGAATCTCGATGTCCAAGGTAAATCTCGAACTGCCAAACAAAGAATTCCCTCGTTCCCCTGGCACGCGTCCAAAATTTCGTCTTCGAACGCAGGCAAAGGTATATGTATAATAGTCAGGCGAATCCAGCGATCACGTAGAGCACGATCGTCCACTGGGACGCGGAGAATGCCGGAAAAGACAGAAAACTCGGAGACGAAGGAGCAGAGGAAAGGAGAGATCGCATTCGACTCACGTAGAGAGCCACGCGAGGATCACGTCTGAGCCAACGTGGGACTCCTTTGCTCCGGAATTCCAGACCTGCCTCTTGTAACCCCTTATCTGTTCCTGGAGATGCACCCGGAAGCCGGTGCATACCGCGGGATAATGCAACGTGACCGCGTGAAAAGTGTCCACCCTGTGTGTAGCCGAGTGAACGAGGGCCTGAAGAAATTGTGCATTTTCTGAATTTTTCTTTTCCAGTAAAATTGATGCAATGAAAAGTAGTTTCCTCTAAATAAAATGCAACAAAATTGTACACACTTTGGCGGCCACTGTGTTGTACATATAATCGCAAGTACCTGAAGAAGTTTTTTTTAGGAGGGACGAAAAGACTTTTGGGGTAGGCATAGGGCAAGCACGGTGGTTGGAATGTGGAGGGAAATTAGTGCGTCCTAAATTAGAGCAGCTTTAACGAGGGTTTTAAAGGCAAAGTGTATACAGAGTGTACTTAACGAGTAAAGAGATAGAAATGTCGGCTCGAGGAAATTCTTTTCTGCTTAAAGGAATTCGAGATGGTATAATAGTTAGGAGAGGCCCAGGTAGTTCGTTCTCCTTTGTTCGAACAGCTTTGGAAACGATCCACTTTTCTATACGAAGGAGGCTTGTAAAATTGTACTACGCTTATTTAATTAATTCACGTTGCTTCTGGAATTATAACAATGACAATATCTCTAAATGTGTATAGCTTCTTCTCTTTTCGACTATTTCTTCTTCGTGTAACGTGTCAGCCGTTTTTTGAGACGGAAGTTGCAGATAAAGTAATCAATGTAAAAATATTAATATCGTACAGATAAGATAGCCGGGAGAAATACTTCTAACGAATCCACGAAATGAAATGCTGTTTTATTCAGGCGTTCTTACGCAATTTAACAAATCACCGATCGATCGCATAAATCGCGAGAAAACGCAAGTCGAGACGATGTTTGAGCGACGATAACCCGATTTCATTGGCGTCGTGGCGATCAAATAATAGATCCGACGCGCGATAAACGCTATCTATCTGCACTGAAGATAATCGTGGAATTCCAACTCCCACGTATCTTGCCCGGTGCTTATTTATTTTGAGCCCTCCCCGTCGGATAATCGAAGGAAAGGCAGCTACCTTTTGGAGCAAAATAAAACTCTCGACTACCGAAATAAAATAAAATAAAATAAAACAAAACAGAAGGTGCAGTAAAGCAAAATGAAATAAAATAAAGCAAAGTCGGCAGAGTTGCGTGGCAGAGATTAAATGTTCGTAGACCTTAATAACTCCGTGAACCGGAAACGAAATGTCGCCGACAGTCTTCCCACGAGAACGACCATTAGACTGTGACTCTATTCCAATGAATCATTTTATCGCGCAACAGAATATCAAACGGATACAAAGCCTCGTGACGAAATGAAAAAATTTCTGCTGATACTCGTGTCAACCTCGTCGTCTCCTTCAATCGTGATTATTAAGATTACGATTATCATCAAACTTGTTACAATACCCTATCGTCTAATCAGACTTTCCAATGCGCCTCTTAAAAATCAACATTGTCAAGCTTCTTAATACAATAACACTTTCTATTTGCATTTGACTAATTAAAGAAAAATATATATAAGAGTGTCACGAGAAATCGAAAGAGTGATTTAATACGTAATATTATTTTCATTTCGTCGCATCACTTCTTCGCCGTACCTCCATTCCACGAATTCCATTCCGAATACATATGCACGGACTCCCTAATGTTATTAATTTTTCCCCCGCTTTACTCACCGAAACGAACCACCGGGCTAACAAAAATCCAGAGCCAAAGCACACCGCGTATTCCTCGTCATCCCAATGAAAAGCCAGGAAGCAATCGATTTCACCAACAAGATCGACTGGTGTTCACGGTGTTCACAGCACACGCGCATGCCCCACTGTGTCGGTGTTTCACGGAGAATAATCGCGCACCTTTCCCCGAAGCACAATCTCGCTCGTCGATGCAAGTTAACCCGTTCACCGTTCGATTAAAAGATGATCCACCGCTCGGACGCGACACTGTCCTTCCCGATTGACTGGAATTTCGTTCGCGGACACCAGTGAATATCTTCCAGGAACGTGAGCCGCCGTGGCGTGCGTAGATCAGGTGCGTGCCGAGAATGCACGAACGTGGAACAGGTAGAGAAGCAGCCTTCGCCGCTCGAGCAACAGGTAGACACTGTGGAGAGAGGCGAAGATGGGAATGGAGCGAGTGTGCCACTCGGATAGACGGATCCGAATGCGGGCGAGCGGGACTGGAGGACGGGTATGGCAACGTTCACAACGCGATAACGACCCTCGTTGAGGTCTCCGATTGTGAATGTCGAGTGCACTTCCATTTCCTTACGTTCACGATGGAACGACGATAAGCATTGAAATCGCCGGGCTCCCCGCAATATTTGTGCAATATTTTCCACGGTGTTCGACCGCGCTTTAATTCGAAATTAAATGCCTGGCGTGTATGCAAATTTATTGCGCACGGGAGGCGAGGAGAAAGAAGTGGAACGTTTGTTGATAAATGGAAGAAGGTATTCGAGGATCCTATTTCTGTATTTCTCTGTTGGCCCAAAGATTGCTTCTTTATTGAAAGAAAGCGACCAAAATGTTGGTGTGAAGACAATTACTCCGAAAACGATGCACGTGGACATGGAGTACATCTATTGTACTTTAAAGTAATGTATATTGTTTCAGGAATAATTGTCTTAGCACCAACATTTTTCTGACACCGAAATAATGAAGTTGCAAGTGATCTTTACTTTCTTGGCCCACTGTACCTGGCCCATTGTAAGACCATTATCATCCAAACCGAGGTATATCAGGTTTTAACAAATTACTAGGAAAAAAATGACAATGCTAGTACCGGCATCTATAGCTTATGTATGAAAATAATGACTTAAGGAAAGTTGGACCTACATACACCGATTGGCTTTCACACGTGTGTCGAGAATCGAAACGTAATGTACCGCGAGAATTCTCGAATTGGATGGTGCACACGTGGTTTACGAAACTTTGAGAGAGGGAGAAGTTATCTGGTCCGGTCCAGCCGTCGCACAGTGTAACGCAGCCCCTCTTATCGGCCTTATTAATCATTCAACGAGCGTAACGTGGTTGCACGAAATGGAAAGAACGTATCGCGCAATTGTACGTAACGAGAAGGTTAACAAATTGTGCGGCTAAGGATGTCATCTATCAGATCGACTCCTGTTACGATTATCGTATAATCTTCCTCGCGACCAGTGTCACAAGTGTCTCCACTCTTATGTCTCTTTCAGCAATTATGTAACGGACTGCAGCCTTGGTCGGTGATTTATTGAGCGCAAGTGTTGTTTCGACAATAACGACAAGGTGTTCGAGTCGGTCTTGAATTTATTTGCCATTTATTATTCGGAATTTCGCGAAAACGATATTACGTGGGATTCGCGCGTCGGTTTGAAGTGGAGGGGAGTTTAAACGGAGAATTTCTTTTGTCGGGTCGAAGGTGAACCGGTGTTCCGAATATTCGAAAGCATTTCAAATTCACATTTTACACACGCAGATAATAATTATTGCGATTCTCTGCATGATTTGCCGCGGTAACTACCTGTTACAATTTTCCACTTTTCTGCCGCACGCCCACGGGCGCAGTTACAATTCCCGCATCGACAAGGAACTCTGCTCGAAATTCTCATCAGAATTCATCCGACCACCTTCAGACACCGTCCCAACCGTAATAGCAGAAACGTCACCGAATACACTACCATAAATTAAAATACTAGACGCATTACGTAAAATCCACCTACAATACCTCGTAAGAATAGACAGATTGTAAACACGCAAACACCGCAAACTGCAAACAATCGTACGGTGCAAGACACAGCCTTGCATACTAAAATCCCAACAAATTGCATTTAATCAACGACTCGATCGATCCGCGAACCCTTGACCTAAACGCCGCCACCGTCGACGAACAGAATGGGGATAAAAGAAAATGTCGAAGGAAAATCGATGCCGATCCCCGATGCGACCGATTCATCGAAAGTGTCGGCGTGAAAAACAGCTGGTCCCAGGGTCATCGTATCGGAGCCCGTTGTGAATGGACCCGTACTCCGCGTACACGAGTACAGCGGTGGGGGTTCAATCATCGCAATGAATTACAACGAGCCAGTCACCGAGAGTGACTCACTGTACGCTGCCCCAGCGGCTGCGGCTCGATAAAACCCCTTTTTCTTGCTCTCTGCCCGTGCCAGAGGAATTCGAGAGAGCCAGAGGAGAAGAGAGAGGCTCCAGAGGAGACGAACAGAAGCAGCAGCCATATGAATCATTCGGGTACGCGGACAAAATGCTCCGTGGACGAGGAGAGGACTTTCGTTCGTGACTTCCAGCTTAACGGGACTGCTAGTGGTCTTAAAACATTTTGCTGTGCCTCGGAGAACCGCGGCGCGTTTCACAGTATTCGGGTAACTGAATTTCAGGTACAGCGATTTGATAAGGATAATACGAATGAGAGTAACTGGGGCGGAGGAGTGTTTGAAGATAGAAACGGGAACAGAATTATCCCCTTTGCGATTTAATGAGAATTATAAGAAAAAGAGTGCATAATTGGGATGGCAGGATTAACACCTTCGCTACGGGGACCATTACGAAACCCTGTGGAATTCTCGAGAGAAAAAAGTAATCTGAACAATCTGCAGTAGTCGTCGTCGACCGTCGTTCACGGCGAATTCCATAGGATCAGGGCCACACAGGTTTGTTTTACGACGCGTGACCAAAATCGAACGACGGGGCAGCCGTGAAAAATCGAATTTCACGCGAGACCCGGCTCCTCGATTATCCGCGAAGTTTTCTTTTTCAACCGACCGCTCTCTCGATCCGCGCATACCGTGCCAATTATTCCCAGCACGGAAGTTCCACGGTGCGAGAGATTGATGGGAGAGCCGATGCGCTTCGCGGCAAATGTTTTATTCATACCTTTCACCGGGCCAGATAAGAAAATTATATTTCACGACAAACCGCGACCTAAGAGTCGCTGGAAAAGAGAAACCCGATCGAGAGTAATCACGTTTCCCAATTTTCCAGCGGAGGATATTTATTTCTCGTTGCACGGGGAGCACGGGTGTCCGTGAAAAATCGTGTAGATTATTTTTCCTCATTTTTTTGTTGTTCTTTTTAATTTTCTTCCGGCGAGGTGGATGATAGTTTGCCCGTGATTCTTTCGTTCTTGTTTTCGGACCGCGGAAAACTTTCACGCCGCGGAATGGAAATAATTGGCGTGCACGTGAACGCAGGCGAGACACGCTGTATGTATATACATACGTGGAAGGTGTGCAACTGCGAGAAGTAATTAGACGATTTTGAGCACGTACTGCGAGATGCCACGCCGGTTATTATTCCCATGAAGGTGTGTTTCTACGAATCTCGAAAGCTCGTTCCATTAACCTATTGTACACTTTCTGCGTCCTTTCCCCTATTTTTCCTGCAGACTTTTCTTTTCACCAAACCAAACATGAACGCGAATTTCGCCCTCACAATTGTGTGTAAATTGCGAATCGCGAATGAAACATTCTACCTGACAATATTTACCAATCAATGTTCAATGCTCTGGGTAGTACCCACTATCTCTTCGTTGCGTTACTTATTCACTCCTCTCTGCCTTTAAACGAACCGCGAGGGTTCTGAATGACAAGTAGAACCGAGACACGTATCGGAGGATACTACATGCAACAATGCGTGCGTGTCATTGTCACCATATGCCATGGTTCACTTTCTGTGAATCACTTCTATGGATTACGAAATCGGCGTGAGTCGACCCTAAGTAGACCGTCAATTCTGTGACGTAGCTGCATTAAAATCGTTCGAGAACGCGCACACGACAGCGACAAAGCAGAGATAAGACCAACTGTCAAGGCTAACAATCCTACGATTACCAGTGAAACAAAGAGTGCACTTACGTTGCAGCCAGTGAACCGCCAAAATAAATAAAAGAAGATCGTTAATCAGCAGCCAACTAATTTCATTTACTTATCGATCCCTGAATCCTCGATTTTATTCACGACACCAATAAAGTGTCTCGTTGGCGCTGCTTTGCTGTTATTTACGAGTATTATTTAACAGCGACGAACCGAATGACCGCGATACTGTAATTTCGCGTCGCGGAGGCGTGTTTCTCGCCTCGATTCTGCTCTGGTGAATAAAAAAAGAAGAGACCCTCGACGGCTCTATATTTATCAGTACGTTGGTTACTTTCGACGCCGGAGATCCGGGGCACCCTCGAAATCTGGTGCAGAAAGTGCGTCCTCGAGCGGCACGGGCACGTGGAATTTGAACACTCGAGAATGCACACTTTATCTTATTAATAAATTCGGTGCCTGTTGAATAGAAAAATATTTCTCCGTTCTACAACTTTACGCGGGTGATTAATTTATGCTGCACAAGCGCCGCTCCCTTCAATCGTTCGATAAATCGACATGAAATCCCGTGAACGTTATCGCGCGTGCAATTCGTTGGAATCATTGAAATACCTCGAACCGAAGCAGCAGTGAAAACCTCGCGAGAGCCTTGAGACGTAATCGCAATCAATAATAACAAACAATCTTTTATACCTCCGATAATGGACGCACGTACGCGCAGCCAGGTGGATAAAGGACGGCGAATTGAGTCGCCTCGACTCTACGCGCAGATCGTCCATTTTGCAACGAGGAATCGGACCTGAGCATTTCACCTGGCCAGCCGAGATCGTTCCGAACGATCGAGTCTCCCGGCACCAAGAATCGCGATTCTTTTCCCGTTTCGCGCTTGGCGCCAGGCTGAAGTAGGCCGTCGTGCCAGCACGCAGAGTGGTCGTCGACGGGCATTTCACTCGTTCCACGGAAATCCCATGTGCATGCACGCCACCATAAAATTGAAGGATCGGGCAATTTTTAATGGAAAAATTGTCGATACTTCGATTGCTGTAACTTCGTGAAAAAAAATCGCACGACAATCAGCCTGCGCTCATTTTCAAGGGGAAAGCCTCTGCTTTAACACCTCCGAGGTGGTTTTCCACGAGGAATTTTTTTGCCGCGCGTAGGGGTGGCAAATTGAAGATTTTCTCGCGGCTAAGATTTAACGTCGACTCGAAGATCGAGGCGTGGAATTTACAACGACCACGGTCAAAGTGATGCTGCGAATTCAATCGACGTGCACTTTCAATATCGACACCGTTCGATCCGATCTACGATCCACGATCGATCGCCTGGCGAAGCAGGCAGAGCGGTTTCGTCGGCATGAATTACAATGTCGCTGTTCGATCCCCACCGTTTGAACCTGTTAATCGAACCTGTCCAGGTTCACGCGTACGGTCACGTGCTACGATGGGTATTTCTCTCGCCTGGAAAAATGCACGCGGAATAATGCGTGCAGCAGGATGGCGCCAGTACGCGGCGCCTTCTGCCCCTCTCCTCGTCTCTCTGACGACGTGGCGTCTTGGCGAGAGCACTGGACAACACCGAGGAGAGTGGAGTGATGTGGTATAGAGGAAGAAGGGTTGAGAAGGAGAGAGAAACGGACAGCATCTTGTTCACGAAAGCGAAGAAGGTAAATGAAGATAGCCCCGCGATAAGGGGACGGAAGATTTAATAAATTTTTGGCAAGCGCAATGGAAACTTGTTTGGAAAACGAAGAGGTATGGAAGTACCTATGCAAAGGAAAACTGGAGTCGATGGGTGTCGGTAAGCCGCGATGGAAACGAGTGAAAGGGGTGAAGAAAGTTGGTGAAAAGAACGAAGGAAAAATGGCGTAGCGAATTGGAGTAGAACCGAGAGGATACGAAAGGGACGAAAGGCAAGAAAAAGAAAGCAAGTTGTCTGGGATGTCTGCTCGTTGGATCGTTTTTCTTGGGGCCGTGGCGCCTTCGTATGGGACTGGTCGTTCTGATCGTTCTCCGTCGTGTTGCCGGCATGGAAAAAACATCGATGAACGAACGCTGTTTTTCAACGAACTTCTCCTGCAACGACTGTTGAACGAATCGGCGAGGACCGTCACGAATCGCCTCGAGCATGCGATGAAGATGTAGCAAACTACGTTATAGTGGATTCGAGTGGACTCTGTATACGGAATATAAACGAAAGGAAAAGAAGAAACACCATTTCGGTTGTGGAATTTAATAGCGATCAATTTGAACGTCCCCCACGTTTGTCTGCTGCAGCAAAAATTACGATCGTTATTCTTGTTGCTGTTGTCATTGTTTCGGAAAATTTGAGAATTTTTTATGACGACCTGCCACTTTATTTTGCGCAATTTTATCTGCAGCACTTTTATTTACAAACTCAAGCTGCCACATATTTCTTTTCCAAACAATGGTCCTCGTTGTAGAACAAAAGTTGCACGGTGATTAGACTAGTTTTCGGTATAGACGCGGGGGCCATTAAGTTTCGGAAGCATTAGTTAAATTGTTACGCGACGGCGCCAGGAATTAAATTGGGTCCAATGAAGATAAGATAAATTTAAGGGATCCTCGCGACCAAGATACGAAAATTGTTCCGAGAATAGCCTTCCCTAATCGAAGTCAAGTTCACACGATTGCCAGATAGCGAGAGATCGTGACGATGTAATTACTTTAAGAGGAACCCCATTGCACAGTTATAAATTTAATTAAACCTCCCTTCGTTTCCGAGACTTTTGATAATTTGCATGAAAATGCAGCCGAGCGATGCTAGAACACAATGGATACTAACTTGAGCGGATTGGCAAAAGGTTATTGAAAATCAAATTAAAAGCGAAACACGATTCTTCCATTTACACGAACGCTGTCCGGAGAATATGAAAAGGCCAAGTGTAGCATAGAATTCCCCAATTATATTTACTTCACTGGAATAAATACCATCGGTCTATTAAGGCGGTCTTAATACTTGAATAAGAAAAAAACAACTGGTATCTTCTACTTCCAAAATATTCCGGCAATTCAAAATGCAGAATTCACTTCTTTCAATCCAGTCACCAATTCAGTCTCTGAAGCCTAAATAAGAATCCAAAGCAACGTCTAAGAAGAAAACGCAAGCACGTTTACAAAGGGTAGCAGCAGAAGGAGAAAAGAAAAATCTATTTAAATAGAAAATTCCTGCAAAAACACAAACAACCGATTCGAGGTATGTATTCAAGGGCCAAGCCAAAAAAGGATCATGGGAGCGTTTCCCATTGAATGGCACTGCTCGAGCGGAATTTGTCAAGGGAAAGGGTGTGTCACTTTCTCCGCTGTCAGGAATAATTCAACCGCGAACGAGAGGATCGCCGGGCCCCGAAAAAAAAGAAGCAGAGGAACATCGACGGCCACGAGAATAACACGAATCGATTTTTCAACGGCGAACCCCACCGGTTTCCAAAAAAGGACAGAGGTGTGTGTCGCGTCGTTAACCCACAATTTTGAAAGCCGGTCACCTCTTTCCACCTGAACACACTGAGCCGGCAAGTAGATCGTACTGTCCGCAGGTGAATTTCCATCGAAACGTACGCGTTGGCGTTACGTTACGATACCTAACACTCGGTAGAGTTCAGAGAATTTCTCTGTAACTTATTGGTGCCAGAATTTAGTGTTCGGATGAATCTCTGCATGGAGAAGATCGATAAAATTTATTCGATTTCAAGTTGCTGGATTTTTTTATCGTTGATCGTGGTCAGATTTTATGGGCCAGAAGGTGCTACTTCAGGGACGTACCGAGACGAGTATTTTTAGTGTTTATGGGATAATCGAGGGGTCTGGCGGTTGTTTCTCGTGTCGGGTCATCGCGAATGGCCAGTCTGCTCGCTGGATAACCCTTACGGGGACACCGACGCGTCCCTCAATAAATACGACAATTAGAAACGTCGCGTTCGTACGAATGCAATTTTTATTAGTTGCCAGCCAGCCGAGTTCTAACTGGAATATTTCATAAATACCTGGAACGCCTCCCTAATGAATTGGCTCGTTTCCTTTTGGAACGATTAGGCTTCCCGTCGATTTGCTCTTGCTGTATTTCATACGTCTGCCTCATATGCATATGTACACAGTTGTATATGTGTGCAGCTGGTCCTATAGAAATTGTTACGTACAGAGAGGGAGATTTTTCGAGATAACATCGAGGTATTGTCAGAGATCCTGTGGGCCACCGGAAGAACTGCGATTAGGATTGCTAATCCCAGAGATATATCTGGCAAGCAGCTAATTAAGCACGCCGGTAGATCACGCTTTGGCTAATGTCGAATTTTGCATATCGTCGTTCTGTGGGAAAGATCAAACGCGATGCAATTAATCAGCTTCGTTAATTGAAAGAAGCGACCGATTGCTGAAAGCTGACTTTCTGCTCTTCTGCGACGTCCAGGCGAAAGAGAAATTCAAATCACGTGGCCGGCTGTTGCATAATTGATTTCGTTAAGTAAGTGTTATTAAATCTTAACATTTCACTTTGGAAAACACACAATGTTCTAATGTTCGAATGCTAAAAAATAAAAATAAACTTAATTTGTAGCATGGCATTTCCCTTCTCGCAATGGAATATTTAAATTCATCAACATCTCATTATTTCAATCGGGCAATATTAAAATTGTATCATTACATAGTTACGCTAACCATTAACGTTGTTTCTACAACATTGTCTCTAAACGTCGTGCAATCGACAACAATGGTTGCGAATAAAGTTCACTATGCCAGGAGACCAACGATTATCCTTCGTTATCCAAGCTAGTTATCCCATAAGCTTGCATTGTAAAAAAAAAAAAAATAGGGATGGGCGAACCTTGCAATTCAATTGTTCCAGGCGCATTGAGCACGCTAATTGCAAAACAAACGCGGCGATTCCACGTAAATGCGCGCGTGTGCTTTCTAATTACGCGTGCTAGTTCATCGTCTCGTCGCATTAATTCGTATCGCGAAAATAATTGCGGCTATGAACTTAATCCTGGTTTTTATCGAGCTGGAAACGTCATGGCGCCTAATCCTCGTGTGTTTCTTATCGTGGCAAGAGATCAGTCTTATCTGATAAACGTTAAACAGAAAGAAACGGACAACAAAATTATTTTCACGTTTCTGAAATTATAACGCTAAATTTTACCGCGAAACAAATAAAAAGTAAATATCAACAATAATAAAAGATCCGTACTATTGCTTCAATAATTTTCGGAAAATGTAATCATTTTAATTTTATCCGGATTTCTTATTCGCCCTGAATATTGTTAGAAACTGAATTAGTGTCAAAATTCTCTTCTTAACCGTACTTTTCTTTTTGGAGTACCGATTCCGCAATCTTTTTATCGAGATGCATGTTTCTCGAGACGTTAAATAATAAATCCGATCACCTCGTCTCATTTTCATTATTAACGATCGACCTTAATTTCACGCTCGGTTCCAAAAGTGTTCGTCGCGAACACTCTGGGGCCAGTTTCCAAGTATATAGCCAGAGACCACATCACGCTGATCATTCCCCCCATCTTACGTACGTGCCTAAGAACAATGACGGTCAATTGTCGTAATTAGAACGCTGGGTTTACCGTACGAATCAAACGCAGCTGTTCGCTCGTGCGTACGAACAATTCGGGACGCTTTGTGAAATTTTCGTGGATGTGTATGTATATACGTGATTTCATTGTATAACTTGTACATAAAATATCCCCGAAGAATATTCAAATTGCAGACATTACACAAAAATCTCTCTATTTTAATTTGAAACTTACAGTTACATAATGAGTGACCTCCATTTTTTTTATTGCAATAAAAAGTGTGAGAACTGTTCAAATTCTACTAATTTTTCTACGCAGCCAATGTTCTATTCCAAATAAAATAAATTATTGCGCAATCTACTGTGCTCCAGGGAATAGAGAAATAGAAATGGATAGAGCAAAAAGATGGAGAGGCTCCGATGTTTCTGTCACCAAAGTTGGACTATCTTTTTACTTAATTAAGAGAGACATAAATTTCGCTATTTTGTAACGGAAAGCCCGATCGCGATAAGGAAGATCCAAGACCCTCTGGATCTGTGGAACGTGGTACCAGCTTTTCGTCGACTTCCAGATATATTAGCTAAGCGAACGGTCAGTACATATATGGAGGTGAAACAGCCGGTTCACAAAGGACATTCCATTCCATCTTACGCTGGTTGCATTATCTTTCAACCACCGTGGCTACCTTTTCTCCATTCCACAGTTGTATCCTTAGTTAGAGCATCGCTTCGCAAACAATTCATAGCCTTCCCTGTTAAAGATATTTTCACTGCGGTGCCATGGTAAATCTCATTTTCACATTCCTCCACAAAACAGCGAAAAGGTAGATACCCGAAAAAATACCGCAGACCAAAAATGGAAACACAAAACGAAATAAAAAAATACTTTTCATACTGCTTCATCGAACAGTTTGAACCGTTTAAATCGTTTCCAATAAATGTTTAATTAAATCCATTTGCTTAATTAAAAGTTTCCTACGAAAAGTCTCAAGGATTTCTACGGCACGAGACGCAATGGAGCACAGTGTCTCGTCTCCTGTTGCAAGCGTCGATTGCGAAACTCGTTGTGTTTACAACGTGGCTTTGCGACCGGTGTAATAAATGCGAGCGGGAAAGTGGTGGTCGTCGCCGTGTCACAGAAGGGAAAAAATAGGAAAGAAAAAATAGAAAAAAAATTACACGCGTTTAGTAATGACCTATTACTAGGCCGGCATTAAATTTGACCGACCGAAGTTCCCAACGATACTCAATACCCTAAGCCATTCGATACTCCAGGCAGACTCTGTTGCGTTCGATCAATCACAGGTAGCAATTGAAATATCGCTTCGATAAATTCTCTGATTTACAATGGCTAGGTGTCTGCATAAAGGTCGATAGCATATTTGGAATGTTCGCTTTCACTGTTTAATATGCAGAGGAAAAAAATGCACAGTGGCATGCGAAATAATTGGATGAACTGAATTATTTTTTATCTTTAATAAATTGAAGAAAAAAAAGTTCTCAGCAGTTTAAAAATTGTAACTCCCTCGTCTTTTCATTTTATATTAAAAACTATCAATTAACTCCAGCGGGCGAAGGATGAAATTGCAAGTGCACATCCGCAAACCGTACGCAACTACGAACGGGATATTAAAATCGCATGCACGCAGCTGATTCCTCATTCTCCAGGCTCATTATGTCTGGCAACGAGAGCCCGCTATGAATGAAACATAAGGTTCGATGTTTATCATCCTCCGATGAAATTCAGCCCCGCTGCCCTATGAATATTCATCGAGGACGATCGCGTACGGCGATGATACTAATAATAATAGTAACGTCGCGATGAAATAATGATCGTGGCATAGACGAGAAAAAGGAGAACAACAAATTCGAACGATCGAGGAACAGTGAATGCGCCTTGAGGGATCGCCCACGATTTTTCTACGATCCTTATCCGACGTATCGGTCCATTATATCTATCGAACGATTAGCATAATTCCGTCATTCGTCCTTACAGCGCGGAAACAAAAATATCAAAGAGAAGTTGTTGCGCGAATAAATTATATCGAATATATAAAAATTCGTTCTATATCCGAGAGGGTTTGAAAAAATTCATACCGTTTGCAATCGTTTGTCGACTGGAAAATTACGAAAGAACGACACTCACCGATTTAATTACCGCTACCCCATCCGTCCTCCGTGTCAACAAAATCCATAAGAATCGGATAAAACGATACAAGGGAACATCGTCTGTCTCCCGTTCCCAAAAACCGACACCCAAAAATACCCTATCGTCAAGCCGCTCCGAATCCTCCAAGAATTACCGCGAACCCCCATAAAACAAATACCCTCCTCTAAAATTACCAATCCTATCCTCGGCCGAAGTTTCACGTTCACAAATACATGCTCCGACTCTAAAACGAACACGACCGGCATCCCCGAAAATTGCCGCACGAACAGAAGTATTTCTCCGTCTTGTTTGTCGATCTCACCGGAGCAACGAAACCGCAGAAGGTGTCGCGAATCAAAGGAAACGAGGTGAACGAAGACGACGACGAAGACGTCGTTCAGACAGCACGACGAACACTGGCCGAGGATTCACCAGTGCGGGAGACTTTCAGCAATTCTAGCATAAGGTTCACGTGGCACACGAATACCACCGCGGTGCCACGGGGTGCGGTCTCGTTTTGCCGCGGCACTTTTCTGTCTCAGCTACGAGCAGAACCGGTCTCCTCGAATACGAACGAGTCCTACCGTCTTGCGGATCGACGAGTCTTTTCTTCTCGCTCCCTTTCGCCCCGTCGACTAGACGAACGCGAGTAACAGCAGCGGGATCAGCTGTCGTTTCGCCCACGCGATCTCTCGCGATCTCTCGCGTCAACGATCGAGATCGAGTTCTGTGTTCCTCGCGATCAGCGACGCCAAAGCGGGGGCAATTATCGCCCTGACAAAGTACCTACGCGGTAACGATCATCGAACGGACGAATGGAAAGCTGAAAATAGTCGAGGAGCGTGGAAACGAGCCCAACGTCACAGGTTATCTCTGCTCGTCCGTGCACGAGAGCTTCCCTTCTTCATCTCGGGGCATAAAACGATCGCTTTTAATAGCCCGTTCCACGTCTCGACGATAACAAGTTGAACCGAACAGGTTCGGTATCTCTCGTTCGGGGGTTGCACTTCTTTTCCGTGTTTGTTTACTGGTTACGCCACTGTTCCGACTGGAACCGCGTCTATTTCGCCTCCCACGTGCTGCGCGACTCGTTGCTCGAAATACCGATCTCGAAGGAGAGGAGAAATCGTTGTCCCGGTTGACGGTGCACGTGCCGATTCGATGACAAATCGACCCGCACCGTTTTCCTAGGCGTCGAGGAAATTGCGAAAAAACTACGTGGATACGTTGGAACGAGGCGTGATTAATGGACTGCCATCGATTTAATAATATCTCTGCACCTTTCGGTTGCGGAGCGAGATAAACGATGTGAAAAATGAATCCCTTTTTCTGCATACAATATAATTCTTTGTTTTGTAGATTTCGCGTTTGAAAAATGTTATTGGATGTAAATTTAAGAAGAAGTATATATATTTACTCTATCTGTCTTGCTGTCTCAATTTGTTCATCTCACTGAGCCTATCTTTATGTACGCGCGACAATGAAGCGTGCTCGTGTGCAGGTACGAAGTTGCACGTATGCTTACGGTCGAAGAAACTGACACGAGAAGCCGCAAATCCTTTCCGACACCAGCGGAATACTGTTAACCCATTTCCGGTAGAAGCTCAATGAACTAATCTCCGATCTGAATCGATTTTGCTGCAACTACGCCTTCGTTACTATCTCCTGCAATTTATGATTGAACCATTACGACACGTGCGACTAGCCGAAGACGATTCAAGACTTTTTTCCCCCGGAAATGAAATCCTGCTAATATTTATCAACCCCAATCGCCCAGTTTTCCCACTGTTTTGAGTCAAACGAATATTTAAATAAATATAACATAAAAATCAGTGTCCAGCTCCACAAGAATTCCAAAAAGTACATCCTGTCCAAATAATTCCAGGTGATGCACTACACCTTCCACGCCACGACTGTCCCCCTCGAAAATTCCATCTATCCTCCGTACCTCTCTGTTCGCAGTGGCCGACTGTGTTGCATCGCGCACTTGTAAACCTAAGAACACGAGAACCTCGCGAAACCGTTAGACGGCTACTAAATCTGGCCTAGCACCGTGGAACCTCTCACCTTCGCTCATCAAATCGTCGCACGTCATCGCAGGAAACCGTGCGGCCTGCATGCGGTTTCCACGGAAAAACCATCGGCGCCGCGGACATGCACGCTCCCCGGATTGATTTCACCTGCGCGCAGGAAACGGTTCGACCCTCTGCGCGGACTACTTCGCGCGTACAGGAAGCCACGGTTATGTAAAATGTTTGTAATTCGCCGTGTGACGGACTCAATTCTTCTTCTCACTTATTTGCTCGTCCATTTGCCGTTCGTTTCGAGCGGGAAAAAATCGATTGGGTTGGGTGTCCCGAGAAACGCACCAGACACGTTCAATTAAATTGGACGCGAGAGGGACGGACTGAAATTATGATTAATGCTCGCGCAAGGAAGAGCAGTAAAGTTTGGTTAATGCGACGCTAATTGCGTCGTCGCAGCGTGACGTCGCGGCGTCGAGTTTTGTCGTCCCTGCAGCCCCGTGCACGGCGAAACAAAGGGAACGGAACGAAGCTTGCTCTGGGTGACACGCGAACCCCTAATAAAATGTAATATTCCATTGTTTCGCCTTTGAACGGAGAACGACGTTCGCGAATTAACTAGGCCGACCCGGCTCGACATATATTCGCGTCTATTAATAGTTTAGACGTCAGTTGTTGGCCGGAGATTCCGTGGAAAACGTGACGGGATCGATTGACGAGACGACGGAAGCTTTGTGAAAAACTGATGATCTTAATTAGCAACTATCAGCGGGACACTTTTGTATTAATTGCAGCCGCCAATCTAAAAGCTGCATTTAAATGTACTAATTTCTTTTGGGCTTGCGACGAGAAGGGGACGGATACGCAAATTATATTAATAATATTAATTACAGTATTTCTACTACGATGTGCATATTAAAACCGACAACGCTGCTATGTAATTTCGAGGGGGAACGTTTAAGATGGCCATGAAATCGTGAAGGGAGTGTAGCCCGTGTCTTAAAAGTATCCAAAGACCCCGGGAGGTCGAGACTTGAAAGCCCACGGAGCGGAAAGCTGGTCTAGGCAAAGCGAATTCGGGTTCCGTCACACTTTCGCCTGTACACTGCTGTTAAATTAATCGTGCATGCTCTCGTGATAGTGTAAGTCACTTTTTGGGGCCACGTGTGAATATCTAGCTTCTATTTCGGCGCCACCGATGATCCTCAATAAACTGGCTGAGAATGAGCCTTTAAGTACAGAGGGAAAATAAAGCTCTTCTGATAATAAAATTAACCTGGTCGCTGAAGATCAATTTTCTTTTCGCAGACACTTTATCGGGAGTAGATTCGAGATTACTGACAACGAGTTTGCTGATTTATATATTTAAAGAGAAAAAATGAAGCAGAATAGGAATGAAGAAAGTAAGGGAAGTCTATGCTATGTTGTTTTTCAAAGGGTTTTTAAACAATTTGCCTTGCACTGGGAATTTGAAAAAAATCGAACGCTGGCCGCGTTAAGTGTGAATAAGAAATCCTTTGTTCAGGTGTCGCAAATGACCGTGCGCCATCGCGACCACCGTTAATTATCACGATCCAGCGTGGCAGAAGGCGTAGGAAGCGTTTTATCTAATGCGTTCAAGCGTAAGTCGCTTATGCTTTCCTTCGACACCGTGAAACACTCGAACGGGTCGATTTGCATTTTAAATATCAATGGTGCACGCGCCCCCAGATCCAGTCACGTTCACGTTATTTGGATTACGCGCATGAAAATGCAACTTATCTTAATGCCTGAGTCACGTCGTTAGCATACGATGTGGAAATCTATGGAATCCAATGGAACCTTTCGTTCAGTCGTTAGCAGAAGCTCTTTTCAGTTTCGTTCGAATTAAAAGGAAATCGTTGGAACAGTTGTCCCTCGACAATTCCAATACACTATTCTACTTTCGACGCATATTGCAAACAGCGTGGAAGGTATTTTCAGGTATCGATCGCGACGTCCCGAGGAAAGTATCGCGGGTAAAGCAAAGAAAATGAACAAAAAATCGTGGCACGTCGCCAGGTAATTGCGTTGCGCGTGGAAATTCGCAATGAATCGCGAACAATTAACGCTCCGGGGGCTGGGAATAATTCGACGCGTTCGTCCTCCCCGTTAATTGTACGGTATTGCGATAATTGAATGGCCCGATACGCGGCAAATAAATTGAACAATCCGCAGAAATCGAGCAGGCTCGCCAAGCATGCGATTACCACTGCGCTGCAATGATTTAGAACGTCGTTGCGGTACGGCTCCGGGCGGATTTACCTGTCGATACGATCGATGCGTCGATTTACCAAGATCTCGATATAATTGATCGTTCGCGTCCACGAGAGTTAACACAGTCATTTGGACGGGAATTAAAGCGCTCCGTCGGTAGCTATTTATACGCAATGTCGCGTATGTGCAATACATTTTGCAGAGAGATTTATTATTAATTTCGTCGTCGGTGGACTATCGATAATCCCCAACGATACAGCAAATGTAATGGGATCGCCGGTGACCCACATCATAGTTTTCCTAGCCCCAGAGACAATTGTATTTCACTTCCTTCGGCTCTCCTCTCCGCTGTACAATTTTGTTCCCGCTGTCCCCGGTCCGGTTTGAATTACGACCCATTCTTCGCGAAGAAAAACGCGAATAAAATTTCTCGAGAGACGTTCCCGCGGTTCTCTCGACGGCTGATTAAAACGCGTGCACAGTTGAGACGCCGCCGCAGTGCGCGTCTAATGCACACGCAGACAAAAGTGTCTCGACGCCGACGATTTACGAGTTCGTTCACACTCTGCTTGCATATTAGGCACGACACCAGATCGCGAAACTCTCCGTACATGGTGGCACGATGGTGCATCCCGTTGGATAATTAAAATTCATTTGGCGGGGAAGAAGGTTTCATTTCGGAGCAGCGGGAAAAATTGGGGCGCCTCAGGTGAACCAATTGTTACACGACATTAAAATCCACGGACATTCGTAAAATACTTAACATCGAGGTGCTAATTAATTCGACGGATCGAATCAACAAATGTCGAGTTGCTTGAGATATTAGGTAACTCGTTCGAATTTCGTCATTCCACCTCCACTTCAATTTATGTGCCCCAGTTCGACACACAAAAGACTCGCGTAAATTTCTTCGTCATCGACGAAAGCCGAGTCGTTCGCGATACTCGCTATGGGGCAACAGGGCGATTGCTTTCTGTCGTTGGTCGTGTATTTTGAGTAACGTCACGCAAAGTTTGCTGCGACGGCGAGAAATGCACGCGGAAAAACGTGACACTTTCGCGGACGCTAACAAATTGCAAAAAGGAATGTCGACCGTTTAAAGCAAACGCGTACATTGTATAACGAACGCTGTTCTACATATTCTACGCGTTAGTCATACCTTTGTACAACGACTTGTACACACGGGCGTGCAGAGATAACGAGGCAGGTCGCGACGACGAATCCTGTTACACGGGGATCGACAAAATTCCGGATGGACAAGTGTTTTCAATTGTATTGCATTTAAATTGAATTGCAAGTAAAATAAAGATTCCCTCGTCCACGAAATGAAATGATCAGCAAATTTCGATTGAAATATCATCGATATTTGAACTGCTGTAACTCTGTGAAAAAAAATCGTGCAACTATCAACCTGTGCTCATTTTAAAGAGGAGAGCCTCTACATTAACACCTCACAGGTCGTTTTCTATCAATAAATTGTTTGTGTCCTGCGGGGGCCGACAAAGCGACGGTACTTTCCTTCCGAAAATTGTGCAAATAGAAACGCCTGCACGGGCCACGAGAAATTTTTTTCCACGACTTCAATATTGAACTCTTCCCTTCACTAAACACCACAGATAGAGACCACAGAAGAGGGTTAAAATCCCCACAGACTATCAATCCTCTCCCGATAAATTAAAGGGATAGTCCCGAACGAACCACTACCCGTTTCATTCCCCCAATCCACGAGGCCGGAACATTTTTCCTTCGTTAACCACATCGTCGTGGTAATCGTGGAAGATCCACGACGAGCGGACTTCCCCTGGGACTCGAGCCACGACGTAGTGTAAACGAACCTTTATCTCAAATCCCGGTACCCGTTACATATAAGGAAATCGTAACGAGTAACGACATTAGGCATCGACGGTGCCTCGTACATGGCAGTAGTCGGCTTTAACCCCATCGCGCTGAGATCCGGTTTTATCAGCCATATTGGATGCACACGCGAGTCAATTGTGGACTTAAGAAGCGTGGGTCGAGCAGAGTAACCCTGTTGCTGGACCGAGACGACACCGGGCCGCTTTTTACTCCGCCTCACCTTGACCATCTTCTATCCGATTCGGGATAACTGTAGTGCTCAAGTGCTGATCGGCACGGAATTGAAGAGAAACGGTGAACCGGGTGAACGACGACGAGCACGATTTTGCGGCGAGGAATCTTCTTCCTATTCTTTTATTCTTGCGGGACAATTGTGCTGTCCAGCAGCTGGTGGTTCGTTGGGAAAGGGTGAGAAGAAATGCCGCGGACCTTCGACACGGGAATTATTGAAGACGAATCACAGAATTGGAGTAAAGATGACGGGCGAATGTTGGTCGAAGATGATTTTCGCGTGGAAACGATATCGTTGGGGAATGATTCAACGCGTGGGCGAACAGAGTTAAAAAGGCAGGGGCGATAGACGAAGTATGAGCAACATGAAACACGTAAACATCCTCGGTGCACCGTGCTTCTGCTGGTTACTGCGATCGAGGAAAAGGATGTTCCGCGATTCCGTTTCGATAGTAATTATCATCAACATTTTTTCGGAAGACACTCGATAACGAAAGATAAAGAAAATCATCGTGCGTGAAGGTTCAAGTGAATTTCAAGCGACCGAAACGCAGATACAAGAGAATTAAAAAATTAGGAATTTAAAAACGAACGCCAAGAAAATATCGTATATAAGTAGACACCCTGTTCTTTTTACCGAAATGTAAGAAGGGACGATGGGTTTTGAAGCACGCTGTAGCACAGTGGAAGCGCGTATTATAATCAACGTATGTATTAGATTTCAGTGTAGAAACCTTAGTTACGTAAAATAATTCACATGCAAAAGCTGCAAGTAACCGCAAAACAATACAAGCAATGAAGTTCGAAGAACAGACTTTCCACGCGATTAAAAAGTCTCCCACCCCGTACATTGTGCAGGATCTTTGAGGAAATCCGCGTGTATAATAATATCTCTACGGCGTGGTTATGAAACGTCCTATTCCCTGTTTTCACTTGTTCAATTAACTCGACAAAAGAGCAGCGTTGCGTGTTCACCAAATTGCCCGCACGATCATCATTTGAATTCGGCCCGATCGAGCAAATTAAAATCGCCAAATAAAATTAAAAATCCCTATCCAAAAGCAGCAATTGCCTTTCGCCAAATCTACCGAGGAACGGACACGCGCCGGATATGTACTCCGAAAATAAATTCGTTCGTCGCGAGACAGAATTAGCTGTTCATTCAGGATCGAACGTTTAACGACGGCCAGAGATAAATAAAGCTCGAGGAAGAGGATAAGGAAAAATTGAAGGAGGACTGAAAATGTACGAGAGGCTCGACCCGTTCCCAAGATCCATATGCAATTCCTGGCTTGGAGATATACGTGAGACTGCGTCGAGGGCAACGCGTTCTCCTTTGGAGTTTCTGCACGTGCAACCACGGGGACCTGGTGTCGGGAAATCAAGTTCAATGGCGTCTCGTTGGACGAGCATCGATCCCTCTGCTGCATACGAGCACGTTTTCGTCAACAGTCCACGTATTCCGAGGAACCGAGAATTCTACAGGACTCCTCTTTGTTTTGTACTTTTTCCACGCGGCGTACAGATAGACAGAATTCAATAAGTCCGGATGTTGCATGTCTGCTTCGTAGCCCGTGCAACTTCTTGGATATTTCATTCATCATTTTGTACTGCTTTGTCGGGTAAATCGGCGCGAATGATTGGTATATCGTGTGCACTGTTTTGAGATGAGATAGCAAGGCGATTTCTAATCGACCCTTTAGTGCATTTAATTATGCAATGGAATAGGGACGATCCCAATGGTGGATTGTTTGTTAACGAATATGGATTGATTATTTTTGGTAGCGCGTTGTTTTAATTCAGGGACGGCGGTGACACGCGAGACACCCCTAAGAAACGTAATACACCTGCCTCATTAAGGGTTCAAGTAACCCTTGCCGATAGAGGGTAAACCTCGTGTCTTCGCCCGTGGAATATTCATATCTAAGGCTTCGAAACTTTAACACGTTCATGCACCGTCCATTATACTACACCGTGTGCAACGAGATCCAATTATTAATTACGATACGGGCCTACGCTTCATTACCAGTTACTCTATTATTATTTATAATTACGTTCTTCTGTTTACCGATGTTCCTATTAGTATTAGAAATGAATCAACGTATCGCAGTAGACTTTTCTAAAGACCCGGCTCGAATAGATCTTCGCTGGATCCAAATGATTCCACCCCCTGAAATTCTTCCGCTTCCTCGTGGTACGCTCGATCGAAGTTAAGTTTAATTAAATTGAACGAACAAATGAGAGACTATTTCCCCAGCAATTATGCCTTCTATCACCGTAATCTCATTACCATACAAATACCATCGTCCTCCGTGCCGTGTGTCGCCCACTTGTTCCCAACCGCGTCGCGTGATACAGGTTGTCTCTTCCGTGCGAGCTCCATACACCAGATCTTTCTTTTTAAACGCGTGAATTTGTTGCGACAAAAAAACTGTTAAACTGCTGTTAAACACAGAGCAGTAGAAATACAATTCTAATACAAGCAGGTACGGGTGATTCATTTTACGACCGCACACTTTCAGAAAACCATTGTTAACGAGCATAATTTCTACGAATAGAGTGGAACTTGAAAATCCCATTGCAAAAATTATCTCAGACAATCAATGAAAGGACAAAAATATATAATGATTTTTTTCCATTTTCCTGTACAAGATTATCCATTTTATCCATGTCGTAATATGAATCAGCCCGTACACGATAAAGCAACGATAAAGCGTATTTCTTAACCTGGTAACCGATTATAAATGAGCCCGCAATGAGCATTAGAGATAATATTTCCCCTTATCTTCATCTACTTCGAGGCTCAGGATTAATGGACACATCGTGGTTCAATGTGAATCAGCCTGTACATGGCACCAAACGAGTATATCCGCCGCGAAGGCACTTGGCGTTACAAATGCAGCCGGAGAAGCATGATACGCCTACGCTTTACTAAAACCCACACGACTACAGGGCCGTAGATATTGTGACCCAGGTGTCACACATCCTGGATAAGAATGTTATCCGTCAGCGGAACGTTCGACGTGAAACGTATCGACAAGAAACGACGATTTTCAATCCTGCAATAGGTGTAACATGTAAACGAAGGAACTCGAAAGATTGATCGATAGCCTGTCTGTATATAACGATCTCGTGGATCCATTTCCCTGAAAGCACAGCACAAGTCCCATCTATGATGCAAGCAACGTCCCACAATTAAAAAAAGTAAGACGATAAATCTAAATTAATTCAATGGTCTGGTTACTTAATCGTACTCTCTCTGTATTCTCAATGTACGAGTTTCATAAATGTTTCTCCGATCTGTAATTTTAATTCGCCGGTTCTGCAGACTGCAGAAAGCAGCTGAATGGAAACTGGTACAACGATTCACGGTATACACGAGGTCCCGATGAATATCTAGAGACGGTCCTATAAAAATCCAGACGGAACGAGGCACAGTCGGTCGCGCAATTTTCGGGCGTGTACAGAATGAGTAATTGTGTGAACACAAGGGTGAATGTGCATAGAGGCACGCATACACGCGAAATCGTGGAAAGCAATGACGCTCTCTAAGCTGCATCCGGCAGAGTGTTCGTTTTTTGTGCATCCGTCGCATCCTTAAGTTCGCTACACTTGTCTCGCGAGAAGCCGCCTCTATGTGTGCACATGTACTTCGTGACCACCGTGTGTGCACGCGCGTGAACGTGCTTGGACGGTGTATGCAAATGGGAATCAGAAATTTCCTCGAGACGATAGAGGAACGCCGTTGAATCCCATTTTCCTATTTATTTTAGTGGAAACTATCTGCGTCGAATGGATCTCGAAAAATCGGCAGACGAGCCGAATATAAGGGACGCAATCACGTGAAGGCACTCTCGAGCGTGTATACGAATCGTAAGGTGTTCGTGTACACGTGCTCGAGAACCACTGCTCAAATTATCGGGGCAATGTTTGCCAATGTACTCGTCTCTATTGACGATATCGATGTACGCAATAATGGAGGTTCCGTTATCAATCTGTTGCACGGATTTCTATGATTCTGCAGTTCCGAGAACTTGATCCTTTGGCCCGGTACGTTTTATGGTAAAGTCGGGTCACAATTGTGCAAACTAGTTTCCTGTTTCATTAATATTGTATGTTGTGCTGACACACATTTTAGAAAGCAAATTCCAAAGCCAAAGTCGGCGGTTTTCGTTCTGCCACACTAAAAAAAAAGGAAGAGTAGAAAAACTAACAAGATGAAGGCTGCACTTGCAGAATTAACTCCCAAGGAATGAGAACGCAATGTATCTCTATCTATCGCGATGATAGAATTTCTTACAACAGCAATAAATAATATTCTACACCTTCTGCTGACAATGAGATAAGATCTGAATCATCCGGTTTATATGTTTTATGCTCCTCCATCTTGTATTTGCCAATCCTAGACCATACACACAGCACGCGACTTCTTTTAATCGCCCTGAAACCTAAGCTTCCTCAAATGAAATCATCAAATATTATATTAATGTATGTACAATTATGGATTTGATTTTTCCTCCTTTGGACGCTTGTACTATCTCAAAATACCCTCGCTTCAATAACGAGACGTATTATCCACTCAAAGTACGACGCGCGCTTATATTAGGGACAATGAATTCGCGGCGATCGTTTACACGTGTCGCGATTCACTTTTTCTTTTTGCTACTGTTCGTGAATTATCGCCAAGTTCGTCCTGCCAACTCAGCATCGACACATCAACAAAACGTTACAAAATCTTACATCTCGACTCGTGTATCGTTCACGTTCCATACTGTATTTCTTAACAACATAAACATAAACATAACCCAACACAGGCAACAGCACGTGCACGTAATGAAAAAAACCGGCGCGCAACCAACGTCCAATTACACAGCGGAAGCCTAAAAACTGTGACTTATCCATAATCTTAAGAAACAATGTCGAAGCCTCGCAGTAAAACGAATATGCCGTGTTTCGAGTGACGCGAAAAACCGCGTTTCTAATCTACATAAAGATAACAAAATCGTAACGCTCCCTTCCGATCTTCTTCTTCCCGAGATCGAACTCGCGTGTATATATGCATGTTACGCATCGAAATTATCGCTAAATTATCGCGAGGCGCAAATAATACAAGCATCAAACACTGCTCAATCCGTAAGATATACAGAAGAGAATGAGCTTACCGAAAAAGTCCTCCCAGCTAACGGACCCATCCGAATCCACGGCGTTGGTAGCCGTGGTCTCCGCATCCGCCTCGCTGCCCATCTCGTCGCATCAAATCCTCGCGAGATTTCCCTCGTCCGGAACAATCACACAACTGATCGATTAAAATGATCCTTCTTCCTTCGTTGCGTCACTGGTCCACGGACGGTGCACAAAAGCAATCACCCGATCCCTTTTCTAACCTGTGCTGCCCTTGGTGTCGATTTGCCGAACACACGTCACATTGCGCGCGCTACCGATCTTTCTGTCCCGCGTCAGAACGTACGTACGGGGGGGGCAGTGATGGGAAATGATGAAAAATCGCCAGCGTGCGATCCTTCAATTTCGATCACACAGGAAAGGAGCACGACATCCCCTTGGCACGCGGTCGCAAGACGAACTGAGAGAGCGGCAGTCTTCGACCCGAGCCGACCGACCGTACCGGCAAGTCAACGAATCGGCAAACAGCCGCCACCAACCAACCTATACATAACCGCTCCGCTCTCTACTCGCGTTCCACCGCTCTGCACACCGCGACGCGTCGACGAGACGCTCAATGCAACGACTGTCCTCGGCTACGTCTGCCACCGTTCATGTAAATCGTTGTACGCCGGCCGGTCATTGAATTAGGACCATCGAACACGTATTTTTAACCCTTCGCGGGCGAGACGGGCCCGGTTCGGCTGGCTGCGGATGGATGATTTCTTGTAGCGACTCTTCAACGATCTCGCGAGATTAATGTCGGGTGTTTCGAAAAGATGAGCGATTACGGGGGAGGGGGAGAAGGGATTATTTGTTGTAGATGAATTTAGGGGGGTTTTAATGTTGATTAAATGGTAACGGTTTATTTGTTTGGGGGAATATAAGTACCGAAAGTAGGTTTGAATAGAATTATACTGGTCGCACGGATATTAGGAAATGCTGCTTCGAAAGTTTTTATATTTTGATCGCTTGGACTTTAATATGATATTGGAGTATGTCGATAAGGAAAAGTAACCCGTTACTTACGGGGAAAGGGGCAGGCTGGGCAATTTTTTCTATTAGTATTCCCATTTATCGTGGAATCCAAGTGCACTGACAATATGATTACAGTCTGGACTATTTGCTACGCCGCGGAGGCAAAATATGTATGTAGCAGCATCCGTGACGTGTGACGATCGGCGCGGCGCGCGCTATTCAAATCTGTGTCAACAGTATTTCGAGAGCATAGATAAAAAATAAATTCTTTTGTTGCGAATAAGAGAGAAGAATGATGAATGAGAGTGATGAATGGAAGCAGACTAATCTGCTGAACATCGTAGCTATTGGCACGATAGTACTTATAACATAGTTAGAAAATTATGTGATAAATAATATCGAGATCCCAGGTCACACCACTTGGAGGTTGCTACGGAACAGTGACCCACCCTAACTCCTAACATCATCCTCGCAGCATTTTAAACCTCGTTCACCAGGTTATTGCTGCCTTGGTGAACAAGTTAACTACACCAAATAACTCCAAAAAGGAGTTGATCAAATACTCTGATACAAGAGTGTACTCAGTTCCAGAGCCACGTGAGTTCGCAAGCATTCCGGAACTACGACTTATAAAAATCTGGAGAATGCCAAGGAGTCGACGACCTATTGGGTAGCTGCGTTACACGAAGGGCCTAGCTACGAATTAGAATGCGGTTCCATTCAAATCAAAGACAGTCATTACAAGAGAGCCCTATAACTAGTACGAAATAATAAAAAGGCATAAAAGAGCAACAATGTTGCATATATAAATAGAAAATACATTTTCAATAAGCTCTCTTCGGTACGGCAGCCGCGGATCGACTGAGCCCTCTCTCTAGGGCGCCGTTCCAATATAAATGGGGGGGCGCGCTGCGACTGCGCGTCGGTGACGCGCAGAAACTTGGCGCGAAAGTACGAATCAAAGTTCGCGTTCTAATTATCATATTTAATTATTTTTGCATCTGATATGAATTTTTAAACTTGCAACAATCCGCTGTTGAAAATTTGACATTGGTAAAGAATGTGCATGGCTATTTTTCAGCTGTTATTAATCAGTAATAATCGAAGATTTACAACATATTATTACCAATAACAAATCTGGCAGTAGTAGTTAGCAGATGCGCGAGGCGCAAAATGAGAAAACAAAATTCAGATAGGGGAGTAGACGCCATTCTCTATCGTGTAATTAAAAAATCGCTTCCTCGAAACAGAACGCCATAAATATTGGTATGGGAAGAAAGCTTGAAACCCAAATGAGAAGAAACAGTCATAAATGTTCACGTTTTATTTGATCTGAGTACATTTCGCTTGCTTTCAAGTACTGTATAATTGAGGCGCGTATATTCGACATCTTGTCGGCTACATAGTGTACCTGGTGCCATCTAACGGGAGAATAATTTTCTGCGGAAAATGACCGCATGTGACTACTAGGAAAATGGAATGCGAATCATGAAACTTGTTAAACAGAGAATAGCTAATTCTTCGCAACTAACAAAAGTTCTTCGAGTTTCTTAATTCTAAATAAAAAAAACTACCGAATCTGACATCTAAAAAAAATGTTGTATCGAACAGAGACCTACATCTTTCAAGAAAGACTATTTCTGACGAAGAAAAGCACAACAATTTTCAAACTTACCACAGCCAAATGATGTCGAATTAAAAAAGAACAAAAGTACGATTAACAATATCAAATCTTGACTTATACACGCACCTAAGTTCTAGACTCATTAATGTTACCAAAATTGTAGCTTTCTGGAACCACACGATAATCGTCCATCAATCCACATAGACCGTATCCACGACTTTATCAGCCGTTATTGTCCCAAACTTTTTCTCTCGTAAGTGGAGTAATTACTTTTGGTCACACTGTCTGAAATGTTTTTGCGATACCGCACTCGAAGGTCATGCTAATTCAGAACGTTAGAATAAAGATTGCATCTTAATGATAGCGTGCTTCTACGCCACCGGGGCGAAAGACCCTGCATATCGATTTTCAAGGACACAGCTCGAACCTATCTATGAAATCACAGTTCGAACATACAATGGTTGATTTATGTCATTTATTTCGGCTCAAGCGAAAAGCGTACCGCTAAAAATATTCACAGACTATAAATGAATTTCATTCAATAGTACTATGTTGCATATTAATTTTCAATTTGTTAGCTACGCTATCACCTTTCACCGATGTCATTACCTAATGCTGTCGCTCATTATCTCTTCGTTTCTTCGATTTTTGCGGTCACGCCAACTACCATTCTATACAATCGCCCCTTTTCTTCGTGCTTCTTCCTTTCTTCAACGTTTCCCTTATCTCACGGGCCGCGTCCCCGTCTGAAAATAACGTTCCATTCTGGTTCGCCAAAGTTTCACGAAAGAAATTGAAGGATTCAATAAATCGGATTGCACCGTTGCACAAAGTCGAACGTTCCGTGCACAGAAATCAATATCTTTGATTCCTCTAAGTCGCATTAAACCACATTCCATCATTTTTCTCGCTACAGCAAATATTCCTTATAATTTGTATCGCGTGCAAACGAGTCTCGCACGATTTTACAGTCACCCTGGATCGCAGGGAATTCATAGGTTTAAATAATACCGGCCTGGTCCCAATAGAGCACTTTAATTCGTCTCCAAAAAAAACCCGAAACTAAAGCTTAAAAGCTTAAAAATACCTGCAACGATTTTATTTCCCACGAAAATTCCAGTTTATTCAAAATCATATTCAATATAATATTCAAACGCTGCGTCGAGAAAAACCCTGCCCCGCTCCCTCCCCTCAGAGAGCCCGAAAGCACAGGTGAAACGTGAGCCGCGTCGACCATAAACGGTGTACACTCGTGGTTAACACAGGACCTTGGCAACGCAAGAAAGTCGCAGGTGAAAGAGCGCAGGTCTCGCAGCTCAGGAGGAGAAACTAACCGAGGGTGGTCGACTCAAGTCACGCGAGGGTGAACCGAGAAACCCGTGCTGGCGATTGTTTCCCTGGCAAATCAGTCAGTCTGCAGAATGAGGTGTCTCGTGTTGTTGCCTTTCGCGTTCCTCCCTTATTTCTTCGCCGGTATACCGGTCGCTTGCTCGCAAAGAACTCACGCGAGGCAAGGGCTGGGCAGAGAGCAGCCTGTCGTGAGGATTCCTGATCAAGGATCGGTGGCCGGCAAGGAGGTGCGATGATTTCTTGTCGTTTCGTGTGAACTTTTTGTGCTGGAGTTCAATTGCTCGGAATTTCGGGAATTTCGTTGCTATGGAGTCCGATGGACAAGTTTCTTCACCTGTCAATGGTCTTTGGGTGACGGTAGAATTTCTTCTTCCGGAAAATCTGGCTTCTGTGCGAGTCGCTTTTCTCGTCCGGTCGAAATTTTACAGGCGTTGTTCCATTCAAACATTTGCCCGGAAATATTACACACATTGCTTTCCCTTTAAAGAATCGTGGAGTCTGGGACATTAAAGAATTGTTTTTATATTTTCGATCTCACGAAAGACTACTTTATGAAGGGATCTAATAAACCCACAGGGTGAATTAGCTCATGTTTATCCCTTCCACTGATTTCCCTGCTGTGCTTGTAACACGCATAAAGAATGTTTGCATAAAGAACGAGTGTTGAACGCAGAAACGCATATATCACTGTCCCATATAGGAACGTTGAAACGAGAATACTGCATCCGAATGCGTATTTGACATTTTAACCGCGTGGTGAACAATAACATGCAAGCACCGTAAGTTTCAATTGTTTCAACTTAAGTGGATGCAAATAAGATGCGCAATGGGTATACTTAACTGGGCCAACGATATATGAATTTTAATACTATAGATTAATTCGCTTTCCATTTCTCTTTTACCACTCCGAACGTTTTAACAATGAGAACACAGAAGGGTTGATAGATTTATTTCTTGCCACGTTGTTACGCAATATTGATATTATTTCAGCAATAAGTTACTCTACTATTTTTAGAAAATTCCTTTCTAAATTTACTACAATTGCAGCAACGAAGGAAATGAAATCATACGGATTTTCTAAGAAAGTTTCATTTTTGCTATTTTACTTGGCGCGATAACAAGTGGTAAAGCAATTTAGATAAAAATCGCGGAAAACTATCGTAGCAGTGAGTAATGCAATTCTAATTGCATCGTTAAAAAACGCATCAACAATTGTTACGTTGTACACCAGCATAAAGTTAAGCTCACTAGACTTGAAACTTTAATACCAGTCATCCAACTACCATTACTCCTGAAGAATACGTATTACCGCAATTTTTCACGCGCAAATTTATGTTTCACCGAGACGTTTCTTTCTGTGTACTTAAACTTTTTCCTCGCAACACATGCCTCGAACCGATAATAAAGCTTTCCACACTCTCCATAATATATTTCTATGCTGTTCGATATGGAACACTTAAAATATTTCTGGAGGCAAAATATGCAATTTAATTCAGTGCGTGAATATTAATCGTCGTTCCATAATTTCATTTATTTTCATTTCTATTCCAGGTATTTTTAAGTCCAACCCAGAAGGTGGTGCAATATTTGGGCATCCCTTACGCTCAGCCACCGCTGGGAAAATTACGTTTCTCTACTCCAGTTACTGACCCTCTTCCATCGTGGAGTGGTCTACGAAATGCAACACAGTTCGCACCCTCCTGCCAGCAAATAACGAATCGTCTTAAACTGCACGAGAAGCATTTCAAGAAATTATTGCCACCAGACCAGCCAGATCCAGGAGTCAGTGAAGATTGCCTTTTCTTAAATATTTTTGTTCCCGATGGTGAGTGAAAAGTTATTTATCTTCGTTAATACTTAAATTTCCCATGCACTGTATTTCTTGAAATTAAAAACACGACAATCGCCTGCATAAAATACAGACAAATGAATCAAAGAGCGCACAAGAAATGGCGAACGAAAATGAAAAGAACACGCAGATAAATAATCAACCCTTTAGTACTGGTGCTACTGTAAAATTATTATTTTGCTTAACAGCAATACAAAGATAGAAACACTAGCAATCGCGACAATTTATTCTTCTTCTCCCTAGAAAAGAAACGTACAGATGATGTCAACTGCGCTAGTTAATAATCGATACCGTTCCAATTTAATTGCTAAAGCAATTATATACTCGGTATCATTAGCTCGAGAGGCAAAATCGGAAAGCTGGAATCGCGTTTGCGTATTAGCTTGACAAAAGTGGCTGCATGTAATCGTAACTTCCAGTCACGATGATGTCGGCAAACTCGATGAAATCCTCGATACTCGGCACGAAAACGTTTGCTCTCGCGCGGAACGAAGTTGAACTCCTTGGAACACGCGAGTGCCGATGATCACCGGTTCGTTCCTTTCGTTGGGACGATAAATCCCATTGCAGGGTGGTGCGACACGATTCCTATCTGGCTTTCAAGAAGGACGAAAAAAAACTCGCGATTAGGGCGTCATCGGGGACCGAGAAAAATCGACGTTTTGCGTGGAAAACGTTTTCCACCTGCGTGGAAAATCGGTGACACTTTGTGCACTATAACGATGGAAGATAAGGGGCTTGTTTCGCAAGTAACAGTATTAACAACGAGGAAATAGATTCGGTAACTTGTGCGTTACTAATCGACTAAATCGAAAGCGATATTATTTTATTAATAACAAAGGTGCGCTTTGAAAATGCTGTCATTTTAGTTTTAGACAAGGTATCGAGTTGGCATTTGTTTTAAATAATATTACTTTGTTTCTGATATATGTTCATTTGCTCGCACACTCTTCCCTTTTAAAGGATCTAGGCGAGTCTTGGTCGAAAGAGTCGTCGATTTTCGAACTGCTGTGACTTCGTGACCAAAATTCATTCCGGGGTGCGAAAGTAGGGGTTGCACCCTTTAAAACGGGCCCAGGTAGATTGGGGTACGATATTTTTTCCACCGAGTTACAGCGGGTTGAAAAATCGACATTTATACTTTTTACCAAATTTATATACGATGACCTATTCGACAATTGAAATTCTAAACACTCGATTGACAATAAATGCGACAGCCTGCGTGTCAGTGGTACGTAAATCTCGTCGTTTCGGGATGTCGGTTAAGGACTAGGCTAATAGCGACGTTGCGGGCATCATTTCCAACTAATTTCGAATGTCTCGTGCGCCATAGTGGTCGTAAATTGTGAAAAAAAAACACACAGCATTTAACATAGAAAGGTTGCATCTGCAGTAGAGCCCCTTTGAATCGATATTAAAACACACCGCGTGGCAATCATTAAAAAATATTCTTGGCAAACGAACTACACTTCCTTCGCCGTTTAACAAAATTCTGCGAATTCGCAAGATTACTCGGTGTAGATAAAACTAAAGGTCCGATGTCAGTGATATCATTTTACGCCCATAATTAAATCTGCGCGACAAATTACACGTTCCCTGCACAATAATCGCCACCAGATTAATGTAGTTCGCTAATGGAACATGCGGCTATCTTGGACGCAAAAAGTTCCACGCTATAATTTCCTGTGCTTTGGGGAAATCATCGATACAGGTAGCACGATTATCGCATCGCCCTTTTCATTTCTTTTATAAATCTCTAATATGTAGGTCAAGGTCTTGCGGCGTCCTAGTTGCAATTAACTGTAAGAACATTCATCGAGATGGAAAACGAAGTGTTGAAATAGGAAGACAAAAAGAGCACGAAGAATAATGAATAGTTCAGATTGTAAGATCGATCTGAAAGATAAGTAATGGGAGAAAAGTGGTATCTGCCACGGTAAATCCAATTGATCAATCATGCTGGACAGGGTTATGATAGTTACTGCCACGGAAAAGGGCCAATCCGCGAAATATTCCATTGCTCGGGCTGAAAGGTCAAAACGCGAACGAGATACTGAATAATACTGACAAAAAGTCAGCACTCCTGCGTGCCATAAAATTCTATGTTCAAGGATGAAGCAAGTATTCGCCCAAAATTGTATTCTCGTTACCATCAATTTTAAATGAGACGCTCTGGGCCAAAGGGCGGTAAAAATGTCCACTCGATTTCGAGTCTTCAAGCTCCGCAACCTTTGGTTTCAAATATTTCTCGAGCCCTTCGACATATACGAGTATGGTGTTTACGGCGGGAAGAAACGAACGCGTGCTAGGCACCCGTGTCACCGTGGCCGGCTTTAAAGGAAAATGGGAAAAGGGACAAACGACGAATCGGGAAATCGTGTCGATCCCGCAAAGCTGGCCGTGGTCGATATAGAAACAGTAAGGAGCAAGAGAAACAGTAACTGGCGCACGTCATGGCACGCGATCTTTTAGGGTTGGTAGAGATGTTAAGATACTGCTGAGGCCGGTCACGAAACCACCCCCTTTTCTCTCTGGTCGGACTACCCCATCCCTATTCCACTACAATCAGCTTGATCTTTTAATGAGCCAGAGGATTTCCAAATAAGTCCCTCGAGTGAAAATTCAGCCACCTGAATGAAACTGACTCGTCGAATGTTCCATTAAGATTGACGGATAGTCAATTTATTTACGGTATTCGGACGAAGCGTTCGTCATTTCACCTGCACTCTGTATCTATTGTATTAACGTTAAGACACTACGTATTTGTCTGCTTGAGTTGCGCAACGAGTTCGCAAGGTTCTTTCGTAAAGCCTTCCGTAATTTAAATCCTGGGCGGCCGTGTAATGACCATAAACTGTAACTATGCTGGTGGAAAGCTAGTGAATAATTTTGTTATAAACGTCGCCCAACTTAAGTTCAGTGAAAGGCATTATATTACCTATTAAAAATCCACCCACAGAAATTCTACGATAAATCCCCAAATTCATGGCTTTTCTAACGTTTCACACATAGGTGGGACCAATCTAAATCAAGCCGCAAGCCACGTAAAAATCTTTCTGGCCCCGATCTAAACGGAACGCCTATGAAACCGAAGCAACATTTCCCCGTCGAATTAATTAAGCAGGAGGAAAGTTGGAAAATGATTCGTGCCGTGTGCAATCGCGATAACAGGTCTAATTAATTGTCGCGACGGCGTTGTATCCCCCGCGAAGGGTTATTCCTGGTTCGAGCGCCATCAAAGGTGGCGCCGATAACGAAGACCAGGCCTAACTTCCGGTTAGAAAACCGCTATCGTCCGCTATGATATCGCGTAATCTAAAATCTAAAGCATCCCACCGTGCATTGGCCTGATTTTCTTCGACCTTGGCACGCTTCGAAAACCGGCCACACGCCACGTTGCTTCAAGAAGAAATCACCGAAATTAATTATTCATATGCCAGGCTTCGTGCCTTCGGGCTGAAACGCTACAGATTCAGAAAAACTTCTGCCCTTCGGCCGCCTTGCCAGCTTAAGCTATTGGAGCCCGGCAAAAATTAATTCAATCGACCTCTCGTTATTTTAAAATATTTCTGTGACCACCCGGCTATTCTCCGAGAATCTGGAACCGTCTGTAAACGTTCGTCGGTTACGACGAATGACCGTACGCAATCTCTGCCACGATCGATTCGGCGGTTTCACCGGAAACAGGGATGCACACTTTGCGAGCACGCACAGGCTCCTCGCGATCTTTGGAACTCGCGAATAATGCAGCCCCGTTAATAAATAATGTACAGAGCAACGACGCTACAATTTTCAACGAACGCGATGAAATTTTTGTTCAGGGAATAGACCGGACGATGGATGGCCAGTGATGGTATGGTTTCATGGGGGCGATTTCAACACCGGCACCCCAGCCATTTGGGACGCGACGATTTTCGTCAGCAAGCATAAGGTAAGTTGAATTAACAAATACATTGGACGCGAGGGAAGTATCGGGCTTGGGGAATTGTGAACACCTGCGTCGGATTGCCATTTGAAAATATTTTAATGCAGATCAGAGAGCCACTGTAATCTCCTACAAGCCCTGATTATACTGTCGGGCAAGCCGGAATTTCAATTTGTCTCCCGAGCTTTCCACCGCGAAGACCTTTCTGTGACTGACAAGCGACTGGTTTGACCTTTGCGTAAAGAAAAGTCCGTGATCCTGAATCAATCGGGGCGAACGTGAACAAACTGGACAGAAAATCGAAGGAAATTATTTTGCTTCTCGCGTGATCCAACTGACCAAGGTAAATCCAACCTTTGCGATCTCACGTTCCCCCGGTTCATCCATGATTCATGGTTCGCGTACCGACGTAGATGCTAATTCAACGTTTGCGCCCGCGAAAATACCGCAGACGCCCGTCCATCATCACGGAAACGGTTGTAACAGCTCTTAAAAAGCACGATGGAAACGTGCAACGACGTTATTGCACATTGAAACCGACGAGAACCTAACCAGCCCACGTGTCATTTCTAGAACTGTTTACTTTATTAAAAACGACGGTATAATAGAAAATCTTACATAGACAATATCAATCCTCTACCTTACAAATATTCTCCTATCTAACGTGCTATCAACGAAGCAACTAATAACTCAACGTCGCCTATACACCCCTCAAACTCACCGGAGGGTAAACAAATAAGTGGCTCCCAAAAAACATGAATGTGGAACACGGAAAAGAATGATTTCCCTATTCGTAATAATAATATCGTATCTTCCTCTTCTTTTCCTTACGAAGGCCACCTAAGAATTTTAACCCGACAAGTTAACAATATAACAATCATTTCCCGCAGATCCTGGTGGTCACGGTGGCTTATCGTCTCAACATCCTCGGCTTCTTCACAACCACAGACGCAGAGGCTCCAGGCAACTACGGCATGTTCGACCAGATAGCTTCCCTCGACTGGATCCAGAGGAAGATCCAATTCTTCGGCGGTTCTCCGTCCAACGTTATCATTTACGGCCACAGTTCGGGTGCCATCAGCGTCGGCCTACACCTGATGAGTCCTCTCAGCAAGGGCAAGTTCGCCAAGGCCGTGGCCATGAGCGGAGACGCGGTGAGCTCTGTGGGTTCTCCACGAGCAGAGGTACCGGTTGTCGACATCATTGCTGAGAAATTCGGCTGCTATCGACGACCAACGTCCGCCTTGATGGAGTGCCTTCGTCGCGTGGACGTGAACATCCTGGTTCGCGAGTCCTCAGACATAGAGACATGGGGACCCATAGTCGACTACGAGACCAACAATTTCACCGAACCGTTTCTGCCCGTTCATCCGAGGGACGTGATAGCCGGCGGCTCTTTAAACGCGGTTCCCCTGCTGGTTGGCTACACGAACAACGAGCAAGCGCTTGCTTACATGGAGTCGTTGGGCAAAGGGAACCCCGACGGCAAGCTTTCGTACAGCCACTTCGAGATGCTGATCACCGATGAATTTGTGTCGCTGGTGAAGAGTCCGGAGGACAACAGCACCTGCGAGCTGAAGCCAGAAATGGTGTCCGACGCGGTGCTGTTCTTTTACAAGCCTCATCCGCCCAGCAAGGATCAAGGTGTGCTGAGGGACAGGTACTTGGACCTGCAGACGGAGAAGAATTTCGCGGCCGGACTGACATCACTGGCTGGCAAGGTGTCTAAGGAGAAGCAAGCGTTCGTTTACAGATTCGACTACAGACCGAAAACGCAGTCCGTTACGAAGGATGTGCCTGAATGGGCTGGAGTCCCTCATATGTTCGAGCTTCCGTTTGTATGGGGTCTTCCGTTGGCAGCTGGTAGCACGGCTCAATGGAACTTCGCCGACAAAAAGATGGCGGAGGTCGTGATGATGATGCTGGCTAGTTTTGCGAGGGCCGGCAATCCATCGCTGAGCAACGTCAAGTGGGAAGCGTACACGGAGGAGCAGCCTGGAGTCTTGATTATCGATCGAAATATCGATATGGGCGATTCCAGTTCTGTGGATTACAAAGCTCTGGCTTTCTGGAACGAATATTATCCGATGGTCCTCGAAGAGGCGATGAATAATTGTTGCAACACAACCAGTCACGCAACGTCGCTGAGCGAAGCTTCCTATGGGGTTGCTCTGGGCGCTTCTGTTCTTGTTATGGCGTTACGGTTCTTGCAGTTGCAGTGAACGGAGCAGGGACCTCTTCTATGCAAACGTATTCGAATGTCACGCCAGGTGTCCTCGTTGATTAGAATTTCTTGAGACTCGTTATTGCTTCGAGCTGATCGGATTCCGTTGGTCGATCGTTCAGCCGTTCTGTCACGATACAGGAGGACACTTTCAAGCAACTTCGCAGTAATTTTCGATTGCGCAGACACGACGGGTGCATAAAAGAGGTCGTGCGAAAATATCAATCCGAGTAGTTATAAAGATAAGCAAGTACATCGTGGAGCTCGGAAGGAGTGAGTGGTGTGGGTACGTGGTTTGTTTTTATTCCAACGATTCGGACGTTTCCGAGTAATATTTATCGTAGGGACTAAACGCAGCGGTCCAACTGCGAGCTTTTACCACCGGAACAAGTATATAATATGTTCGAGAATCCAGTTGAGAAATTGGACGAGGGCGGGAGAATGTGTTTGGGTATAATAACGTGAGCGGGAGAAGCAGAGAGCCTGGGCATTTTCATTTGTTTCGTTTTTTCATCGTTTTTTTTTCTTCTTAACATTCACTGAGAGATTTCTTATTATTTGCTTTAATACGGAGAGATATAGAAAAAACATATATTGTTCGAGAAACAAACGGTTGATATAACTTATGAATATTTTGATGCTTCGATAATAATTAATAATAATAATAATAATAGTAATAATAATCATTCGTGTACGTGTTTGTCTGTCTGTGTGTTTCTCGTTCGTGTACGTGTATACCGTCTATGTATAATTATTATATTATATATGTATATATATGTATATGTGTATATATATATATATATATATATAAATAAGAGAGAAGTGCGCGACGGGCGATACATGAGGGCTGGTGTCCAGCACACGCGCACGTTCTAACATCTTTTCTTTCTTCTTCCTTCATCTGTTTCTCCTAAATATATATTTATATATATATATATTTTTTTTTTAATTATATATATATTTATATATTTATATACTATCATTAATTAATCATATTTTTTTTCTTCTTCCTCACTTGCATCTTCACCATTTCTTTCTTGTATTTTTATTTACTTTTTTTGTTTAATGCAAAACTCCTACTACAATGATAACCGACGCCACCGGGGTCTCGTTTAACACTAAAAACTCTTTGTGCGCCGCCTTTGCGTTTGCGCGTGCACACGAGCCACCCCGGGACTAACGTATATACAACATTATTAGTTTTTTTTTTTTCTTTATTTACTTGCTGTTCCTATTACTCTTCTTTTTCTACTTTACTTTTCCTAACTTCATTCTCCGCTCTCTAACTCTCCTTTTTCCCCCTTTCTACCCTCCCTTTCATTCTCATCCTTCGTTTCTTAGTCTTTTTCCCCTCATTTAATTCCTTCTGCTTTTCGGTGTTCTTCGATCTTGCGTGTTCCACGTGTCTTGCCCACAGCAGTTTGCACCATTCTTCTATTTAACTTGCGATTCCGTCAGCCCCCCCAATCATCTTCTCCTCCTCCTCCTCCTCCTCCTCCACCGCCTTCTTGTCAAACTAGATCAGTTTTGTTCCGCTATCACCTGAACCCCTGTGTGTCATCCGTTGGTTGTGTCGGACTTTTTGTTCCTGGTTGTTGCTTGATTTCTTTATCCGTGTTATTTTTGTTGTTTGTTACTTGTTCGTGCAGGAGAGTACGGGCTTCTGCTAGATCTACCTTACAGAAGTAGGCACAACGGTTTCTTTTTCGGTTTCATCTTCTTCTCTGGCGACTTTTTATTGATTTGCCGTACCAGATCGTAGAAAATCTGTAACAGAGAGGGTTTCGTGGTTAGCGATTTTTTAAAACGTCTTCAAAAGGATACGCCTTGGGGGAGGATTTGTTGTAAAACCAATTTCCATGATAGCTCTGCGTTAGTTGTAGATTGGTTGTAGAGTAAAATGAAAATGCCGCAGGCTGGGTCAATGTGAAAAAAGAATACCCTCTACGCGAGTTGATACAAGGATGTAAATAAAATTTATTTAAAATAATCTTTGCAATTTTAATTGTCCCTTAATCAATTAATGCGTATATCAATATCACTGTCACATTTAAAAGTGACAAATTCAAAGAATTTATCCTCCTGCAATTGGTACATGTAAAGGGTTCAAGAAAACTGTTCGTCCTTCGATAGTACGACTGGATTGCAGTTCAAGACCGGCGAAATAATAAAAGCAATCAAACCGGGGAACGGCAGACGAATTCTCCAGAGACGAGAAGTTATTCAGAACTGCCTCAAGTACTACAGTTCAACGTGGAATCTTTAGAAATGTCTCGACAGAGGCTGGCAATTTTTTCCACTAAAAAACGAAGAAGGAGTTCTAGTCGTCTAATGACTGCGATACAAAATGTCCATACATGGACGCCTATTCCAAATAATTTTAAACAAATTCGGAAACTAAATACAGAGGTATACACTGAGAAGAAAAAATTAATTAATTCAGATAGTGGAAACAGAATAGTGAAATAATTCTTTCAACCTTTATTTTGCGGTTTTTTACCCTTTACGAGTAATACTGCGAGCAGCAACTAACAAATTGTGCAACACTCCCACAGTTAGCGATTGCATTCCCACATTCAATTAGAATATCTCAGCCTTCGTAACGGTCTTGAACTCTCACACGTAGCGCTAATTAAAAATCAACAATGGTAGCTGGTCAGGTAACTACAGTTATTTTGTAACAGCATCGCTGTGTTTCCCCTCGAACCCGGTTCAGACATCGACTAGTTCAAGCAATCAATTTTTTAACCAACCATTGCCAATAATTTTTCACCCCAAAAAAAATTGTAAAACCTTGTCAAAGAATGCATCTAAACGTACCGAAAATGTCGAAGCAACTTCGGCCTCCAGTTTTTCCACAAAAAATTCACAAAAAAAGAGAGCCCCAGGGCCAACCCTTAAACGTAAACATTTTCCCTCGTACAAAATTATTATCATTGTTTCCCTCATTTCGACGCCACTAAATTATTTCAAATATGTACTTGGAAATATCTGTCTGTCTACGAACGTAAATGTTCGTATCTGCGAGGGATAGTCGTTCGGTAGGATGGACTACTGGCGTCTGTCTGCGACGCGCTGCCACTACTTACATCGCTAACATTAATTCTCGCTTTGGCAGAGGTCTCCATGAACGCGCAGTTAAATTGCCGGGCAAGGTTGACGCCCTGGTCTTTGCCAACTACCCTCTCGTCCTCCAAGTCGCACTTGTTGCCCACAAGGACCATAGGCACGTCATCTGTATCCTTTACTCGCAGGATCTGCTCTCGGAGGTCCTGCAGGTCGTTGAACGTCGACTGCGCCGTTATCGAGTAAACTAATATGAATCCCTGGCCGTTCTTCATGTAAAGGTCCCTCATGGCTGTGAATTGTTCCTGCGCAAGAAAGGACCCTCTGCTAATTTATTCTTTTTACTACATATCCACATTATTGATTGCTGGGGTTATGTTTTTTCAATAATCAAATGGTAATAAATTTGCAAGACTCCTCATTGGAAGACAGGAATTATTTCTGATTTTATAACGTTGCGAATGAGATTGCAATCGATAGAATGATACAAGAGCGGGTGGAGGAATTTTGTAAGAACTCACCGTTCCGGCTGTGTCTAGGATTTCTAACATACATTGTTGACCATCGACCTCGACCTGTTTGCGATAGCTGTCCTCGATCGTTGGATCGTACTTCTCCACGAAGATTCCTTGAACGAACTGGACAGTGAGGGCGGACTTGCCTACGCCACCACTGCCCAACACCACTATTTTATATTCACGCATTTCCTTGCCCTAATTCTTCTGTGCGCCTCTGGTCACAGCCGAGGGGTCACCGAATCCGCCACGTTTTGCACCCCTTTTCTCTTTCAATTAGAGCCGACCTGCAGATAAGAAAAGATGACGTTTACTACCCATCCATTATGCGCCAGCAGCATTCTGCAACAGCGTGGGCGAACTCTTTTTAAATTAAAATTAGGATTTCGTTTGCCTGCACGCCAAATATTTCGGAGGAAAGTTCGTTACGTTGCTTATTATTGGCAGGTAGAGGAGTGAAGTATGTAAAACGGTTCGAAATTAATTGACGGTTAATTGAGCTTTTTCAACGCGCTATTGGCTTACATTTAACGAGGAACGAATTGTTCGACGAGGAAACTGGTATTTTCGTGGCGCGAAGCGGGCTTTTTCGGGGGATGAAATTACGAAATTTCGTTCGTGACGAATGATAGCAATAAAAAAAACAAGGGGAGAGGTGAAAAGAGAAAGAGGACAGAGAATCTCGCGCGCTTTTTCCACTCTCCCATTGTCTACGGTTCGAAAACTTTTTCCCGAACCTTTGTTCGTAAATGAAGGATGGCCTGCCCGAGGGTTCACCCACTTTTTCATAGAGCGAAGGAACAATATAACGTCGCATTTTCGCTCCCCCCTTCCCGCATATCCCGGTAATAGTTATTGTAAATCACTTGGAATTAATTCCACCCTTTTTCTTCTTCTTTTTTTTCGTCGAGCTGGTAATTACACAATTGCTATTGTCCCTTATTCGCAAGAAAATATCTCGCCAACTTCTGTAATGGCTGCACCTTTATTTATTCTTTTATTAATTCGTCCAATTAAATAATTATAGCTACATCTATTTTATGCATCCAATTTTGTACGCCTCAATCTGAATTTCCTACACTGGCGAATTTTCAATAATATTTCTCCCATTTCATGCATCTATTAGCTCAAATCTTCCTCGACCAACCAATTTCCTATTACGACTGGTCTATCGAAAGTATGCTCGGCATGCGCCAATTAATTCCACGGATAATCCACTAATCGACGATCTGTTGGTCAAGAATCAGCCAGCCAATATATCGATTTATCCATCGAAATATCACTCGTTTCTACGATAATCTCCTGCGGCGAATTAACATTGCTGTCGCATCCAGCGTAATTAAAAAAAAAAAGGACGCAGAGTAGTGCACGGCGAATGAATGAAAGTGGAACGAGAAGAAGAACGTGGAGCGCGGAGTTTGAACGTATCGATCGAAAAAACTGGCAAGGTGATTAACGATTGAAGCCCTTCAAGCGGATCGAAGAGATTCGCAGGTGAAATTCACGTGGCCAGGCGGCTATCATCCGCTTTCCAAGTTTCTTTGTTTCGTCGTTTAAACTAGCGCACTGCGCCTGCCCGGTGCACGCAATGCGCCATTTGTCCTTAAAAACTAGACAAACTCGTCGGATTGCGGCACCGTGGAGTGCGACGAGAATTGGAACGCGTTTCACGCGACACTGTACCGGGACGAATTCTCTTTTCTGCTCGTTTCTGCTCTTTTTCTAGCTACTCGACTACCGGGAAAAGAATGTCGGTTCTTCGCGAGAGTGTAAATTATTTCACGAAGTTTCGGTTGCGCCGAATCCTTCAATTTTCATGCAATTCTACAGAAATTGGTCGACGATTAAAAATAACATTTCACGAATCGTCCCAGAGAAACAGCCTCGTTGATTTAACACAGACGACGCGTTCGAAATAAATTTTCCTCGACCCATATAAAATCAGTTCGGCCTTTTTTTATAATTACGTGTTCTTGTGTATTAAATATCAAGACTTACAACTGAACGTCCTTTGGCTCATCTCTAATTGTCGTTGCGTCCGTGTGCGCGTAATGTGGAGAATTAAAGGGGCACGGGGGTGAAAGGAGCGGAGGATCCAAGGAAGAGAGAGGAGAGAGAGGAGAGAGAGAGCTGGCCACGAGTGCGCGAGATTGGAAGGAGAAGCAGACACAGGGATTGGCCAATAGTGGCATGATGGCGACGAGACACGTCCAATCCGCTCCCACGAATTTCTTTCCACCGATCCGTCATTGATTTTAGGTTTATGAATGAGAACTTACGCTACTCGCGTCTCTTTCAAGATACTACGAGCCCCGTGGTTCGTAACGCGTCTCCAAGAGATCCTCGAGTTACCTTGCGATCGATTCGCACCGTTCGACTTTAATACAAATATGCCCGTGTTATTTTATAATTTCCTAGCAGGATTCCGTGGGAGCATTTTCATTTCTGGGATGCTTCAATTGTTTTCAGATTTTACAGGGATTCTAGGTTCTCTTTGCCTGCGCAGAACTATAGTGGAATGACGCAGACAGTCGCCACGATGGGTTAAATAGTCAAGGGGTTAATTCATCCGCGAGGCACAGCGTGGAATCGCGTATGCACGTACAGAGTCGTTCCAGACGGGGGTGCAAAAGGTGCCCCCGCACCTGGACAGCCGCGGACCGTTTAGTAAATCCCAAATTTCGGCCAATATTAGATTAATAAAGGCGGCGGTACTGTTTTTAGCACCTGGGCGACCGGCAACCCAGGAACGACACCGTGTACGTATATCCTCCATGTCTGAACGTTAACGAGTACTAATACACGCACGCGTTTCTGCTGGTTAACGAGAGTGAAGAGACGTCGAGAAAGTGCAACGTGTTTTCAGCTGAAAGCAACCCTTCCCGAGGAAAACACGCGGCTTGCTGGAGAGGGTTTAAGCGTTTTCCAGGACTGCTCACGGGGGTTTGGATCTCAAGTGTCGAGAGTTGCTCCCTTCCGGCAAGGAAGACGCCTCTATGAGTTCAACGATTCCAATTTGCTTGCGTCAGACAAACGTGGACCCGTTTTTCTCCCTTTCCAGGGCGATACGGGAGAGAAGCGGCGTGAAGACGAAGCGGGGACGAACGAAAAGGGAAAACGGAAGCCGGTCGAATAATTTAATAGTCGAACAGTTTCCCAGCGACGGTGGAACGACGTTATTTCGAATGATGGCGTTCGAGAATGTCGAGGTAGGTGCGTAGTTGAATGGGGCTGAGATTGGAATGACGGATATTAGCGGGGAATTTGAATTGTTGCGAAATGAAGGAAGGAAGGGGCCATTGGAAATTGCAAGAAAATCGAAAAGCGACGTAGAGTGTTTCAGATTTAACGCGAGTCTTAGTGAAGGCCGAGCAAAGAATTGAAATGAATGGAGATCGTTCGATTTGGACAGTGAAATTATTAATGGCACGCCAGAAATATACTAATATCGACCGAAGTATATTTTTGTAATTAGAATTTTCCTGCAGAAATCTCATTTCATTTTCTACGTAATGAAAATAGGTTTCAGCGGCTGCAGAATATAAACTGTAACAGTTCGTTTCGTTTCATTCAATTTCGTTTAATTTAATAAAATGGAATAAACGATTCTGACAATTGCCAATTATCCAAATACCGAGGAGACGTCAGAACCAGACGCTGTAACAATAATCCAGCGCAGATATTCTGAAGATGAACGATCCAAGGTTTAAGGGAAACAGTGGCCAGAACAAACAAGGGTAGCAAGGAGACGACAGGATGTCCAGCCTCGTCGAATTCCTGATCAAAGCGATTTTATGCATGCAGGTCAAGAATTTCATGGCTGCATATACTTGATAGCTCGCGGCCTGCAATTAACCCTGTTTCGGAGTTAATATACAGGATGAGCGACATAAAGAGGGTCACGAAGACACGATGTATACATAAAAAGGTGCAGTCGAATCGGCCTTTCCCTTTGGCCCTCGTGGATCTCCAAGTTCCTTCGTTCTAAAACCTCCATTCTCACGGATTACAGAAAACATCATCCAATTTCAATTGCACTCGTTTTTTCCGTCAGCCAGAACGATCTATCGAGAAGCCTCCCTTATAAAAAAAAACGGAAGAAAACAAGTAGGACGCTCTTCGTATTAGTAAAGGGAGCAACAATATTTGCAGAGAAATTTCGTGATTGCTGGGATCGATCGCTAATTGGATCGGTGTGCCATGCATCAGCAACAAGTCGACGGAATCGAGCCACCCTGTTTGGCCAGTGCCCAAAAAACTTTTCCCTCCACGACCGGGAAAAATATATCGGTATCCGCATACACGTCCGCAGAGAACGTTCGACCCGTGACCCACTTTGGAATCCAACCCCGCGGCCGAATTTTCAGCCGAGACAATTAGAAACGTCGAAGTCGACGTTTCTAACCCTCTGAATGCAGTCGGCGGGTACAGTATACGATCCTTTAGAAAACCTGTATCGAGGAAAAATTGATGCGGCGCGGAGCTGAATGAAATCGAAGGACCGTGAAGATTTTCTGGAAATTGTCGTCTTCTTATTTCGACGCCAGTGACACACTTTCCATTCAGTGAGCAATAGAATGGCTCGAAAAAAATCGTGCATCAATTTATCTGTGGTAACTTGTAATCTATGTTTGGATTTGGTCGAATTTCGAAAGAACAGTACCTCCACTTTTTCACCTCCTGCGTGACGCAATCAATTTTTTCACGGACAGAGACCTAAGAGCTGTTAAAGCAGAGGGTCTCCGCTTTAAAACGAGCGCAGGTTGACCGCTGTACGATTTTTTCTCACGAAGTTACAGTAGTTCAAAGATCGAGTAGATTTAGCGACCCCTTAATTTTGTAGGGGTGCGAACATTTATTGCGCGATCAATTTTCGACAAAAGAATTTTTCTCCCCGACGGAACGGAGTTGAACATCGCGTGCCTGTTCATTCGGCGGTCCCAATTGTCTCGAACAGACATCTTGACACTGATGTCTTCAATTAAAGGCGATGAAGGTTGATCAGAGTTCATCAAAGTCGAGTGACGAAAGTGACGCCACTGACCGAACATCCCAAGCGTCTAAAAAAAATCCACCACCCTCTTGCAATTGGCAACAAAAAAAAGACAGCAATTAAATCAGAAACTTCTCGCGTCCAATCCGTTGCAATTTCTCTTTTCAACGTTGTCCTCGAACATCTTCTTGAAAAACAATTCCACGATTAAAGCTGGGGCCTGATTAATTCGTTGGATATTTCGAGGAATAGTTTACGGAGCACCGAGGTATTCCACTTATTGTCGCAATAATGGCTGGTCCATGGAATAGCTGGGGGTGGTCGTGCGATTTCCACGTGATCGAGAGTATCGGGGCCGGGGAACTCGACGCTTCATCGGCCTTTTCGAGCTCATAATACGCGGTTCCCGAATCAACGGACCGTTAATTGCTTTCGAGAATAATGCGAGGCAAAGGCGGCCACGCTAATTGCGCGGCCAACTATTGTTTTTTTGTCCGGCGAAAAATATCGCGAAACCGTGACACACGTCTATGGAGTACCAATAGCGAAATCGGTGGAAAAATTGTTCAAACAAACTGTCGCGCACGCCGTATTCGCAACGAGGCTTTGACTTTCTATTATCATCGTTATTACTGCGTTTGATTTTATTCAGCAGCACGTATCGCGCCGCGAAAATAATTAAGACAGTGACAATTTCCATAGTTCTCGAGGTTCCACGGTCTGCTCGACGACGTTTCTCGCGTGAAACCGAAGCTCGGCTAAATTTATCGCCCGCTGGGGACCTTCGCTGCTATTTTTTGGCCTTCCGCTGCAAGATTTTCTCTCGTGAAATCGCAGAAGCCCGACGATTCCTTCGCTACTATTAATGTGCGACTTTTCTCCCGTTAGCAGACCTTAATTGTTATTTTTGTCACTTAACCGAATACCGGGTAGAGAGGCGAAGATCTTTTAAAATGATTACAGCATCAACAGAGTTAGTTTAATGAACACCGAGCAACGTATAAAACGTTTCCAACGATGATTTAATAAGTGGTGCAAGCGCAGCGTAGTATTTATTCTATCAAAACGTAATCAAGGCCGGGTGGGTTTTTTATCGAACAATATGCAATTTCATTTTTAAAACCAAGAGTGTAATAGAACAGCGACCTGACCTGACCTGACCTGGCACCATTGGATTTTTTTTCCTCCGGGCTCTCCGTCGAGAAACGGCTAATGGAAACGACGCGAGAAACGCGTGCGGATATGAAAAATAGAATTCGCTCGGATCTGCGCCGAAGTTGCGCTTTCAACCGTTTAATTGCGGACAAAAACCAACTCGATGCGGAACTGAAAGCAATTTTAAAGACCCCCTCGATACAATCCACACCATTCTCGCATTAATTAAAAAATAAACAAACCAACGATCCAACGGAACTAACAAACAAAAGGGAACGTTCCACGGTCCTTAACGAAAAAGTCCTCCACCCACTGACACAGTGGACAGAAACCTATATAGCAACAAACCAGGCCACGATGGAGACAGAAAAAGAACAATTTACCTAAAAAAAAGAGACTCTCCACGCCTCGCTCGCGTTGCACAGAGAGCACCCGGAGAAACGGGAAGTCGCGGTCGCTTTATCGGAACCCGGATTTTTCGCGAGGCCGTTGCGAATCCGACTTCAATCTATCCGCCCTTCTATTTCGCCCCGACCAGCGGCGCAAGTGTTTCGTGCACAACGATACGACGCAGGAATCATTTGTGGATGAAAAATGGACGGCTCTTCGCTTTGCACTCTTGCCTCGCGAACGGCACAAGCCGAGTAGCGGTCCCTGTGACACAGTTTCGCACAATAGGCCAGATCTCTTCTCTCTCGCCGTTCTTTCATCTCCTCCTTAAAGGCCCGCGCCCCGACCGGCGTTCATTTTTAATCGTCCTTGCCTCTACGGCCCGGCGATTTTCCCGATATTAATCATTGCCGGTGAGAAAAGAGCGGGTCGGGAGAGACCGAGACGTCTAATTGGATAACGATTCTGCTTGACGGTGGTCGGGTTGAAAGGGGATGGTCGTGCTTCAGGGTGTTTGGAGGTGAGATTACTGGCTGGAGGAAGCGGGACCCGTGAAAAAGTTTTTCGATTCGTCCGACGGTGTGGTGTACAGAGGGTTTAGTTTATCTGTTTTTCTTCGAGCTTTTCGATGTCGGGGAACGGTGAGCGACGGAGGGACGACTATAGGGGTAGATGGTAATGAAATAAATATTTTTTGTGGCGAGAGCTCAGGGGCGATGGAGAAATCGAGGGCTGGCCATGTGCAAGATAGCTGTGGGTGTGGAAAAGTAATAGTTACAAGCGGTGGTCTATTTCGAATGTTCTTGCTCTTTGCGAACAAATTTTCGTCAGGCGCAACCACCGAACGACGAAAAAGGGAGCATCACGAATACTGGGTTAAATCGATATTAGATAATCGTCCCTTTTTTTTTTGTGTATATTATAATATAGGTATACAGTACAGCAGATTCAAAGGCTTTTGACAAAGAACTGTTCGATAAAATCGTTCTTCTAATATACCATGAAATTCAATGGACTCGAGAGAACGGCCTTCGAAATTCTATGAATCGATCGAATTGCTTTTTTTTTTCTTTACAAGGAAACATTTTCGTTTGTCGTTCGACAGCTTCGTGTGTAAAAGAGTGATAAATTAATGCGAATCGTGGACTCCACGCGCGTCTTGTTTTACGAACAAGCTTCCATGTTCCGTCTCTTTATTGCACAGAGTGCACGGCGGATATATCGGAGGATTTTCGCGTTTCATAATGCGCTTTTCAATGCCAGGAAAATTCCCTCGAGCGAGGCGAACGATAAACGAGAAATCGCAGCTCGAGAAAATCCCTCTCCGCGCTCGTTATTTAGCCTCTGACTTTTAAAGATAAATCAAATTTCTGGCCGGTTCATGCACCGGTGCTGATATTATTTTATATCGATCCTAAAATTTGTCGAGCTCTCGATCACAGTGGGACTTTACTCGGTGAATTCTTTTCCCATTGGAAACGACATCCTTCACAAGTTTTTAATTCGCCAACAGTGATCGCAGAAATATTTTACTGAAATATTTCCTACTACCCTGATAATAATTTATACCATTATACTAATTCGAGAGAATAAAAATCTGATCTGTCCGATCGTGTTTAAAATTCCTGGCATTTGTTGAAATAACGAGGACGCATTTTCGCGGATGGAAATTCGTTTCCCTGTCCATGCCATCGATAGCGTAATCGCGATCGCGAAAATTCGAACGGAGAAAGTCTGGCGGGGCTGTTAAATCCGGCAAAATCATATAATCCTCAAAGCAATTTCCATTACGCCGCAGAAATTGAATTACTATTCGCATTACAGGCGGGCCCCGACTTATTCGCTTAGCCTGGCCACCTGACATTTTCTTCTCTCTTTTCTACTCCGTCTTTCTTTATTTTTTTTTTTTTTCTATCTTCTCGTGTCGCGGAAATAAATTGCACTCACTAAGTGCTCCCGGAAGTAATTTTTGCGCGAAGATATTGCGCTGTTATCGTCCTTCCGCGGGATGAGTTACAACTGTGGAAAAGTGTGGCGAGGAAAGAGGAGAACTCGAACGAAATTGAAATATCGGAAATCTTCGGGGGCGTGGTGATTCGATTATTACTAATTTTTCACGACTTTACATTAGTTTCAACTGTGCGATGCGTCGAACATTAGAGACTCGCAGCCAAGTTCAACCCGAAAGAAATGATCGAACAACGTCGTCGCCCGATCAGAAGGATCAGAATAATCGATCGCCCCGTTTGTTCAACGCGACTCTGCAAATAATTTTTGTTCCTCCTCGCATCGACCACCCGACTAGTTCTATTCTATTGCACAATTCTGCCAAGGCTTAACGCGATTAAACAGGATACGCGAAAGTTGCGGAAAACCGATAGTTCCGTCGTTGATTCTGTTTCGTTAGAGTTTCGAGCGTTCTTCACGCGCGGTCGAAAGAACCGAGAAATGGAGGGACTCGAATTAATTCTGTTTCCCGGATAGGCACGCCGCCGTTGCAGCCAATTGCATCTTCGAGTGCCCGGAACAAGGTTCCGTCGCGTTTCACCTGGTCCCACCTGCCTGCCCGTTTTTAACTAACGCAAATATTCGCGCGCCGCGATTTCCGCCGGTTCATCGTACCGATCCGCTGCGCCTCTCCGTAAATATTGACGCCGCAGGAATTTACAGCTGGTTTATATTTAGAGAACAACGAAACAGGGAGGGACGTGGAAGTTGGTTTGCTGGTTTATTTTCGAAATTTCGCTTATCACGATGCGCTGTTGTTTTCGCGAAAAGTGTTCAGGTGTTTAATGCGCCTCACGACCAGCTGATTTCTGGACAACTTCCGTTCTGCCCAAGGGCGTGCAGACGCAAGAACGTGTATAGAATTAGAGAATTAATCGCTGAATTCGAGCAGCGGCTGCTGCTCTATCATATTTTAATATTCAGTACCGGGGGAAATTCTGAGCTTTTTTTCATGAATTACTCAGGGGTTAAAAATTACTCTTTCTCTCCTTTTTTCGCGAGATTTCACTGCTGGAAAATACAAGAGTGAACTCACCGTCAGAAAAACCAGGAAGACGCAATCGATGACACTAGAGGAATATTCGAGTCGAGCACCACCGCTCAACCTTGCACCCTCTTCTTGCTAATTCACGCAACGCCACTTCTCTGGAACGAGAACAATAGTAACATGTAAAGAAACTGCCGTTAAAAGCCCCATTTTTCTTCTTGAAATCCGGGGCAATTTGGATAATGGTTGGAGAAAATGTTCCTTATTAAAAAAAAATCATTTCAGTTAAAAAAAGGAGTGGTGCAATTAAAGGAAAACGCATATAAACATTTATGTCCTTTCTTTATACTAGAAACAAATGAATTGTAAGACTCTGGGGAGAAATGTCCCGAAATAAAAAAAGAAGAGAATTGCTGAATTTCAACTAAGATTTTCCTCGACCCGCTTAAATATTCAGAGGGGGAGAGAGAAGTGAGTATGGTAAAGTAGCCGGAGAATCAGATGGTCAGGTAGATTACAGTTTCCATTTCGGACGGGAGAATTTTCTAAGGAGCGAGCCTTCAACCGGAAATAACTTTTCCACTGTAAGTCCACGACGGGCATTTTGGATGCATCGACCGGATTCACCACGGTCCAGTAACTCTGTGCATTATATTCACAGAAATATAGCCATTTCGTTTTATCGCAGCCACGCGAAAACACGGGGAATTACAGGCGTTACACTTTAAAATACAGTGACCTACTAGGAGCTGATTCTCATGAAAAGAAAATGTTTCCCCTTGAAAAAAAGGGAAAAACATTAAACAAATAGTTTCTCTACTGCGTTCGTTCAGAAGCCTAAAAAGGGAGTTTAATTAAGGATCTACAGTTGCGTTTAATATCAAGCTATTAATTTTGACAAACCGAGTTGCAAATTTTTCTTATTCCAGAATAACATTTTTGCCGTGTTTTATCATACTCCAATTTGCACAGAATTCTCGTGCTGGTGGGCTGTTTTTCATCTAGAATATTAAGTACAGCTCTTCGGCTGAAGATCTGGAATGTACACGGAATTCAAGATGATTTCAGCGTAGACCTTTTTCCACGAGTTTCGTCGTTACTCAAGGATTATACCGTGTATCTCAGGAGCACATTATATTCTCCGTAGTATGACGCGGTGTCAGGAGTAAGCTGATTCCCTCAGTGTTTAATCATTGCTGAACAAGCTGCAGATCCTTCTACGCTTGAATATTCCATATTAAAATCCCACAGCAGATGGCTTCGTAATAAAAAGAATCATAAAACGTACGTACACAAATGTACTGGAGGTTGCCTTGAAAATATACATCCTGTGTCTGAATTTTTAAAAACTAATTCGATTAACCCGGATGAACCTGTTCATCGTCCTGATTGTGCCAGCTATGAATTGAAAACGAAATGAATTCGGAAACGACAAGAATTCGAAACACGGTAATTATTCCCCAGCTGTGGTATAACAGACCCCGAGGGAATAAACCAAGCTATGTTTAGCCGTGCAAGTGAAAAGTAAACACGCTGGAAAACGCGCCTCTATCCTAACACTGCGATTGCATCGTTGCAGCAGGTTTCCCTTCGAACTACAAATGCAAGTCTTTTCAACGCGAAACTCGTTTCTCGATGCACTTTCGCCCCGATAACGCCGCGAATGTCGCGCAATCTGATAAAACCCCGTTCATTTACCGCAATAACAATAATACCCACTGTTAAACTTCTCTGGCCACCGACAGGCTAAATGGAAATTGGCAGAAGCGCTACAGGTGTTCTGACACGCTTGAATTGTAAGTGAGGATATTCGTCAAATTAATAACCAACGACTGCTGAAAAATTGAACGATCCCAAATGTAAGTTCCCTGTATAGAAAATGAATACCCGAGACACTCTCGTGCGCAGCGAATAATTAAATGGACAAATTGTTGGTAATTGGGGAAAAATGCAAACGTTCGACGAGTAGAGGAACGACGATAGATAATCGTGGCTCTAAATTTAAACTGAATTTTGCCCCGGGTCCTCCAACATGGGATCTAATCCTCTTTGCGTAATATCTTTGCAAAGCATTCCCCTGCTCTCCCGAGGAAGAAAGAAGCGTTGATGTAATCCGACGTTTGGTAGTCGTCACTCTTACGAAAGACCAGTTACTATTATTGACTTTTTCGTCCAGCCGGTAATTAAGAACGCTGTCAGTGGTCCATTAAAGTATTATGAGCCGCTTCTCTGCGACGGCGAAGGGCAAGTTTCGCAGCCACCGAGGCCTTCCGAAAGACTTTTAACAACCATGACGGCTCCTCCTGTCGGGCCATTCCACTCGCGTTACAATGGATTATCGAGGCGGAGGCACGAGGAGCAAAAACGATGCAACAATGATGCGATGTTAATTACGTCTGCCTCGTTGACCTCGCCAGAGGAAGAATTTCCTTCCGTTTTCTTTCTAACTGGCGAGTGCGTCAGACATTCGTTCGACATTCGTGCGAATTTTCGGAAAAATCATTCCGTCCCTAAGCCGCGTAGATATTTTCAGCAAAACGAATCGAATTGCCTCAGGTGCATCCAAGAAATGAATTTCGCGCCGCGACACTGTTAAGAACATTGTAATCTATGTTCCCAGCGTTGGATTTAAGAAAACGTCGGGAGACGTAGACGAAAATAGCGAAGAAATTGATCACACTCTAGGACGCTGAAGAATTCTGTGAGCTCCCTAAAGATGCTGAAAGGGGACACGCATTTTCTGGCGGCTTGCCTCTTTTTTTTATACGGCTATTATTGTTGAACAAAGTGGCGAAGGAAAAACTGTCGCAGCGTGGGTGGATTCCAGAAAAATTCGATTGGACCTACTCGCATCGCACACGTGCGTTAAGTTTTATTTTCAGTCGGAAGCGTCATCGAGTCTTTCTCTGCCTCTCTCTCTTTCTCTCTAACCAGTGTCGTACGAAATATCTTGGGCACTTTGAAGAAGCGAAAAAGAAGGAGGACTTCAAAGAAGCTGTTGTTAAAGAGAGACGAGCAAGAATCGGCTCGTTCGCAGAGTACTCTATATCTGTTTGAGACAAAACATCTCAGCACTTCGGTGTTAATAGAATGTTTCTAGCGACGTGGATATTTTTTTTACGGCCGACAAGAATTTATATCGATGTTGGTATTTGCAATAAATCCGACGAATTTTTACAAATTCTTAAGGATCGAATAAACGTGCGGGAATTTATTGAAGCATTCGTTGAAAAACGTTTTGCAGATTTACAAGAATATTTCCAATCGCCTAATTGTTCGATCAACTTTGAAGCAAAAAATTACATTCTTGTCGCTTAATTCTCCAGCCAACATTCGTGGTTGAACGAATAATATTCGATCGATGGAAGCGTTAGCCTCGCGAGCCCGAATAATCTTACGTTCCAACGTGGTTTCCGGTCCCAGGCAGCCGACTTCCGGCATTCTAGCGTCACATCGGTCGTCTAAGCGCTACTGGGACACGGATTGACCCAGTTGTCTCCCACGAATATCTGAATTCGAACAAACTAAACGCACCGCTGCCGTTTCTTTGACGTTTCCCTGGCAGCCAGCCGGTTTAATTTACCGTAGTCCCTTTTATTCCATTTCCAGTCGTCGACGGAACGAATTCTGCGTTCGTCGATCGCGACGTTTCAACGACAGCGCATCCCACCCTTTAGAAATGTTGGTCGAACGCTTTCGGAACGAGACATTTAACGTTATATTGCAATATCGATATCGGTTCTTCTCAATCGAACATTTCACAAGGCACACGAAAGAAGCGTTAATCGTTTGCCGACGTTTATTATGGCGTCCAACGAGAAGGCACTCGAGCATTAATTGATCGGACCTGATTGCACAGGAAGTGAGTCGCCTCCGTACGGCCTTTGCATCTAGGGCACACGCATTACGCGCCATCGTCATGAAGGATGATTCGAAAGTGCGTTCAACGATACCACCGATCGTTCACTCCATTTTATTATCACGTTTGCACGAGCGTTGCTTCGATTAATTGGACAAGAAATCTCAAGAAATCTCAAGAAATCTCAAGAAGTCTTCCAGAATCATCTTCAACGAGAGGCGAGGAGAGGGAATTGTATCTGAAGAGCCAGAAAATCGGGATGAAAATTTAATTTCAAATATTCGAGCTACGGAGGATGAAAATGGAGATTTTTCAGCGATTCGTTAATTAAAGAGAAATGAAGATACTGTTTACTTGCAACGATTTCTACGCGATAGCAGAAAAATACTACAGTACCGCAAACGCGTTCGTTTTGGTTAAACAAATATAATACTGTGAAATGCGAAGCCGTGCAAGGGAATATAAAAAAGGATACGAGGCGATTCTATTATCGCGACGAGAAACTCCCAGGGAGCATTCGCTGAAAGGATTGTAAAGATGAAACACCCACCCGGCAATATTTATTCATGGCACGAGAACGTACAAAGTACAGCGTCATTTAAAATGCTATGCCTGCTACTGAAGTATAATGTTATTCAAATAATTGTGCCAATTTCAATTGATGACAACGACAATTCACGCAAACGAAATACAATATGGAATTGATTTCATTTCTTTTCACAGTGACACGATAGGTATCGAAAAAAATCTTTGTACGCGACCAAAGTATTTTGCTATATTCCACGTATAATAATGAGTCAATACCGTGACGAATCGTTCGACGAAAAATCAACCCCTACGACGGAGAATGGAAGAAAAAAAATGAGTCGGGGGCGCGTTTAAAGCGAGACTAATTAGCGAGAGGCTTCATTGTCACAGATTGGACGTGCACGAGATTTTTCAGCACGGCAAACCGTAATATTTATGCTTCAGCCGCTGTGCGACATCCTATTGGTGGTCACAATGTCTAATTAACATCGCACAGTAATTGTTCGCCCCTAAGCGGACCAAAGTAATCTTAATTACGGATTTCGTATCCCTGTGCGAGAATGCACGATGTCGTTGGCTCGAAAGGTGAAATAGAATTTATGGAAATTTACCATTATACCGGGAATTAATAATGCAATGAGGGACAACGAAGAATAATATTTCACCCAACTGTAAATTGAACTTAGAAAATTGTTCCTCGAACCGGGATAGCGTAGAATATTTAATTTTTAAGGAATAGGAAAAACTATTGCTGGATTGAGAAGCGAGACAATAAATGAATGACTGAAATAAAATGTGTGTACATACTATTATTTAGTGTGAATTTGCGTGAGCTTTCATTGAACTTTTTGCTGCAAAATTGTGCCAGATTTATTGGCTTGAATTTATTGAGGGACAAGATCGTGTTCTGAACTGCATTGGTATTCTCTTTTTACCGATGCCGAGTTTAACCTCTAATAATTTCTAATTCAGCCAATAAAGGCTGATGCACCATGGCGAATCTCTGTACAGTAAACGCTTCGAGGTTCTCTAGGTCTCACTTTAATTTATTTCTCAATTAATGCAGCCAGGAAATCTCAAACCTAAAATGGAAATTGAAACGAAAACTCACCGTCTATCCCGCAATATTAATATACATAAATTCAGAACAACTTGAGTTGTAAAACAGAATATTGTAGAGCGACATTCGTATCACTTTTTCTACTTTTCATATCTTATTCGAATTTTATCCGACGATTTTATTTCAGCAATCTCGTAATTCTCCACGGATATAAGAAAGAATGTTTCTCGTAATTCGTATACAACATTCCCTTTCCTCTCGTGACTATTTTCCACGTCCTGGAAAACACAACGAACGACCTCCTACCTGCTCTTACATTTCATTTCGTAAGAAATGAGCTACAACGTAACAAGCACCTTGCACGAACTCCAATATTTTGTTACATAAAACGTCACTAATATCGAACCGTGCAACAGGAACGCGAACTACCCTAAATATTGCCTTTTTCGTTGCACATTTTTTCGAAATTTGTACGAATTAAATCGTCTGTGCGAACGGTGAGAATTTTTTTTATTGCAAACGAGAAACGAATCAAGGGAAGATGAATGTTAATCGTTCTTAATTGAAGGAATATTTACGACCAATCGTGCATAAGAAGCGAGAATAAAAGCGAGATAATTAAATGAATTAATCGTGGTCCATAAGACGACTCCTTTACGCTGATAGCTTCTTCGATACAAAATCGATAGGAACCACTAACCGTATTAAGGTTTGCATTATCAAAATTACTGCCCCTGTGCTTCACTTAATATTGTCATAGCATAGCATCTAGCCATCCTTGGATAATATAAGGGGTGTCTGAAACTTTCCTGATTACAGTGAAACATCCAGAAACCTGCAGATCTTCCTGACGCTGTCTCGAGACTCTCGAAATGAATTCCCTGCTTCCAGACACAGTTTAAAACTTGTTACGAACAAATGAACGTAATTACTACTTAAAATTATATTAACATTTACATCAGGTTCGTGAAATCTTGATTAAATAATTTTCCAGGGGCATTTCACAAAGAAAAATTAATTTGCAAAAGATTTCTATACCCCCCTTTAAATCTAATCTACCATCCATACTATCTTTATTCATTATTTCAATCTCTGCTCGGTTAAATTGTCAACAATGCAACCAATAGATAACAACATTCTGTAATCCCTATGAAATAGATAACGAATCTTGTCTATCACTCGAGGAACCTCCTGGATCACCAGAGGACGTGTCAAAATCGAAAGCAGAGAAATCAATTGTTCTCCACGTAAGATCCAGCAGGTCGGGGGGGTTATCGTAATCACGTTGAAAAGTCGGAATGGAAAAACATGAAAAGGGAATAAAAGAACATAGAATGGTTGAACGATATCGCGATGGTTCTTGGAAGCACCAACGATGCGTTACACCGTCAGCGAAGAAAATTGTGGGGCTTACGTGCTTCGTGTCATTGCGTGACGCGAAATGACTCACGTGGCACGTGAACCTTATGGTGAACTCTAATGGGGCTCCCTTAGACACCCCCCCACGATAAGTTCTTTCCCGTCGTTGTACAACAATTTACCGCCATGCCATTTCAATTGGTTTCTTCTCTCTTTTGTTTCCATTTCACCTTGAAACCGTTCCCTCATCTACGTTTGCAACGTTGATCGTCGATATTACGATCCTTGATTCATCAGTTCAATCCCTGTTCACGATTGGAAAGGTGCTTGAAAGATTCTTTGAAGACATTGCTTTTAAGATTTCAAGGTTCAAATTGATTCGGGCGGGGTTTGTTATTAAATTGTTGAATTGACAGAATGGTCAGAAATTATTGAGATAACCCTGTACCGTGCAATTATATATATATAATAGTAATTTTATCTGAAATTTCTTTTCACGTTGGTCGTTAAAAGAATATTCTATTTTAATGATTCATTACTTTCGACGTGGTCCCGCAGAGGAAATTGACTGATAAGAGACCGCGATTCGATTGTAGAAGCCCGCAAAAAAAAATAGTAGAAAAATGTTTCTAGTCTGGAATAATTTGTAATTTCCCAGTGGCATCGATCCGCGACGAAATACACTCGGCGTAATTAAATCTCGCAATTGAAATTGAATATCAATTTTCTGAATTACCTGATATCTGTGAAATACTGGAAAACAAGAAAATAGCATTTCATTAATTTAATTTTTAATTTCAAATCTAATTTCAATTGAAAAATGTATAGAAAAAATTCTGACTGAACGTTTGCCTGCCGCTAGATGAATAGTCTGCTTGCACTATCTATTCACTTTTCCATTTCGATTAACAATTAATTAAAAGAATTTCTTGGTTCTCCGACGAAGCGTGGAAACAGTGGAGTAAAACTAATCCTTTCTAAAGTGGCTAATGTTATTTAAATAAATGCATCCTATCGAGATTGGTGGGAGATCTCTAACTGGATTCCATCGATGGTATCGCGTTTAAATGCGCACGGTGAATTTTATCGTTGCAAGAGGAACGTATGTATTTATTATGGCGTGGAACGCGAGCCATTCGATAATATGGAAATTGTTGCAAACTAGTCGCAATGAATAATTCCACCTCGCTTGGATTCTTTTAATTCGACTTGAACTCGCGTAAATTGCTCTTGGAAACTTTCAACTTTTCTATTTGCTGCCTTTCGTCCGACTTTTATTAGACTTGCGGAATCTTTAATTGTCGCAATTTCTCTAGATTATGCTTGTTTCTTGCGGCGCTGATAAACGAGCCAGGTATACGTTGCTTCGCCCAGGAATTGATTAATACCGCCACCACTCGTTATAAAAGTGTTTGCTATTTCTTTTCTGCAATTAAACTCTAACTATAATTAAAAAAGGAAACGAAGAGGAAGTGTATCCTGGGCAATTAAATCCACGGGGATTTCGACAAGTAGAGACTCTCAGATTTCCCAGCAGGGACTAATCGATAGACAACGTATCATCGCTGAGAACGTGACCAAGGGAATCGTACAGATTTTAACCTGAAGCCTGCGGTATCGAATTCAAAATCGGTATCATTTTCTTTCAAAATTGAGCGACTCTGATACAAAATTGTTTCATCCGCTCCGCCCTTTGATTACTGCAGTTCCTTTCATTTTCCAATCGCCGGAATTATTCGCAGGAATTTTCTTCGTTTTTGCCCGATTTTACTCCGGAGTGGAATCTAATATTAATTTAAAATTGATCTTTGCAAGCTTCGAGGGCTGTTCGGTACCACCCTGCAAATTTTCTCATAGAACATAGAGCAACACTATAATCGCGTACGCCATGGTAATCGAGTACGTAGTGGAGGCTAGTTCGAAACTATCGATTACAGAGCATAACGCGTGCATCCTATATCAACCCTTTTAGTGGCAAGCGACGATGTATCGCCCTTTGAAATATACCAGCCAGAAGTGCCACCAACGATATATCGCCGCTTCCGCAATCGTTTAAACGACCACTGCTAATTTACTGTCCTTTCAACTTTCCTAAGATTCTTTCCTGCCCCGAAACTTTATCTACTACACTACTGTACGATTGAAATCGCAGTGCAGTACGCCAACAACGCGTACAGTTGGAGTCTTTGTTTCAGATGTTCCCTTAAATATCCAGGGATTTCCAGTTTCAATCAATTCGTAATAAATCGAGTGAAAAGCATTTTCTAAATTTTCCAGTGGACCAGGTGATAAGCATCGATAAGTTTTTATTCGTCACGGTGGACGGATCGACTACTACTTTGTCCTATAAATAAATATCCGATAATTTATAAATAAACGTCGACTTATCAAGGGTAGGAAAATTCGAGAGGGTATTCTAAGGAAAATGTGAACAACGTCGCAAAGAAATTACAAGAACCGCCTCTAAATGGAGCGGATCGTACACATAAATCTAACAGACACTTGCCACTAGCAACAAAAAATGAAGAATCGCATCTCAAGTCGACACGACAACAGTTTCGTCCCCAAATTTCTCGATCCTCCGAAATGTAAAAATGAAAATACGTACAGGAAAAGAAACGGAACGTGTGGTGTTACGGTAAAGGATAGAGCATGCATAAAGATAACATCGAGTTGGTACGAGCGAGACAATGACGCGATAAAAAGTGGAAAAGTATCGTTCGAAGCAACGCGGATATGACGTGATACGCTTTTCGTTACGTCATTTCTCGTGTAGCGAGCGTTACAAATGATTGCATTAGTTCATGAGTCACTCTCGCCTCGCCAAGCGAGCGTAATAGTAATTTTGCACGAAACCATCGTATAGACACCGACAAAATTTGCTCCACTTTACGACTGAACACGGGTTACCGCCGATCGAAAGTATTGGCGAACATTTATTTGGGACGCAACTTATTTAATTATTAATTAAACACCGATAAGCACACCGTACGCGCGGATTTCAGAAGTCTCGTGCATTCGGGGCAAGGGAATTTCTCTATTTGCGAAGGTGAAAAAAGAAATTTCTAATATTTAATCATTTGAATTGCTAATTTTAAAAGGAGAAATCTTAAGTTTGTTCAGGCTAAGAATTTCTTATTGTGGCGTGTTTGATTGGTAAATTGTAGGTAACAGGGACCTGGCAACCTAATTTTAATTCCTTCTAAGCTTTGTTAAGCGACAAGATCTATATATAGAAGTTATGGTCGATATTTATCTGAATCAGCGTGTGCACATGATACGCAATGAAATCATCTTCGCTGGCATTATTTCTCGATATGCTGTTACCCCTGTCGAAGTACACTTGTTACGAAACTGTTATGCTAATACATAGAACGCGTCGTGGATCTCGACGAAAGCTCGAACACTTTTATTGTCCTCGAAAAAAAAAGAGCTTACGAACCGACGCACTGCAAGAAACGCCTAATGGAATAAAATAAGGATTCACAAAGAAGCAAATAATTACATTATTCTATTATATGACTTAAACTTACTGATCTAAATATTGTGGACTTTAAATTGACTGCTCCAATAATACTTGAAAACCATTCAATTTCATAAAGATAGCGCATACATTTTTTAACGAGTTCCTGCAATAATTGCACCTGGAAATAAATTATTTTCCATTGCACATTTCATCACAAACGCTGGTATAAAAGAGCAATTTACTGAAAACCAAATTACTGTGAAATGCCAACAATCCAAAATGAACCCAGAGAATATTCCCAGGTAACAATTACGTATCAGCATTCCCAAACAAAGAAATCTCTCGGTACTCCAAATTTGGTGCTCCAAAAAGTGTTCGAGAGCCTGTCTCTTATTCTAGTCGCGTTTCCTTATTTATCTTTGGTCATTGCTGCACCGCCGACTTTTTGCAACACATACTTCTTCGCGAACGTACCTCTCAGAACGAAACTAACGTTCTACCGTGTTCTGTTCAGATTCGACTGCTTAATTTTTTTTTCCTCTTTCATTTTCTACGTTATCTAATATATCGACTATTGCGTCACGTCTGGAAATATGCGTGAAATTTCCAGGGCTCCGAAAGTTAGTTCGCGCGCTGATTGGAATTCGCTTTTTATCGAGAAACGGAGAGAGAAAGAGAGATGAAAAAAGCGGTTGCCAATATCGTTCGAGGAACCATCTTTATTCATGTTATAACTTAAATCGAGACGTACGTGATGAAATATAATAAATACGTACGAGTACTCTTCCTCCTTCTATTTATCTCTTGAAACGAACATAATAAAGAATTGCGGTAAAATAGAATTTACTGTTTTCGAGTTTGGGCTAAGCTATATTGTTAAAATTTTATCTACTACGTTGTTCGTGCCCAGCAATTCAACGACGAATATTTCTCGTTACAGGCACGTGCAAAATAGAATTTGTATTGACATTGAACATTTAGCCAGGGATTTGAAATATTTTTTAATTTGATGTTCCCCCTCGTTTCGAAGTGAATTCCCACGTTGAGAAGAATGCAATAATTAACAGAATTACGGTTAAATGTTGTTCGGTAGTGAGCAATTTTATTTCGCACAGGAGGTACGTTCTTTCGATGTCCAGTTGGACACGTTATGGTCGGAGATAAATAATTTGGAGTATCGAATTCCAAAAAGGCGACTAAATATAACGCGAGTTAAGTTAGCCACGCGGCAGCTTTCAAAGTCGTTATCTGCTTCGCCTCTGATAACTCTTGCCACCTTCACCATTCTCGCTTCCAGCCTTACTTCCTGGACGGTTTCGTTATTCCATCAGTTTATCACGTTAATCCATTAGATAACTCTAAAAGTGCAATATTTAAAATAATATTCCTGAAATCGTTTATGTCTGTACGATGACCAGTGCGGCTGTAGTTAAATAATCTTGCCACACACGGGCTATAAACAATATGACGGTATATAATAAAATAATAATAATTTGAAAAGTCTGCTAAAATAATTACTGCCATAGAAACAGAATTTGCAAGTCACATGACAGCACGATGCACTCTTCGTTGCACCGATTCCAACAGCTCCAATAATTAACCACGCTTCCACTCCATCGTCGATTCGTGTCAACAATAATTTTCAATGGTAGCTTATCTGCGTCGAGTACGAGGGACAAAGAACGTCGCAAACGAACATAACCAAAAGAGGAAAAAAGGGGGAAAAAGGAAGAAAATAATCGAACGCAACGAACAAACGAAATCGATCGAACGTCATGCATAAGAACGTGCTATAGTGACACACACGCAACACGTTGTTTTCGCGAGTATAAAAACTGACCGTGATTGACATGCAAAGTTATGTGACCGATCGAGAGAAGATATTTGATTGCAGCATCTAGAATGCAGTTAAAGGAACAACGAGAAGCGTCGAACGTACAGGACAATCTTCTATAAGCACAAGGAGAAAATATTCGAGGCACACAAGGATCGTCGTTGCACGTTGCCGGGTTTCTTTCTTCCCGAGTCACTTCCTGCGCCGCCAGTGACTCACGTGAATCACCGCGAACAGTGAAGAAAAAAAAAGGAACAGACGCAAAAGCGAAAGTACACGAGTGTACGTGAACCTCCGTGCGTCGCTCGTCCTTGCCGGTACGCTAGAAGCTTCTGTTTTTCGCGCGAACCCGACCGATCAACGTTTATCGCGGATTCGATAAGTCGAGGCGTTGCGAGCCGCGATATGATAGATATAGACGAACCTAACCTGCACGAAAACCTGGTTCCCCTCGAATCATCGAGACGACACCATTTGACACGTAGAAGCCGGCATGCACGATTACCATCGCTACGCGGGCACACCTGATAATAATCAATCGATTACAGAACCGACAAGAACAAGAAAGGAGGATAGATTTCTAATCTAAAAAAAATCTAAAGAATGATCGGGCACCGCCTGAGAAAACGCGCGGGCGGCCACCGTGCATGATTTCCGGCGGCGTTTGCCTGGCGTGCCACGCCACGACGACCTCACGGGGGGTTGGACGGCTGTTCTTTTTTTAGAAACTACATACCCCTTATGAGAGACATTACATTTTCCTCTTACCTCGCGTCTTCGAAATAATCTTCGTTGAAATCCGCACGGGCTACTCGATGTATACGTAACCGTGTACCCCTCGAATCTAATGGCCCTCTGTCGCACTCTATCCGTCCCTCTCTTTCTTCCTTGCACACTCCTTCGTTCACTCTCTCCGTCCCTCTCTCGTTCACCGTCCTTGTCCACAGCCCACTATATCCCAATCTACAGAGATTCTCCGGCGATTACTCGCTTCCTACTCCTGTACTCGGTTCGTCGTCCCGTCGGCGTAGCGAACACATCGAAAGCAACTGATTGATGATCCGTGGGCTGGTGCCAGGTGTACACGGCGCCACGAAACAGAGTTAAAAACGAAACGAACGTGTCACTGGCCGAGAAATTCCGCACTGGTCGAAAGTCTCGCGCGGCGCGGGTGCACCAAAGCTCCTCGGGGGCACGGTCCTCCTTCGGTCGCCTCGATGAGCCCGATACTCACTGGCTCGCGGCGGCTGTACACACACCGCGAACATACAACCACGGTCCGAACGACGATATTTCGCCTCGCGAACAATCCCGTGCCGTTCCTCTCGGTTTTCAGCACTTTCGCGAAAAGGCAGCACGACACCAGCCCACGATTCTACCGTTATCTAGGGCGATGCCTCTCTGCTGCTCGCCGCTTTGCCCTCTGCCCGTGACTATGTAACACCGAGCTGTGCAGATGGCGTGCTCGACGCGACGAACGCGACGCGCGTCTGCTTTATCCGCGAACTACCCGGCCGCCATTGATCGGTAATGATCGGAACACGAATTTCGAATTGGAAAAATCGTGGCGTCCCTCGGAGTATCTACGAACACTTGCTACCGCAGCGAATCTTATCTAGAAAAAAAGTTCGTGATTCTATTCAAATTTATTTGCAACGAACCTTGCGATTCCGCGTGTTTTAATTGTTTTACTTTGAGTCATGGTGCGTGAAGGAAATGGTCAGTGTTGTTAGGAGTCGTGCGTATAAAAGTTATTGCTGTCATTCGTGAATTTGTATTTCATCATGCGAGAACGAGGCATCGGGAGATCGGTGAGTTTTGGTTTTATTTTAAATTTCCGATCCTCGATGCTTGTGGCGCGAAAAATATATAAAAAGCCAAATATTTTCTTGCGAATTGAAAGGCGATTCTTATTGCTAATTGTATTATATCCGGCTTTTACGTCTATTACGTACCTGTAGTGTTCAGTATTCTAATTGCATACCTGTTAATACATGGGAACTTACGAACACGTATTTGAATTCAACACAGCTATACGAGTACGCTTGCCATTTAATTCGAAATAAAAATGTTCAATAGATTATACACTTAAACTCAGAAAAGGGTATAAATATTAAATATTACAAAATTAATCGATTCGATGTTACTCTTTAGCAGAGGTCATTAAAAATTTTGATCACAATGATTGTGCACGCTTCGGACAATGTTCCCCTATACTACTGCGTGATGTAATATTTCGCTGACATATTTAGCATTGTATAAAACGTAAACATGATACTGTATCATTTCGTGAATACGCGACAGATAATTAGTATATTCCATTAATATATATTTTTATTACAATCGCAACGATAGAACTTGATAAAAGAGGTGATAAGATTCTTCTAAGTATTCCAGGTTACGTTCGCATTAGGTCAAACAATAATTTTCCGCTCCAATATTAATTTGCAATTTTATTGTTGCTACTCAATTCAGTGTTGCTCTTTAAAATTGGTGTCCGTTTGCCCAATGCATCGAATTCAATTAAGACATCACGGCTGATAATATTTCGAGACTGAAGTTAAAAAGAGACATTTACGCAAAATGGATTTGAAGGGGAAATATCGTAAATTGAAAACGGCGAGCCAAGCCGAAATTCTACGTTCGCATCAGAGAGACGATGATTTTATCAAGCATTTGCGTGAAAAAGTTATCGATCTTCTACAAATACTTGGAAAGGAAAAGAGACTGCTACCCATCATCCACTCTGACATTCCATTTAAATTGATCTATTTCTTTTTTACGTCGGGAATGGGAAACCAAACGCTAGGGGAAGAGTATACCGGAATTGTCCAAGCCAATTTAGATGCCTACAAAGTTCCATCCTTATTTGTACGTACCCTTAAGTACCTACCACACAATGCATTATATTCTCAGTATTTACACGATGCATTTGCTTATTATTTAGGCCAGGATGTTAGCTGTGGTTTTAGAATGTTTCGGAGAGAGGGCCTTGTTAAGGTTGTTGAAACAATTAGAGTTGTCCATTAATCATCCTCGCAGTGAATTAACTCCTGCAGCTACAACATTTTTAAACTCCTTCCTATCAAAGATGTACACTGCGATACCTATTTTTATATTACTACATAAGGGATTATTTTATATGTTCGGTAAATATTATAGCCTAGGCAAAAGAATAGCAGGAGTAGATTATGCAAAGGTAATTTCCATCGAGTATTATCCTATTGTCGTTCGATATGTTTTCCAATACTCTCTTTAAAATTTAAAGGTGTACGGTCATCGTCCCACGGATAGTATCAGTTGGGGACTAAGGTTATTAGGCATTGCTACGCTTGCACAATGCGCTTTGAAAATGTGGCAGAATAGCCGCATTGAGAATACAGACAGGCAATTGATAAATGAGAAACATGATACACAGATGTGCCAATTGTGTCTTGAAAAAGTGCCAACAACCACCACACCCTGCGGTCATTTGTTTTGTTGGTACTGTCTGACCGATTGGTTAAACTCTAAGCCGCAATGTCCGCTATGTAGAGAACGGGTTGTACCGTCCAGAATTGTATATGTATGGAACTTGTAACGTTTTTTTGGATTACACAGGGAAATATTAATAAAATGAACAGGGCAAACGTTTGTGTTTCTTTCAAGTAACTACCGAGTTAAGGGTAAATGATCCACTAGAATTTTTTCGTTATGCAGTTTTAACATTCTTATAATTCTTTTTCTCAAGCATTAATTACCATCCATCTGTGCCCGTAATGATTTTATACAGATTGGAAGTAATAAATACACATCATACATATAAGTAATAAATGTGAAGCGAACCTAGTAGAGACACACACACACGTATTTACATATATATATACATATAAATATTTTATCTATATGTATATGTATATATACAAAAATATCAAGTTTTTATTCATGACACGCGTGTACATGCTATTCTCTTGTATAACAATACATTGTTCACATAAACGATAATGTACAATTGTTTCCTGCCGTCTTTCTTTTTATTTTCATTGTATATAGAGTTCTTATAAAATTCTGAATTCGAATCAGGGAATCAATAACAATAAACTCAGTTTCGGGAAGGTGGGGACGTTATAGTCACAAGGATGTGCGTTGCACGGAAAGAATTCCTACTTTCTCGGCGAAATTACCGAGTAGCTGGCCGAAGCCGCTCGATTCGGAATTGTCTTTCATTCGAAATCCAACGGTATGACTGTAAGCGTTATAAAACACTCTTCTTAAACACTGTAACTTTTCTCTCCGGGATCTAAAACAAACATTGAACACAGCCAGAAATTATAATGCTTCGAGTAGGTACACAAAAATGTTGTAAGAAAAACAATATACTCACTGTCCTACCGATGCACACGCTTCGTCCTCGATAATGGTCGTGCTCGATTCTTGCGATGCATGACCTGTGCAAGTTTCACAGAGGGGTTTACAAACTAAACTAGACGAAGTCAGTGCGTCCGTGATAGGAGCATTGGCAGTCGTTGAACCGCGCAGACTTCCGGTTCCGGATATCATCTGCCAGGAACCACCGGACGACGAGGATTCGTTTCGTTGTCGAAGTCGTCCAGGTACAGGAACCGCAACGGGGGAAGTTCGATTGGGTGGCAAGGGGGATCTTGATCCATGAGCAATTCCTTCTTTATTTGGTGAAGGATAAAATGACCATGGTACAACGTTCCTAAAACCAAGGACAATTAGAAAGTACAGTTGTACATGTATAATAGAAGGGCGAGGGATATTTACCCATTACTGTGACAGTCATCTTGAGTTTCTGTGGAAGCACAGTGAAACACCGCTGGTGGATTGTTATCTTGACTATCTCTACTATTTTGGCTAACAGAACTACACCAACTATTCAGACTTAAGTTGGAGCTGACTGAGCTCAGTGTTACTACCGATTCACTATCGAACATAACGTTATCTAACTGCGAATCGCTGTCGTTTCGTAGAACCGTGTGTCTAGGTCTACCGTGACGCGGATGGATACTGAATTCTTCCTCATGAATGTGCTTCAGAAAATAGAAGCAAAAGAAAAAGATTTCCTCTCCTTTGCTTAGACGGTCCTCTAAATCGTGGCCGAATAGCATCCAGTCGTATGCTATGGTGTAATAGAGCATCTGGTACGCATTTAATGATGTGTGAATTGCACCGTCCGCCCACAGACTGATCCTCAGTAATGATATAAATAATGGTGTGCGATCCCAACCTGTGAATTAATTTTTAATGCCAGATATAATTCGAGTAGCTATTCAAATTAGGGATGCGATTATTTGATATATTTAGGAAAATATCGTACCTGAGATGCAATGAATTAATATCCCACTACTACTATCGCTCAAGTACCTTAATATGAGTTTTAAATAATTTTGTGTTAACTTGACTAGATCCCAGACTTGGTATTGATCCCAATTGATTCTCAACTGAGTAGAAACCGAATCATCCGGTACACCGATTTGTGCATCCACATGCGTCTGAGACCAATCGAATACCAAACCTTTGGCCAAGTAATCGTTCTCTCTAAACTCCCGAAAGAATTCACATCCAGGGTATGGCAGTGAAATTAGGGTGAAGTCGGAGTACCTCTTCTCTTTGTCTACTTTTTCCGAGGACGTCACGCTAAGTACCAAACAAAAGAGCTCTGTTTAAGGTCCTCTAAAAGTGGATTCATAGAATAAAACAAACTTATCATGCTATTAAATGCTACAAAACTCTGTGTAGAACTAAAAAACTACACGCCTAACTGTTCTATGATTATTATTTTCTATACTCTTTGTGTCCAAGTTATTTCATAATCACAAGAGGACCGATAGAAAGAATTACCAAGTTTATACAAATTTCTTTAACTGCTCAAATATGTCATGCTAATCTTATTTTCAATGATACAATACACTCGACAAATTCATTTCATATACTATGTTTAAAAAAAGGCAGAAGGAGGAATATCTGAAGGGCATTATTATGATTAGTGCATGATTAGTGACTGCAAGGAGGGATTATTATTGAAATGTATTTACTTACTTCATTCCAAACTTGACCTTCTTCTTTTCAACCATAAAATCAATGATAGTTCCTACGTTAAGTGTTTTCAGAAGCTTGATGTCTTGATTTCTAACTTTATCGAACAATTGCCAGTCGCTAAGTACAGAATCGCCACCTCGAGCTTCGTCTACTTGTTGTTGAATAGAAACAATTCCATCGCTACCAGCGAATAAATAATCTAATCCAGATCTACCATAAATTTCTGGCCCGCCGGATAATGTAGCGGACCTGCATACACGTCTACCTTTATATAATATTACTGGCAGTGGAAATCTTGAACGACACCTGGCAAATCTGGCGCTCTTTATCAATTCCTTCAATTTATTGGGGTCGTACATGCTTTCGTATATAGTTTCTGTTGTGCGTGGCAGTGGCGGCGGCGTATCACACATATTCGGGTTCCTATACTTTTCGTATTCTAAAATGATCAGATGGCTGGGATAGTGCGCACTGAGGTCACCTCCGTTGTTATTTATTATAGAATGAGTATAATCTAAATCAGTGAGCTGTAGACATCTTTGCATGATCGCTTGGCTCTAGAAAAAAAACAGCAAATATTTTGTTCATAATTATTATGACGGCTTGAAATTTATCTCAACTAGTACATGCATGTAAAAAAAAGAAAAAAAGGATTACCGTGCTATCCGCATCCTTGGCTCTATAAGTATTTTTCGAGAAGTATATGAGAAGCTGCTGCAAATCTTGAATATTGATCTCTGTCATGATTGAAGCGATTTATCTGACGATGCGGTGTCCAAATTTGAACCAAAGAATCAATTTCTTTTCTAAGGTGGCCCTAAGTTTCTATAGTTTTCATGAGGGCGCTCATGAATCATTAACTGTAGCCAATGTTGTCTTGCATACGAAAGAAATGGCACAAACACTGTATTTAAAGTATACCACATCACAATTCAAACTTTTTTTTCTATTTCTCATGATTTGTTCTTACGTGTAAAGGGCGTTACTTTTGATAGAAACATAACAATAATATCGGGTCTATCGGAGCATAATATAAGTTGTTAGATACATAAAAAGTTTAACTCTAGAAACACATTCATGATTTTATTAATAGCAATTTATATAAAATAAACTCATGCCGATTAAGATGAATAAGAGTAGCAATAATTAAAATTACAGGAGAAAGCACGAACGTCGCCAAGAAACAATATTTTAATATTTGTACAATTTTTCTTTCAAAATAAATATAAATGATTATGTAAAATAGTGTTTAAACCAACATTGTACAGCTGTACATTATGTTAATAGCACCACTCCTGGAAGATTAAGTCTACATTGCTTTCATTGCTTATTTATATACATATATATATTAAACAAATATTTCTTTTATCCGCGTTATAATAAATAAATTCGTCTTAAATTTATATACTATCGTTTAACAAGCTTTTACTTTTCGTGTATAAATTAGAATAGTGATGAAGCAATCAGTAATGTCTTGATCATCATCGTCCAAATAATACTTTGCTTAATTCCGTCTATGTACACTTGTTATTTGCACTTCCTTATTTCCTCCTGTATTTTTGTTTTCCCTCCGCGTACTATTATTATTATTGTTATTACTTTATTTTGTATATGCCATCGTAAATTTGCAATCCAAACTATTTCCCTCGTATTGCCAATATTTTGTTTACTTGTCAACGCAGCGGAAGCGGATTTCGTTCCATTTACAAAAATTCTTTGCAGGAATTTGAGCAACAATAATTCTCGTCGTTAAACAATTGGGCAGAGAATGCTTCCGTAGTATGACTTAACCTGTGTTTAAGTCATGCACGCCGCTTTCATTGTAGGGAACACATTAATTAATGCCCGGGGGAAATTCATAAAACGTCCATCAGACGGTAATCAAACGTGAAAGCGGATAGTTTGTCATGGGAAATATCCATGGTATCTCATCGTGTTCCGATCTCGATGAGAATTCTACGAGATAACCTAAACATCACACCCGAGAAAATATGTTCCACGTTACACGCAGTAATTCGAACCTGTCCCGAGTACACTGTCATCCTTTTTCCTCTACTCTGAAACGTTACTACGGTTTTTGCAGCGAAAAATCTGTTATCTCTTTATCACGTTCACGCGTCGCATTTAAAGGCTGCTCTTCTTAAAGGATAAGAGCTGTCCCTCTTCTTCGTTGTCGTCGATCTCTCGCTATCACGAGCAGTAGGTCGACCTTGATTTCTTGTACTTTTCACCCACGCGACAATAAACACGGAAAAATAATTACGATAGAAAAGAAAAGAACGGTCAAATTTTGTCCTCCTATGAACAACGATCGAAGCGAAAACCAGTCGTAGTCTGGCAGGACGAATGTTACGAAGTGAAACGCAGGGTAGGAAGATAACCTATTTTAGCAATGTGGAGAACGCGTGCTCTGCTCGGACGGTATTGCAATTTTTATTTTTAATAAATACGTATTGTATAGTATCGATATGGAATGCAACGGGTTCGTTGGAAATTTTTCGGAGCGTGCTCATTTTTCAATAAATTTCATTATGCTCGAAATTTATAGAAACGAGGTGCGCAACGAGGCTGTTTTTCGTGCATATTCATTTATGCTAATATTTCTAGGAACGGCTCTTTGAGTTTTACATCTAGCGAAACTAGTGCTTTAAGCAACGGGTTTCATAGTCGTCAATGCGAAACTGCATTTACTTGCGCGTTTAAAATTAGTATAACATTTGCATATGTACTTTTTAAATATTTATGAGCAACATTTAAGGTAGGAATTTCAATTAGTCTCGTTACTTTTCAAGAACGTGCCACCTCTGACCATTTTAATTTATGAAGATCATGCAAAACTCGAGAGCCTGCGAAGCTTGCGCAATCAAGGATGTGAAAATTTTGATTCTGTTACCGCGTCGCATGGAAGTTCCACGTGCGATCGATATGCATAGATATAAAAATAAAGAAACGAAATGCAAATATATACTTATATAAGATATAACTGAGCATTACTCAATATTTAAATGCATTAAAAACATAGAGACTCGGGTATAGAAATTTCTTTTAAAACGATCCAACAGTGAAAATTGGTATCAAACAATTTCCAAGGCTGTAATCATTTTACGACTATTAAACAATTTTCAGGGGCTTTGCAAGAAGGAAAAGAAAAGAAAAGTGCAAAAATTGAAGTCAAATCATTCGATGTATTGACATAACAGCAAACGAAAGGGAAACGTTTGAACATTTCCATTCGAGATGGCGCCGCGCCGTTCGACATGGTAGCATTGCCACTCCAGTTCCAGCTGCGCGCGCATTCGTCGCCGGCCAAGCAATGTATTTCTGGACAAACGATCAGGCGGAATTGGAACAGGAATGATCGTGAATCAGGACTGGTACGAACCGAGAGGTGGCAATAGATGTAAGATGGCGAATGCGAGATGAGACGTTGTTGCTCCGTGGATGGTTCTTCATCGTTTTTTCATGGACAGAAGTGTCCGCTCTATGTGAAATTCACGTTGGGTATGGGACTGGGGGCGTTTTTACGTGTGCCGCGTGTTTAATAGTGGACGCGCGTGCCGTTTGTGATCTCGTTGACGCCGCGAGAAGTAAACGTTCGGTAGACCAGTATACCAAACGAGACAGAACGAAAACGTTTGTGCACGCTTAGTGAAAGTAAACAAACGGGATGAGTGCCGTACTGGGTAGTGTCGGTGACCCGGCCGTTCTCCTGGACTCCGATGTCAAGAACATCCTCGAGGAAAAGAATCAATTGATCAGCCGGCAGTATGCAGAGATCGAGAAGTTGCAGCGTGAACTTTCGGAGGTCATTGGCGAACGTGACGCCCTGCTCTGCGAGGTGTCAAAATTCAAGTTCGAGCGTGAAATGACTGATTTGACGCGTCTACTGGATGACAGGTATTTATATTATTTCTGTTTCCTCCATATATATTTTCAATATGTATACAAAAGTACCGTTGAATTACTTTTACGTGAATGCATTCCGTGTACGTGTGAAACGCTTTGACATGTGATACCAAAGCCGTAGGTCATTGTTCACATTGAACTCGTGCGAATATCGTGATGGTATCATTGTTACGCTATCGGCACAATGACACCAGGCACGGTTGTGAAACAAAAAAATGTTGATGCCGGTAATGTGTCGTGGCTACGTACTTACGCCTGTCGTAGACGAAGGTTACGTAGTTTAATTCAGGGAACAGAGTGTTTACGGGTTTATGAATACGTCTGTGTACTACCGCAAGGCGGAATTGTACGTGCGTATATACATATAAATAATGGATCACTGGCTTTTTTGCTCCGGCGTCTTTTCGCGCGATACTTATCCACACCTTGAATTATTTTCACTCGGATACTATACGAATACACTAAACTACAAACGCATCGTCGCGTCGTATCTAAATATTACTCGTTCGGCCATGTTCCTCTATTTTATTGATAACTACGTTACGATATACAGAAATGTTATTATTTATAATATCCTGTGGAATTTGTATGATGTTGTTTTGAATGGTGTTGGAGTGGTCTAACATCTTTTAACGATTAGTTTATCTACCGATATGATGCACTAACACATTGTTCATATTTCAGCTATAAATTTGAAATATTCTATGTGCTGGTTTGTTCCTGACTGAAATATTTCGTTTCTGTCGTGCAATCTTGCACGATATTGTTTTTAATTAACACTGTGTACGAACTGTTTTCGTTGATGGCTACAATGGAATTTTCCAGCTAAACTTTTGGCTAACTAAGTAGATAGTTCGTAATCAGCGGAGGACCGGGGTCTATCGGTTTCAAATAATATTGCAGACGAGGTCGAAAATAATTTACATATTTTTCGAGTACTCTTTTATTTACTTAAATACGGCAATTGTTATTTTCCTCCCGCTGGTATACAAAATTAGATGAAATTTCTGAGGCAGTACTTTATTTCTTGCCTCACCGCTCTCGTCCGATTTTCATGACATAATATAATTAGTAAAAGTTGTGTTATGCACCAGTTTGCTCCAATATTGCAGCATATTACGTTACATAATTATGTGTTTTAGAGGATTTCTGCCCGCATGTTATATAAATGTTTTCAACAATGTAGACAATCCGCTTTGCCGTCTCTGAAGTTTATTAATTAACTTGGAGTATTATTTCACTGTTGCTCCTCGTTCAAAATATTTCACAAATTCTCTATGCAAATTATCTCAATTGAACATAGTTGAACATGTATGTATATTATAAAAAAAACTCAGAGCAAGAGAAATATTTTACCGAAGCAATAAAATTAATTATATTAGTATTATTATTATTATCGTTATCATTATCATTCGATCGTATCGCGGAAGTACTGTAAGGCTGATGCGAAACACCGATGTTATCTAAGTGGCGATAAAAAAAAATTGATACGTCAGGTTTTTTCACGGATAACACCGACTAATAGACCAACAATTAACCTTGATGCAGACGTGCTGTTTCTATTGATTATTGCGACACAAGAGTACAGAGGAAACCTTTCTCGTGCTACATCGTGATTCGATGTGAAATTGGGTCGATCATTAAATTTCGCCGTGTTATCTAGAATCGTTCTGTTCTATATAAATGAACAATCGATGCACCATAGTAGGCACAAAAAGATTAACTATACCTCTATGATACTATGTCCGATCGATTTCATGTAGGTGCGAAATTTTTCGGATCGCGATACGATCGTGTACCGATTAATTGGAAGGTATTGTTTCATTGTTCTGCGAGGCGATCTCTCGTTAATGGAATATGTAGAAATTGTTAGTGTATTAAAAATTCAATTAAATCCTGAGCGAGGTTAAAATTTGGAATGGACAGAAGCGACTGTGGATAAATTTTAGATCGATTTCGGAGTAAAGTCTGCAAATTCTGCAGTCATTTATGTGATGCAAATTTTATTTATTTTTCGTTTAGCTTTCACTCTAAGGATAGTCTATGAATTTTTTGGGGGCAGTGATTCGTAGATTTACGTGTTCACAGATGTGGTCTTTCGCTAGCATAGACTCTGCCGACGATTTCTCACAAAACCTGCGGTGTGGATGTGCGAACTCGCAAGGTTAAGCACATTACCAGCCTGGTATCGTCCATCTGAAAGAGAGAAATGGCTAGAAGGGAATCGTTCCCACAGCTCGAGTTAGACGGATGCAACTATAACTCGTCTACTCACTTGTTCCAACCGTATTCATAGTAAATTTACACGTAGCAGAATCACCCACAATCTCCTATAAATAAATCAAATAAAAATTAAATTTTCTTACGAATTTTTCCAAACATTAGAAAATGAATTCACGAGGTTCAAGAGGCTCGCATTTATTTGATACCTTACTTGCGAGGAATTTCACTTCTGCAGAATGATCGTTTCCAAATTCAATTGCGAAGAAATTCGAAACACATGCCTATATTTTTGCCCCAATCAGTTGCTTCCGATAAGATGCACGGCTGATAAAAATTTCCATTATTGTCCGTTCTTGGAATATTCGATTGGCCGTGTCAGCGCGATAATAATTGTAGTCATAGAAAAATCACAGCGGGACAAATCGATTTTGTATTAAAGGAGAAACGAATGTATGTCAAATTTCTCCGCGTTTCCAATCGCGGCAGACCAATTACGAGGTGTGGATATATTTGGCGTGCACCGGTTAACCTCGTCGTACTTGCACAATATTCCAACCGAAAGCATTGCAATTCTTTCCATGTGCGAACCAGACGTGGCTAAAATCGATACCCTATTCGACTTCGTCGCACGTTCGTCGAGGGTCCTGACGGCCATCGTTACCACTTTCAGTACATTCTAGATTTCTAATCGTTGTTTTTTCGTTAAGCCGATCATTCGCTATCTATGCACCTGTTTAATTAGTTTAACCGATCCATTTTCTTCGCCTTACCTTCCTTTGGCAATTGGCCTTACGCGAATTCTTTTCCATTTGCTGCAGAATTTCATTCTACCATCATTCCACTGCTACTTGTACAATTGGTTACTGCTGGTTAGAGATGCAATATTGTTCATTTATATAAGTTCCTCAGCGCTGAATCGTTTGTTTTCCAAAGAAAATTATTCTACCCGTGAAACTAATCGTTTCTGGAGCAGAAATTTTATCAAACAATTATGCGAATGTGCGATGGAAAATTGAAGGTAATTGCTTTGGAATTAATTGACTTGTTTTAACGAATTTCGTCGTTCAAAATGCAAATCCTTGCCGTAATTTATTTTTTAGTGCCTCTCAGCTGCGCAAACAATTAACTTGACGCAATTTCATTGCGATAAAGCTCGATTCAATTACGGGATTGGCGAACTGTTTATTAATACTTGGAAGGTCTCTAATTAATTAACGCTACATTGAAATATTAGACACGGGAAGGTAAACGTTTCAGAGACACGATTTTCTAATTGGAAATTTGCGAGAAATCATTTAAACGGACACTAGAAAGTACATATGCACTACTCTGTGAGAAATATTGAACTCACCTGCTGCTTGAATACGATTATATTTCAAAGCCAAATATGTTATAGATTCAATCTCGATGCATCAAAGTGCATACGAAATTCACTCCTTTCACATATTCCAGACATCTCAATTTATCATCCAAATTGAAGTTCCTTGAACACCTACACGCACCTTGCACTTTCGTTGATCCATTTATTCACTCAGTGCTCCGTTTTACACACAGATTATTAAATCTTCATTTATCCTTTCGCGCTACATTTTAATTACAATTTTTGCGCACAATATATCATGTTTTGTATCATTAATAATTAAATTATTAAACAAACTCGGTGAAAATGTACCAGAATTTACAGTCATTCAAATTTCCACAGTACTTCAACATACAAGTCCCTATCAGCACAAGATATTTTCATATACAAATTTCTCTCTCATGCAAAACACCATGGTACATAAATTTGTCATACTGTCAGCCCATCAAACGAACCCTTCAGTAACCTCCATTCATCTCCCGTTGACATAATATCCATCCAATTCAAAGAACATAAATTACCAAAACCAACGCCATTACATCGTCCACCGTCGCAATTTTTTTTCTTTTTTTCTCGAACCCCGCTCTAAAAATACTATACCCATCGTGGCTTTCCTGCACTCTAAAAAAAACTCCGCGTTCCAGGACCGTACACAATCGCACGTGGAACGTATTTTTCCAGTCATCCTGACTTATCGGTCACGTATTATTCCTAATCGCCGCGGTGACGAAAGTTCACGGCGATACAGTAAACCGTAGAGAAAGCTTGGAAACTTTCCGACCAGTTCGATCCACGCGAATTTCTCACGGTTTCTGATTCTGCAAATGAAACGTCGTTACTTAAATGGCTTAGAACGGTGGTCGTCGATGGGGCAGATCCATCGTGCAGCTAATTCGATGGTTAAACAAGAGAATTGACCGTGCAAATAGAAATGTCGTGCTTGTGAGCCAGTCCGCGGTCGCACCTGGCTGAATTCGTCGTGATTTCTCCCGTGATCGTGTGGAGAAAAAAGTCGAAAGAAAAATCGTAGGAGGTCGCGGGACAATTGGAGTGAACGTGATCTTGTCATTTGTTTTTTTTAAGAAACAGCTGCTTCCATTTAGTTAGATGAGCGATTCAATCTCCAGCATGTCCTCTTTTAGTGAAAAAAGAGGATAATTGTACTTGGCAGCAGAAGGTTTACCGTCTGTACTCTTTTTTTTGACTGCTCTGCTGTGAAGTAGAAATAATAGTTCTCAGGAAAATACAATTTTTATATGTAGTTTTTTTTTCATTTCCTGCAGCGATGGCAGTAAAGAAAAGTATTAATATGTATAGGGAACAGGACGTAGAGATCCGTAGGAAGATGGTCTGGGATGTGTCAGAGTTTTTTCAGCGACCAAGTTGCGTCACACATAGCTAGATCGAATGAAACAGTTACGAAAAATAGCTGTGGCTTGCCAGGAAACACGAAACTGCACCAGAAATACTAATCAGATGCGTACATAGCCTAGTTCTTGAGTAGGTCTCGCCTTTACGACCTTTTTCCATCCTCGATAAAGATGCGACTGCACACTTTCTAACATTTCTGGAGCTTTGCCACATCGATCTGTCAATCGAGACCAGTAAGGTCACGCGCGAAACCCCCTGTCCCTTTCTGAAGCAGAAGAATCGTTTCAAACCCTTTCGCTGAGACCTGTTATTACAATCTTTTAAGTACCATGTAGTTATATGACATAATTTAAAATTGAAAATTTAAATTTCATATGTTCTGTAAAATATAAATATAGAATTGTTTAGATCAATTTGAGCTCCACTTGCCATACTTCATTTGCAATTTCAAAATTGTGTGCCCTACTGTGGAATACAAATTTATAATTTAAAATGTCCTAGAAATTTGTTTCAATTTACACCGACCAGCAAATCAATATCTGAGATCAAATTCGAAAGGCTTCAGTTGCAATAGGCTTTCTTTCCCTTCATACGTAATTGTTAGTGGAACCAGAAAAACGAGTTGCAAACATACCGTGAAATAATTATTCGCGTAGAACTACTAATCTCCATGAATTTTCCCTTGGAAATTGTCGAGGAATATAATAATTGTCCGCGATAGTTGTTTCTTAGAAATATCACGGTTCACAAACGTGGGCACCCGAGGTCTTTCACTTTCTTCAAACATTGTTCTTTTTCGTCGATTTTCGGACCGTCTTGGATTACTCTCTACTCCAGTTGCTTACCGAAAAATAGAGGGAAAAAAGAAACTGCAAGACCTTCGGTGTCTTAATTAGACTTTGAGGCTCTCGTGGCCGTGGACGAGCAAATTAAAACGTATAGAAAACTCTTCAACTATTTTTATTAACTAAAATCTTTATCCTTGTACTCTAATGTGTATATAGATCCGCTGAAATATATTACGCTACATTATATTTCTAAATTTGTGTGACACAAATACCACTTATTTTTCAACGCTCCAAATTCGAACGCAAATCGATGCAGCAGAAATGGAGCTGCACTGTGATTTACATCGCAAAGAAATGTAATTAGCACTCTCTATTTAGAAAATCGCAACGGTGCGAGTATTTTCAAAGTGAACATTTTCCCCCCATCTGTTTCACGAGGAAAGCGTGGCCTGTGCCACACACGTAACAGGGACAAGAACACATCTGTTAAACGCGTGTGTAGGTTGTCGACCGTGCGAAACGGCAATTACTCCGGCCATTTCACGGGGACAAATCTTTTTGGCCGAGCCGTCGAAGTCGCAACGACACGTTCTTTCCAGATGGAAGCTGTGCAACACTTGTGGAAAATATGTGGGACAACGTGTCCCAGGCTTCTTGGAAGCGTAAATCTCCTTTCGACCACGTGCTGGAGTGGTACATGGTAAGAAGACACGCCTTTTGTCTCCAACTACTCCGGCATTCGATTTCCGATCCTTTTCAACCACCGGCTTTTCCTTTACACAAAAAAAGAGAAATTCTCGCAAGACCGTACGGAACTTCGGGGAAATTTGTATCGCTGTGAATTCGAGACTGTCGAGAACATGGCAAACATTGATAATCAATTATTTCGGTATAGAAATTTGTCGAACGAAAACGATAGATTGATAGATCTCGATCCAAACAATTGGATGCTGATTGAGAGTCGTATATTTCTTGGAGAATCGTTCGGGCAAACGGAGGTCCTCGAAGAACGAAAAACTTGTACACGTTTGAGGAACGTCGAATCCGTCGGGGCGGTTCGAAATTAATTAAAAACGACGTCGGAAGTAATTTTCGTTCCACGCCGCTTGGAAGACCCTCTTTCTCTTTGCCTTCATTTTCCTCTCGCCGACCCGGGGACTCTTCCCCCGTGCACTGAAGTAGGATAAAAATAGTTCATTTCTCCGGTGGACCACTGCAAAGAGAGCTTTGGATTTTTTTTTCAAACCGTAGTGTTTCTTCCGTTTCGCTCTGTTCTCTGTGTTCTGTCTTCCCGTGGCCGTCTCGCATTTTAAAAGCCTTCTCTCATGAATTTTTCATTTTTCTACCTCTTCGTACGCTTTCCCCCGAACGCACGGGTTATTTCCAACGGCTGTGTTTCTATGGAAACGTGATGTTGAAAAAGGGAAACAGAGACAGTGGTTGTAGGTAATTTTTGCACTGCTGCCACCACTTACGATATCACCGTCTATGAAATAATATATTTTTTACGGGGAATTGTGGTACAATTTGTAATATTGGTACGATTCTTTTTAAACATTATGAATATTAGACGCATATGCGGACGCCTGAAATTGTAAAAATTTCGAAAAAAGGTACCTCAACTTTGCCACGTTCTGCGCGATGAAAATAAATAATCTAGGTTTGTCAAAGTAGAGGGGTTATTAAGGAGCGCAAGCCGTTCTTACCGTTTGTCTATTAAAGACTCACAAATGATAACACGATGATAAAATATATTTCGACGTTGATAATGAAGAGCTGATACGAATTATTGATTACACAACTGGTTCTTTTATCACGAAAAGAAAAAGAAAAACAGACGATGTCACTTCAGATTCGCTTTTTGACTTTCTCCAATGCGTAAAACGTTCATTTTTCAACTCCTCTGGACACGGGGCGGTGCATGTAGGATAAATTCATGGAAAGTGTTCGATTTCCAAGCGGTTCCGTTTGGACGTGGTCCACTTGTCCGCCTCTAAAGTTAGATGAAAGATTAGACGACCACAGAAAAAAAAGATACAAGGGCCACACCACCCAGTTCGCCTCCTGTTGTAACCGTAACCGAGATTCCTCGAAGAAAAGCGTACTCTTGCGAGCGGTCGAATTGTTGCCACACAGTGGGAGACAAGCGCAACATCGTTTGGATAAAAATAAGTGACGTAGAGAGGTGGAGGATCGCATAATTCATTAATCGATCCGCAACGATAGAAAAAGATAACTCATTTGATTCACACAATATAGTACGTGTCTTTTACTTTCATCTCACTGCTAAGAAATATTCGACACGTTCGTTTCGCAACCATCATACTGCTCCATTATATTTTTTCTACGACGAAAATAGCTTTAAATCCTCTTTACTTATTCGAATATATTTACTTTCGATTAAATTAAATGAAATTCATTTGTGAATTTATATGCAAATTCGCAAGAAATTATTCCTTGAAAAAAATCAATAATCTTCCCCGCTGCTTTGTCCGTCCAACCAATCGCCTACTTACAACCCTCCCGTGCTATATTTTAAATAAAAGATTTATCGCACGCATCCAAGACAGTCCGCCGCATAACATCCCCCAAACAACGCCCCGGCAACCAACCAACCAATCGTTGCAAATCACCATCGTGCCCCTTCACAATTTAAATTATTCTCACCCCAAACACCGTACAGGGTCCACCGTAAGAAACTTACTCGCAAAGGGTTGCACCACCAGTTATGGAGCTACGAGTTTACGTTCGTACATTTATTAATGCATTTCCATTCGTAAGACACTGACACGTGGTAACAAAGAGCGTACAGAGGCTGAAAAAAGTTTTCTCTATTAAACAAAAAAATACCAAGACTGCCTAGATACTTATGGTAATTGTCTTCAGAATCAAAAAATTTCACCTCTTGTAGATCTCCGCTACAATTACCGTCTCAATAAACTTCCTACGAAAATTAATATTGGAATTCCACCGCCTAGAAATGTCACCGCTATCCCCCAGCATGTCTTTATTCTCGAATGTCTCGCGTCCAAGGGGCACAATGAAATTCCCTTCCAGCCGAAAACTTTTAGCAGTCACTGTATACGTTCACCTTGTAGATTCGACGGCTGCACAGGGCTGCAGCGTGTCCGAGGGGTGGGGAGGGTCGTGAGAAAAGTGAAGTGCACCCTCTGTCGCCGCGCGTAATTACTCGCGCACTTAAATGCCTTTGGCCACGCGAGCCCACGGGTTCACCGACCTTTTTTCAAGCCGTTCCTCCTCCCTTCCTCCCTTTCCCTTTCTTATTTATCGAATTGCTATCGCGAGCGACGCGCAGCTCCATTCCATTGTGCCCGGAACGACGTTTCCCTCCGTCGTTCGAGCTCTTTTCGGGGTCACTTGGTGAATGAGACGGATTGGAAGGCGGTGCCTGGTAATCTGATTGAGTTGCCGTTCTTGCCGCGTTTATTGTGCCCCCGGTAATTGTGGGCCTCGAACGGCGTGGACCGATTTTCATTTCGGCGCGAGCAACAGGTTTGCAAATGAAGTTGCGCATTTGTTTGTGACGCGAGTTTTTGGAAAAATAATGGCGTTTGTCCCGGTTGGTCTAATTTGATTTATCAATAATAGATATAATGGAATTTTGCGTGAGAAAGGAAATCGGGGGGGAAAGGGTGGATAAATGAGACTGACTTAATCACGTCGGCACAGTTTCTTAAGATACTTAGGGTACAGAGAAAAAGTGTATATACAAAGTTCAGGCTAATCTGCAGGCCCCGAGTGTTAATCAATTTCTTTGTCCAACTAACTTTTGACTCTCATCAGAGACTAGGGAAAGAAGCTCCAAAAGTACGCGGCTTCGAGAAAGTTCGTGGAGTATCGCGTCTTTGATCTTCTTTTACGGTAAAAATGGGTTTTTCCTTTAGGGAATCCGAGACGTGCTCAACTCGTCGACTTGTATTATTTCAAGCAGAATTTTCTATGTCCAGACTCCCTTTCCAATTCTCCATTCGACTCGTCTGTACTCTCTGGAGTGATACATGAAGTGTTACGTTTTGTATGCGAGCCGATGATCGAGATAAGTAGAGCCGGTGGCCAATAGGAGTACGGGTCGAACCCTTTCGGTTGCATCTCGAATAAAAGGGTTAAATCCGGCGTGTACACGAGCTCGTGTAAATATTTGCACGATTGCTCCCGCGAGAATTGCTTGGCGAAATAAGAGCCGTTTCGTCGAAGCGCTGTCTCTGTGCTATGCGTTTTTTGTTTCCTTTTTATTACACGTTTGAAGAATAATCGAGTGCGAGGCACGCTGTGGAAAATCGGGGCGCGATTGATCGTGAAATCTTTTGTTATGTTCCACGTTCACGAATTTATTATCTTTGTATATTATTTTCTGCTAGGAAGTGAAATATTATTGTTTGGATGTTAAATGGTTACAAATTTGTATATTTGATCATTCTGTTGATCTCGAGTGGAAAGTTTACGATGAAGTAAAAGTTTTTTATTGCTTTTTACCAGGCAATAGCCTAAGACTTTGACTCCTACAGTCACGATGATGACTAAGAATACTAGATAGTGAATATCTTAGAAATGCAATCAGCACAATTTTCCATGCTACTTCGCAAAGTGTTAATGCCTCATCGTTCACCCACTCGTCCACGTCGGGCCATTATGCAGAATTTTCGCTCCCACAATCGTAGGAGCGTCTAATTTCAATAGCAATTACCAGTGATTATTCATTGTACTACAATAGACCTAATCACTTATGTTTCATCGTGACTCCATACACAAAGCGTTACTACAAATTGCTGATACATCAATTTCCCCAATTCTAGCACACCTATAACCGTCCAGTGTCGCACAGTATAAATAAAAAGTTCCATTAAAATTCCACACCTCCATTATCTACTGAATTCACCCAAGACAGAAGCGCCTGAAACCACCCACTCTACCCCCGTCGTTGACAAAGCACTTCGACCACCTCTGCCATATCAAGAGACAAGAATTTTTCGAGTCTCGTCGTACACGCGGGTGTAACTCTTCGCACGTCACAAAGGACGAGTCGAGTTACAGTGGAGAAGGCAGCAGAGTGCGACGAAGTGGAGAACTCATCCGCCGGTCGCTCTTTTGTGACGTCTGGTGACTCCTCTGAACAGTCCAGCAATACTTTGTGATCCGGAAAATCGCACTATCTAGGAACATCGGTGACCCTGAAAATCTCGCCGGATTAAAACAATTCGGGGGAGCTCTGCCCGCCAGGGTTCGCCGTCTGGAAACTTTCTACACCCATCGAAATTTCCCTAGGACAAATTTCTCGGCATAGAGGAAACGGCAGAAACGGAGAAAGCCGATAGAGAACTACGAGTACACTGGACGCCATGGCTAGAAGGGTAGAAAGAGGGACAGATAGAGAGAGAGAGGGAAGTTGGTGTGCGACAAAGGGACGACGTCGCGACGGCGCAGACTCGGGGTATGGGCGTCGGGACGCTTCCTCGTCCCCTCGCCAGTTCTGCTGCTCTAACGATTCACGAGTCGTGCTTTCGTCATTCACCGCGTAAAACTCGCCCCGATCTCTTCTCTTTCTTTCGTATACACATTTAACAACAAAGATTGTCTCCGCCTCTCGTCTGTGCCTCTTCTATGCCTCTCTGCGTATACACGTATAGCCACACGTAGGACTGTTTCACACCTGTGCACACATGAGGCACACCTGCGGCACGCTCACACGCGCGCCACCCTGCACGTGCAGATAGACGTAGGCGTGCTTCCCAGCGGTCCTTGTCTGTGACACCCCATTTTCTTCTGGTAAGATCGTCGTGACTCTCTGTGTCTGTCTGTCTGTCTATCTGTCTGTTGTATCTGTTGTATCTGTTTGTCTCTCTGTCGTGGAATCGCGTTGCCGAGTCGAAAGCTTGTTGTTCGCCCCTGCCTGCGCGTGGAAGGCGATGGAAAATACCTGGTGGGAGAAATGCCAGGGAAATGTTCTCGACAGTGTCGCTTTGCATGTCGGGATTTTTCGATTATGGGTGAAGCAAGGGATTTCGGAGCAATCGGCGGATGCTCGCAGGACGAACAATTGGTCAAACCAGTTGTGCGTCAATTGCAATTGTCGAGAGATAAAGAATATGAGCAAAGGTGGACAGGGAATGCATTGAATATTTGAAACGTTGTTACTGCCGCTGTGCGAGAAGGAATTTTTTTCAATTCTCTTCTTTCTGGAGTAATTATTTATTCACGGTGTGCACTCGTGAACGTAGAAGGTAATTGTACGTGTCGCTGGTGCTGGATGTTTGATAAGTCGATCCTATTTCTGCCTGTGTTTGAAGACGTGTTTTGAAACAGAGTAGGTTAATCGTTGGATAATTGGTCCCTTAGTGCGCGATTAGACGTGGATTTGCGTGCAGGAACTGATTTCACTGGGACGGCCTTAATTGAGCTAATTGCGAGCGATACTGAGTGAGTGTGGACTCGATTCGAGATGCAGAAACGGAGTAGATGACGCGAAGGGCGACGATTTGAGCTCTGGGAAAACTGTTTTGAGATGAGATCAGTTAGAGCTTGTGTGAATTTGATTATCTCGATTGCAGGATTTTAGTTTCATTAAATTAAATTATTTGTCTTCATCTTGACGATCTTAGGTTTAAACATTTGAGCAAATATCGGCGGCCTCGAAAATCTGAAGAAGCGCGAAAAGATGACGAGCTAGTCACTGATGCAATTTATTTCTGATAAGGATGTCGTAATACCGAGTACACAATAAATCCCTCGAAGTGTCGTTAATTTTATTATTACACTGGCATTTACTGATTCATTGAATTGTTTGATCTTTTATTTGGTTGCCACTATTCGTTGAAATGTATGTTGCTTTATCTCTGTTACGTGTTGAAATTACTACAATAATTGCACCGTGTTAATATAATACTTTTGTTGTTATTCCTTGCAAACAACGATGGATATGTAAATCGCTTGATACGAAATATCGCTTGAAAGGCAGGTTTGAACAGTCTCGAAGACAAGTACAAACGAAACAGTGTTTATCGAAGAATTTTGCAACGTCGGGTTTGCTTGTCGAATCGTTTTGCTGATATTGGCGCTGAGGAAGCGTCCCGACTCCAAGAAGATCACGTACAATTTATAATCTTGAGTGGTGAACGATAAATCCTTGAACGAGTAGCACAAAAGTGTGAACAATGAAGTTTCAAGAAGAAAGGCCTTAAAGAAATATATATTAAAAAATATATATAGACCAGCCAAGTTTCTATCAATAATAAAAGCTGGGCAACAAATACAATTCCAATTATTTTACAACCGAACGGATCAAACAGTGATACCAGAAAAATGAATAACGAAGAAAGTAGGGCGATTGAAAAATTGTAAACGATTTTCAAGCTACCGGCAAACTGAAACGACTTTTCCAAGTGACCCCGTGGTTATTTTTTAATCCACCGTTTAAAGTAAAGAGCGGAAAATCAGGGTCGAGGGAAAAGCAGATGCCTAAAACGTTTCGCCGGAACGACGACGGCCAATTTAAATTGCAGACGTTTTCCAGGCGCACAGTTCGGGGGGAAAAGTTCGCGTGGCTCATGAAATTACCATTCGGACCATCGCTAGAAATTACCGGCCCACTGTTCTCTTTCCCATTTTCTGCGGTTGAACCGCACCGCACTGTTTTTCCCATCGCTTTCACGGTGCTTACTTCTCGAACTGACGAATCGATCGAACACGTCCGTATCGTTCTAACCATTGTTTCCATTCCACCTTTCAATTCGCCATTCGCTTCTGTTGTTCCCCGCGTGCTTTTGTCAGCCTGCATATTTTTATAACCGGCAAAAGTACTTTTGCAACTCAAATGTGTACTATAAGCAGCAATAAATGATAGATAACTTAGGGTGTATGGAAACTGGCAACGGGGAAATTAAATCATGAGAAAGAACTCTGCCGTTGTACGAATTTTTATGAAAGAACACGGAAACGAAGTTAATACTTAAACGGGTATTCGTACAGTGGTGAGAATTCCATTGCGGAGGAATTTCCGTGAGTGAAAAAATTTCGTCTGTTTAGTAATGCTTGGAAATGTACGAATTTCATTATACAGATATTATTGTCCACCGGTGAAACAATTCTTGTACCTTTTAATGCACCTCCAATAATGGAAACAGTGCATTTCTAATAATCTGCACTCAGAGGCTTAGCCCACGTTTTAACGTTTCAACAATATTCACTGCACAATCTGTCTGGCCGAAATCTGCTCGAAAATCCAGCGAACCCATGAAAATGAAATTTCATTCGAACGAACCCCCTAATCTCCATGGCGTACGCATTACGTAGCGCTATCTAGTACGCGGCGTGAAATGGCGAATAGAGGCACGGGGAACTGGTTTATTCGTGTGATTACACGAGTTGCCATTTAATCCGGCGTAGGTCGTGGTTACACCAGGTAAAAGGATCTTGCTGTGCTTCCAGCCGTGGAAACGGAAAGAACGCGGGGCCAGCGTGAAACAATTTTATTATATTTGCCGAATGAACAGGAAAATTCGAAATGTTTCCTGGTTTTTTCCGTTCTCGCCGATAACACCAGAATCGATTTATATTTCACTGTACACCTACGCTTGTTGCGCTTTGTTTATCGAATATCGGACGAATTTTAGTGGGCGAAAAATTCGTTTGGATAGTCGCGACGATTTTCCTTTTTCAGAGGGGTTAATGTATTGTCTGCGGGTACTAAATACGTTGATACTTTCGCGTTTGCCCTTTTTCCGTGATTTACTCTGGAACACCGTCATTCTTCTGAACGATTGTTCGCGTCATTTCCTGCATCCTGTCTTTGTACACCCCTCGTCGATTTGTTCGCCCATTGTTCGTGGTTTTTCTGGGAATTGATAAACAGGCGTGGTCCAATTTGCGTTAAACGCGTTTGAAATGAGTAATAATGGAGCTATTTTAGTCATGGGCCACAACAATGTCTGGGTAATGATATTCAGTTATTTTTATTGATACTTATGCCGTATGAGAAAGCTACGAAATATTTGATTCGAGGCTAATTAAATGAAGAACTGCATTACCTTCCTCGTTTATGGGAAATAGAATTGTCTGACTTGGAGTTCCGATGGAGCAGCGTTAAAGGATGGAAATTAGTTCCTTGATTGGCTGACTGGGGGGTTCAGGTGAGAGACAGGTAGAAAGCAAAGGGTAATTGATCGATACTTTTTCTATACGACGATAAAAAAAAACTTGAAAAGCCTGCTGACGGAATGAAATGGTTGCTATGGGAACCATGGATAGTCACGTGGACCGTCAATTGCGTTACCCCATCAATATTCAGTGACTGTGCTCGAAGACTAATTATATTCTGGCGACGTGAATTTTCTTTTTTCAATTTCAGTTACCAAACAATCTCCCCCCAAAAAGTTAGCATCAACGTGTAGAGTACGAAGTTATGACGAACTGATAGTATCCGAATGTTAACACATAAGGAATAAAAAAATTCGATAAACAAATATTTATATCAACAGGCAGCAGTATCAACACTTTCATCTCCGAACGCAAATTACATTTCATTCAACTCAACCAAAATTTTATCAACGTCTCGCCACCCAAAAGTCTTTTATGCCGCCCTCGATAACGGAGTAACAATAATAACAGCAATGACAATAGGAAAGCCACGGCTGGTCGTGAGAGTTCTTGCCGCGCTGGCTTTACAAGCTTCGCGGCAGAAGTAACGGGCAAAACAGCCAGGCTGTTTTTACACACCCGGCTACCACACGCGTGCTTAGACACACGCGTGTGGTGTGTGCTGGTTTCACGGCTAAGCAATGACCGAACAAGGCGACTTTGCGTGGGCTGAACGCATCACCCACCATTTCTCAAACGAGCATATCATCCACTACCTCGATGAAACAGCCTATCCTTTCTAGATACCTCACCAATTTGAAAGTCAGAATTCCCCACACCTGCCGGGCCTGTCTGCAATAGTTTTGTGTACAATTCATTCGACATATAGTGCGTGGCGATGCTTCGAATAATTTTCAATTTTAATTTTCCTCTGCAACATTTTCGTGGCGAAAGAATGTCGGTCGCGTTTAAGTTCCTCCCACTGCTTTGTACGACCGCAAACGGGCGATAAATATGCAGCAGACCTTTGTGTAATGCGACATTCGATCATCAAACGTTCTAAAATTAATGTAACATGCGTTTGGATTTTTATAATCTTTTTTACCCCCGTTCATAAACAGACTTGAGCCGTCGTTACTTTCCATTGTAAAACTTTCTAAGGTCGCGACGACGTTAAATATAAATCCGATGACGTAGAGCATACTTACCTGTGCCATTCCAATATGTAGGACGAGAAATGTAAAGTAAATGTAATAGGTGAAGGAACGAGAGTTTCCTTCGATATTTACGTGGGCCACGAGCCAGCTATATACATTAATATACATATTCGATGAACTTGGCTCGCGTCACAATACAATCCCCGTGTGCTTGCTCCTCGTGGAAGCGTTGGAGTATTGAAATTTGGAAACCTGCTAGGCTCACGGAGAATGCCACGCGATCTTTCGTAAGATTGCATAATTTTGTCCACGGAGGAAGAAATGCCGAGTCGTGCTTGATATTTCCAGCGCGCCGAAATTTAACTGGTACATATTCCGATACAAAAACACGGAAAAGAAAAAGGAACCGCCTCGCATCTGTCAGAAAAATCTCTAACCCTCAACCCCTTCCCAAGGGATTGGCTCGGTGGTCTAATCCACGAATCTCTTTCCCCCCGTGTAACGTAACAACTGTACATCAGCATCCTCGTGGTCCAAACTATTAATCTCCTTCCCCTGTCTCTCCCATAGAAAATCGATAACTCGATCCCACGCACGTGAATCTACTATCACGTTCATTCGCATAGAAATGCCAGGACCACCGTTGTTTGCCAGCAGATTAATCGGCGAATTCGGCCACCTAATATTTCTCGTCCCACAAATCTCCCTCACTCTTTTTTCAAAATGAAATCTGCGCACATTCGACCTTCTCCAAAGGGTTGACTCGTATGGACGAACGGCTGCTTCAGCGTTTTCCACAGACGCACGACGATATTTTCCCTCGCACTATTTTCGTGGTGTGCCCCGTGTTATTTTAGCGACGGCGGGTCCGAGAAGAAGAGGGTTGTGACGGCAATAAAACGTCGGCCAACCCCTCGAAATCGATAGTAGACGCACGTGCGATCGCAGAGGCCGCACGTTGTTTCCAGTTAAAAAGGAACGCTCCTTCGGGGAGTCTCGTTGCCCGAGGCTGATCGTACAATTCACTGGACAATCGCGTGTTTTGCGTGTACCATTCATACTGTTACACAGTGCCGGGGTGGCCGACTTGGTCGACCGGTCTTAATTGCGTACGTAGTGTGTATTGGTCGCGTGCGTTTGCACCTGGCGAAATGATAACGATCATTATGATGCAGCACCGTCGGCTAAATCCCATGGAATGAACGCTAAAGTGTAATATGTTTAATAGAAATATCACGGCAGCACGGCGATTGATAAATATTCGCGTGGGTCGCGATCAACACCCACGCACGTGACGCGCCAACTTAATTTTATGTGACACAATTATTTGTCTCACGATATACTGGATCCCCTGGGAGAAGCAGTCGTTCCTTCTTTATTTCTTTTCTCATTAATTTGTATTATGCTTTTACTCGAGAAAAGGCAGAGGGTACTGATTGCGTTAGAGTAGTCGTCGTTTCCTTTGGCCACAAATTTTGATTTAGCATATTGTATTCCTGAAAGCGTCGATAAAATTAAGAAAGGTCAGGTTTATTTGACAGTAAAGCCGAACCCAATTTCATATCTACTGAGCTGCCAAATAAAAAAAGCTATCTTTTTACAAAATGTGGAGCAAGAAATTTATTCTACCTGTGCATACGTATATAGAAGCGATGCTAATCTTTCGTGGCTATAAATTCGTCGAGGTAAATGTGTCTCGATGTATCGACCGATAGTAAGTAAACGATTCTAGGGTACTTGTTATACTTGTTTCATGAATATTGACGGTGTAACAAGGGTCGCGTATAGGTTGGAAACGTTTGCAGTGGATCGGGTACAGCCTCGGAAGCGTTGCCTCGTGGACGTCGACTTGAAACTGTGCCAATCCTCGAAACCGAGTTCCGTCGCAGCATAATAAAACAATCGGATCCCGTGGAAAAGGGCCAATGTCAATATCTTGGACGGCACGGCAGAAATTCTCGCGGGTTCATTCAGCCACGTTCCAAGAGTTTCGCAACCCTTTGAACGCCAATAAAAACTTGCGGGCAATCGAGCTGGCTGTGTTTCCCCATTGAAACATTTCCAGACTTCGCCGGGCAAAATAGGGAGATAAAATTCCACACATTTGATAAATAGTATCTAATTTCGGTATCGTATTAAAATGTTAAACGCTGGACCAGTGAAATGCACAATGGAGAAACGCTGAAAAATTAATGGAACGTATTAAAAAAGAAAACCATAGAAATTCGAGTATTAATTTAATGAAAAATTTGAAGAGTGATCGAAAAATATAAGTAGGAAAATTTGCAAATGCATACTTTGAGAATTGCAATGGGTCGAAAATAGAAACGAGCGTCACTGTTATTTCGCATTCCATTCTCCTTAAACAGAGTCATCGTTGTTACTAATTTTAGCGGACGAACAATATCAAGTGGAACGATGTTTCGTAATCGAGACGGCGGGAAACGAGCGGGCAAGTTCCAGGAATGGTACTATTGATTTTTGGCTGCTCCTTTTTCGACCCTATCCGTCTGCGATTCTGTCCCCTCGAATCATTCGCCATTGCCTCGGCTGCATGCATCCACCCTCAATACGTGCATTTTATTCACCGTCATGTGTTCTTCAGTTACGTTTGCCGTGTGCCGGCGGAACAAGTGGCTTGGAAAGGTCTGCGCCTTTTAATTACGCCCGCAGAGTATCGTAAATTCGATGAAATTGTAATTACATTCCCCGCATTATTTTCCAGCCAAATTATTTCGCTGAAATCAATTAGAACTTTATTGGTATCGTGCCGTTTCGTTTCCGCGACTTCAACCACGACGTTTCGATTTTTAAAATCACCGTTCGCGCTCCAGATAGATATTGATTGCCCCGTTTGCCGACGTTTCCAATCAAAGCCGCGTTATTTCAATGGCGACGCGTATTGAAAAAGCAACAGCGCCGCGGTAAAATAATTTTTCAATAGTTTCTATTCGGTAGCCTCGCAGCCGGCGGCGAACCATCGTCGAAATTGAAACTCAGCGGGAAAATTCGATTTGTTCGCGACAGATTATGCTGTATTTGAAATAAACATTTGTCTCTGCAACGAAATTCCTCCAAAATTCAAGCCGCCAACTTTCTTCTTTACCAGAATCGATCAAAGTTTGTCGAACGTGTATTTAATTCCATCTGGATCATTTATCCAAAAAAAGTCTACCAAATTATCCGAAGATTGAATCGAAGGTCCCGTTAACGTCACATCCCGATAAATACCGGTTCGGAATTCCTAATGAAACAATCGACCGTTCGTTCCGAACGAAAGGAAAACTGCCACGAGCCAACGGTGCCCACGGGAAACAAATCGACAGACGGGGGTACACCATGGGTGGTGTACGTATATTGATCGACGTCAGAGAGAGAGAGAGGGAGTGAAACAGGAGGGCTTTATAACGTGCGTACCACCCTCGCACCATTCGGGGTGCAACATATAATTTTCATGAGACTCCTACGCAACGTGTTTCCTGTCAAACGCACAAACTTATCTCGCTCTGTCCGTGCATGCCGACTCAGCAATTATTCACAGCCATTACGGTTTCGTTTCCGTTTCGATCCGCCTTTTTATATCCATCGCCCGAGCGCATTTTCGATGGCAGGTATTTTATAATAAATTATAGCGCGCCAGTCGGCAAGGCAACGATACCGTTCCATTTTCCCCGCTCATTTAATATCATTAAGTTTTGCCGGGCAATTACAGTAATTTGATTGAAGCTCCTACGTGTATCGAAAGACTCGAACGATATCCAGTAAATGTTAATTAAATATTTGGTTCATTAAAATATGTGCAGCTGTGCTTTTAGGTCATTGCTCGTTTGGTTATTCTTGTTTGCTTTGTGAAATTACTGTCATCAAAGAAATTATTAACACCATTATTATTATAGTAATATTAAGACGAAGATAATTCATTTATGCAAATGGGACGTAAATGTGAAAACAGAACGATAAGATGCTTCTTCTGTCAATCGTTTTTATGGGGAACGGTAACGGGTATTCGATTTGCGTCACGAATGGGAGGAGATCTTATTGGGGGCGTCATTAATTACTGAACGCTTATCAGTGACGATAGAACGGGAATAAAATATCTTGCCGCAATCGGCGATATATCGGACATGTGCTTTCGGTAGGCGTTTATCCAGGACCCGGTAACGTCACACGAGCAAGTTTCATCGGATTTAATTGCGCGCTCATCCAGTCACAGGTATTCCCGGTGCGCAATTTTTGAAACGACGGAACACGGAACCGTGCAACGCGTTTCGCGTCAGAATTCTCGTCAGCAAGGCCAGCACGGTATCGTCGAGATACCACCGATAAGATAAATGAAACGTAACATTCCTCCCTTTCCCCGGCTAATGTTTTTCTTTTCGAACCACGAGGCGCTGTCGAATACGCACACTCTCGTGGACGTCGTCGCGGGCCTCGTCGGTCACTTTCCAACCCTTTCGTCGATCCCGTCTTCGCCGTTTCTGTATGCCGTGCTTCCGCTCGATCGACGAACTTCCGTTCGTCGACCGTCTTCTCTCTGTCATGTGCTTCCTGGACGTGTCCCAGCGGAAATGCAGCTACAGGTATATACAACGAATCGTATCGTCGTTCATTCTCAATTCTTTCGCCCGGGGAGAAATTTCTTTCGTACGGGACAATAATTATTGTTCCCCCGAAGGCGAAACGGTCGTACGCCAAGGGGAATCAGCTTTATCTGCGACGGGACGTTGTAAATCATCGGAGATACTTTGGGAAAAAATATGCCGGGGCCTTGGATACAATGACGAGTGTTTTGTTGCGTCGAGGGAAGAAAGAATCGTATAGAGGTGAAAGAATCGGAGGAAACGGTGGCATTTTAAAATATGCCGCTTTTTCCTGGTACATTTTACAATGGGTTTAATGTAATTTAATATACAGTGTTATTCCTCTCGTTGCTTTGCTGTATCATGCGATTTTTTTGTCACATTATAAACACAATGTTAATGCTACTCTCGCTGCGGTGTTAATTAATCATACCGTTTCTCTGTTACAGGTAAGCCTCGCATGTGTTCACTGAAACCGCTATTTAAAGGGCAGCATACAATGTGAGTAGAATTTTCAGAAATTCTATACGTTCGATGTCTTGTTGTATTGTCTTTATTCTGGAAATCTGAAACGAAGAGTTTCGTTGGTCAAAAAATTGACCAAAAAAGAGTTGACTAACCCGCGGTTTATTAACCACCGAGATCACGCCACCCATTTAATTCTTGAGACACGGCGGCTGTTTGATCCCGAAGAGATTAGGCTGCGCAAAATTGCAATCACAATTTAACCAGACTCGCGACAGCGTTACGATTCAGCGTGCGTGGTTGTAATAATACAATGAACGGGGTCGCGTAACGTGTTACAATTTCGTGGGAAAGGCGGAATTAGTTTGGACTTCAAGGGTGCGCGTGGGCGGGGAAGCCTTAATCACAATGTACAGAGTGTACGTCTGCTCGGCAGTTCATTTGCTTCGGTTGCCGTGAGACGCTCTTCTATTTTCGCACCTCTCCGTTTCACGGTTCACGTTAATTCTACTAACAGCGATTGAATCCGTTGCTAACACCCCGACGACAAATGTGGGGAATTGTCGATCAACCAGCAATCAAAAGAAATTTAACTATCGAGTGTACCACGATTCTCGCTCGTGAGCGATCGAATCGGTGAATGGTCCGCCGTTCATACTAGGTCACTGCACACTCGTTGCACTGTTACAAGCAAGGTCGTTTTCCACCTTTTTTTCCCTCCCTTCCCACCTTCCAAGTCTACGGTTTTCTTTTCTCCTCGACCAATAGCAATGGGATACCGCTGTAACAGCGCTCGATCGCGGATGGGAACAGCATCCGTTTCGCGCTTTCGAAAAATTCTCTAGATCGCGAAGGTTTGTCGCGAACGAGACCGTCCTAGAAAACGATCGACACGCTGGAAACAGCTACAGATAGTTTATTCGTGTCACAGCGGAGAGCGTTGCCTCAGAATCGATCCGACTACGTAACAGGATTCTGTCGATGGAATCGAAACTCGATTCCTCGAGCGTGCTCGAGTTTCGACGAATCCTTTTTGCCGGGGGATTTCTGCCGGGCTTCCTGTGGAATTTCGTTGGTTTTGCTGGGCGAGAAAGGGGTGGACGTCTAGATTTAGGGGGGCGAGAGTGATAGTGGAATTGACGGCGATGATTGATCGGAATTTTGGGGTTGAAAAAGGGAAAAAACTGCTCGTAATCTTTTTTTTTAATGATTGGCATGTATGTTATATGTACCGAGAATTTATTTGCTTCTTGCTGGAGGATCATATTAATATTGGTAATTCAATTGCAAATAATTAATTAGGAAGACTGTGGCCGTTTTATTATTTCTCATTTGTTGAGACCATTTTCTCTTCGTGGATCAATTTATGTTGTACAGCTTGTTACTTTTACTGCCACCCTATTTCTTTTTCTCCACGGCGAAAATGGTAACCGTAGGAGCCATTAGGCCACAGATGTTCGTTCGCTATACAAATCAGTTTCTACTTACTTCCCACGAGTGGGTCGAAAGCGAGAAACCATCTTAAGCGAACAAAAAATCGACCAGAACCGTTCAGCCTTCCCAACTATAGATCAAAAAAAGGATCACCGTTAAATTAATTGAAAAAGAAAGCACAACGCTAGACAATCTAAAAAAAAAAGAGGAAGTGATTAGCAATACAAAATTCTCGGACAAATTGCCAATTGACATTGATATTACAATTATTCTTCTAAAAAAAAATTCATCATTCGATAAAGCGAAAAGAATCTTGAAATCAAAATTCCCTCGGGAAGAAAATCGTTTAGGGGAAACACAGTTGAGTGATACCGTATGGGGGGACAAATATATAATGCGTGGATGATTTTTGCAAAGATTTTACCGAGCTCAGAACTCGGTAGCTTGTAAACGCTCGTGGGAATCACTATTTTACCCTTTTACACAACTCCTCATCGATGTAGCAGTGTAACGCCACTGGGAAGTAGATAATAGAGCAGAAAGTGAGACAGTTCTCTTCTTCAACAGCAGCACACACCTGCAATCTTTGTGAAAGGATCGCTTATGGTGTAGTCTACGGTATATTACTGAAATTCCGTGCATCATTGTTAAATTGTTAGGTGCATTTACCCGGCGCTTCGAAGTATTGTTGTACCAGGTGTTTAATGCGCAGAGAAAGGATGATATAACAGAGATCCTTCATACTAAACGATCAATTATTTCTTAATTATTTCCACCGTATTCATCGAGTGCAAAAAAAGAGAATAGCAGTCGCAATTATCAATTACGCTTTCATTATCTTGCTCGTCAATTTACGCGATCGTACGCTTGTTTGTTATTTCTCGTTCACGAATTGAAACTGCGCTCCACGAAGGTAGTGTCGGTGTAAATGAGTACAAAAATCGAGCCGCAGTTTTCATCTTTTATGTGGAACAGGAAGAGAAAGTGCTTTTGTACTGTTACGTTTCGCTAAATCCTCCAGACACCTGATACTGTACGATTAATTCGCGTTACGAAACGTACGATCGGCCTTCGAACGTGCAATTTAAAAGGCAAAGATATTTAATTCTGCAATACATTAACAGCAGTGTTGATTATGAGCTTCCTTTAGTGGTCGCAACGTTGGATACGGGGAAAAAGGAAACGGTTAATTACGTATGTTTTTACGATCGATCACCTCAGCTAATAATCGTAAACTTTTCCATAGAAAGAAAAAGTCCTTGCTCCGAAACCAAGTGCTACGCGTCTAGTCGGATCTAGTAGATGAAATCAAGAATTTTCTGCATTGAATATTCGAAACGGTAGAGTAATCATTATTTTAAAAATCCTGGAACGGTGATTACTCGGGACGTCCTCGTGAAACAATTTTACGCTATGAATGAATTAAAAATATCCTACAAATAAATATTCCCTTCACAAATTCGACCATTCTGAGGCACAGGATTTAAAAAATTCCCTGTACATGCATTTTTTTCGTTTATTCATCATTTTCACACGCGCGCGACTATCGAAGTCCAATAATCGACGCGCCTCTTAATTCAGAACACAATCGGAAACCAAAGCACGCCTGCTCGTTCTAAAAAGTAAATGTTACGCGAATCTCGTCCCTGAAATCGTGATTTTCATGGCCGCCGGCAGAAAGATCGGCCTATAAAGGGTCCAGTAAACAAATGTATTATGCATAACACGAAACGTTCGCTCCGGTACAATTTCCGCCTCTCTCTGAAATATGTTTCCCATTTTTTCGTTTCCTCTCGTCGTTTCTCCGGTTCGCGGACACGCGAACCGGAATTGTCGGCTCGAATTCCCCGGCAAGACGGAAAATCTGATCCACGAACGATCATTGTTGACCAGCGACAGGCTGCTCTTTCTCTCTATTTTCATATGAAAAGAGAATACGCGAAGGAAACACGGCTGGAAACCGCGGCTAAAATTGTCGAAAGTTGACTTCGAGCCAACTTTAGGGAATATCGCCGCGCTTCTCGACGGAATCGTCGATGGAACGGAGCTCCAGCTGCTCGAAAATATCAAACCAAATTGGACGAGTGATGCTGGCTGGTCCGTGGAAATTTGTCTCGATTATTTTCCGTAATCCGTTAATCGGTATCTGTTGTTGAACTGATTAGAATGATTAATGCTGAGAATAACCCGGCCACCGACGTCGAGACAGCAGCTATTGCAGTCCAACTGTAATCCGCGAGATAAGAGTACAGCAATTCGCTGATTCGATAGGAGAATTTTTCGATCGGTGAAAGGCGTTTAAATCGCGGTGGGCGTTTCGCGTAGAGATTTTCATTGGGAAAACAAGCGTGGATCGTAGGAGGTCCGGAAATTGCGTACATTATATTGTCATTAGAGTTTTCCACGTTTGTGTAACTTTCACCGCGTGCACGTGACGCCGAGGCAAAAGCGGTCTGACGCTGCCGGGAGCGTGCTACTTGCGCGATAACGATGAATTTTCTTCAAACACAGAGAGAAACACCGTTCACTTTATTGTTCCTGCTGAACGTGGTCGGCCTTTTTTTCGCGTCGCTGGCCTTTCAAGCGGTGTTCGAGCTTGAAAATTGGCAAACGCGTTTCGAGCATCATAGTATTCCCAGTGGCGAAACATTCCCTTTTGTAAAAATGAATTCGAGTCCAGCTGCAAAACGCAATTGATAAAAATAAATACGGTGCAAGTTAATTCCAGCTGCGCAAGAAATAATTCGCGTATTGAACACTTGCTTTTAAATGTCGCTCCTCAGGACGGAAACGTGTTCAGTTAAGAATATCGAACAGTCGAACGAAACCACGATCAATTCCACAGCATTCGACTTATTCCGGGACAAAGCTACGGCCGATTCCTTCGGCGTGTCGATAATCAACGGAAATCGGACATCCATGAATCGTGAATCCATCGCGAGGGATATCCATTCATTTCCAACCGTGCGCGACGTTCTCGAGGAATCGAACTCGAAGCTCAACCGATTTATCTTGGCGCGCGATGACTGCGCGCAATATTGTATTCGTTTGTACTCGAAGAGAAACGTTTTTCAATTAACACGGCCGAGAAGACGAAGACACGGTCGTTGCGATTGCGCCTTAAAGCTCGTTTCACACCTCGCGTACCACGGCCTCGATTCCATTCCACCTGGATAATCCGACTTCCTCGTTTCGCGATCTCGCCGCCGCCGAATTTCCATTAGTTGCCCATCAAACAAGTGGCTGTAATTTTTCCAGATATTCTGCTTCAATGTTTCTGGGGCTTTCTTCTTCAAAGCTTTTCTTTTCCCTGTTAATTTGTATTTCGCCAAGGTGCTCTGCTTCGATGAATTGGTTTTTTCTTTTCCCATCTTTTCGTTGGAGGGAACATAATCGAGACCGACGGATCGCGTGCCCGACACGGTCGAGGAATTAAATTAAGTCGGTTTCTTCGGGGCGCTGAACGAGATCAATTAAGCGGAGGCTGGCTTATTTGCTGAAATTGCCCCCCGAGACTGTGCCACCACTTTGATTTTTTTTTTAAACGGCGCCACTGCTGGAGATTCCAACAGTTTGAACCACTAATCTATGCTGGTCGACCGGAGTGTCTCGTTAATCTGGCGGGATACTTTGACACGAAAACTATTCAGATTGCTGTCTACACGATTTTGGTTTTCCCATCGATCCCAGCTGAAAGAAAAATTAGAAAAATAAAAGAAAGGATCGAAGCTGATAAAATGTAAATCAACCTCGCAGCGGTAATAAACTTGTTTCACTCGTCCTGTTGTTTGGAACTTCGGTCAAAGTTTGGACTTATTACTAAAAAGGGAAAAAGGGCTTGTTCTCGCGTTCAGATCGAAAGGATATAACAGAGTTCCATTTTCTCTCGCGATCCATTAACCTCCACGAATGCAAATGGCGCCGAGCAAAGGCCAAGCTCTCCCCGTTCTTCGAGACATTCTAATCCCAAGCGAAAGTCGACGGGCAGAGGTTTGCGACATGAACCGGCCTTATCATCCGTAACATCGTCCTTCCTTTTATAAACTTGAATCCCCCCGTTACATAAACGCACCTGACAGCTCGCAAGTCTCGTGGCAATTAATTGCAATCGAACATCAATCACAGGGACACCGGGCTCCAACTCATATCGCCTTCGAGATTTCGATTTCGTTGAATTGGTTCAATCAAAAAAATGTCTGATATATTCTGGACATTGCTACAGAATTTTCATTCGCAAGTAAAATCATTCTTCCAGCTTCGAGATTCAATTTCTTCCTTTCTTTCTTCTCCTTCATTTTTTTGCAATCGCACGAGTGACGCTCGATCTCTCGACTCTTTCGCGCGCAGTTCGCAAAACTCCTTGGCATTTCTTCTGCTGCGACTGTCCGTCTCCGCCTGGTACGAGGTAATCAGACCTCGTTACGTAAAGACACGCGTAGACGGCTGGCAGCGTGCTTCATTCTCTACTCCGAGCCGCGAGTAAACTTTGCAACGATTTGTATACACTCCAGGGACAACCGTGAAAAGTAGCCTTCACCATTCAAGCGCTACCGGGAAACCTTGGGAACAATTGTCTTTACAACTAAATTCTATAACCAAAGCGTCCAGAAATAGTCGTCGCTATTCCAAGTGCGTCTCGGTCCTTTCTGGTGAACGCGAGGCGTAGCCGAATTTGTCTGCGCGGACAAAAGTACAGACAAAAGGAACGGCTGCTGAATTTTATACAAACGAGTGGTTATACAAGCGTAACAAGTTCGACGATCCAGAGTCGTGCTCGTCGCGGATCTATCGGAAAACGGAAGTCGAGAACGCGATCGAAGATAAGCGCAAAGCGTCGCCTGTTCGATGCGCAAACAACCACGACACCGGTCGTTTCCCATTTGCTTTCGCCGCTCGCTACTTTCACTCATTGTTAAACGGCTTCACGCTCGAATTCACGATGTGGACATCTCCGTTCGATCTCGATCCCGCCATTGCTACGGACAATCGTGCGTGGAAAAGAACGTTTCACGTGGAGAACACGGGGCTGCGGGGAACGGAGCATCGATCATTTCCACGCCGATGCTCCGACAATGAATTCACCGGAGCCCCTCCGGTGTGTACCTGCCTCGTACCGTTATTATAACGAAATGAGTTATTCCATTAGTCGTCGCTTTGAGGAGCGTCGCAGCTATACGCGGCGCGGAATTCGATTAAGCTGGAATTGGAGCGCGTAGATTTCGGTTCTATGGGAATCGCGACACTTTGTATTCGATTAACGGCGATACACGACGAGGCAGCGAGCGCAATATGTGACAGATTTGGCTGCGCGGCTAGGTCGGTGGACTGACAACGATTATGGGAAAACCGGCGTATCATCGGGTGTATTGGATATTTAGAATTGGGGGACGTTGAATGGGGCTGCGCAGAGCTTCGAGGGTGAAAGGGGTGCCGTACGTGTCGGCTTCTTTTAACCCTTTGACTGCGTTGTACTCTTGGGGAGATGTTTGCGATTGTGGAACATCTTGATCTCCATTTTCTGATTGCGAGTCAGAGCTGGATAAGCATCAAGCGCGTTTTGTCGCACCGTAAACTGATCACAAATTGAAGTAAATGAGTCAATACGCGAGCAATACGAAGACGTTACACGGAACGATAAATTCCTTACTGAATAATCCATGATACAGTATACACACGGTGTAGCACCGGAATAGCGGTGCATCGCGAATCGACGTCCCCGACAACTTCGTTTCCAATTCCTTATCGCGCAAATTGCAACGGTACATTCCCTCGAAAAATCACCGTCGACGATCGCCAAATCGCCAAATTTGTCGGCCGCGTGTCGTCGCACCCACGCGCGACGATAAACCCATCGGGCATCCGCGTCTAGAGGCAAAGAAGCGCGAGCCCGCAAGGCCCACACGCGTCACGTCCTCGTGTCCATCGAGGTGGGGCACCGCAGGCGTCCGCTCCCGTCCGTTTTCGCCGCGAGGATTCGAGCGAGCGAGCGGCACCAGCCAGTCAAGCTGAAACCGCGAGCAACCGCGACACCGTGTGCCTCGTCGCTCCGTTCCTCGTCGCCGATGGCGCCAATCCGCTCGCCAGCTCCGAGTGAACGTCGCGATCTCGCCGGGAGGATCGCGGGCGAAGACCATAAAGCGTGGCCAGCGTGTGGATCCACGCGGTGAAGTTGCAGCATTGAAGTTCTTTGGGATCGTCGAGCGAGTAAAATTGGATCGAGCGAGACCCGCAACGACCCGGATCGCAATTCAATTTCCAGGGATACGCGACGACCCTCGTGCTCGTATCGCGAAGCCCGCGGCGTGCGATCATCCCCGGCAACCTTGATACTCCGGCTGGAACGAGCTCGTCGGACGGAGACGACGCACAGTTCGTCGAGTTATCGCCTCTGAGTAGGTGCGCGTGGAAAATCGCACCCGCGACGAGAACTCTCGACGACGAGCCGGCCCAGAGGACCGAAGGACAGATCGGGGACCCTTGGCGCTGGCGGATGGAAAACTGGCCGAGCGTTTCCTTGTCGAAGATGGAAATCGCGGCGATCGGAAGTTCGAAGGATACCTCGGCTGGGTCTGTTGAAGCGTTCTGCTCCCGCGGTACGCCCGTGGAAAGTCAAACGTTCTGAGATAGAGAGAGGAGGAGGAGAGGAAAGAGAGAGAGATAGGGAGAAGGGAAGGACGTTGTTCGCCGCTACGACTTTCACGTCGAGTCTGTTTCTCGTTGATCGCGTTACGAAAATCGCGGCCCGTTGCTCGCGTATCGGTGTGCCCGGTGTGAAAGATCGACGAGGATTCGATTTGACTGCATCGTCGAAGAAAATGGAATCGAGTCGCGAGTGATGGTCAAGCAGTGAGGACACCGGCGCGACCTGGTACGAGGTTCTGCGTCGGTTCGATTGTCTTTATATAATCGGGGAGCACGAACGCCTGGCGCCAATGAAAGCAAAGCCACGGTGGACGAGCGGTGGAAATTTATTCGGTGAAATCGTCGCGCAATTTTTGCCTGCCTTTTGCGCTCTCGGTTTCGAGAAAGCAAACACGCCGTCGCCGGTCGTGAACTTCGAAAGGTTAAAGGAACACTAGAATAGGAACGGTCGTCTCTACCTGTGACGCGCGTGCGAGGCCAAATATCCCGCTGGAATACTCCAGAATTGGGAGTCGATTTTTCTTCCTCCAGCGACCTCGTAGGAAAATAGCCGGCAAGCTTCATGTTCAATTACGTCCCGCTCGCGAGGGAAGGAAATCGAAGGTTGACGAGGCACGAAGTTCATTGCATTATCGATCGTCCGAACGGGAACGTCGTTTTCCCGCGGACTTTGTCGTGCCTCGGGTCTCTTTAATCGTGTCCTTCCGCAACGGTGCCAATGTAAACCAATTACCGATTTCCTTGGCGAACTTGCCCTTAAAAGGGGGCGAACGACGAACAATCGTTCGCAGTCTTCATTTAGAAAAGGCCCTCGAATAATTCTGGACCAAAGTATCGCCGATATATCCCCCGAGGAAAAGCGTGGGGCACAAATTCATCACCCGGTTAGTTCGATGGAAATGAATTTTGGGCATCGGTCACGTTCGCTGGCCCTGACGGACGTAATGCCGCGATAATCACGCGCATTATATTCGCGGTCTGTGCGTCATAAGGCTTCGACTGTCGGCTGCACGGTGACATCAATTTATAGTCTGTCCACCGCAGCTAAATCTAATTATTTAACGAACCCCTGGCCGTAATGCGCCCCGAGCGGGGACGGGAAATCGTGTGGAAGAGTACATCGTCGCGAAACGTTTCCGCTTCGCTCCCGATCGGCCGCCCCGACGATTCAGTGTAGTGTATGATCGGTGTTTTTCAGTGTTCGATAGGGATTACCGCTGTGCCGTTGCGTTTTCGAAGGCACATTTCATATTTCCAGACACCGGGTATTATTTACTCAAAATTCAAACAGCAGAGAAATATCTGGTTGCGTTTTTTCGAGGAACATTTTTACTCGCGAGGATGGGTCTGAAGTGTTGGCGATTTCATTTAGTAAAGTATGCTTCTCCGTCGTGATTGCAGAATTGTTTTTTTCCGTCATTTGTTATCGGTAACGTTATCTGTACCCGCTTTGCCGCCATTACGTAAACGTCGCTTTATAATATTTCGCCCGGTCATCATCGGGGGACTGTTAATTGTTGTTTAATTGCACCGTGAAGTCGCAAAGACGAAACTGTTTTTCCGTCGAATTAATTTGCCGCCTCGTACGATAGCAAACTGTATAGAATCAACGTTTCCTCGTGGGAAAGTTATACAAAGTCTCTGGCCGGATAAAAATCTATCCCTGTATGGTATGAAAATCACGCTTTCTAATTAACTTTAATGCACTTGGAAAAATGCGAGCCGCGCAATCGATGGAAACGTCGGCCCCCGTTACGTTAGAAAACCGTCGTTCTAATAACCTTGTCGCGAATCGAAATTTCGTTTCACTTGGCGAGAATGGCTCCTAGTTACTCCGAAATTTGTCGCGGGTAAACTGGCCGAAATTGGGCGTGAAACGTTAGAAATTCGACGACGAAAGTCCCATGCGTATAATACTTGTTCTTTCCCGGTCGGGATTACCAGAAGTTCCGTGGCGTTTCACATTTAATCGTGTCCTTTCAACCGGCTGATATATTTTAGAATTAGAAAGCGGTCTGCCATTTTTATCTTGCCTTTTCATTAACCCTAATCAAGCGGTGCGAATGAATTCCTGTTTCTGTTCGGTTTTCGGCGTAGACTGATTGCGGGGCGAAAAGGAAAATGATATTTTGTTATTCCAAATTGCGAGAATTTCCGAAATCTCGACGTTACGTTATGTTCTGCATTCGTTGGCCTGCTTCTTCTGTAATATAAACACGGTTGTACCGCTGTTAACTCGCCTCGGTCAGAATTGCAAAAGAGTTCCCCGGTTGATGTAACTCGTTCAATGCCGTACGAATGAGGTCAAAAATTGTATTGCGATGCATCGAATCCCACGGAGATAGCAACTGCACTGGATTCTTTTTTCCACCTCGACGATTTAGTTAATTCTACGGCTCCTACATCTACGATTATCGTTCCTATCATCTTAGATCTACCGGCAGACGGGTCGAGCTTTAAACGCCTCGCGTTAAACCAGTCATTTTTGTACGGTATCGTTGTCCAGGTGTCCAACGTGGACTACGACGATGACGTATCATCGATAACTGAGCACGATAACTATGTTAACAGACTGTCTATACACGCATCGAACACGTGGCGAACAAACGGAGCGATCGTAGTAATACGGATAGCACTGGTGTGGTACCGTTAATGCGTACTCGCGTGTACAGTAACGTTCATAAAATAGGTGTCGCCGTGTCGATGCGTTTCAGATTCGTGTCAGTCGTATGTCTCCATTACAGAATTCCCTCGATGGCTAGACCACGTTCGATGACGCAGTGAAAGTCTCCGTAATCTTTCCGAGATTCTGTCTATTTCGTTTCGACTTCCGCTTGTCCATTCTCTTAATCGAATTAGAAGTTGCACGCCGTCTTGTACGATCGATAATATCACAATACCTGTACTTATGGTTCAACAACGAGTTTGCCATACGTATAAGGCTCTCGACGATTGTATTGAAAAATGGTTGATCGAGATGGATCTGTTTGTATTAAAAAAATAGAAGAAGAAGGATGGGATATCTCTATTGGAGCGATGGACAGGTGCTTCGGAGTTTAATTAGAACGATAGGAGGTATAACCAATGAGAATTTTAATTCACGTTTAATCTGTTTACATAGACACATGCATCGAATAATTGTCATGTTTCACCATTCGATAAGAAATCTGAAACGAATCGTTTATTAATATCTAAGCCCGCGTCTCAATTAATACATTCGGCCCGTCGATAAATTTGTTTACAGGCAGTGCAATTGCGAGAAATTTGTTATTTCCAGAATAAGTACGCTATTATTCGTTCCTTATCATTCGTTCAACTTATCCATGATCTCCCCGCTGTTATCGTGCGTGTATGTAGGATGTGCAACGGTATATTTGAAGATTAAAATTGAATGATACGTTTTTTATCCACGTCGAGCACACGTATGGAAATAATTGATCCGCCATTCGTGTGGAATACTGTATCACGGTTGAAGAAGTTGCGCATACGATTGTGCAGCGAGTAACGATGACGCGAGCTGCTCGTTTTTCCTTGGGAACAGCCTCGCCACGAACAATGCATTGCTTTCGGTCTAAACTTTATTGCACGCGATCGTTTATTCCTGAAACTTCCTGCTTCTACTCGGGACTCGCCTATGAGAATATCGACGAAAGTTCAATTAAAATGAACAATTTGGAAAGTTTTCGTTGGGAAAGAGAATCACCTGGGGATCAAATGATGATGATCCTAGACGATGGTCTCTATCCATCTACTCGCACGATTTGCAATCTCTTAAGTAACTCCAATTTTTGTGTTACAATTGAATAGCTGTCAGACGTGTTTCCATTGTTTCTGGTACGCTCCAATATTGATAAAAAAACAATTATATTTGGTATAGGTGAAATTGTAATTAGGATACCGGTAAATACCTTTGACACAGAAGGAATCATTGCAATGGTAAAAGAATTCCGAGTTGTCCGCGCTCGTCTCAGTGCTGAGTTTTAGAAGCGTTTAGACAAATGAGTCGATGACTCACGTCTGACTTTCGCAAGGCATCGTTGGAAAACTGGTGGAAAAGACAGGTTTTACCCGACGGGGACGTTAAAATAGCACAGAGGAATGGCAGTTCGTGATTAACGCGTGTGAATACGAAATCTTCCCGTTCCATCTGTGATCAGTCTCATTCGTCAAAATTAAACTCGTTCAACCATCGACAAAAATCGTCTACTAATGTAAAGGTGCAACGAAAAAATTCTTGGAATTTTTTCGGTTTAAAAAATCGCAGAAAATAAATCTACAGGACTCTCTCGTCCCCGAGAAGTCTCTGTTCTTGTCTTTGCATGTTCTCTAAACGCAGACAGGTGTTCCTCCTCGGGTATACGATGATTCGCACAATGATTTCTAAAGTTCTTGATGGACGTTCGCTGTTCGAACAGGGAAGGTTTCGCTTTAATGATGGAACGCTTAAAAAAGTCGATCCGTCGTTTCCATTTCCTACGTGATGTTTTCTCATGTATCTGGCACGACGAACGGGAACGTATGCAGAAATTCTGTGTAGCAAGGCTGTGCACAACTTGCGACGAAACGAGTTCTTTTTTCCTACAATCGGTGGGTCTTGATTGGATTAAAAGTAGCCGGGGTATACTGTTGGTCTAGATGAGGATTAAATTGAAATATTTATTTAAATAGCAGTACCGCAGAATAAGGCGGAGATTGGGATCGTTCCATTGTGTACAATAGGAATTACGGTGATCCATGCACCATAGAAAATTATCGTCAAAGTCCCTGATAATATTTTTCCTTCAAAAGTACGAATTCACCAGCGATTGAAGCATTACAAACGCTCTCATCTTTTGCCCGCCCGGAAAATGAAAACAATTTTGCTTTCGACGATTCTTCTTTCTTACAACTCGTCGAACGCTGAAAATCTTTCAAACAAGCTATCATTTCTTCCACGCGTCGCACTGATATAATCGCGATTCAAATCGAATTTGTCGCCGCACCGGATCGCATTACGACAGCTACACGATGTTTTGCACTCGATGCGGTTCCCGAGGTTAACGCCTGTGTATCCCGTTTGGAAAGCCTCTGACGGTGGGTGGTGTCGCGTTGCTCATTACGATCGTGCGTCTCGTTAAATAAAATAAAAATAATGGAGTACAAAAAATCTGACCGGTTGAGAGCTCTGTGGCGCTTGGCTTTCTTGGATCGCGTGCAGCTCTCTTATTAGCCTACATCGAAGCAAACGGCGGCTTCGACTCCTTATTAGACTGTGACGTATAGTCCAAGTGAACTTGAACGACGTCGGATCATCCTACCGAGCGAGGGGAATCAAGAATTGGCAGGATACAAGAATTGGCACCCCTTGGACAAATACAGCGAATTCTTAGGGAACGTTATTATTGTAGACAATATTGGGCACGATGTACATATTTAGGGAATTGCAGAGGAAACGGCGTTATCGTGTTACGCAAATTAGGGCAAGCAAATTATCCCCCGATATGTCTGTTAGCGGTTACCAGGTTACATTTGCGTTAATACATCGGCGATATTAATAGGGAAATGGCAATACCAATCGAATTAATAGAGATTCCCATTAGCATGCTGCACGAAATATTCGCGGTGCGAATTGACGCATACTGGCACACTGGCGAGACGTCGTGGAGGTTAATAGAGATCATCGTGTCTCTGGTGAGAAGTGTCTTCTGCTCTGGTCGCATCGTAGCGACTGCAGACATTAGTCTGAAAGGGCACACTATTGAATACCCAGAACGCTTAATCGCCTTTCGCCTCTTGGGACTTGATTTCTTGCGATCGTTTCGAAGTGACAGTACGAAACGGCCAGACGTTTCTGAGCTGATGCGTTCTTGTGTTTTCGACTGTGAGAGCGTAGGCTGCCCCGGGGACGGGGCGAAACCAGTTTTCTGTTTGCCAGATTCGGCCTCAGTCTCGTTATTAATTCGTTATTTGATTTATATAACTCTGCTGGAAGCACCGCGCGATCGGACAAAATAATGCTTCAATTTCTTGCTGCTTTTGGATATATTTCTCTTTTCGCGATGCCGATGTGCAAAGTTTGCAACGCGATGTTGTCTACGAGGCAAGTTGGACGCCAAGTTTGGCATGGAATTAATTCTTCGGAGTCCCGTAGATCCAGATTAATCCATAGGGATCGAGGCAAGAGACATTCAAAGAAATAGAGAAGTCTAGAGGGACGGTGGAATTCTTATTTATCCCTTGGGCTTCCATTTCAATTCGCCCGTAGCTTATCCGATACACGCGCAATTGATTCTTCCCCCGAATCCGAGAGAAAGTCCAGAAAACTTGCGGCATCGCAAAATCGAACTTTTATCTCCCCTATTGAAAATTTCCCGAACTTCCCCCGTCGTTTAAACTCGTTTCCGGGAGGCACCACGGTGCCGCAGGTGTAATTCGAAATGGGTTAACCTTTGGCGAACCGCCGGCAGACTATCGACTACGACGTGTAGGTAGTACACGCACGAATACAACCGATGCTTTCTCCCTGATGGCTGACTTTTACTTTTGCCACGAACATATCGAAGATCTATTCGTGATTCCGCAACGAGGAACAACGAGAACCGCGCATACTGTAGTTACGTCGAGAGAGTAAATTAGTGGTACGAAATAATTTACTTAACTGCGTGGACACAATTGTCGTTGAGCTACTTCCTTATTAAATTTGATTAAGGATCGGACTGAACGATTCTCAGAGTATTAAGAAGAGCGTTAGAAAAATGTGCGATTGATAATTAGCGGAGAAAAAATTTTTTTTACGCGCCTTTTGAAACAAGAAAGTAGTTGCATTTCTTGCCAGGTGACCTACTAACTATCGAAGGATACGTACTGGAATCCTTCGATCCCCCTCTCCCGCGAACAGTTACCAAATGATTAAAAAGTATGCTGCAACTCTCGGATAATCCGAAAACGAGGTCGTTAATGAAGTCTCCCTGCGGGAAAGCAATAAAATCATCGTTGCTCTTATCCGGCAGGATCTCGCGCGCGAATTAACCACCAGGAGCAGCTGCGAAATCGCGTCGCCGCGATGACGAAACGGAAATTCGTGGCGAAATCTGCGATGCTCTTCGTTCGATAACGGAAACGCGATACGCGAAACGGAGAAATTCGTACGCACCTGGCCGCGGGAATGGAACGCGACGACGTGTCGAATCGTGTAATGTTTGTCGTTGATTGAAGGAAAACCATTTCGCGAAATATCCTTATCGTGTCTCATTAAAATGCGTGAAAGTGCAACGCCGGTTACTGGAACACGACAATTTTTCTATTCACCGTTCAGTTGCGACCGACCGGGCGACACAGAACGACCACGGCACGCGGTGCCTCTTGAAAATTATTCTCGTCGGGATACGGGCTTGGGTTATCGCGATTTCTTTTTTCCTTTTTCGACGAGCCTTATTGGCGACAGAGGTGAGAGGTAAGCAGTAGTTTCCCCCGGTGAAAGACAATCGAGCAACCGTCATTTTGTTAACGAGGTTGAACAATGGACTTTAGCATTTTTTGAGTAAAAAGGAAAGATTGAGAGGCTCGAAGGGTCACTTGATGGAAGTTTATTTTGTTCAGCGGTGAGAATTGTTCTTTCTTCGCAACTCCTCGGAAAAATTCCGACGCAAAGTCAACGAATTGAAACGGATTTCTTAGTACTGTACAAGATATTGCTCCTCCGGCCCAAAAGTTCACCTGAAGCGTTTCAATGGAATAGCCAAGGCGGCAGATCGTTACCATTTGTACGCGAAGAAATGTGAGCCGCTATTTTTTCAGCGTCGTAGGAATTCTGTCCGTGTAAATTGACCTCTATTCTGGAACGGTGGAACTCGCCATGCCGGCAAGTACTCGCGCTGAAAATCACAGGTGGGAGGCGCGCCGCTCCACCTTTCATTTGACTTTGACAGTTCCATTATGGTATCGAAGCTAACGGCAAACAGTACCGTACTTGACGTTAGTGAATCAACGCGTGCACCGATATGTCGAGGTATTTTTCCGATTGTTTCATGGCTGCCGCGGCGAGGATCGGTCGGATAAGAGTTTGTCGATCGGCGTTCTTAGTTATCGTCCAGTGATTAATTGTTAATAGTGTTGACAGTGGACGAGAAATTGTATCGTTTATTTGTACTGTTATTTCTCGTTTTACTGGGCGTGGAACAGGTGTTGTGGAAGTGGTGATTAAATTAATAAAGTCTTTAATTATCATTTCTCTGTTTGTTCGTTGTTCTTTTTTTTTTAATTACTGGTAGGTAGAAGACACCTGAAACATGGTGTGATCGTGTTGCGTGTGATTCTTCAGGAGTAATTCTTTTTCTAGTGAAAAAATCCTTTCATCTTTGTCAATGAATTTTTGCCCAATGTCCTTTCGGCAAGGACCTTTTCGTGTCTAACGTTTAACTAAATTTAATACGCTTATGAGCAAGGCATTCCACCTTCGACTTAATTAAAATAGCACTCGAATTTTCACGGTAGAAGTTTTTTAATCAACCGGCCGTTTCGGGATTCATGCTTTTACCTCTAAATCAGCTGATAATTGTAGTGGTTGCACGCGAATCAGCAATCAGCGTAATGGCGACTGATTAATGCGCGAAGAAGCGACGAATTCGTTTTCCTGGCCGTACAATCTGTCTTCACCATTCGCTGGAATCTCGATAACGATTAGGAGAACAAGAGGGCACACAAAAGTAACAGAATTCTCTGTATTTTCCAAGCGTACGAACGCTTCGAGGTCGATTAATTCTTGCGCGACCGGAAAACGAGAACACGCCATGATATCCAGCGCGCCTTTTACGGAATTCAGAGACGAGTCGCTCGCGAAACCGTTAAAGGGTAAAGCATTCCTTGAAAATATCCTTTAATTTAGTTGCAACTTCCAAAGTTGCAGTCTTTTTTTAATAACTAACAACAGTGAAAGATAGCCGTAACTACTGCAGTGCGCGATAAGTAGCAAGGTTTTTGTAATTTTAGATTCAATCGGTAAAATAATTAATTAAGAATTTATTCAATGGTACAGCAATATTTTCAATATTTTATTATCCAGGATTTTAAGTTTAAATGAGAAAAATGAATTGTCTCAGCCTTGCAGTGTATTGAACGAAACAAGTCTCGGGGGGGTTGAAGCACACATGCTTTGAAACATCCTGTATCTTTCTCTTGGCCGTATTATGCGATATTTGTAGCATGAAGCCAAAGTCTAAACCCACGTCGACGAAATCCTTATTTACACGGTTCTCGTACGAGCTCAGCCCTTTTTCATGAAAACTGGTGGCCGAGTATAAGCTTCTTACCCTTCTTGTTTTATTTTTATCTCTTTTCTCTATACAATAATATAGTGTCCAGCACACTGAAACGCAATTTCTCAATATTAATTAAATGATTAACAGTGGAACAATTGAGAATTCTCATCTCGCCTCCGATCGGTAATATTTCTATAAAAATACGAAATCTCTCTTATCGGGTATCGTTGGCACGATTTTAAAAATATCGTTCGTATGCAATTAGTTTATGCTCGTGTAACTAGAACGTGTCAGTGGTTACCGTTTGTTCCTCTTTAACGCGACTGAATCGAGGCCTCACGTACGAAAAATGCTTTGGAATAATAATGAGCGCGGTGTACCTGTCGGTGGTAAAAATTCTCGCAAGTTTTGGCACTTGACCATTGGTACATGGAATTTTAATTAAGCCCGCGAACCCGGCACAGAAATTCGCGGGATAAAAGAGAATCGATGGAGCGCCGTATTAAAATTAATCTTGATTGCACGTTAATGAAATTTCCTTGTATTTATGGAGCTCTCTGTTTGCTATAATTATCGAAGCAAATATTTCAAGTGGGTAATTTCATTCAATTGTATCCTGATTTATGGTGGTACAATTTAGAATACAATTTTACGAAAGCCCATTGGAGAATACAGGAGCTTAATTCCATTGATTAATTTTGCGCCAATGATCTAATGGAAATAAAAACGAACATTGATCAACTTTTTAACGTACTGCGATATCGTATACAATAATGAAAGGCATAACTGTACGTTGATTAAATGGAGTCGAAAGGATAATTACGCTGGTCGGCTACGACGAATACAATAAAGAGATCGTAATTATGGAATACAATCAACTATCATAACCGGTATACTAATTACCGACGTGGATGTTTTCACGGCGCGGTGTCGATGTTTAAACGCAATTCACCATAGAGATTACAGAGACGATTGAATTCGTGGGTTGTAAATTCGTACTCACGCGAAACACGATCAATTATACGAAATCGGGCAGTGATATGAAAATTGCTTTTTATATAAATTAATGTAACCAATCGTGAAATGGCAACCATTGGCGCGTGCGTTTTCGCAAAAATAAATTCGTGACCCGACTGTGCAATGTGATGCATCGAAAACTTTTTAATTAACAGAGGGAAGGAAAAATGTTTGGAACAATTTGATTAATAGTGACGATGTAACGATGGGCCAAGATTTTATAGAAGAATCGCGATACAATTAACCCCCAATATCTTACAATTAAGTTCCCGTATTCGCGAGTCACGTTTAATCATCGTCGGCCAAGCGGTCGTAACGGGCCGAGGAAAAATATTCTATATTTATTAAAAGACAGCTTCTGCCCATCTCCGCGAGCCATTAAATAAACATTAAGCACCTCTTTCTCGGTAGTCCCGCGTCGGTACGCCATATTAGAAGCGGAATAACGAAAATCAATTGTGAAACGTCGCAAGAATTTCATTTCCTGTGTCATTTGGTTCTTACATTTGGTCTCGATCGGTAGCCATGCATATTAATCGTAATCGTCGTTAGAAAGCCATCGTTGCTTGTCGATTAACCGGAAAAGAAATAGGAGTGAAAACGTTCTGCTATCAGTCGTCCATGTTAAATAGTTTGGTTGAATGAATTTAAAAAACAGAAAGAAAAAAGGATAAGTCCTGGACGCGATCGTAAAGTGAAGCAATTGTTAATTATTGAGTAACTGGAACTTCCAATCTGTTCAATTAATCGAACCAACTTGTTACACCCAAGATGCTTAGAATCTTACAGATTAAAATTTCGGGCAACCACATGCCAAAACTTTAAAACTTAAACTTTATCCACGATAGGTTTAACAATTTACCAGTCCCTCTCTCTTTCTCAGGATTCTAAACGATTACAAAAATCGCAGGATATTTGTTCTCAATTTCCCACATAATAATAATTATTATTATTCTTCTATTCTTGAATTCAATCATATTCAAGCATTAGCCGAATGATTTCCTTTTCTCTGACGAATGCAGGTTTATTGGTTACGGGGATGTATCTTGAATAATTAAGACACTTTCGATATTAGTCAGACAAACCAAAGAACACTGTGATAGACGATATAAAATGAAAAGATAAAAAATGAGATTGCGAGTGAAAACAGTGAGGCCACATCACAATAGTGGTCGGTGATCAGTGAAATCAAACATGTACGCGATGATCGAGCCAAGGAACGAAAGGGTGGCCAACACCCAGGCCAAGCATCAGTGCTACCAGGTGATAAGGACTACTAAGGTGCACCATAGTTCCGGGAGCTCGAGGATGGTCACTGTCCAGGAGAAGGTGATCAGATCACGGCTGCAGTTGGGATATTCTACGCCTACAAACTTCATCAACCGGTACTTATCAAATATCTTGACGCATCGCGCGAGACATGACTATACAAAATCATGCAAGCCATATAAAGCTAACTCGGACATGAAGAAGAAAGAATATTTTTTATTCCACGTAATTGTTTCGCATTTTTCGCTTACAGGACACGCATCATATTAATTGATTTATTTAGACGAGTACGAAATTATGAACAAACGATTAAATAGCATTCACAGTTAGGAGCAAATCGTATCGCAGTGAAAGAATAATGGGAAAGCCGACTTTGTTGGTCGAGTGATTTGTTGAACAACCGCAACAAGTATAATTTATAATTTGTAATTACCTTTCGTGTATGGTACCAGCGTGTCCTAGATCATGGTTCACTTCCGGGCGATGGCTCGGCTCGAGCTCGTACTACACGACTCGTGTTACGCAATCAGCTTCCGGCTATTTTATGGAAATTTTTCATCCAGCCAACCCTTTTAGACCGGCTCCGCTGTGACTCGTTCGCGTTAATTATATGCATAAAAGGGAACAGAGTATCTGTCGGTCGTGGATCTCGTTCCCACGTGGTGCTCCAAGCGTGTAAATCTTTTCTCGAAACACGAACATACGTACCGGGGAATTTTTATCTCCATCGCTGCCGGGTCGCCGTGGAAATCAAAGATCTTTGTCATCGTTGAAGCTGGAAAAAGGAGTGCAACTATTACGAACGATGGAAGCTATTTGTTCCACGCAATTATCTTTTTCCAGATCTGACTCGGCAATTTTTTCAATTTAATTCCCCAACAAATTAATTTACCATAGATATAGATACGCATCGCAGCCCTAACTTTGTTCGCGAAAATATGGGGCCACCGAAGTTCCCAAACTTCCCTTCAAAGTTTCTTCCCTCAATCTCCCCAGTTTTCAACTTTAAATACATAACTTCGCCAAGTTCCCGTTGTCATAATTAAACCGAGTGTTGCTTAATTGCAAATTCCCCCCTGCGGTTTAACCGGATAAATTCCAAAACCGCCCCACATTGACAACTTTGGACGCGGGAACAAAGAAGTATATTTAGATACAACGCTTGTTGGTGAATCTGGGCGAGTTGTTTGTTGGAGTATCGACGGAACGCTGGTTCGTTGGCTTCTATCACGCGGAAGAAGCCACGCACGGTGTCTCGAATTCATTAGAGGAATTATTAAGGCGTGCTCCATTACCGCTTCTCCGTCTCGACTAATTATCATCGAGCAATTAACAACCGTTGATTGCCATTAACGGTGCGAGCGCGTGTTAGATACGAACGATCCGTCGACTGCGTGAAATAATTTCCTCTCGTAGCACGCGAACTCCTGCTCTCTCGAACAAACCAGAGGGGAAATGGGGAAATTGGCCGAAAACGATCGCCCACGGTGTTTAACGTTTTATTTTTTCCTAATTTGCTCAAACGGAAGAGGATTCTTGCCAACGCGGACTGGACACCGATCGATTGTTTCTACTATTAGGCAATTGAATTAATAACATATTATGTGTCCCCAGCAAATTGTCCTTCGTTTATTATTAGCCGCCACCTGGTTATCGATTGCACTTGTCCGCGGACTATAAATAAAAGGTATCCAAAGCCGCATTTGACAAACGGGTATAAAACTTCCCGCTAAATTCTATTTTAAAATATTCTATGAAACATTTCCGAGCAACGCTGCCGTTCAGCAGCCTCCTTTTCCGTTTCTTCGTTTCAGTAACACTTTGAAACGTAGTTTCTCTTTTTCGAAATCCGCGGCAGACCGTTCCAGAGCGGCGGACAGAGTGGAAGAGGAACAGGGGGCAAAATACTCGCGAACGCGCTTGTTCTCGGATGTACACGACCTATACACGCGGCGCCATTTAATTACGCGGCGTTAATCTCGCGATGCGCGTAACGAGCAGCACGATTTCGCGAAAAATTGCCGGCGTCTGGAGGTTTTGTTTCGTGCCGTGAAACCGGTCCGCGTGTTCTTCCCTTTGTTCGAAATTGAATGCAAGCGAATTAAACGGTTATTCCCATTGACGTGGGTTCAATCGCGCGGCAACTCTTGCGCTAACTGGAGGCATCTGAATAATTGTCGAATAAATCGTGGTGCCGATTTCTGGAACATAGTGTAACAATTATAGATGGGACTCCATGGAAACGCTATAAATTTCGAGCAGAGTTCAGAAGGGAGCGCCCGTTTAATTTTTTAAGGGATTCCTTCAAGCTCGGCAAAGTTCCAAATAGGGTAGAAAGCGAGACCTGGAACTTTTTTCCAGGAATTTATTGAGCCCAGAGAATTTATCGGACGGCCCAGACTTTGAAACTAAGCAGCAGATACTCCGGCACTAAATTCAGCTAGACGAAGTGTCTACACCGCGAGGAGTAGCCGCCTGAGAGTAGGAAGAAAAGAGAGAAGAGTGAAAAAAAGAGTGAAAAAAGAAAGAAGGAAACACGGCACAGGCTTCTATGGCGCGTGTCCAAGTGGCAGCTGATGCACTCCACCTGAAGCCCACGCGTCTGAGGGTTTTGTCTTGCTATAAACGAACGAGTGGCCCCTGCTAGACTATCTCTTTCAACCCTTCTCTATGTCTTCATTGTCCCTCCACCCGTCGGTGGACGACGCCGAAGTCAAACGACACTCTAAGACAATAGAAAAGCCGCCCCTGAGGATTTATCGGGGGCGCGAACTGCGAGCAGGCTTTGTTCAAAACCGTTTGTTTTCTACAAAGACACGCGTAGACGCGTTTCACCGTCGAGCCTATCATTTTTCGCCGCTTCTAAATGCAATTCTTTCATTCGCGTCGATTCTCAAGGTTTGAAATAAGCGTTTCTCAAATCGTTGGGAGAATTTTGTTGGAACAGTTGAGTGTATCACCTGCTAAGGGGCACGGATTTCGGTCGCCACGATTTATTAACTCGAGTTCTCCCCAACTCGGTATACATCGATGTATATATTTTCTCAGCTTCATCCACCGCTCGAAATTTATTAACCCGAGTCTCCAAGCTGCCCGGATTTATTCCCCGAGCTTTCCTTATCGCCGGTATTTATTTACCCGAGTCCCTCCTCCGTGGAACATAAGCCTAGATTAGCAGAAAAAGAGGAACATTCATTTGCTGCCGTATTCGTAGCAGTCGCCCCCGCTTTGTTCACATAAATCGGTATCGTCCGCGTTTCTAGAGCAGTGCAGGCAGCTAGGAACGTCATCCCCCTTTAGCAGGCAGCTTCTTTGCACACCCTCGTATCGCTTCGCCTAGATTGTGGACGCACACGGGGTAACTGAAGCAGGAATTGAACGAGACTCGCGCAGAATAAACAACAAGTTCTCTGCAGAAACGGTCGCGTTGGACCTCGCGAGTCTTTGGTTCGCAGGAAGAGAAATAAATTGAAGCCGGGGTGGCGCATTAAAGCCTCCCATGAGGCGAAACATCTGCCTGTCGGCTGTTCCGGAGCTCGTGCCACGGTGCACGCGTGCTATTCCCTCACAGACACATGCTCCACACGCGTGTGCACACCGTAAAGTGCCTCGAAGCGTGCACCTGGCTTCGTGTTTTTTAACCCGAGTAGCTTTGCCAGTCAAACACGTACCCCTCCTTCTGCCCCTGCACCAGTACCCTCTTGTTCCGCCTCTTGAATAGAGCACTTTGTGAGGATGAGAATGTACCTTCGCCAAGCGTTCACTGCGTGCCCCGTTGCTCGTCCTTTTGCGATCACTCCTGAATACGCCGTGGAACGCGTTCAGTAACTCGAGTTAATTCACGGTGAAATGTACGGGGCGACTGGGGTTCCCTCGATTAGTTTTCGGCACTGTTGTCGATTGATTCTGGCGAAGCAGAAGGGAGGAAAGGGATAGAAACACTGGGGAATTTAAAAAAAATTAGAGAATTAGAAATGGGGGCAGGTCAACAGATCGGAGAAATCTAAAAGTAGAAAAGAAACGAAAAAATCAAGGGGCTAGAAAAATACGTTCCCCTTGACAAACAAGAAGCTGACCCTTCCACTTTTCACCACCCCATCACGAAATCCTTTCCAGCCTCGTATAAAAAGCCGGAAACGGAAATAACAGGAACGTGAAACCCATAATTTTCCCACTTTCCAGCAGCTAAAAAAGGGGACGGAAAACTTGTCTTGTCTCAATCGCGTGACTCACCCCGGCCATCAGAAAATCCAATCAGCCGGAGAACTTTTCAGGCCTCTCGCAGCGTCGTACGAGAGTCATAAACACATTTGCTTATCCCGTACGTCTTGGTCCTTACGTAAGACGCTTAATTGAACGCATATTGCATAAGGTGTGGAAGGTTGAGTGTCACGGCCACCGTCATCGTCTACCATCCACCGTATACCTGCTGACACACACCCGAAAGGTGATACGTATTTTTCGAGGGCTGCTCGAAACGGCAGCCCCGTCCCTCTCCTTCTGGCCCCTCCCCTCCTCTTGAAATAACGAAGCTCGCCCAGGGTACACATGTACCATTTATCCTCGAGTGTCTCTTAACCCATTTCAGGGTTCAACTAATTTAGATTTCTCGTCGATATTTTATATAGATATACAGACACGTGTCCCCGTTCCATTGTTTGCACAATGCACCTGGATAATTGGGGAGTATCGTATCGACGGCAGAGTAGAATTGCGATTTAGGGAACGAAACTCATTTATCATGTGCACGCGAGTCAATTTGGGATATTTTATTCTACCGCTCTAGGAGAATATATTTCTTGCACAAATTCAGGGTAACTTTCATTTAAATTGTACAGTACCTTGCTTCAGCTACTTTTGCTTGGACTTGCTTCTCTCTCCCAATTTGTTTGTACTATCCTGCCAATATTATTGCTGAGAATTTTCTTATTTATTGAATGGAGTAACAAAAATTGCCGACAGCAATCTGCACAAAAAAACCGTTCTCCCAGCAGAAGGTTGCGACACCATTCTCAAGAATGTGCACGTGCCCCTCGTACCCCGACTGTCACTGATTTCCGATCCTCGAGGACGAAAAATGCCCCCGGCTGCCAGCTGCTCCCGATCCTCCTCGATCTCTTCGGTTCACCCTACGACCGTCAGACCGTTGTGGTCCTTCGTCCGGTTCGCATCCAATCTTATTCCTCCTCGATGTCTTAAAACTATATCCTTCTGGAATAAAAAGGTTGAATTTTTTATTTATCGTGGAGCATGATCGAGTCGGTGTTTAAAATGTGGCGTGCCAAATGAGAAAGAAGACTCAGTGTTGCGTTTACGAAGCTACTGGTGAACTTTAGTGAATAAAACAGGAAAGGAGACGGTGCGCAATCGACATGGTGGTCTGGGTGGCTGGTTTTCTCACGCGGTAGGTGGTTGTCGCTCGTAGTACAATCATACGGGGGTGAATTTCTAGCGGTGATTCACTATGTATGATTCACGACCACGAAACGGTCCCCCGAATGGTAATTGTCGGCAGCTGTTACTCCGTCGTGGCGTTTTTCGTCGCGGGTTGGAGTATTGAGAATGATATTTCGTTGGAGCTGTGGCTGGCAGGTTTATTTCTGGTGAAATCTTGGCTAGAGTCTATTTCTTCTTGGAAACTTCGACATTTCCAATTATTTTTCGTCGAGCCTCCAACTTTGCGAGACTTTGTTACTGGTTAATGTAGGGGGAGAAACGGCCGTCCGAAGGGTACGAAATTTTGGCAATTATTAAATGACTACTTCAGAAATCGTTCGAATGCAAACTTAGAGTGGCAGGTAATTTTTCGAAACGATGCACTGCGAGATCTAACCGTTGCACGAGGTTGCAAACGCATTTCGGTAGAAATCGTAGGCGTATCTGCCCCGGCAAGCGGGATCTCCGGAAATCACGTTTGGTAATCACGTGGCGGGCGGATATTGAATAAACCAATGGCAATGCTCATGCACGGACATACATACGATGAACGAGATTGAGCCTGAGAGATTAACTTGCAAATTGCACGCTGTAATCCCGTTGCAACTTGTTTTCCATCGTTATCCCATCCCTCTAGACACGTTGTATCTCCATTCACAATCCCCGTTACTCAATAGATAGCAATTAAAAGGATTAATACTAGGAAAATATTTACCATCTCTTACCCTTAAATCTACGAAAGTAATATGCTTTCGTCGCCGAGTCCAGCGTGCACAGGTTCCAGGGGAAAAGAAATGAATGATTGGCCGTGAAATCTCGAGGGAAAGGCGAAAAGCCACAGCTAGCATTAATTCCTTTTCTAATCAAGAAGGTACTCGATTCTACGGCATGTTATTACCGTGAAAGTTGTGTCCCTTGAAGGGATCAATCTTGCAGAGCAATCTTGATGCGCAGCTGCCAACGAAACTCGCAATGGGGCGAAACCGACACCGGCTTGGTGGATTTTGTCTGCGGCTCGATTCGCAGGGTGCATGGAAAAAATTGAATACAGGTGGAACGTTGCACGTTTGCCATTTGCAGCAGCCAGCCTATCGTTAGCGTGTTTTCATGGACACGTTTGCATCGATGCCACTTTCACGTTCTACGATCCAAAGATCCCTATCGTACTGTAACTCTGTAATTGCACGGGATCTGCGTATTGGTCGTTCACTTTTACTATTCTCTTGTTTCACAGTTCGGTACTTGCAGAATTTCTACAAATTTCTTCGGACGCGGTTTTGCTGCCCGACAGTTCTTCGCAATTTTAAAGTTTAATAATAATAATGATAATACTGTCTCAATTTTTATCGTTGCAAAGTTCTATTGTTCCACTATTCCACTGGCCCGTAATTCAGACGTCTCTAACGTCCATCTCGTCTCTGTTACAGTTTCCCGCAGAAGATGGAGAGGCCGTCGCAGCAGCACTCTGGGAACGTGAACCAAGTTCACGGGGGTGGCATGCAGGGCGTGTACTCAACCGGAAGTCAAAGCTCCTTGACGGCATCCTACATCACGGGCCAGTCGTACGTTCCGAGCCAGAATTACGCACACGGTCCTTACAATTCCACGTCCAATGTGCGGGTTTATGCTCACGGGGGCTACAATCAGCCCCAGAGCTACGGCACCATGGTGCAGGGCTACGGCGGTCAGCCGCAGGCGACAGGGTATCAACAAAATCATCTTAAAAAAGGACCTGTACGTAACGAAGACGTGCTGAAGAGATGCCGGCTGCAGACTGCGTAAGAACATCGCACTTTGATTTGATCTTTTTGTTATTTTTCTTTTCAAATTACTCTTCCAGTAGTCCTCCATTTTTTAATGGAAGCGACACGATGATTCGTCGATGGTCCGTATTTCTTCTTGACGGATCCTGCGATCTTCTTTGCGAATTTCTTTGCTATATAAATATATAGACTCTGATTAAAAAGAAAAAACCGACAATGAGTTACCCAGTACGCACGTCTTCGTTGCCATTCAGTTCCGCAAAGAGCTTCTTATCCTGCACGTCGCCGTTGAAATTCTTGCACCACGGTCGTCAACCCTCTGGATTTGTTCGAACAGGTACGAGTTGTCCCAGGACCTCCTGGACAAACAGATCGTGATGCTGGAGAGAAAGTACGGCGGTGCAAATGCGAGGAACGCCGCGCTGACGATCCAGCGGGCCTTCAGGAGGTACACGTTGCTGAAGAAATTCGCCGCCATCACAGCCATGGCCAAAGCGGAGAAACGTTTAAGCAGAAAGCTTCAGGAGTCTACGGAACGAGCTGCGAACGCGAACGAACCCGAGAGAATGGTTTATCACAGTCAGATTTACATACAGCAGCCTCCGACTGCGAACAGGCCGATGCCGATCAGGAGCATGTCGCTCAGAGAGAGGAGACACGTAGAGAACTCTCAGTCACCTTTACCAAGAAGCCAGAGCGGCAGGTGCGAGGCCCAGATGCCCGGTCATCAGCATCCGAACCATAATATCCATCAAAGTGGCAGGCACACACCTTCCCTGGCGCCAAGCCCTTGCAACAGACACCAACAGTTACCTCCGAGTCCGTGTTGGGAGTCCAGCTCCCAGGAGAGCGGATCCAGCATGCACTATTATAATCCACAGGTGATTAGAAATGTCTGAAATGTTCCCTATTTCCAATATAAGTTCACCTGCTATTATCCTACGATATTATACATCTTCGAATGCTAACGAAATTCGATGCAATTGTTGCAGGACACTCTCTGCGGCATCCGACAGGAAACTCCACCGCGAGACCTGTTACGAACACCGTGCACGTCACCTTCGACGCCTCATAATTTCCAAAATCAGTCTGCCCAGAGCTGGAGCAGCACCGGCCATCTTGATTCTGCTGGTAGAACGAGGATATCCGCGAAGAAGGTGCCGCCGGAGGTGCCAAAGAGAACGTCTTCCATTACCTCCAGGTCCATGGAGCCGCGTCACAATGGTCTGAGCAAGAGCGTCGAGAACGGCAGCCTGAGCTCGGTCCAGAGTTCTGGCAGCGATTCCACTAATTGCGAGAGCTCCGAGGGGGATGCTCAAAGAGGATCACCTGTGTGGAAGCATAAAGGAATCGTAAGTTCTTCGTCACAGTCGCTCTGTGTATTATGTATTTCTCCCTTTGTTTCGCCCCGTTCTTTTGTTTCCCTTCGTGCCTTTGCACTTGGACTATATTCAGTGGAAAGTCGGATTTGTCTGTTGCCGTTTCTCTATCTCGAGGTATAAGTCTCTTGGAGATTGGACACGGTGTGAATTTTGAATGATAAAGGCCATTCTAGATTCGGCAGAAAAATGGAATGTAATTGATCGATGGATAGAATTGTTCAAATATTTTCTTAAGTAATTAATTCCGTAATAATTGTACCAATTATTTTTGGTCTCGTAGAAAATGTAATATAATATATAATGTATGCTTTTTTACAGTCAAGTTCGCCAGAACACCAGGACTGCGCCAATCATACGACAGACTCGACCACTATGATGAGCAGCGTGAAAGATCTTGGCCACCCTCACGGTAGTTCCGGTTACCAGCTTCCTCTCATGGACCACCCAGAAAGTATACCTCAGACAAGCTACAAAGTGTCAGAGATAGTAAGGAAACGTCAGTACAGAGTTGGCCTAAACCTCTTCAATAAAAAACCAGAACGAGGGATCAGTTACTTAATCAGAAGAGGATTCTTGGAAAATAGTCCTCAGGGTGTTGCCAGATTCTTGATCAGTAGAAAGGGATTGTCCAAGCAGATGATAGGAGAGTATCTTGGAAATCTGCAGAACCCCTTCAATATGGCTGTGCTTGAGTAAGTGTAGCTGGTTATACTTTTCCTTTTTTTATTACTTCGACGAGGAAAAGTATAGCAGAACGATGTAACGATGCCTTCAGTGAAAGTTAATCTATTTGTTTATCACGGTGATCGAGAATCGACGTTGCGGAAGCACGTAATTCAGTCTCGTTATTTATCTTAGAAAGTTGTTTTCACCGGTCGTTGTCTCGTCAAGAATGCTATTGTTTCGACTCAATGGTTGATTCGATTCTATTTTTTTTTTGCATCGATACACGAGGAGAATTCCATGAATGGAGCACTAGAAAAGGCGTCGATCTATGTGCAACCGGTTGTTTTACAATTTCGAAAAAAAATGTAGGTCAAGGAGGATTGGTAGCAGGTAGCTTTACACGCTGCTGCGAACCTTTGCGATATTCAAATTAATCTTGCACAAAATACGAGAATATGCATATTTGCTTATCGTGGAATAAAAAATTGTCGAATTAAATATTCTGTAATTGAATAACGTAGCAGTGCAATGATTGTAATTTTTTTTCTTCGCTTCCAGGTGCTTCTCCCACGAGTTGGACTTATCTGGAATGCAAGTGGACGTTGCACTGAGGAAGTTCCAAGCCTATTTCCGGATGCCAGGCGAAGCCCAAAAGATAGAACGACTGATGGAGGTGTTCAGCCAACGTTATTGCCAATGCAACCCTGACGTAATGTCCAGGCTACGTTCAGCCGACACAGTCTTCGTCCTGGCCTTTGCCATCATCATGCTGAACACAGATTTACATACACCTAATTTAAAACCAGAACGCAGGATGACGCTGGAGGATTTCATCAAGAATCTCAGAGGTATCGATGATTGCGGTGACATCGACGAGAATGTATTGCTTGGCATATATCAAAGAGTGAAGCAGAACGAGTTTAAACCCGGCTCGGATCATGTCTCGCAAGTAATGAAAGTTCTAGCGACGATAGTCGGCAGGAGACCGAACATGGCATTGCCGCACAGAAGATTAGTCTGTTACTGTAGACTGTACGAGATCCCAGACATCCACAAGAAAGAGAGGCCCGGCGTGCATCAACGAGAAGTACTTCTCTTCAATGATCTCCTCGTGGTGACGAAAATCCTCAGCAAGAAGAAGAGCATCGTAGCCTATACGTTCAGACAGAGCTACCCGTTGTGCGGAATGGTGGTCACGCCGTTCGAAGTTCCTCGTAAGTCTCTTCTCCTGAATGATTTGAACATTGTACGCTGTACACCGCGCACCATTTGGCCTAATAAAAAATGATCCCTTCCTTTCCAGATTATCCGTATGGAATTAGACTCTCCCAGCGCGTGGATGGAAAGGTGTTGGCCACGTTCAACGCGAGAAATGCCCACGACAAACACAAATTCGTCGAGGATCTCAGGGAATCCATCAGCGAAGTGGACGAGATGGAAACCTTACGGATTGAGACGGAACTGGAACGACAGAAGAGCAGCAGAGGCGCCAGAGGTGGCGCAGAGAATAGAGACTCTGGAGTGGCTGACGTTGAGATATGTCCTTGCCCGGGGCCATGCTCCGAGAGATCGGAAACCACCGACATGGACACGCAATTGAAACGTTCCGCCCTTAGCAATTCACTTCTGGACATACACGAACAATGTGAGTTACACTGCCCGTTGATGAATTTTCAAAGTTTCCCTTCTACTGTTCAAATGTTCATTTCTCCCTTTTTATGTCGTTTCAGTTGCTGGTGAGAAACCGCAACGACGTGGAAGCGTGGGCTCGCTCGATAGTGGTATGTCCATTTCATTTCAATCTACGTCTGCCAGCTCAATGAGCCAAGGCATTAAGCATCCTGGACAAGTTCATCCTATCCATCCAGGGGCCACGATCCCTGGTGGTGCTAAGGGACTGGCTCAGCAGCCATCTTTTTTAGGGGGTCTGTTCGCCAAGCGGGAACGAAAGCTTTCACAGTCGGAGGAATCAGGCCCCTACAGTCGCACGACGGAAGTGTAATAAATACTTCCGATACGACCTAAGAGATAGAAGGCCAAACGTAATTCCTACAAGGGGACGCATCCTATATAATAGTAATAATAATAGTAATAGTAATAATAAGAATAAGAATCAGAATAATTCGAGCACGCAGATTATATCAGTGAAAGTTTCGTGGAGAAAATAGCGTTCGGTACTTATTATTTTCCATGCACAGGATATAGGTATTAATAAAACCTGTACATAGTTCATAGCTTTCATTACGATTTTATTATACCTGTAATATTATGTACAGGTTGTATAGACTGTATGGAAAATTACCGAAATTTGAATACTATTTTCTTTGGAGAATTTTGCGTGGTGTGTCCCAAGCGTTGCATTGTAACCGATGAACCTGAGCCAAATCGATCGCTCGAGTATCGTCTCCTTGTCGGATGGATACACGTGAACCCTTTCGCTTTCCCTTGGCTTCTAAGGTAGGGACGAGGCGGTGACTTTTTTGTACGTGATCAGAATGAAGGCTGATGCATCTTCTGGATCGAGGGAAGAAGATAAGTTACCTTATTTAACACTTGGAAACAGGAAGCGTGCTTCGGGAAGCAACGCGACAAGAATACACACAAACGAAGAGGAAGAGAGAAGAGCGAATAAAAGTGAAATTGAGCCTGGTGGTAATTGATCATACGATGTAAATTTATTGGATTGGGCAGGATCCAATCGCGATCACAATCGAGACGAAGGGAAATAAGAGAAAAGCAGAAAGTTGGGCAATATGAAGAGCTGAGAAAACATTGCTGACGTATGTATAGTATTTATTCATCTAAGAGGAAAGGAAACAGAGGAAGAAAAATCACGTCGAATCGATTCGTTCTTTCTTATGGTATTTATAATAATTTCCAATGGTGGATCTGTTCATGCGGTCCACCCTGCGTATTGTAGATAATCGTTCCGTTTCGTCTCTTGGTCCTCATAAACCGGTTTTTCAACAAAAGAGTCAGCCGACGAAATGGATATCCTGAATGTTGAAAGGAATGGTTTATGGAGACAGAGAAAGGGAGAGAGTGGCTCTAGCGTAACGTCGTTTTTTTTCAAGTATCGACGTACATATACTTGAACAATTGTACATAATAGATATATAACGTTAATTGTATGATTACAATAATGATGATGATAATTCTGTAACAAAAAAAAGAACATAGTTTAAGGAAACCGATAAGCAATCCCCCTCTCAATGTTAGGTGCATGTCGCTGTCTAACAAGTTTTTAATATCACAGCAATGATGAAAGAACAAAAAAAAGTTTAAACGTAGCAGTCTTTGTAAGTAATTAACATTTGGAAGAAGAAGAAGCGAAGAAACGATTCTCGTTTGTTGCGATACATCACCCGTAGATTCCTCTGCAAGTAGTGGTCCTGCTTTCGTGTGTTCAAACTTTTGAAGCAGTCCTTTATCGTTTTTCCAAAGCAACATTATAAACCGAGATGTTTTGCTAGAAAAATTAGTTGGTTTCTCGTCTCGTAGCGTTTAGACTCTTTGCATTCATTCATCTTAAAACAAACGTTATAAGGAACGATCGTGAGCGTCGTAGGCTCGTTAAAGAAGAGGACAACTTGTATGCCTTACATACTGCCACAACTTGTAATCAAGAGATGAGAAGCTGACTATCTATCTTAAGTATTTAGATAATAGTGATCTTTCCGAAGGCTGCATATATATTGGAAGGGTGGAAAAATGAAACTTGTACATATACATTGTACTATCAACGATCGCAATACCAAGTAATAGTAATTATTAAACAGAATTGTTCATTAATTTCGATTCGAAGTGACTAATCGGTGGAGTTTCATACATTGTACAACTATTGTAATTCGTTTCGGACTTTGGGAGTTACTTTGAATTTGTCATCGTGAAGCGTATTAGAAGATTTTTGTTTTCTATAATATTCTAAATTTATTTTCGTAGTCGTTTCATAATCTTCTTAGATTTCAAACGTTTCCGCACCGCTGATCGAGACAAGCACTCTTAACATCCGTTCGTGGACAAATTTAATTTCCTTGCCTATAATATTCTGCCAAACTTCAGCTGCTGCAGGGTGTTTTTTCTTTTCTTTCTTGTTTCATTTGAAGAATGAAGATACTAAAACTCGTTCTTACTATAAAGTAATAGAACTATTAGGGCAGCTAATAAGGTTTCCCATACTTTATCTCCTATATAGACACCGGCTGCTACCATAATTCCCAAACTTAAATGCCTACTATTCTATAAGTAAAATCGAAACATAGTTGTACCGAATGTCGAGACAAGAGAATATATACATATACGTATGTGCTTTGCAGCTGAAGGATTGAAGTACTCTAAAGAACTTGAGGATTGACTTTGGAATGGTTGAGAAAGTGACCATCCTAAATGTACATAGACTCCCATGGATCCGTAACAAGTCCGTAGTCTTCAGCGTTATTAATTCTAGTCTTTCTCATCAAGAGAATTCTCCGGTCATGCTGTAATGAGCGCGTGAGAAAAAAAAAGAAATAATTCCACGAAACATTGTCAGGAAAATCTTGATGTAGCTCTTAAGAGTGTGGTTACAATAAAGAGTACGAGATCAGTCTACATAGATACAACCTAAGGATCGCGTCACTTTGCGTTATTCTCTGCACTCTGCAATAATCTTCATACGAACGAAAAATAAGAAAGAAGAAAAGGACTGATCAGGAAGATCGTCTTCTGAGTCATCGCATTTACAGCGAAAAGTAAGAGTTCTCATGAATTTGTCCATATATTTGCCGCGATCTTTTTTTTTCTTGAGGCAATAGCGATGATGTCCATCACCTTCGTATTCATGGATGAGGACGCAAGCTTTTTCGACCGATAGCAAAGACACGCTTCGGTGTTTTCCAAACTGAAATTGAATAATACCAAAGTAGAGATATTATACGAAGCACCATTACGGTTGCCCGGAGAACAAACGAACAGTTTTGGAAATCACAAAAATGACAAGCAATATGACCGTGCAACATCGAAGCAATACAAAGTTGTGAAACATAATTAACGAGAACCATTGTCGGATCTACGGTGATTAGATTCGATTCAATTTGACGCGATCTTTTAATAAAAAAATAAAAATAAAATGTTCGTAGATGAAGCTTAGCACATACGATGAAACATTTGATGAGAAAGTAAATAACTACGTTATTAACTAAGAGATAACAATTGCTCCCCGTACGAAAGTATCATCTCCTTTGTTAATCTAACGAGCGCTGTATGCACATTGTGTTAATAAAGAAATGTGAGTCTGAAACGTGCAAGATCCAACCAACCTCAAGCTGTAAAATAAAACCTTACATAGACGAAGCATCGGGGTGTCATAAAAAATGAACACATTTTGTTGTTTTACTACGTAGTAGGTCTATTTAGCAACATTGGTAGTTTTGTACATACATCTTTAGAGTCTTTTTTTATATTTATATATATTCATATATAAAGTTGTACTTCCTTCGTAACGCGGTGTAGAGAAGTAAAAAGGAATAGGATTTTTCAAGATATAAGGCATTTACAGCTGTTCAATATCTTAATCCTAATTTATAGAGTCGCCACTGTCCGTCCATTAAAATGTCAAGAACACCTGATCCCAACGTCTTCTTAGTTCTCGTGCTAACTTAATTAACGTCTACGCGTTTAGAAAAAAATATAACGTGAAAACTTGTTCGAAAATAATGCGAACAATCGAATAACGAGAAAAGTTAATGTTTTCTTCGTTTGTCACGATCGTCTCTCCGTTGTTCGCGATCTTCCTTGCGCTTCGTTGTTGCCGTGCTAGAACTGCTCGCCCGTTTAGCTTGTTTCAAGAACTGATCCAGACCGAATGGATCCTCCTCGTCCTTCTCGAATTGCACTGGCCCTGAACGAGCTGTCGATCTGTCGGTACCGCTGAACTCTTTGTCAGGAACGAATCTAAAAGCAGGGAAAAAATGCTTCCAGTAATTTTCGACAGCTTGCACGCCGTAAAAGCAATCCTACGATTCTTTAGCCGATTTTTACGTCGGTGGATTAAACAAATTCCTGCCCAGCACCTGTTAGTTTTCACGAGTTTCTCCAAATCGTCGCCATAAGTGTCCTTATCGATATTTTTGCTTGGACGGTATATATGGGAGCCAATAGAGTTGGAATCTTTCCACGGTTTGTCATAAACGTTGTATTCATCGTCGTGTCCGTAACCGCTGTCCATTCCTTTGGTAGTATTGAATAAGCGTTGGTCAAATTGGGCCTCCCCGCTGCTAGGAATACCCTTAGCTGGCAAACCAAGGGCAATCTGTTCACTGATGTCTCGTTCACGTTCGCGCTGCAACCTGGAACGTTTGTCGGGCGCAGCACGTGCCAAATTCCTATCCCTAGCACGATCCTTGTGTCGTTCTTGCCTGAGTTGATCCCTCTCACGCGACTCCTCCGATTTTTCTGTAGGATATTAGTAGCACAGTACTATTAGACACGTCGTGCAAAAGTTGCTCTCAATATCTAAGATAACAGAGAGTCCGCAGGTGCGAATGCAATGTGCACAGAATAAATGTACAAACCCATTGCAGCTGATTTCAAGCCAGCACGTTCTTCTCTGGCCTTCTGCGCCAATTGTCTCAAATGGTCCTCCTTCTTTTCCTTCTCCTTTTGAGCCAGCTTCTTTTCAAGTTGTGCTCGCATCTCCACAGCCTCTCGTGCTTTTCTATCCGCGATGTAAAGAGCCTCGGCTAGTTTAGCAAAGTTTTCGTTTATGTGAACTTGCTGCAATCCACGACCGTCTGCAGCTAGACGTTTATCGAGAGGAATTGTGTAGCCCTGAAAGGATAATTGTCATTTTTAGAACTTAATAGTTTCGATGTTAAGGAGATTGATTTACCTTCGCGTTCTTCCAGTTGCTAATACAGGGCGGTATTTTCCATTCCTTCTGTTCTTTTACTGTAACCTTCCTTGTCGGAGAGTGCATAACTGGTGCAGGTGGCGACGGAGGACCTCGGGGTATTTTTTTGTTAATTCTGTAAGTGGAGAGCAGTAAATTATTGCCAATATAGTCCATAGCTTTTATTCCGAATATAATTCGTCCAATATTAATTTGCAGAGGAAAATGAATGTTGTCGCGAAACTCACTTGAATTTCGGTGGTTCTAGAGGATCTACTTGAGCCTCCACCATTCTAATAACTCTCTGCTTGGCTCCTGAATTGAACGATTGTCCTTGCTGCGAAGGTGTGTAACGAATATACTGAGCTGGTGCTTGCTTTTCCGCGCATCTCACTGGCATAGCTGCGGCTATTTTCGATCTAGTTATTTTCTCCAAAGCTTTCTTGGTTTTCTCTGTAATTTCGTCAATTTCGTCCGTATGTGGACGTTGTAAACTAGGATCCTCTTCGGTTGTAATTTCTGAGGGTAACAGGTCGCTCAATTTACTATATACAATCTGCAATGAAATACGAGAAAAGTGTACATAAATAAAACTACAACGTTTGTAAACAAAGATGAATGAAATTACCTTATCTTTAGAATGTCCCTGTCTAGCGATTACATCGTACTTTACTTTCCCATGAGCATCAAGCTGAACAGCTACAGCATTGCTGGTACTTTCCTTTCCCTTCATTCCCATTGCAAGCGGATATTGGGCCACGTGAATCTCCGGGAATGCTCCACCATCCCCAAAATCCTGCAGAATTTAAACGTACCTTTAGATGCTTATAGAAACAATTCTAGATGTAAAACAATATTAAAGCAGTCAATGTTCCGTTTTGTCTATGTACATTATTAGCGAATAAAAAGAGCTTTATAAAATTACATCCGAATTCCTTGGCACCCATCCTTTACGTTGTCCATATGGCGGGGCGGTAACAAATGCTTTAACGAGCGCAGACACAGGCCTCTGCCGTAACTTCTGTTCCCTCGCTTCATCTTCTCTGTCCCACACAACCTGTGACGGTGTGGGTAATAAACTACAACAAAAATGCTTGGTAAATATTTGTACAAACTATCAACCTAAAGAATAATATTATTACATACACAAAACAATGTTTAATATTTATATAAATAAGAAAGAGAATACGATACACAGTTAAATCGTTGTATGCTTAACAAGTACGCGTCAGAGTTTATAGAAGTAGCCTGCAGAAAAATGCAATACTGCTGAAATATTATTATTATTATTATTGTGCACCGAACTGTGTTGAATAGCATACAACTTTAAACTACTCAGTTTGAAACATACCAAGGTAATGATTATTAGACAGAACAATTATTAAAATGACTAACCTTGCCAGCGACATTTTATTAATCGACGAGCACAGAAACAACACTGGCGTTGTGAGCAGTGGGAAAAAATGGCCGCGTAGGAATTGACAATGACCGAGGTAGTACGCCAGTCATGCGCAAAGAGTTCCTTCACTTTTTAAACTTATTTAAAATCACCACATTCTTATTATAAAGGACATAAATTAAATCTATAAGTCACTGCTTCAATCTGCAATAGGTGTCGAAAATATTCCAGGCGTGATTTGTTTGTTATAACCATTTGAACAATTAAATTAATAGTCACGGCCAACTGCATATAGTTGTTTATTGTGGATGTTTATTCGTTTCCCATTCATTTGACATACATTTATTAAAAAACAACCACCAGGAGCCGAGATAACAATTTTTAAAAGTTTTGTCGGTAACGAGATGTCGATAACCGGACATGTGGCGCCATCTCGCGTTTGGGGGCATTTTCGCAGTTTGCCGCACCGCCAAAACCGAATTTCTGGATTACATCGTTAATTTAAACAATTGCTTTTTTCTCGACTTCTAGTACGTATTTTTTAACCGGACTTGTTTTAAATTAAAGCTAAGAACCATAGCTATCTTCGCCCACAATTTGAACAATATGGCATTTGTGGTTTAAAAGTTATAAACAACTGAAATATCGGCCCTATACATCATTAGAATTGGCAGCAGGAAATTCTTCGAAGCAACATCATTTTCAAAGTCTTCATTTCTTTCAAACTTTGTTGGCAGAAGTCCAGAAAATGGAGTGTTCAGAAATTCCTGGAATATGAATATGAATATTCTTCCGATACAAATCCATGATTTTCAGCAGATATTTTTGCCAGAAACTCGGAAATTTAAGCGCTGGGAAATTCCCGGAACGAGATATTCTTTCCAAGACCTGCTGGGATCGAATACCTCTTCGCATATCATATTCTCCCGATACAAATCCACGATTTTCAGCGCGATATTTTTGCCAGAAACTCAGAAATTTTGCGGTCGGAAATTCTTGGAACGGGACGTCATTTCCAAGAACTGCCGGGATCGAATACCTCCTCGCACATCATATTCTCCTGATACAAATCCACGATTTTCAGCGCGATATTTTTGCCAGAAACTCGGAAATTTCAGCGCTCGAAAATTCCAGGAATTTGACGTAATTTCCCAAGATTCTCTAAAGTTCAAGTACTTTAGTTATTTGTGACGTAAGTTTATTTTTACAAGATTCCCGCACCAGAACTTTCAGGTCCTGCCACGGTACAACTTGTTTAAGGAATGGGATCTGGACACTGTCAAAGGAATCGTGAATAACAAAAGCAGTTAGTTTCCTTCACTGAATATTTATTCAATCTAGTTCAGAAAGTACAAATTACAGAATTATTTAAACTATAAACTTAGAAGCTTTTAAGACATCGTTGATTAAAATGGGCCCCGTAGAACGCGAGATAATGGAAATTGTTTAAAGAAATTATAAACAAATGCGATAACTTCTGGTTCCTCCTGGAAAATACGGGGATCCGTATCCAGTGAAATTGAAAGGTCCAGTGGTGGATAAGCTTTCCTGTGCCAGTCTCTTTTCCAGAATCTCCAAGTCTGCTGGCATCTCGTGGTTCACCGCAGCTGCATTGAAAATCAATACATTTCATCTAGTAATCAGTCCCAATACTTGTACGATCAAAATAAAATAAATGTGCAATATGTAGAGATAGTTCAATTAAGAGTACCGATAAAAAATTAGTTTGAATTTTCGATTACATAGTCGTAGAATGAATTGATTTATATAGGACAGAAGATACGACGATACAGGAAAAAGAGTGTTACACGAAATTCTGTTCGGTGGGTAACAAATTAATTACGTATATAATTAAGTAGTGACCTAAACATCATAGAAAGGGTTGGAGTCAGGATACGCAAGGATGAATGAATGATTTGCATAAAACACTAAACATCATAGACGACACACGGTGACAGTAATCGTTCAGAATATATTTACAAGAGCAGTACAAAGAATAACGCGATATTACACGTACATATTTGTAGTTACGTAGTACACTAACAAGTAATTGGTAAGCAGGTGAACAGTTTAATTGTTAATCGAGGCACGTGACAATAAGGCATTTCTACAGAGGACAAAGTACGATCGTGCAACATGTAAGATATCATATTTTTCCATGCATTCTCATTGCTTGCCCGTAATTTAAAATCTCTTGTGCTGTTTTATTTTAATTGGGGACCGGCTACAACTTCTGTGCACCGTATCGTTGAACAGAAAGAAGCCTGCTAGTAAGTACGTATATACAGGACGTTCTATTTATCCGAAACGAAAAATAACACATATCTATGTCTGTAAAGAAGAATTTCCAAAATGCAGCAAAGAGAATGTATTAAGTTCCTAATTTTGTTTTAAAAATAGGGCAGGCTACGAATGACCTATAACTTAGAAGCGAATATTTGCAGGAATTTCAAGATCAGTGAACTGCACACTTTCATCGATATTTCATTCCATAACCTACAGCAACGTGACCTTGGAATGACATCATCTGCGTCATAACTATATTAACACATTTTATTTTATTAGTAAAAGACGAAAATAGCGACAATGTTCACAAGGTAATGGCTATGAATTCAACAGCTCGTTAATAACGCACGCAAAAACGCGAAAGATAATTTATCGAAGACCTGAGGTCACACGAAGGTCATCGAACTGGTATCAGCAATTCTGTCAAACATTTCGACGACCTTGACAGTTATCTCTATTTAATTGTCTCACGACGATTGATCATTGTACACGTCGAAAGGATTCATTTGCTTAAAAACGGAAAGAAGATGAACACCTGGTGTATTGCGAATGCAAACATTTCCACGCAGTGTCCGCAAATTCAATTAACGCACAGTCGAGCGGAATGAAGTTCACATGTTCACGATCGTACGAATTACATTAGTGGACGTCACAATGGAAGTTGCGTTAGTACGTCGGTGCAAAAAATGCGTATCTGTGTATTATTACTTATCGCCTATCTGCGGGTCTCTCGTTACACCGATTACACAATCGTGTACCACTCTGATCGATGAGACTGTTTCCTTCCGAATGTATCGTACGCGTGGTTGCATGGGGGTGTGTATGTATGTGTGTACGTATTTCTTCTTTTCGTTCTGTATATATGCGTGTATGCACAGATTATGCACATAAATGTACAACTGCGACAGAAAGATTAATCGCTAGAAAATCAAGTACATATAAGTTTCAGGAGTTAGAGGGGATCGAGATCGAGAGAAGTGTCGAGATTATTACATGGATTCGTTAATTGAGCGACATCGAACAAATTTTACACACGGTATGTATGTACATATAGTGTTTTACGTTTTGCGGTGCGAAACATTATACGGGGTATTGCGTGTGTTTTTTTTTCATTTTCTGTCGAGAAAACAGAAAGAGAAAGCTAGAAAGAAGACAGATAGAAAGAAGAGACAATAAGAATGTAATGTGTATAATAAAATACATTGGTCTTTTGAATAACACTTTGTTAATGCCTTCTGCACGTTCTGGGATGTTTGCTTCTCGTGGCTCCTTCGAATTCGAATCCATTCAAATCAAACTATTTTGTACACAATTAAGTTTTTTTACGACGTGAACAATACGAGTGAATTTTCTTAAAACAAAAAAAAATGGCACCTTCTTTAGCATACAATTTATGCTAAAGAACAAATCAATTGTTCCAAGCCTTGCAAAACAGAAACGAAAAAATGGATTCAACTAAAAAGAACGGGTATCGCTTTACATAAACGAATTATCTAAAACATAATTAAACGTAAATAGAAAACGCTCTTGGGTTTCAACGAAATATGGGGCATCTGAGGTGTTTATACTTTAAGGAGAAAGGTTCGTAAGAAAGACAATGTAGACAAAATTCGTGCGGCGCTTGAATAAAATACTGCAAAATATAAAAACCAAGTAAAATGTATTCTATGGGAAACATCATATCATTATGCTGATACACTGAAATACAACCACAATGCGTGTTTTACAATGTTCCGCGCGCGCGTGTATGTATACATACGTGTCTGTACGTGTGTACGAGAAAAAAAGGGTTTTCAGGTGCGATGAAATGATTATCAACATTTAATTTTCGCTAAACTCTCAGACAATAATTATTATACTGACCGAGTAATAGGCGGTACGGCACGTATGGTTGGTTTATGATCAGTTATAATAATACAAATCATAATAATAATAATAATAATAGTAATAGCAGCAGCAATAGTAGTAGTAATGGTTGTAGTAATAATAGTAGTAGTAGTAGTAGTAGTAGTAGTAGTAGTAGTAGTAGTAGTAGCAATAATAGTAAATAGTACATGATAACGATCTTGATGATTAATGATGTCGATGATGAACAATGACTTTGACGAGGTTTCACGATGATTATTATTATTATTATAGTGTATTGACAATAATATAACATGTAACAACGACCGGATATGTCGAGCACCAAAGAAATATGTGTAAAACGAGTTACGTTCAAACCGGGCAACTATCGTATGAGTACTTTCGAAAATGATTTTTTTAACATCATTTAGAACACTTAAGTCGAGATGCTAATATCTTCGTCTAATGTCTTACTCGCAAATACAACAACCAGTCCGTCATTTTCTGCCCACTTTATCATTATGGGAATTGAAGAAAAGAAATACGAGAAGATAAATTGCATGTTCATTAAAGACAGATATCTTTCAATTAAATGGCCTTTAAAATTGATTTATACCATTTCTACTATATTTTCTTTCCCACATCGTTGCTCCAATTAATAAAGTAACCCGGGCATCAAATATTTACTCAATGAGATTTAATTATTATTAGCATGAACATTTCTAATCGTGAATAAATATCGAAACGGGGTCGAATCGAGGTAAAAATGAAAGTGGCCAGTGTATTTGCCCGATTTGCCCATTTCTATTCAGGCGTGTCTACTATGTATTTCTATCATCCATCCGTGTGGCGTTTCAGCGTGCACTATCAATGAGAAAAGAAACAAGATGAAGAAATGTATAACTCGCACTAGATCATCTCGTAAATTCTACGGACATACAACGATCTTGGCAACCACATGATAAAATTACAAATTACAATTACGATCCTAAAAGACGAGTCTGCTTAAAGAATATCACGAGGCAAAAAAAAAGGAATAAAGAAGGACAAATGTAATGATAAAAAAGAGAGATAACGCGAACTTATGGAAAGAGAAAAACAATCGGTTCGTCTTCCCGTAAAGATCGGTGAAGATGGCATTGTTACGCGTTTACGAAAAAAAAACCAAAAAATAAAACAAACACGAAGAAAAATGACTTTCCTTTCTGTCTCCGCAGATTTATCACTGTATATTTAAACGCACAACACTATAATATGCAATAATATATTTTTTCCTCATTCTCATCTGGTTTGTCTGTTTTTAATAATAATAATATCTATATAGCACGTTACGCGGTTACTTTTTAACTTCGGTATAATTACATTTACAGCAGTTGTTCTCACCAGTTTTCGAACATTTTATACACATCCCTTTCATTCTTTCTGCATTACACCCCGCGCACCCAACGTTTAAATGGACCGCTCTTTTTTGTTTCTTACTACTTGTTAACAGTTTAACGTAAACGATTTTCCTTCTTTTCCTTTTCTTTTATGTATGTATATATATATATATCGTACAAATAACAGTACATCGCTACGCAGTAATATTTAAAAAGTATGTTAATAATAACCATACACGCGGATTCCGTGCGTCTCGAAACTATTGATTGATCGATCGATCGGCCGATCGAAATGTAGGTGCAAAGGCTTCATTGAATCACCATATATATATATTCTTTTTTTACTGTTTTCTTACTATCATCGTTATTTTTTTCGTCTCTTAATATTTACAAGGGATACAACGTTGAAAAAGAGAAAGGTGGCATCGATCGACCCGATCGATCGATTCAACGGCACTAAGTTTCGCAAAATGAAAGCACGGTCGATGGTTAAACAGTAAAATGACGGTATTCTCGAGTTTCTTTTTTTTTACCATTAAAAATGTGATGCTACGTGGCTTTACAGATATGTTCAGTATTTTAAACTTACTTTTACATACGTATATATATATACACATGTATAATATTTTTCATGTATATTACATTCACTTTTACTCTGCGGTGACAACAGTTGTGGCTAGTACATTTATATATCTTCGTATTATAATTATTTCAACTTTTCATCTTAATTGTACACCGTTTTCTTATCTCTCGTACACCTTTGTCAAACAATCGCAAACTGCACCTTTACTGTTCGTTTTATTCGAAAAAATGATCGAATACTTGCGCCATGCATGACGTTCTCGATTATGTTGTTATACAACAATATGTATATAGTATATATATATACATAAGTATCGGTTGTTTTTAAAACGAAGTTACAACGTCGATTTCTCGGATACTCGATTCGATTTTTCGCGGTCGCTCTGATACAACAAAGAACGAGAACGATCGAGAAATAGGGAATAATTCGAGAGCATGTACAAAGAGAATAGAGGTCTGAATTTGTTTGGGTTCCACTTTATTATTATCACTATCATTTATTATTATTTTATATTACTATTATTATTACTTTATCATTAAGAATCGTGTTTATAGTTAAGCTCGGCTGTTTCATAAAATATCAGCTCTTCCTCTATATAGTATTTTACAAGAAACGCTACGAGATATTTGTGTCCATTTTTTATTATTTTTTTTTCCTTTTTTAAGTGACAAATAAATAAAATTCACTTAAGAAAAAATCTTATTTCCTATTCGTCGAGAGATCTGATCCAAAAGTTGCGAGATCACGATGTGTTACTCCAGGTTACAATTTCATTGTGGAATATATATATATGTATATATATATATTTGTATAACGATCGTTCCTCAATATATTATAGATCGAACAAAAAGGATCGCTTGTTTAAAAATCGGTTGGTTCCCAACAGTTCACAACGATTCGTTTCAAAGGCACGAAAGGTTAATAAATCGATTTGTTAACTAAATTCTTTTATATATTTACAACACTTCTTTTTTTTGTTATATTTGTATGTATGTATGTATATTATTATATGTATATTTCTACGCTAAGAAACATCGAAGTATCGGAGTTGGTCGAGTATGTCGACGAATTTCGAATATTTCGGCTGAGAAATATTTTAAACGAAGTTTCGAATATTTAGATACCTTCGAGCACGCATATAAAAAATCGTTCAATTATTTCACTTATTTTCTTTATCTCCAGACGATCGATTGTTATTTTATAAAATTGTACGAGTATCCGAATATTCGAAATCGCACGAAATTCTCGATGTTAACGTAATATCGTCGAGGATGGATGAAGAAGAATGGAGGGAAGATTAGTTGTTCGAAAATAAAAAAAAATCGAAACGAGCATCCGCTGAGAAGTTTCCTGTAACAATGGCCGATTTAAAAGAAACACATTTTTCGATAACGGTACTGTCCAACAACTTTTGCTCCCGTATGAAAAAAAAGAACGAAAAAACATCGCTCCAATTATGGTTCTCCGCAATATTATTTCTCACCCTCTTTCTATCATTTCGTACACGTCGGTGTGTCCTGTTATAGTTTATTTAATGCATACAACAACATTTTCTAAATGATGGTCCATTTCGTTTCACAGCGTTCCAACAACGTCAATAATAGTCTTCTGAGTTCTCAACTACGACATATAATCGCCGAGGTTTTACGTATTTGCAAACAGAATATTCTTCTTTCTCTTTTTTTCTTCCATTCGACTACCTGCCGCGGGCACAACCGTTCGATCAATATTAGAAAATGTCAAATTCTTTTTTTCACCTTCGTTTAAATTAATTTAATTGATCTAACTTATTCATAAGTTAGAAGATCCTCGAACTTGAACGGCGTTACCCTGTAATGGTGTACCACGTTCGTGTTAATTCTACTTTTACTAGAATAAATTGACAAATATATATATTTACATATATTTATATATAACAGTTAATAAATAAGTAAATAATCTCTGATCAACAAGTTAGAATGAGTGAAACACTTTAACAAGAGGACCGAAACAGACATACCATTCCGAATGGTATTTTCTCTCTCTATATCGATATCTCTCGGTTGTGCCCTTAAAGAAAGCAAGACGGCTGCACGTATCGAATTTGCTCGCACGTTTCTTCTTCTTTTCTTTCATTATGTATGTATGTATGTATGTGTGTAACTTACGCATACTTCATCGTCATATTAAAAATATACATTAAAATGGTACGCACAATCAAGTTGTTAACGTACACCATTTAACAAGTTTCCTACCTTAAGAGGTAACACTACGTATTTTTTTTATTTTTCACATGGGTGTCTTACAGTAAAATAGATCGGTAAGCAAATTGCAATCCTTGCGGTTTCATTGGTCTCTTTATGAGACTGTGTGCACCGGTGGATCGAGTATAGAACGATTTATTTTCTCTCAGGTTGTAAGAAAAATACACCAAAAACATGTTGACTGTGCGCTTCATATTAGAATATTATTATATATGCTTCATTGCTATACGAACGAGTTAGTATAGTTCGCAGTAAAAAAAAAATAATTTTGGGTTTTGTGCAGTCAGCGAAGGAAAACTGAACGAAGGGATGCACACTATTCTTATAAGTTTGAGATAATATGTTTGCAAGGCTCACGTAAATCAATTTTCATTATATTCACCATCTCTTTAATTGGGAAAATAGTTTTTCTAAAGTATAAATAGTTGCCATAATTACAGACTCGAAAGAAAATATATAGGTATAGAGGTTGCATTTCTTTCAATTACTAAATCAAATGTCTCAAATGTATAGAAAACAGTGTGTCTGCTACCTGTGTTCCTTTGTGGTCAATTGATTACAAGTATTGAAAAATTTGTGCAATATTGCTGTGTCTTATACAAACAGATGAAGCACACAATAATATTTCTTTTGAAACACTGCCGAGAAATGGTCGTACAATAATGAGTAATTGATAATATAATTAACGAGTAATTATACTATTCAACGATCCACCTGTAGCGACTTATGATCTGGAACCGATGCAATTGTATCGCAGATTATCTTTCAAGGATTTACTTCAGGCATGTACACTTAAGTTCAGAGATATATATATATATATATAATATAATATAATATAATACAATATATATATATATATATATCTATATATCAGTTCAAATACAATAAATTTTGCGTCAATAGGAAAATGTTTAATAACTAGTGGAGACATATATGTATATATATGTATATATATACTTTTTTTAATACATTAAATCTTACTTTTTCGTTATGAAAAATAACAATTTCTTTATACTTTTTTTCTTTGATAAAAAAGTGTGTTGGCTAAGAGATTGCACTTTGTGATCATCTTAAAAATTTGTGATTAATCATTAGTGACTATACACTATATATCTTATGTTTCGCACACCGATTGTTCGTACAGTCATCAGATACGTATCACTAATTGTAACGTTAGTAATGAAACGAATTAATATCGAAGATTATACGACTCTTCTTTTATCCTTTTCCCATCTTATTTAACATACGTTATGTATAATCTTCGGTTACAATATAATCGAGACTGACTTGCCAGGATTGATCGATTCGTCGACGGCACGTTGTAAGATAAAGTTTACATAATTCCACTAATTAAGTGACATAGATACTATAAATTCGATATACCTAATTTCACGCGTCTCTACCATCGGACAGGTATCTCTTGTTCCTTAGTGTATTACCTTTTATTCCCTATTCCTTTTCTTATTTCGTACCGTTCAATAACGATACACAGCTTTATTTTACAAGTAACTCATCGACGTATCATTTTGTGCAGGCAACGCTGGGCAAGTCAATCCGCAGGAGGGCCACAAATGGTGCCAGGCACTATTTATTCATATACCGTTTGTGTATTTCCATTAATTATGTTAATTAATTTACAGTAATGTACCAAATACGACTCTTCAGAGTAGCTCGCACCAGGATACATCCTGAGATTGAGTAAAGCATAGGCTGAGACCATCTCAAAGCGGGTTAACTTAGGAAGAAGACTTTCGTATTTTACAATTGCAACCCTCGTCGGCCGATGTATCACGTATTTCAACTAGAAAATCATGTTCGAATGCCTACTAATGTTCTTTCCTTGTGCTTTGCATTTAATTATCTGGAGATCCGCCGTTACGAGAAAAACAAAATTATAGTGCGCAATGAAAATTCGATCTAAACGATTCCTGAAAGAAATCTGTTAATTCACGGATCATTGCGGTGACTACGTGTATTGAATGTATGCTGACAAGCGTGCAAGTTCTCGTTGTGTACCATTTAGGCGTTAAGGGTTGCAAAGTTTCTTCCTTCCGTGTTGCCTCTTCTTCTCTTTTTTTTTCATCATATCAAATGTGCAAAATACTTGTGGAAAATGTATATAACGTATGCATGTATGTATGTATTTACGTATGTATGTATGTATACATATGCGAGTTCGTGTGTATATACCTTTCATTATTTTTCTTTAATAATCAACACTATATAATATGCTTGTTTCACATATAATATGCATATATCTCGTCTATTACCTCGTAATAATCAATATATTAATTTCCGATCGTGTTCTCTACAGAATATCGTAATTATTTTGAGTACACCAGCCGATCAATCATTTATCAGTTTTTTTTCTTTCTATTAGCGGACATAGACCATTAATTAGTTCGCTAAAAAAAGAAAGCAGAAGAAAAAGAAACTCCACTATTTAAAAACAAACCGACGACACATTACGCAATCGTTAAAAAACGAATATTAGACGCTCTAAGCCATATACAAATTGTGTATGTATATACCACCGTCGTAATAAAAATTACACGATCCTCCGATCATTTAAAGTAAGAGTACGGCTTTCCGAGCAAAGGAAGATATTGCCATTACAAGAAAAAAAAACAAGGAAATTGTAGGATAAAATTTATATATACTAATCGAATATCATTATTCTCTGACTAGGCATTCAATTAAGAGAGAAATTATGTTCATTGCTCTCGGCATTCATTATGTAAAAACATCAATTAACGGATTATGCCGCGACTTGCCTACCTACCGTCGTAACGCACGAAAAAAAAAAAAAAAAACAAGTAACAAAGTACAATTACTCAGTAAATCTCTAAACCGTAAAATCCTAGACTTTCGCAAGCTCTTAGAAATTCGGTTGTCGGTGCACTTATCCCCACCCAAAATGCCTTGGCTCCCGGTTCACAAAACTTTTTCTCTCTAAAAACACACCTTCCCTTAACGAACCATCATTTCCCTTTTTCCTCGTTCCGTGGAAAAGGGATTACCTCGTCGTAACGACAAGTATCAAAGACACAATATGCCATATCACGAAGAGAATGACAATGAATTAATGACATATATACAAACAACTTTCGTATTATATACATGAAAATATATATATATATATGTGTGTGTGTGTTTATATATATATGTGTATATATATATATCTATCCATCACATATATATACGTGTAACGCTTCAACATTATGGCACCGTTATTTAATCGTCAAACAAACGTATCTCGTGTTACGTGTATATGTGTGTGTGTGTGTGCGCAGGTGTGCGCGGGTGTACGTGTAAATACATGTAAATGTGTGTATGGTGTTTTGTTGCGTGGAGTTCAAAGTTTAAATGAATTTCTGTGCACCACACCCGTCCGGCCAAAAATGTTGGACCGCGAGGATCGTTCTGTCACACGCGTTAGCCAACCGCATGAAAAAGAAAAAACCATGGCCAAACGCTTTTGCATGTATGGTGTAACAATATCAACGAGTCTTCGGATTTTTCTTTTCTCCTTTCCCTTTCCTTTTTCCTTCATCTTCTTTTCGAGTCCCGGAACTTCTTCACAAAAGCACTATACGCCGTTGTACGTAGAGGTATGAAACGATCGAGCGATTAACCATAACGATTGACATTAAGTCGCCCAGCCTTCGGTGATCCTGGAGCGCTTCATCAGCGGTCCGTTCTCATAGTCCGAGTTGTTCCCGCCAGCGTTCGAGTGGCTGTTTCGAATGTCCGCTATTGTACCGCTGCCCGGTGACGGAAGGTTCGTCGGTGTTATACTTCCGGAGTGCGACGGCGGTGGATTGCTACTGGGTCTGCTCGACACAAGATTCAAAGACTGCGGACCCTGATGAGGTATGTGATGCGGAGGTGGTACACCGGTGCTGGACGACGGTCCCACGTTCAGAGTCGTATGATGAAGATTGCTGGTGTTGCTCGGCCCACTGCCGTTTGAACTGTTGCCACCGTGTGGATCTCGTGGTGGACTGATCGGTTCGCTCTTTATCTTTACGGGTAAGGGCGACGTGGATGGCGGCGGCGTACTGCTCGACACGGCTAGATGAGGAAGACCACTGCAAGCAAATAATTTTGGGGATGTGACATTTGCTTCGAAAGATTCATCGTTTCTGTTTTATTTTCTGCGACGAGGGCGTGAAAGCGAATGCAGAAATGTCGATGGGAATTTATGGTAATGGCCTTTGTTTCGCGTGCAAAAAATTGTTGTAGACGTATAAATGAAAAAGACAACCAATCTCGATTAATAGTGTTGAAATATTTAGCAGGCACGAGTCATTATGTTTTCACAGATATAATCCGAAGACACGGTATAACGAGGAGCATTAAACTGCGATGAATAATGCTTACGATTAACAGGCATGCTAAGAACAACTATTCAAACAGGATAAAAAAACTATAAAACTCCAGTGGACGTTGCACGATATTTTTATCCCCGACTCGGATAAATATAGGAGGTATTATTGTTAGAGCAAGTGTCGTCGTTACAAGCATGATTAAACTTTGCGGATAATCTTCAATTTTTTCTTGAAAATGATATTGCGCTGTAAGCCTATTTAACCACGAATAATGTAGTACATATAGTTAATGATAATGTATACCAACTGGGCGTACAGTTTTTCCTCGTTACAATAATTACGAAATGTGATTTACCTGATGCTGGACATGGTGGCTGCCGAATACATTGATAAGTCATCAACGTACCTCTGATGAGACCATGCTAGACTGCCAAGGTCCGAGGAATAATCCGTTGGTCCAAAACTGGAGTATCCGGCTGGAACTGATGGTGTCTGTAGTGCCACTACCGGTGTGTTCAATGCGGATTGTCCATGGCCACCCTGTGTATCGGCAGAAAATAAAAAATAAAAATAAAATAGAGCGAACTATCGTGCAACTTGTTCAGCATAATTTTTATACACAATTTTTCCCCATAATAACTAAACGAATTTAATATCAACATTTTTGTTTTAAATACAATTTATTCTAAATTATATTCGTAAGTATTTCTTTAGCGTATTAAAAAGAATTGTGTCCCAAACTGAAGAAATCTCATTTTTTGCAACCTAGGTTCATTAATGTTTTTCTGCTTCCCCTCTTTGCTACTTACATCGTAACTGGTGTCGTCTGAGAGAGGTTGCGTAAGGGGTGTTGGGATAACTACTCGAAGATTAGTCCTGTGAGGATGTGGCGGCGGTGGAGGAGGCGGAGGTTGCGGCGAATGCCTAGACGGATTACTGCCTTTGTTTGCACTGCCTCCTCCGACCCCTAACGCCGGCGAAGGTCCAGGACTAGGTGAACCTCCTAGTGGCGATGCCGATGGAGGATATCCGTTGCTCATTTCCAACATCCCTCCTGGTGGATATACTGTGCAAGCAACACGATAATCAATTAAAACATGTAATATTAAATTCACAGGTTTATGGTGTTACGAGCCGAGGGCAGAGGCGCGGCTACGGGGCCGAGGATCGGTTGTTTAGAGTTTGTTAGTTACAAAGGGACGAACTAGTGCTTGTTTCATCGATGGAACCCGCTTAGGTAGGAAAACCGTGGATGGGATCGATGCTCAATTCATCACCGGGAACCACTAGGATTGTTAGTGCTACCTCGTAACTTTCAATTAGTCGATACACTTCGGGCGGTTAAAGTATACCTGGTGTGGGACCTTACTGCAAATGATATTGTATAGGAATGAATTAGAATGGTGCGTCTAAATTTCGAATACAAGTCTCCTGGAAGATCTGACCTTGTCAGTATCGCATGTTTTATAATTGTTCAAATAGGTTTGGAAGGGTTCAGAATTGTCGGGAAAGCAGTAAAGACAGATGTATACCTGAGTCTGTTTCAGAAGACGACGGTCTAGGAGAAATGCTGGTGTGCGCCATTTGAGGACTAGATCCAAGTAGAGATTCGCCATAACTATTCACTGGTACGGATACAGGTAGAGTGTAATTAGATTGTCCCATTGCCTGAAATTGCAGTAAATCAACGACAACAACGTTAATACAGTTATTCACCGAGGGCGCACTTCAAGAATTGGGAAGTTTTATTATCTTCGTAAATCCCTTTGACTACTTGTGCTAGATAAGATTCAACAGCAAAGATACAGAACACGTATAAAACACGTACACACACACACAGAGAGAGACAACTAAATTTCTCAGTCGAATTTACAACTTCTACGTGAAATCTCTATCTTATATTACATCGAAAATTTTGCAAGCAGAAATCAACTAAATGTTTATACGATAAAAATAATTTAAAAAAATCACCCATCTTTCTTCCCTAAAATAAAAAAAGACACCAGGTTCACATTTTTTGTAATTCACAGATTGGCAAAGGATCGCGAAGTTTCATTGAGTTCTGAGGAAAACGAAATCTGACTTTTGCTACAAGCTTGCCGATTACCAAAACAATTATGACTGCCGTATAAATTGTTGCTCGATGAGCTTGCCAAAGTGTACACGATATATAACGAAACGAAAAACATATTAACACGTGATCAGGTGTATATACGGGAGTTAGAAAGTCGACGCAATAAGTTGGCTTAGAGGAGCGAACTAAATGTTTTGTAAACTCGTGGCTCGCGTTGCGATAATAAATTAAACGGTGCGAATTAAATCGAACCACGTCACTGACAAATTGCTTGATGGTGGACTGTTAAAAGCTAATAAATATAACCACGAGGACTAACGAATAGCTCTCAGTCATGTGAAAACTGCAGTCCAGACGTTCCCAAAGTGAAAGATGTAATACTGCGTGACAATACTTTCGGGCATGTGCGAGTCTCGGATGCTATCGATGTGAAACTGATGCTTGCAAACGGTAGAGAACAATATTTTCGAAAGAGACAAAAGTATAGTTAACGTGACGTTTAAAATCACAAGGACCCATCATTTTTATGCTAACAAATTTGCCATTTCAAACATCCACTAAACGATCACTGAACAATCTCATCTCTTCCCCATCAGAAACTTTCGCTGCCTAAACCACTCGCAATTCCAATCCATAAACATCTACCAAATATTAATTAGCAAAAAGTCTCTTGCAACGGCAGGAGAAGGGAATCGAACAAAAATCAATCCCTATAAACGACAGAAGCCGCCATTCAATTCAGTACACATGTACCCATTACCAACCACATTCCCCATACGTTTACTCTCCGAACCACCTCTACAACACCAACGTCCAAACAACCTGGTACTCCAAAAATGGTACGCCTAAAAATTCGAAAGATTCAATACCTATCGAACCATCGAGTGTCGTACGAAGGTTCCGCGCGATTTTTTCCAGTCGTCCCAGGCATTCCTCACCAGAACTTTCTCTGTTCTCTCACTCTGTATGTCCTCTCGACGTCTGTCGGCCGTCGTACAACACGGCGAACGACGACCTCCACTTACCCGTGTGCCGTTATGCTGGTGCCTCTGCATCATCAGCTGAAACTCCTCGTCGATCTTGGTGTATTTGGCTTCGGTACGCGGAGTGAGATTGTACTCGATCGCGTCAGGCTCCGGACTTTCCGGGGACATTGCGCCCTTATGTTCCTTCTTGTTGAGTGCCTGCAAGTGTCAGCAGACAGGTTCACGTGACCACACCGCCCGAGGGCACTCAACCTTCGCATGCACGTTAATTCATAAACGTCTAACACGATGGACACGGACACGGACTAGTGCGATTTCGTTTTCATTCCCCGCTTTCTTTTCATTACACTGATCTATTCTCTATTGCACCACTGCTGCACCATCTGTTGCATAGCTGCATCCACGATACAAGTTCGAATTTCGCTGGCCGACCGAAGGAAAACCCTCAGTTCATCAGAATCGCTGTTTTTCTCTTGTTCCCTTATTAATATGCACTCGTCTTGCGGACTTGATTTATTCGAAAACTCGTTATTTGATTTGCTGTATCGTGGAGGCAACTAGGCCCGTGCACCATTATTTGCAGTGGCTGTTGCTCGTGTACAAGCGAATGTGTGCATAAGAGAGGGAGAAAGAAAGGAGATATCGCGTGTCATGTAAGAATGGTCGACGATGGATTCGTGCGGAGGATCCATGAACGACCCTGACCATTATTGTGCTCGAAACAATCAGGGGACTGGGTTAGGGGAGCATTTTACAGAGAATAGGGCACTGTAGAAGCAGAGGGTTGGTGGTTCAAAGTTTTTAAAAGGAGGTTTGATTACATGAGTCAGGTGGTGCTGAATGGTATGTACCAACTAGTGTTTTCTGACCAACCCTTTCTTTAGCGGTATTCAGAGAAATGACTACGATTCTATAGTTAATTATTAGTTTACGCGAAAGAATTATATTCCATACAGGATTAGTGGATAATTATTACTTTCTAGAACTTTTAAAAGAAATTAGTACTTTGAGGTACACGTCGATGACATTGTCATTTGAATTAAAAAAATGGGGTCCTCTAATTGTTTCGAGCATAATATATAATAACATATAATAATAAAAATATATCGTTAGATTGTCCTCCGTGAAAAGCAGACTTAAGAAAGAAGTCCTCACTGTCTTCGGTTCTACTCACCATAAAATTTAAATATTGCAACGTGACCAAATTTATTTATTTCGATAGGTTGATTTACATTTTCCCTGACGAATCGACCACGCATTTTCTATTATTTTCTATTCACAACACACTCGAAACTATAAAAAGGTATACACCTTCCATGGTATGCAAGATAGTTCATTAAATTAATAATTATTAAAACTATTGAAGCAGAAGATAATAGACAAAGGCAGAAAAATGTTGCAAAACAACGTTTCATTCGATAGAAAACAAGAGATAAAGAAAAGTGTAATGTTCCCTTTGTACCATCCGCAAACAAGAACACTATAATAGCCTTGATGTTACAAGAAAAACGTATACAGAAAAAGTGTCCTTAAACTAAATCTTTCTTCTATCGTACTTATAGGATTAAGTTCTGGTCATCTGTCTTTCGTTGATGCGCGTTTTTCCCCCTCGGTATCAAGGTACAGACGCAATCGAACCAAGGGTGGTCGTCTTACTAATGGACCACCCTGTATAAGGTGTCTGCAAAAGAAGACACGCAAAAAGTAGGCCTCTATAATATCGTATGTAGATTTACCCGGTGACCGCACGTAATTCCGATAATCGACAAACTTAAAAAAATGTATATAACAACCAATGATGATACTGGTCACTGATTAGTAATGATACTGATTCTGGCTGCTTCAAGTACGACGATTTGTCGCGTGAACAGGATGGAAAAATACTTGGCAAGAACATATTCTGGGTTTCAGCGCAGCGCGAAACTCAAGGTACTTCAAATATTCAAAGAATAACAAGAATATCTATTATCGCGTTGCAATATTTATGTAAAAACACACTAATAATAATAATAGTGTTTTATGGTATTTGTTTTTTTTTTTAAAGAATCTATGGAAAACGTTTAGCCTTATATATAGTATTGCAACATACTCTTAGAGACTTGCAAAATACTCTGGAATTTCCTTGACTCTCCTTCTAAAGGAAAACGATTTTTTATTTTAAGCTTCTTTCGTATAATAGGCTACACGTTCTCCAGTTGATCTGTCGTTAAAATAATTCGAAACAAGCAGATCACTGTCACGTTCTGCTTCCTCGCGAAATAAAAAAATGATCTACAAGAAAACACGCGATGGAATATTCCACCACCATCGTTCAACTATACAAGAAAAATTGGAGAACTGTCACGAAATTAACTCTAAATAAATAGGAAGAAAACCTGTCCCCTATCGTATATTTTAAATATGCACTTTTTTTCTCTCGAAAATAAAATATTCTGATATAGGCATACTTAGTGAAATAAATCGAACGAACCTGATAGCCGACTATAAAGAAAGATAGTCCCGTCGATAAGACGTTTTAGCTATTACAAAAGGCGATAAGGAAACGAATAATGTTTACACGCGAGTACGGAAGCTCCAAGATAATTGTTACTGAGTTCGCATAATTATACTGACTGCAAATGAAGATTTTTATTAGTCAGAAGTAGCTTAACAGCAGGTCTGACTTAACGACTTAAATACGGTATAGTGTAATACCATGGTATAGTATACTAGTTGGAGTAGCCTAATCGACCTTGAAAGTGCACAGATACGCATGTATGTACATACTGTGACATATTATTTAAATGCATGTAAGACGAGTTTTCTAGAGGAGATGCTCGTTGGAATTTCAAACACGTTCCTCCTGCTCTTTGAAAAAACGTCTTCATTATCTAAAATGAAGTATCATGGTCGAGGACAATGCAATGGAAAACTTTGCAGAATGTTTATACTGTAGTTTGGAGGAAAAAATCAATGATTTGTGCAGGGTTCTTCGACTTTTTACGAGATACTTGATTTATTGTGATAATATTCTGGAGGACCGGGGACCACTTCTGCTAATGAAAATGGTACCAAGAAGCACCTTCACTGAATGTCAGATAAAATACATTAATATTTTATGATACTAAACTTTGCCATTACCATAGAAACACTATAAAGAATAAACTGTTGTACGTTCTGGTGAATATTAAATTTACGAAATTAATATTCCAAAATATTGCCACCTGTACACACAAACATGTGATTCAAATAAAACTGAGAGAAATACTATAAATCGTCTAATATAATACGTCTAATACTATAAATCTTGACATTTCGTATATAATATAAAAACTAAATATTCCAAACTACTATATACCATATGTAACACTAGGAGAAACTAAATACTGCCACCAAATAACAACATACTCTCGAGCTTCCACAAGTTCCAATAACTTCAGCATTACACTTCTTGTTCTCCAATTTTTCCCCAAATTATTCAAACAGGAAAAATGACCATCCTAAATACCGCAATTCACTAAGGAGAATTCCCTTATTGACAAGCTACCCCCGTTTCCTACTAAGCCAGCATCCTTCACTCAAGATGCCGGAGATTCGGAAATATGTCTGGGAAGCTTGAAAATTACTGAGGAGAAATCGGCTCACCTCGATGATATTCTTGTTGGTGAGGGACTCGTGGGGTTCGTTGTACTCGGTGTACTTGAGAAGAACCTTGTCCATGTCGGTGCTCGCATACTGATACAGCTTGTTACTCGAACTGAAGATAATCAGGGCGATCTCACAGTCGCACAGTACCGACAGCTCGTACGCCTTCTTCATCACCCCGAACTTCCTTTTGTTGAAGGTCACCTGTTGAAGGATCATAAGAAGTCAATCGTCTCTTGCCATTTCTTATCCGCGGCATCTCGATATTTCTCTTTTAATCAGAAATGCACCGGCGAGACCGGCTGTATGCTGTTCGTTTTGTTGTTGATCGGATATACAATTTTTGGTAACAATATGATAACGCTAATGCCAAACGTTTCTCTACCACGAGGTATTGTAACACGTGATTGCAAATAAAAGTGGGATGGCAGAAATATTTTGTTGTTATCTGTTTTCTTTAATGGAAACTTTGTATTACCTGACGATTCCGTTCGTCCGTGATGCGCGAAATTTGAATCTTCTTCCGACCCATTTTTGTATGGCGTTGTGGAGATGGGACAGCTCTTCGGAACCACTGGATGGAATATTAAAAGCACTGCAATCAAAAAAGATCGAAAGAATAAGTTTCACACGTAGTTTAAATACTGAAGGAGTTTTCTAATTAATCTTTGACTCCATGTATGTACGAAACTTTACGAAAATTGCTCTTCATATTTTATAATTAAAATCCAAGATATTACAGTTTCCCAACGAATTCTAAATAAATTAATACACTATAGGAGAAATAGATTAATACGCAATTAAAGTAGAAGATAACCGTATAACAAGCTCCATGGATTCAACGGCCGCCATGATGGAATTCAAGTTGAAACGGCGGCAACTTTCGAACGGTGAACAAAAGGGCGCGATTTAACCGGCGTTTCGAAAACAAAAAGCGCGGACAGACCCATAGAAAACTAGAATGCAATCGTTACATGTACATTGCATGCAGCTCGAAACGTGCGCGACAGAACTGGACCATGAGTCTCAAGCCTAATGCTGAAACGCGTATAAAGCACGTGTCGTATTCGCGTATCGATTACTGTCGTCTGGCGAACAAGTCAACCAACTTCGATAACACATTAAATTCGACGGAAAATAATGGACGCGTCTCTCCCGTGTCTCTTCCATTCAAGCCGACTTGAAGTTTCATTAGTACTCGACCAACCTCCCTTACGATTATCGATTTTTCTTCAATCGCGCTCCCGAAGTGTTACGCGGGAATTTTGAACGGTGCTATGAATGGAACACGAGGATGCTCGTTATCAGATACTCCTTTACATAATGGTTTTTGTATTGCACAACATGAGTCACTTGTGGACAGTGATAAATTTGCTCTAATTATTCATTCTCGTGGCATTCATATTATCATATTTAATGGAACTTTTTAAATAGTGGATCAACTTAATTTTTGATTCTTGTTAATGTAATTAACCTTCTTCCGGCAACGAATATTTTTTCTACCGATCTGAAAAGAATGCATCTCTACTTGTTACATGTTTTTCAATTAAATTCGTACGAGTATTATCTAGGAAATTAATAAATAATTGTGTTACACTAATTCGAGCCACGTGAGGAAGTAAAAATGAGATTAATTAATTGATCTAGCGCAACAGTTTATCGATAATGGAACAGCAAAGTTGTAATTAACTTGGAGTTACGATGTTACGAGAATGACGCTGATAACCAGACGATGCAAGATAAAATAAAACATTTCTCCCTCTCGATCCTCCATTACCAAAGTTAAAGAAGTAAATAGCGATAGTGAATCAATTTTCCCCCAATCCGTCAGAATAAAAGTTCGTTTATATTCCTCAGTTATTCCCTTCCTATACGATATTAATTACATCAGTTCTATACAGTTTACTATTCCCAATTTTGTCTGTCGAATTCTCAAGAGAATTCTTAAACTATTTAATAAATTACCATGCTGGAAGGAATCAATTACTACATATGAGTTAACGCAATTTCGTCGCACCAACGAAATCGAGACAGCATAAGGCGCCCCTGAGTAATTACAACGCTACTGTTATTGGTACGGCGTAAATGCGTAATAAACGATCGATTGCTTTTCATTCTATCGCCGATAATTAACGTACGTAATAATCGACTTTGTCGCTCGAGTTTTCCTCAAAGTGTACAGGTACATCGAGTTATGTTACGCGAGCTATACCGCGCCAATTAGTGAGAGGTAACGAAGGAAAAGCTGATGCGAACTTCAACGAACTCGATTGCAGAAAAATGATACCTAACTATATGTGTAAAGTGTTTGTATATTTACATGGAATTTAAAGTGCACCACTATCTGGCAAGTTTAATTAGAAAATGAAATAAAATAAGAAAGAAACATATGTATAGATACGGCTTCAATCCGTAGTCCTCGATTGATAAATCTGATCGCGAAGACCTCAAACTCTTTCTACTTCGGTGTCATATTTTGTTCGTTTTCTTGTTAATACTCTTTGTACTCCAAATTACGGTGTATTATCTTAATTGTCACATGCTGCGTAGGTGAAGTGTAATCATTGATAAAGTTGCCCCAGTGCAATGTCAGCGACAGATGAGTAGGAAAAATCAAATTACCTTTGCACCAGTTGCGATTAGATAATGTATTGTGTTTCTCGAAAGGATTGTCAAGAGGCTGAGTTTTATACTCGACTTTATCTATGAAATTAGACTATTGGGAACTATCCATGAGAAAGTGATAACTACTTAGTTGCCTTCTATCGCGTGCAATCGAATCGAAGCCAAGATTTCCGAAAGATTGCCAAGAAAAGGTGGTCCATCCGACTAAAACACTGAAAGGGACCATTTCCAAGTGGTAACTTTCACTAACATAATGTAAACTGTGACGAAAATCGAAGCCTACACGCTTACATTAATCGAACATCAATTTCGACACAATGCCGTGAATCTCATTCAAATGACATAACTGAATCCGAAACTAAGCGTAAAATCGAAACCACGCTAATCTCGATTAATGACTCGATAAAACCACCGTTATAAAACTAATAAATATCACCGTTCCGCGCCGTCGAAGTGATACTGAAATCCTATACAATTTTAAAATCCAAATTTATCGTGCCGTCAATAATTGTAAGATTGAAAAATTCGGTAACATTTGTACAAAAACTTGCATCCGTCTCGAAAGATCGAACGATCGATAAGACACGTTTCTTTCATGCTTAGAATTCGAGTACACTCGGACAGTGGTTCGGTAAAAACATTGGCTTTAACATCGTTCTAATTCTAAACTCCATCAACTATATTTACCGAAGTCCCTTTCATTCATTCCGTGCACGCGATCTCTTGCTATATGAATTAACGCGCGTTTCACGGGCAAACGTTATTTTTGTCGCGCCTATCTTGTGCATCGCGAAATCATGTTGCACAGTCACCGATCACGATTATATCATACACGTGAATCCAACACGACTTTTCGCGATCAAATCAAAGCAAGTCGAATACCGGTCCCGCGATCGGTTCAACACGCGATTCAGCTTCATGAGAACGGTAAACACTGGCGTCGATTAACCCTTGCACGGAATACGTAATGCAACCAGGATAAAGTAATTTTAAATTAATACAAAAAAACCGGGCGTAAGATACAAGAATATACAGTTCATTTGTAAGTCTTAATTTAAATACTGTGAAGTTAATTGCAAGGTAATTCATTGTTTCCCTCGCCTTTGGTATAAGGATTGAGCAAATGGATTGATACGAATCACTAAGCTTTACTTAATTTAAACAAACAGACGGACATTTAGAAACGGCAGATTTAACGACGAGAATGAAATAAAGCAAAGAAAGGTATGGATATACGAGTGTTCGACTTAAAAGTAACATGGTGTTAGAACGCGTCAATAGAATGAATGAATTATTTCAATCGATGCGTACGTTCATGCTATGACTATCTATAGTACGATTATGTGCAGCGCTCCAATAATGCTACATGAAGAATAAATTTTCTAATTGTTTGAAATGTGGAGGCACGGAATGAATCGTTCATTCACTGCCGAATAATGTAGTACGTTGCTCGTATCACGAAAGGTACAAATGATTATTGGCCATCGTGTGGAATGGAAAAAGGTAGCTCGAACGTAAAGCAATAGAAACTGGGTGCTTTCTTTGCTTGTGACAATTGAGTGAACGTTCATAGAGAAGCTAGAGGAAAAGGTTGCCGCTCGAACTGTCGTTCGATCGAATTCGGTTTATTATACAAGAGCGTAGAACCGAGGGTCAGCGACCACCATGTATTTCTCTGTACACGTTGTATTTTGCAGTCGCGTTCACCAGCTATATATGCTTATCATATCGTGCAATGTCTTACTCCAAGCAATAGTTTTTACCCCTCGCTCGAAACAGCGAACTTTATTTCAGAAATCTGAATTCAGTACTATTGAACAGATTCTCAGCTTCTTACATACTTTAATTTGTAATGGACAGTTGTTGTTTAACTTACAAACGAAATGTGCTCTATTATTTTATCAGTTCGTAGATACAGCAATTAGAATTTTAAAAAGGTTCGAATTCATTTTTTGGTAGGAAGACTGACTTCAATATCATCTGAACTTGATAATAAAAGCTCGTAGAAGTACGTAATTCTCATTTGCAATACGTTAAGTAATAATTTGGAGAAGACGACAATGTTCGATATCAGAATTAATTTTGTCCAAATGGTAATCCATATTTAATACGAACCAAAACGTGTGGTACTTTAATATGAACACATTTATAGAAAATCCAGTAACTCAACTCTGCCAATGCAGATATTACGATTATACTAAAAATATTTTTGATTCTATTTCGTACAATAATATATTACAATCCTATTAATAATCTACTAATACTGTGAGCAATGTTTTAATGGCGGCTGGTTCAAAGCATTATATGTATGTTACTTAAACCAAGAACCAGATGGACTACTTGAATTTGATGTACCGATTTCGATAGAGGCAGTCCATGATAACGCGGGCTTTATCACGTTTGAACGGTGCTCATCACGCGTATACAGTACAGACAGTATAATACGTTGAACTTTGCCAAATTGTTTCTTTCGCGTAGTTCGTCTGCAGCCGGATCAACGTTATCTCAATATCGTAGCGAGTTCGACTTGCTCGTTGATCCATCAAGTGATAGCGTTCTTATTCGCAAAAAAAATATAAGTGGAGAAATTATTCATGGGAATCGAATTTTTCCAAGCATTTACAACCAAAATAAAAAAGGTGATATATGTCTATGAATGCATAGATAAATATTTATACCTGTTGAAAATGATTCGAATTCTAACTTTTAGGTTATCTGAATTTGAACTATTAATTATATACTCTTTAAGGGTAAAACGCGGTGCATTTAAATATTTTCGCACACTTGTGCTATACTTTTTGTTATATACGATGGAAATTTATCAAAGTTGAAAGAAACTAATAATAATACATCTTAGTTAATAAAAAAAAAGGAAATTGTTTAACATGTACGCAACGCGTCTGGTATAACTCACCAACTCGAAGTGAGCTCGATCAGTCGAACATCTCGATGGTCCGTTCACCAATCGATCGATCTTCCTGCTCTCACTAAATCGATATCAAAACAAAGATGGCGAGATCGCGCACTCTTCACAGATGTTGTTATCACAATATAATTGACGAACCGCGTACAGCACTCTATCATATGACGTTCAACAAATCCACACGGTCCTGGTCTATCAAAATTTCATTTGCCCCTTGACAAAATCTTGAGACTTGTATAACTGACTTTTAGATTGTACTACGATCCCAGAATTCGATACATCCGACGGGTTATGTTTCTTTTCAGATCCACTTGTTTCTCGATAAATGAAATATTGTACTGGAGATTCACGAAATAGCTTCCATTGGTCACAGAAACAGTTTACTCGAAAACAGGCACGTTTTTCAAGCTCTTGAAAACTAGCCAGCATCTAATTTTTATTCATATGTACGTGTACAGACAAATGGTACACAAATATACCCGCGCACACATAGGAAATATATATATGTATGTATATATATCAATATATGTACGTATGTAACTATGAGTGAGAAAATACAATTATCGAGAGGTTAGCCTAGTCAAAGCTGCGAGGAGAAAAGCTCGTTCTCCAGAACGGACGTCAATGGTCCCGCGATCGATATCTCCCCACTAAAGCACCCTCGCGAAAAGGTACAACTTTAAGATCAAAACAAAACTTGTCCGTGTAGCAGGTTACGTAGAAATATCACTGCGAGTTTTTGGCACGAATCAACTTGCACTCGTTTCTGGCGATTCAATCAACACGCGTCACTTGCTTCGCACGCCGGATTTCATCTGTTCGTCAAACATCGACAATGAGCCAATCACGTATACGAATTGCAACGTATAACTGACGACGACGATAATTTCCTTTATTATTTCAAGCCTCCTCTTCACAGTCAGTCTTCTTCTTCTTTCACTTGTTTCCTTTTTCTTCTGCCTCGATATATCGTGATATATCGATACTTTCTCTCACTTTTACGAGCCCACGTCGCCTCGCGTGTGTTATTAACGTGCACGAGCGCCGACGTAGCGATTGTACAGGATCCAGCTTACCAGGAAGCAGTTTAGCTAGGTTAGAATATCCTGGCTGACTAGAAACGATGACTAGAAACGCGCGTTCTTTCTTAAAATATTTTTCACGTGCGCGACGAGCCGTCGATTCGCACTGCTCCGTAGAAGATTCAAATTTAGAAGCGTTCGTATCGGACGGTAAAAAAGCGGGCCGCGCGCCTCGACCAGTTCGCGGTCGAGCCTGAAATAAAGATTTGAGGAAGTCGCGTGGAGAGCACAGGAGCGAAAGAAGGAGAGAGAAAGAGAAAGAGAGAGACTGAATGGAGGAGAAGGGGGGCTCGCCGTGTTGCACATACCAGTCGGTCCACCTCGCCTCTGAAGTTCGCCTCGGCACGCCGAGCTAAAGTCGACGAGGTTCAACCGCTGATTGGCTCGCGCAGAAACCAACGTCAGACGCCGCCTGGCCAATTGCGACCCGCTCTGTGTGCCGCGCATGCGCGCCACCTCCAGACGAACCAGTCGCACTGGCATTCCAACTTCGACCGCGCGTCGAACGACGTTGTTTTCGGTTTTAGATAATAATGCTTGTCTGTCACTTAAATTGTGCCCGTATACCAACTATCGTTTAAATTTTTTAAAACTATCCTTATAAAGTTTAAATTTTTTAATTTCAACTAACTATATTTTTTATATGGAGAACTTTAATATTATTAATAAGAACATTTCTTCCCCTTGTTCGTTCGTTTTTTTTGAGTCAAATAATTTAAAATATCATGTATAACATAAATAAAACATTCTGAAACTTTATGCAATATTTGTTAAACCTGAAACTTTTTAGGTAAACGTCACCATGCGAATGAAATTCGAAATATTGAATTATGTTTAAAAGCATCCAAAAATCACCGAAATGCAACGAGTCATTCATAAACGTGGCCTCGTAAGTTGTAAGCCGGCTGGTATCGCAGTCAATGTAAATTATAACAGCAAAAAGTTTAGATAGCCACGCGTAAAAATGGCATCTTTACACTTTATTAATATTTCGCCGGCCAGAAATAACGACGCGGTTAAAGAATCTAACCGACGTTTTATGCACTGTGTCACTTGCTCTGCCAGAAGTGTACGTTCGAGGATGAAAATAACGATTGTATTATAGACGGATTATATTTACTGAATTACGATTAGCGATCGATACACGCGTGTAGTACCGATCGTCTGACTAAGAAATCAATATCGATTGTCCATCGTTATCAATTGGGAAATGGAATAAAGTGTCAATTACATATTTTGGCCTAGTCAATGTATTCAACTAACAAACAATTAGCTATCTTATAGGAAGGCCCAAAAATAATATAAATTTTGTTCAGTTCCCCGTTACAATGCAGTTTCATTGCTACGATTCCCATGATTGCCCACTGGAGGAACAAAAATTAATTAGAGTAGACCAGCTTGATACAATGCTTTCATCGTGACAAATGGAATAGTATGAGAAAAATGTCGACGTTGGCACGGAATATTCTAACTTGTATAGGATCAGTGGCTGAAATTGACAAGACAATTGATCGGATATTGCGGCGAATACGTCGAATTACGAGGGCAGACAAACACAGTGGCCGCATCACAGCGGATGCCAGTGGTAAACTCGAAAATCCAACTCGATAAATATTAAACGGCGAGCCGAGACGCCTGATGGCTGCTAGCTACTAGCTTCCATCAGTTATTCGCGAACCATCCGACAGCCGTGCGAAATGAGATTGAATCGAAGCCACTTGAACGTCTCGATCTTGGTCATGTAATAGTTTGATTTGCTACCGAAAAGTTGAACGACATTTTTTCCAACTACATATTCGAATGGTAACAATAATAGTCTCGGGGCTCTTGGGAAGATTAATATTAAAACGAAGACAAATTCAGAAGCTATTAGAAACGAGAGATTATCAATTCTTCGGTTAAAGAAAAATCGATCTATTTTATATAATGCAGAAGTATTATAATACAATATTATTCAATTTTATATAAGGAAAGAGCGGGAAATAGTATAAAAATCTAAATGAATGATATCTTCTATTAAGAAATTCATAGAAATATATAACTGTGTAATAAAATAGAATGAATTTTAGATTGATTTCGTTGTATTTGAAGTCGCCACATGCAAAGTATATTTGAGCTCTATACGTTTCCAAAGACTCTCATAATTATTCAACAAACTAAATAAGAGATTCAGAACCCATGTTGCCACGAGATTTGAATGATGAATACCCCCCTCCGTGCCGATCGAGAAAATTGTTTTTCTACAGAAAGATGAGAAAACCCAAGGAGGTACACATGGTCGTCACAGTGACCCGAATTTCGAGCAAGTTGAGAGAAAAAAAGGGAAGATCAATTCCCACGACGACTGCACAGTCTCTCATATTACCAAATTTCATATTCTTGTCTTCGCAATGAAATAATCCACCCCTCTAGATAAAGATAATCTTTATCAGCAGTACAATCGTACAGTTCTGTCGATAATTTAAAAAAAAAATACTCGCCGCTACCTTAGGAATCACCGTGAAAACAAGGCATCTACTTTACATTCTAATAATGCTGTCGATGGTAAAATTACGGTACATTTTTAGATTTTACTGCAGCTTTATAAACCTCGTTTTCAACTTTGCTTGACCATCAAGTGGAGCTTCAACTTCACCAGAGGGAAATAAAACTTTCCGTTCAACTGGATCCCCTTTCACGCGTGCGAACAGATACGAAAGCTTTTCTCTGTTTCTACAAAATTCATCGAATGAAAGTTTCGCCAAGGCAGTTTCCTTGCGGTGCAAAGAAAAAAAGCACGCACGTCCAACCTGCCCACAAATATCTAGCAATAATAGTTTCGCTCGGCAACTGTTCCTGAAAGGAGCTTACCAAAAGCAAGTATGCATACGCGCAGTGTCATCTTCGGTGAGAAAAGCAAAGAGAATTGATACAGCACTATCAAGGTGAAAACGTCCCGTCGAATCATCTTCGTGTGCGAAAAATGGCCGAGCATCATACTGGCAATGCCTGTCGATATTTAACGAATTATCCCAGGTGCGGGTAAATATAAATCTACTCCAGGTCGGATCGTATGTATTATGCATGAGCTGCAATGTAGCTGTCCCCCTACAGAGGTCGGATAACCTAACCCGTCGAGAGAGCCGGCAAGTGTTCAATATATCCTAGCCTATCGATCTCGTCGACCGAGCGCGAAAAGACGCGAGAAACGGGACAGTGGATAAGTAATTAATATTATCCGGAGACGGATAACGAGCAACGATCCGTATTGAAACCGATGCACAAAAGGTTCACGAATTTTCTTGCACACGTTGGATGCGCCCGTGCATGCCCCAAAGAGAGGACCACCGGAAGAGCTGGTGACCTCGGGGGCAAGGAGGGATTGCACGATTCATTTTCTTTTTTACACAATATTGTGATCTATAATTGTGGGGGCCACAGCTGAATTTTTCATTAGCTCGACGGCAATGAAATAGTTGGTTTAAAGTTGAATGAAATTATTGTGGCATATTTAGTAACAGGATTATGAAAGATAGTTGCCGTGAAATTATTTATCTATTTTACTGTACTCTCCATTCGAAAATAAATTGTTCCATTGGCGAAATAAAGATGTTACGGGGGAGATGCACGAATAGAAATCGAATTGTAGCGATGATCTGTTTTAATGAAAAATTCTTCGGAACGAAATAGACAATTAATGGTCGAAAATCAAGTTTCATGTGGAAATGGCTGGCCAATATATACCTGAACATGAAACACTAGAATAACCTAGTAGAATTAATTTTTCTGAAGATTGGTTTGTTGTCGTGCACGGTAACGTCTAAGGTTGTTTAACAGTTACAACACAATGTGTTGCGCCGAGTAGGATGGTCGTTGGCAATTGTGCTTGCAACAATGGCTGATGTCAAATTGTTGGATGATCTCCGTTGAACGCGGTATATAAGGCACTTTTGTGAAGACACGCCGATACATTATGCATTCTAGAGCGTGCAAGTTTACGCGAAATGCCTTGGTGAAATTTGCATTACAAAAATACCTTGGCCGAATACTTGAAGCCATCGACAACGGACACCTAAAGTCTTAACCGTACGGAGGGCAACAGTGCAGATTTTACTTGCACCAAATGACCCTTTCGGAATATTAGGAATGTCTACAATAGTTGCAAGTTAAAACACTTTTCTTGGCGCATCAAGCTTCCCTTTAAATGAGCGGTTACACTTGCTTCACGATTCACAAAATTACCATCGAAGATTCTATGAAATTTTTTCCCACAGCAACCAAAGTTACCTGAACATTCGATTGCCTCTTTTCGTTTAAAAAGAATAGTCTTCCTAAAAGCCCCAGGGTAAATTGAATATAGGTTCCACCTATTCACCGTAGCTGCCATCGTCAATGCTTAGTTACTACTTTTTTCCAGCCCCTAAATGACGAACCGCGGTGAGCAACAATTTTGCAGAAGATATATATATATATATATATATATATATATACACACACACGTACACAGTTTCACGTAATGGAGAGTTTTTCCATTTCATCGATTGGTCGTGATGCGACTCGATGGGACAGGGTATGTATCGGTTAAATGTCAACGTGGCAAGTCGAGCGGCCGGAATAATCGGGCCGCTGAAATGTAGTTAATCATAATGCCGATTATTTCGCGAATAGTTACAGGGACCGACGTCTATTTCCGTTTCACCGTCCGTCTCGTTTCTGTCACTCCTGATACGATTCTATTTGCGAGAGATCGACCGGGTCACACGGTTAAGCGTCGCTCATCCGATAATGAAGATGGACATCTCCAGATTTTCCCGAAGAATTTAATATCAGATCGAGTGCGGCACGTCCTATCGCTGTCTACTGTGAGGATGGACAGGGTATATACAGAGAAAAATTTCGTGGGATTCTTCTCCTGCGTCTGGAATAATTTGTACGCGACATTTGCAACACTGCTGGGCGATATTTGCTAATCACAGCGACGACGGAACGATGGAATAGAGATTCAAAATTGCGAAAGATGTAGCTACTCGGCGCGTTTCGTTGATCAGTTTGCAACATTTTTCTGTACGTGCAATTTGGAAGATTGCGGCAAACGTGAAATTGGAGAGGACGATTCGAGATTCGTGTACTTTTGCACGGTGGCTCGATTATTTGTTTCGCTCGAATTTTTGGAGTATTGGAGATTTACTGTACATAGGTTTCCGTTGATGAAATTTGGAAGATTGTTAGGCCTGGGGATAGAAATTCGAGACCGCACGACCGTGATGTTTGGATTTCCTTTTCCGCTCATCCGGCTATTTCTGGAATTTCAGAAGCGTGGTACACTTTTTATTTTCCACTTTGAAAATCCTGGATAAAAATGTGCGAATATAGAGATAATCAAATGTAAACTTCATGTTCGCTGTATTTTATAACGTTACTGCAATGTTGCATCCAAAATAATTGTACCGCAAAAAGATCTGTAGCCAGGTCAAAAGCTATTAGAATCTAGATGAATATTTTACAATTAAAGAATTCTCTACAACGCATAAATCATTGTGTCCCAGGTAAACAAAATTCGAAGGCTTACAGATCACAATTTAATTGAAATAAACCCAGAGACAGACCTAGATCTAGATCGGAGCACGGGTGAAAATCATATGATCCCATAGGATGCAACGGGGTTCGATCAAGTCGCGCATCCGTTGAAAAAAAAAACGGGCTCCGGAGAAAGCAGGGAAAAAGCGAGGAAAAAGGGAACGGTCAACTAGACGCGGATACCTTAGAGCACTGTGTAAAAGGGATATCGGCCCTCGTGATCTCCTTTTGCTCGACGGTGCGAAGGAAAAACAATACACGTAACAAATACCTTTGGAGAGGCGCGATCAATAACAATATCGGGACACCCTGTATCGTGGTACCCTATTCTCTTGAATATGTACGAATATCTCTGTGATTTTGCCTCTGAAACGTCCTCACTTTATCGAACATATAATAATAATCTGATGGCGATTTTTCATCGTTGATAAATGGATAGATTAAGATCGATGAATTTCAAGATTCGATGCTTTCACTGTAGACGACAGAGTAGGGCAGGGTAAATAATTGAATTCCAATTTTATTGGAGCGAAGCACAAAGGAGACAAGGAATCACAGAAAATAACTATCATCCAAAGTCTGCTGTAATTCAAGCATAAAAATACTGTCCCATTTACTGTAATCTTATTGACCGAAAATTCAATTTGCTAAATAATTACCAAACAACCATCTCGCCAGCCCTTTCGCTTCGGTATCATAGAAAAGTGAACGCAAAGCCCTACAGATTTTCTTAATATCACATGGTCACTCTGTTTAATTCCCCAAGGTAATTAAACAATTATCGCGTATTTAAATAATCGCCATAATGGTACACCGTGGATGTATACCGCTGTTCATATTCAAAGAGTGAAATAAAATGCTAGGAAAAATTAAGCTTTTTAAAATCTACTTGAATCCGAAGCAAAAACCGAGCGTACTTTTCCCAGACAAAGATAATATCTCAACGACCCTACGATTCACGTGGCTCCTGAGATCTCGTTAATCGTCGCAGGACGTCCGGAGACGTCTGTGCGCGAAGAGAAGCTAGCCTCTCGTTAAGGAGGAAAGGCTGGAAAGAAAATACCAGGTGGCCGCCAAACCATCCAAGGCTCCAGTGAAACTTCAACTCTACGACGAAACACCAGTCGTTCAGAGCCTAACGGCTGTCCCTCTACGACACGACATTCGAGGTCCAGGCGACGTCTGTTGCCCTACCGGATATCCGCTCATCCTACTGCCACGGAGCCAAGAAACATCTTGGCTTCCGTCGCTGCTGGAAAGTCTCTTCGGCCCTCGTTCAGCCCTCCCTTATAAAACACGAACACGTGTCCCGCGTGCATTTGGATTTTTCGATAAGTTCCCTCGGCCGCTCGCCGCTTTTTTATTCACTCGATAAATCAATTAGGCCCGATTACAGAGTACTCTGGGTTGGACGAATTGGATCAGACTTTCAGATATTGTTAATTGCACGAGATACATACGTAATTCACCGGCTATGCGTATCATTGTACCGCGAATAAACGTGTACGCGATATCTTTCCATAGCCAACGTGTTAACGATACTACGGCGGTCCTGCGTCTTCTATTTTAAATTCACCCGGCGCATCTCACTCCGCTTCAAGTGTCGCCTACACTAAATTCCTAACAAAAAAAACCAGAAAAAAAACCTCGACTCGATGTACCAGTAAAAAAGAAGTTAAACTACCCGAATGAAAAGATTCATCGCGAGCAGGTTCTTAAGCGAGACGAAATCCGTGGCGTACGCACAAGAGCTGCCATTTAACCGAGGCACGTGTGATCTGCGCACTTGGCACGCGACCAAAAGGGAGAGAATGAGACCAAACTCCGGAGGTGACGTCACTAGGTGACTAGTACCACGAAGACCGGACGAAATCTCGAGTCAGGTCGAACGATCGTTTCTCGTTGCCCGGCTCGTCCATGGTTAAGCTATCGCGAGGCTAAAACGCTTTCATCGAGACGAGGGGGAGCAACAGGTTCCACACTCTCTCGATTCCGGTGTGGAAACGAAGCCCTTTCGACTCGCGACGGAACCTCTGTCGCCTTGCGTTTTATTCGATGGAAACGATTTAGGGGTGGCTTAGCTGGGGACGAAACAGTCCGCTGCATCATAGCAACTTGTTACACGTTTCCCCCCTTCCTTTTTTTCTACGTTGGTGCACCCTTACTTTGTTCTTAAGAGCCTTTCACGTGGCTGTATTTTTTTATAAATAAAAGACGTTTTCGAGAACCCACGAGCTGTTCGCCTCGACCGTTTTGCGAACCGAGAAATTCAGCTCGAAGAAAGCAGACTCCTCTTTAATCCTGTACATATGCGTAAATAGAATGGAAAATGCAGAAGCAGGGTGAAGGATCCGTCCCGGCGGATATTTCGAGAATCTATTAAATCCGATGCAGCGGCAAAGAGATCTTCGTCTTTCTTCCTGAAAGAAAGTTTCTCCTCTCTGCCAAGTGCGTCTTTAAAAGGGGTGAAACATGTCGATCATTATAACACAGTTTCAAGGTGGTCGAGTGACGAGCTACAAATTGATCCTCATTCACCCTTCTGCAGTTGCGAGAGAGTGCGCGCGCGCTCGCTTGCTGCACGAGGTAAAGTTACCCTGAAATAACTCTTGCAGATTATGCCAGGTGAAAGAAGATAAAACGCGTGTAAAGAGGCTAGTGAAAGTGCGAACTAATTTAACGTGTAAACTACTCTTGGCCTTTACCACGATAATCTTTGTCAACGAAATCGATCGATTTATCTCAATTAAAAAACTATGTCGATGACAAATTCGATTCGCGCATGTCGATATTATTCGACTAGAATCTCTTTAAACTTGTCACTTTAGAGAAAGGTACATAGAGTGGGCCATTTTAATTATAATGGAAGTTGCACGGCAGGCATACAGATTATTTTCTGCTAAAACTAGGAACTGGAGTGGTCAGCTTGAAGAGTGCAGCAGTGAAAGGGTTAAATATTGAGAGAAATCACTGGCGATGCGAACGTGAACGAAGAGTATTCGTCGTCGCTACGTTCGATTTGGACGGCGATCAAGGTGATGAACAAAGGACAGAAGAACAAACGTGACGTTCGATCTGCGTTCGTCTTTAATTCGTCGATATACATTTGCATACGGCCCGGTTGAGTGAAAAGATCTTTGCAGAGTAGCGAAAAAAGGAGAATCTTCCACTTTAGCTGGTGTAAAAATTTGTTTAAGATGCACAATAATTTCTTTGGAGCAAAGTTTCGTTATTCTGAATTTATAGCAGAAAAAACCGGAATTCTCCGAAATGTTATTAGAATAGAAAAACGAAGATCGGCAGATTCTGAGCAGCTTCGAATGTTATAGAAAAGAAATATATTTGAGGAGCCTTAACATCTATCGCGAATAATGTAATAATTTACAACGCCAATCGAATAATTTCTAATGGGGAATTTCTTACTTGACGTTGGCGGGAGAAAATTTATTTTGCCGACGCCGAAGAAGTAGTGTTCCTCGAAACGTTCGCGGCGTTCTTCGGCAATGTTTATTTAAATTGTCAGGAAAATGTGCGCAAAAATTTGTAGACTGGCGTCCGTCAGACGCCGCGAGCCTTGCCAAGGGTTAATGAACAAGCTATGTTGCGCGACGATTTCGAAATACTATATTACGACTACGTCCAGATATGCTTGTCAAAATTCTGCTGGCAAGGTTACAGCAGAAGTTATGAGACTGCGTGTTCAATATACGCCTGTGTGATTGACACATCAAGTTTCGATACGAGTAATTCATTTCTGAGAACTTTAAACGCCGCATAATAACACGTGGACTATTCCAGCGGCGAATAATATCATTTTCAAAGTACCAAGTATCATTTTCAATTTACCCTTTCATTGCGGCTAACAGATACAGTCAGGAACAGTAGTTAGTGCATAAGTAATCACTTTATTTATCACATATTTACATAGATTATTCCTGAAAAATGTGCGCATCAGGAGCACCAGTTTCCTCAAACCCCGATTCATTTCATTACTATATAGGTACATGCAATTCACATTACACCCCGCATATAAATGATACCTCAATAAATTAAAAAGAGTATCTGCGTTCTTATAAGCTTCTATAGCGATAACAACTATGCGTGTCGATTTTTCTGCCCCGGAAAGCGATACAAATTTTCCGGATCCTGTAGCTAAAGGTTAAGGCAGGTCAATCCTCTGCAACCACCCCTAAGAACCGCCATGAAACCTCGCGGAACCTACAGAACCAAATTCCACCGCGACAATCCCAACACCACACGACTCCTGAGCACCAGTGCTCTCGCGCGCGCCCTGCTCATAGAAAATGGTGGAAACTTACGTCGCAAGCTCTCGAATAGCCGTGTTGAACGTGGCGCGTGCACCAAAGCGATCTTCAACCCCCATCGATTCCACGACCGGCGATCGCACCATCACCAGCAATCAATTATATCGCACCAATCAAAGCAAGGACGAAGAACAAAGGTATCAATCTCAAGCACACCGATCCCAACGTAGTACAACGAGTCCAGGTAATCCTCCTGGAAGGCAAGATGAGTGAAGAGGATGCCGATGGTGGACGCGCGTTGGCCACGACTAAAAGCGCGAACCGATCGTGTAAAAGCCTCACGGTGGAGTCCGATTTTAGAGAAGCCTCTGGCCACCGTTACGAGGAAGAGAGAAGAACCATCGCGGATACCACGGAAGAAGAAGAGAGGACTTGAGCTTGTTTGGTCCTCCTCTGTCTCTACACAGCGAAAAGCATCGGCTGTGTCGTGAGAAACGGGAGGGAAGCACGGTGCGGCGGCGGTGTATTAACAAACCGCGTGAAAAGATCCCAAAAATAATTTCGGCGTGAAGAAATAAATCCGGGTGAGGCGGTCGCGAGGGTGCCTAAAAGAAGGTTCGCCACCGGGTGCCTTCTGGGAATGAAACCGGCATAGTATGCTCGAGTTATAAGAAGACCGCTGAAGCGATCGCGTCGACTAGTCGCTAAAGAGTTTTGCCGCGATCAACAAGCCAGCAAGAACAAACGTCAGTTTCAGAGCATCCGCTGGCTCTTTATCGTTAACAACGAGATCTTTGCAACAGTTGAACTAAACAAGCTGGTGAAGAAGAAGAGGAAGGGGAAGAAGAAGAAGAAGAGAAGGAAGAAGTCGACGAAGTTGAAGATCATTTGGTGAATCAAGATCGATTTTAAGATCGTTGATATAACAATACGAGGGGAGCAACTTAGAAAATGATGATGACGATGAAGTTAACACCGGACCTGGTTACAGCAGGAATGCCGGTCGGTATAGAGAGAGTGATGAAGTCTGCGATGAAGAGAAGGAATATGTGGCAAGAGGAGACGTAGTAAGGCACAGCAAGCAAGCACAGTCAGGCAGGCAGGACTTACCTCTGCTGTTTTTAGAACTCCACTCCCAGAACTGCGCGGGTCGAGCCGAGCCAAAACCAAAATACCACCGATATAGCTTTTCTGCGAGGGTCTTTGTGTGCGCGACCAACCAGCTCTTTCGTACGGACGTCCAACCGGCTTGCACCAGAGTCGAACGCCGACGAACTACTAACCTTACCTCACGGACGCATAGACGACCAAGACGATGACGACGAAGACGAGCATCAAGAAGAAGAGCTGTGCGTCCGTGGCAAAAAGGCATAGGGAGACTCGATGATTTTCTTATGGGTTATTGTTCTGCAATCCTTTTTCATAATCGACTATTATATTTGATCGGTGCACCGTTAATGGATCTAATATGAGTACAGTGATCTGTGATGATGGTAACATTGGTAAGGGATCAGGAGACCTGGGCTTCTCATTCTCGGTTCGATAGGCTGATGAAGCTTGTTCGATTTCTAGTTTGGAGAGGTTCGATGATGTAGTTTTGTTATTCACTGCCTGTGACCAGTGTCGTGAATTATATAGTTGCCGTTGCTCAAGGAATTCGGAGATAGCTGTTGGATGATCTCGAGTTCTCCCCGGCTGCTTTTCATGATATATCAAGAGCGATTCGAATTTGATATTTTACGAAAGTTTGGGAACGTTTGACGGTACGGTTTCACTGTGCATCGTCAGTGATCAGTGTAATAAATTGTAACGGCAGATGAAGAGATTAAAAAGTAGTTTGTTGCACGAAAAGTTCGGATTGCGAACGAAGGAGAAGAATAGAGACGCGGCAAATTATTTGCAAAAGGGTCACAGGAATTTTTGTCTACTCTATACATGCTGACGAATGATTTATTCGATAGAACAAGAACCAACTTACCTTTCTATCGCATGTAGGAGCCAAGATACAGGGTCGGTGTTGCATTCACGACGTCGGTCCTTAAACACAAAAGAAAACAATTCTTTGTAATATATCATTAAAATAAGCGCGTTCAAACAATGCTCAACATCCAAAAGCTTATCTTTACTAATATTCTATCTTTTGCGTGCTTTATTTTGCCAATTAATAATCTACCTAGCACTAAAAAAATTATTCGCGGCAATTATTCATTTCTAACTGCCCCAACACACAGAAATGCATCCAGACCCACGTTTTTCATAGATTTTAAAATTGCTTAAAGTCTACACTTCCAAATTCTCATTCTCCTATCATTTACTTATTACAACAAGCGATACAGGCAAAAACAATGGATATAGTAGTTTGTCTGATAGTACGAGTAAAAGAGGAAATTTTCCAACAGCTTCGCTAGATCGTGCCACTTTTAGGCGCGTGATCTCATCAATGAATCAGTTGATCTTCGCGATTTGGCTCAGATTTTCGACTGACACCTTCTGACGTACATTTTCTGTCGTAATAATGGGTGGTTGCTAAGGCGGAAGTGGAAGGAGGTTCTAGGGGATATTGGTACCATCCTTGCCAAAGACCGGTTAAATAATTGATCTTGCGTTTGCAACCAATTTTATACAAGAAGCTTAAACCGCAGAATATACCAAAGAAAATTTGGAATAATTCACAACGTTCAATAAAACTGTGGCATTTTCTATGATATCCTTAAATAACCCTTCACATCGCGGAACACTAAAAAAAAGCCTTGAAAGACAGATCTCAAAAAACCTCCAATTAACAGTGTCCCGATATTCTGACACGAGCATATGAACTTTCGAACTTTGCCAATTCGCGATACCACTGAAAACTCCACGCACCAATGACGTTCGTTTCGATCGCCGTGGAGTGCAAGATAGAAGAGATAACGATTTTCCTGGCGGCAGCATGGAGCCGTATTAAGAGTGACTTAAATTAATAACGATCGCTATTTTGGACAAGCTTCCATGCTCCGTTAACCCGATTAAAGGTGAATACGGTGAGCGAAGGCGAGAGATGGCATAAAGAATTCAGACGGATCTTCCAACAGCATGACTAGCTCTGGCTTGATCCCATTGCTTGGAGTAATTATGGAAACTTGGACGTTAAGTCACGACGCGAATTTCGAACTCTGTAAAACACGGGACAACGGTGGCAGATCCGGAATAAGGGACGGATAGATCCGAATCACATTATACCACGTCACTTGTTCATCATCCCTCTGCCCGATTTATATTCGAGTCCTTTTGAATAAAGTAAACCCAGTCACGAGTATTCCTACTGCGATCGTCAGTTGCAAATTTCAATTATTTCCTAACTTCTGTGCCCCGTGGGAAACGATCTAAATTTTAAATAATAACTTCTGGCAACCATATAAGTCAGGGGTGATCGAATTTTTGTGGAAGGAAACTATGATTACACTGTTCGTGGATCGTTTAATCTTTCATTCAGCCGGTGAAATTATTTATCGCGCCTGAATTATCTACAGTCAGGGCAACATCGAATTAGTGGAAAATCAATTAACTCAAATATGTATTTCAGCTCAACGAAAAGACTATTATTGGACGAACTTTCAACATTGCTGTGTCAGCTGCCGCAGCGAAGGAAAATTATAAAACGACAGCCCTTCTAGTGTCGTTTTAATCCAGCTTAAACAATAATTAATGTCACATTTGCCTCGCTAAACTGAGAAACACGTCCCGGTATTATTGCTCAATGTAAAACGAGCTGGTACCATTCCCCCCTGATGGCATCGTGTCGTAAAAATCAGTCAAAAGTTTTAATAGCCGCGGCAGGTGAGGGTGGAGTTCGGGGATGAAACAACGGCGACAATAATTTTCGCCTTCGAAGGAGCGGCGACTAGAAAAGAGGAAGGCATAAAACGACATTGCTCCGGATCGGCACGTGCCACTCGATAAATCTGTTGGCAGCTGACGGCACAGCCGGCTTGCAGCCTCCTGCCTGCACTCACGCTTTTTCCCTTCTTTCTCCACTCTTCCTTCGCCCACGAGTCGACGCGTTTCCTCCTCCTGTTTGCGTTTCCGTCGCTCTTACGTGAACCTCTCGCGACCAACGTTACCACGAAAATTCAGAACTTCGGGCAGGATGGTTAGGGATCTTGGATGAGAGAGGAAGTAGACCAGCTTCGACGGAGATTGGGGATTTGCTAACAGACGAAGTTAGTTAGGATAGTAAAATGATGAGGGTGATGTAAGAATAATGGTGGTAGCGAAGCTGGAAAGGGCAAAGGTCGATATTGGGATTCACTGGAATGTCACAGTAAACGAAGTTGAGAAACAATTTGTTAGTTAACCCTTTCGTGATCTAGGTGTTTGGTTAGGTTTCGTTTGAATTGTGACTGTATCATTGCTAATAATAGTAACGATAGAAAAGCTTGAGTAGACACGGTGGGAATGATATTAAAATTGAGAGATTTAAAGAAGAGAACGTACCCCCTGCATGTGAAGGAATTGATTACGTTTGAAACCCTTCGTTTATTTCCTTAGATTTGGGTCTGTTTGAAACGTTCTGGAAAGAATGGGGCGGTGCTGGACCTAACATTTACCTAGTGCATTCGAATAGGAATATACACGCCGGAGAAATATTTTAACAAAATGCAGAGCAACATTTCCAAATAAATCGTCGAACAACAAAAACGCAGTGAAATAAACTGTAATCAGTTTTAAAAAATTCCAATCGCTTCGCTGTTACATTTCTTAATATCTCACACTGTTGCAGCTACTTTTAAATAAAATATATACCAATCGTAAAATAGCCAGTATAAAACACATATCCGTATCTCCTAATTGATATAATAAATTCTATATCTCAAACTTCGTCGCGTATAGAATAACGACTATATCGAATTTCAAGATACCTCTCCTGCTTACGTAAGAAGAAGATTCTCGAGAGAAACAGGAAGAAAATTTTCCGTAACCGTAACGAACGTAGAAATTCTACGGTAGATCGGTTCCTTTCCGCGACCAGGTCTTTCGAAACGATCCAGGAGGGCCGACATCCCCAAGGGAACAGTGTACACGTGTATAATCCAGTCTGTAGCTTAACAACCATGCTTAAGAGTGGAGCTCCTGTGAATCTCGGAGCACGTTCGTTTCGCCCACACGTGCTAACATGCCCCCCGATTACCAGCTACAGTTGGAAACTATAATTTATTTCACTTCCAAGTTCCACGAATGCTTGTAGGTATTTTAATGATTTTTTTGTAGAAAAATCATTACGCAAAGTGTACGAATTTTATTATGCAAAGTCTCTTATTCTTACGGAGTAAGAATCTATTTTATCATTAGAATTTCGCCGGTATTTAAAAAGAGTCTAGGTGCTCCGGAATTTCCACGCCCTCTTCCACCGTATTGTAAGCAAACATTTGAACTTTAAGGTGAATAGAAAATATTCGTGGAGGAATACGAAAAGTATAAAGGCAGTGCCGGCAACAGATGGGGGTCGCAGGGCCGCGCGTCGTGTATTACGTATTATACTTATAAAACGGCCAGTTATACGCGTACACACGGTACACGCTTCATCGATCAGTGAGTAACTTGCGTCACTGCGGGCTCGTGTACTCCCATGCACGACGCAATTTCCTCCTTCATCTTCGATCCACCGTGAAACGAATGAGAAAGGACAATTTAAAAAACTGCCGCAGGTAGAAACGAGAAGGAAACGTTATCTTGTCTGTCGTTGTCGCGTGACAGTCGAAAGAAGAGCCTAACAAAGTAGCAGAGACACAAAAAGAAGAAACATCATTTGCTACTACCGTGCAAAAGTTGGGAAAGGAACACCTCGACAACACTGTGTTAAGAAGAATCCTATCTTGTTAAATTTCCCCATAACTTGTAGATTTAATTTTCGACTCTGCTACGCCATAAAAAAAAAGCAAACCTATGAAACCACGATCCCGCCACCATTAGAAGCGTTACGAAAGCGTTGCAGTGGCTGAAGTAAAAGAGAAGGTAGAAGTATCGCTGCCCTGCCCCTATTTTCCATAGAGACATCGCATAAACCGGTGGAAAATCATTGGATTACTTCGCGGTTAAAACGAACGAGGCACGAGCGAGATGTTGGCGCGAGTGCAACGCGCCATATTCTTTGTCCTATGACACGTCGATGTTAAAGCTCCGTGGCTAAAATTAAACGCAGCCGCCAGGGCTGAGTCTAAGACCGAGGCTGAGCAGGAGCAGCCGCCAGAAATCAGAGCACGTGCTTCAACTAAGTGACGTGTGCCTCCACCCATCTCCTTCTACCTTTTTCCTTCAACGTTCCCTTTCCCCCCTTTTTTTATTCCTTTTCCCTATCTCTTTTGCAATCTCTTACTCTCCCTCTGTCTGCCTGGCAGTCTCGCCGTGAAGGTGTTTTTCCATCTGTACCTTCTCAACATTTGCAAAAATGGGTGAAGCAGTTTTGGAGTTGGAGTTACGATCGTTCGGAAGGTGAATGGAGGAGATACTGTTGAAATGACGTATGTCTATGTGGGAGTCTGGTATGGAAGATGATCTTGATAGAGGAATGCTGGTAGGGCTGCTGCTGTGTTCACGCTGAAATGATTTGGTAGGGTTGAACCATTGGGTAGAGGTTGGTTTAAGTTTCAACAGCCTGCTGGACGTTGATTTGTTAAGGGTTGACAGTTTTGGATGGATGCTGGAAACATGTGTCTACAGTATGGTTTCGGATTGATGGTTTTACGTAATGGGTAATTGACATTGCGACTGATGCTGCAATCTGTACAGGAATTCACGCTGAAACTGATAACGGATCGATATCGGGACTCGAACCGGAATAGCATGCTGGACTCGTTATTCGAATCGGCACTAGTGTATTTAAGTCGATATTGAAATTTATGCTGGTATTAATATTTGCGTTGATATTAAAATCGATGCTGGTATCAATGTCGGAATTGGCATTAAAATCAATAGTAAAATTAATAGTGAAATTGGTGATGAAATGTGGTAATGGTCATTAAAATCCGTGGCGGGGTTAATATTGAAATCGAAACAAGTATTCAGACGAATATGGATGTATGGATATGAAAATAGATACGATACAGATTGACATATAGAAATTTCGCAATGTCCGAACATTTTTCATAAAATTTCGAATGTTACTCTGCATAATACTTTTCGAGGTACACTTAAATGTGCGTACATAGTGTACTTGAGGAAACGTGGACCGTAACGATCAATAGATTTTCCAGCAGCAACAGTGCCGAACACTGCGGAGAGCTGATACAAACATCCTGCACCTCACACGTGGCCTCGACCGACTGTAGGACACGTGTTCCACTCTCCTACAGAGAGATTTCACCATGAATTCAGCCCTTCGATAACCCATGGTCAACGTCCTACCTAATAGAAATCTGAACCGATGCCTACCGAAATCGTCATCTGTATCAGCAACTTCGTCCTCAACTCAAATTCCATTAGCATGTGCAACAGATGCAACAGATGCGACCTTATCATGTCTACTACCTTCTCCGATTTTTCATCTAAAAAATCCCTTAATTTAATTACACTCTGCGACCAAATTAAAATTGTCCATATTTGAACTGCTGTAACTACGTGAAAAAAAATCGTACCACAATCCAGCTGAGCTCATTTGAAAGGATGAATTCTCTACTCTAAGAGCCATGAGCTCGTTTTCTATTAAGATTTTTCGCCCGAAGAATGCGTTTGCTACCCAAGTGTCAATCAAGTCAGACGATCGATCATTAAAAAAATCGAGCAGAAGTTAAAATTAATGAGAATGGTGAACGTGGCGGGAGGGCAGGCAAGGGTCGAAGGGCTACATGTCGCCGGTTATGGGACCCCATGGTTCGCCTTGGCCAACGCGACGCGACCAGAGAAATATTATAGCGATCAGAATCCCGCAACGTTCTCTCTTGTGCACAGACCTGAAAGTAAAACGTTAACACGTGTGCAAGAAAAAGAGAAGAGACGATGGACTCCTCTGTACACGCTTTTCCCCAGATCGTTTATTTCTCATGGGGCTTTTGTTGCAGGTTTTCTCGGTACTATCATACTTTTTTCGACAAATACGCAATTGCTTCTTAACGATGTCGTGGACGGCTCCGTGAAGGTGACATCCATCTAACGAGGCACGTCTAATAATTGATACGATTGCTCAGACGTTTGGAACCGTGGAAAAATTTAGTGTAAACAAGAAAAGATACCTGATCAAGTGTAGTGGTTCATAAATTGCTTAGAGGCTGGAGAATTTTTTACGACACGATTGGAGATAATTAAGATCGATCTTATTGGGAATGGGCTAAGAATAAAATTTGTTAGTAGAGCGAAACGAGCAACCGTCCCTCACAGAAATTAACCAATCTTTGCTTGAAAAAATAACCGATTGCTACTGATATGGTTTCCCATGCTATCCTTCAATAAAATAACTCCAAAATCTGAATCGGTTCCAGAAGCAAAGAATACCTAATTTCTGCAGGTCGTTCGGGGCACCCAGCTCCAGTCCCGCAGCATCGAAAAAAATTTCCAAAATACCATTGCACGAATGGTATAAAATAGAGGCAAAAGAAGGAACGATCCATGGAGATTCCTCCTCATCTCATCTCGGTGTCCCTCTTTCGGTCGCGAGCAAACTGGAGCTTGAAACGCGATACTCGACGCGAGATACGCGGCCGATTCTACTCGAAGCGAAGCAGAATGAACGCGAGCCGGCGAAAAGAGAGGGAAAACGAGGTGGCGCGAAGGAAGAGGGTCGGGAAAAGAGGAAAACAAGAAGAGGGAGGCTCGGGAGTTGAGTGAACGCACACTCGAGCCGGCTGTGCACGGGAGGGAGAGGAAAATCAACACACACGTACGCCGTATGCACCAACACAAATGTGATCAGACAGAGGAATCGCGCGAACCGTGAAACTACGTTTATTCCAAACGTGGCTTATCCAAGTCTTCTTTTTCGCGCTATTCTTTCGACGAAGAAAAAAATCCCGCCCGGCAAAATCGTTGGGACAAAAAGGGATTATTGATAAACTTATCATGGAGCCCCAATCTTATCACCGTATACCAGATGAAAGTTGCCACTTTAAATTAAACGAAATTATAGGTAACATTGAGGTGAAAGAAGCTCGAGCCACTTCTTTCAGTCACGCATGCAAAACACCGTCAGGACGCACCTGATCCGCAACAGCTGACGTTCTTTTCATAATCTTCGTATCTTAATCATTTCTCTTACAATATATTGTGGCCCGTTCCATCAATGATACAGAAACCACTCGGCGAAACAGTGATTTAAAAAAATGCCAACCCGCCAGAGCAAAAAGCCAAGAGGGATCCATCATTATAAAAACTTTAATGATTTTTCCACATCCTCCAGTAGGATGCTGCTCGACAAGATGTCCCCATAGTACACTCCCCTTGGCTCTTTCCTCGAACTTGCCATAATTCTCTCCCTCTTTCTCTGTCCTTATAACCGCGTGCACGCGTCAAACACGCACGGCTCCACACGCAATGGCACAGAGAGGGACGATGGCGCGTGTGTGTGCACGGAATAGCCGAGGAAGAGAAGAGAGGAGAAACGAGCTGGCAGATGTTGGGCGCGTGCGGCGTCGAACCTTTTAAGGCGCGATCACTGGACGCCCGGCGTCGCAACGGCCCTCTCCGCGACGCTCTTGCCCCACCGTACGTTGTTTCGACGTTTCTGTCCCTTTCTTTTTCACCTCTTCGCTCACACGCCCGATCTTTCTCTGTTCCACATTGAGACACCTTGAGAAGTGGAACCGTGCGCCACAGCCTCCACGAAATCTCATCTATACCTCTTCTACTTGCCTTCCTATCGCTTTCCTCGACGCTATGTTTCTACCTCTCCTTTCGTCGCGTGCCTCCCACCAGGCGATAGAAAGCCGAGCTTTCCAACACACTCGTCTGCTTCGTGGTCTTTATTGGGTTTTTCCTTTGCACTTTTTCCGACGGTTTTTCTTCGGTGCAGTGGAGTTTTTTCTTTTGGACTGTCGGGAGATGGGAGACAGGGGGAAGAAGATAATAGTTTTCTCCCGTTTTTTTCTATTTTTTTTTATTTGCTTTCTTTCTGGGACCTGATGTGTAGATTCGAGTGATACGAATATAATATAATTATACGCGCAGTTTTGCATGAGAAGGGAAATATTGAAGCACGGATTAGTATTTGTTTTCAGTTAAATCTTGGTATTTTTTCGATGCGTTGGAGAATTTAAATATATGGTATTATGAAATTAAGCATCGTACTATATTACCCTACCTCCGATTGCGAGCAATTTATGTGGATGATCAGTTCTTTCTATTAAAACTATAAACTACAAGGAACCGTGATTTCACAATGCATGCTCCATACACAACAATAATTTCCACAGGCCTCCCTCGTAAAGTATTGCCCGAGATTTCAAACATGGCATTAGTACTGTTATTATTATTATTATTACCACGAAATGCAGAAAAAAGGCAGGATCTACGTCCACATAAAGAAAAGAAAGACAGAGGCGTCGCACGTGGCCGATAGGACCACGTGGGCTTCCAGCCTACGTCACCGGCCGAACCGACATCCCATCGCGTATTGATTGAGAGTGGCCATGGTCGTTTCCATGACGACGTTTCTTTTACCTGTACGCCGCACACAACCATACATAAAACACACACCAATAGGCTATACACTTGTCAACAATACACACAGTAGCACCTACCTATCTACTTACTACGTAGGTAGCAACCTTAGGGGAACGTAGGTGTACATAGGTGCGCGTGCTACCTGCGCGAGTCTATAGTACCCCTTTCCAACCCCCCTCGACCGATCCCCAACCCTTCCCCGTGCTCCACTTCGCCGCTCTTCTTATCCTTCTTTTCGAACCCTATCAAGCTGTCCTATCCGCACGGTGTACCGAGTGAATCGGATCGGATCCTCGATAGAAATCTCTCGAGCGTGCACGTTGCCGTACCACGCGTGCAAAATTTATAATCGACCCCTCGATACCGCGCCGTGACGCGTACGTACCCTCAACCACCTCCTACCCCCAACTAGTCGACACAGCCCCTCTGATACCCTAGATCGGCTATGTTACACGGTGAACGGCTATAGCGGTTTCGTTTTGTGGGGCACCTTGCTACCGATGAGTGTAGCAAAGTGGATTATGATAGAAAGGGGTCCAGAAATATTGAATATTTACTGGTAATAGCAAATTGAGTAGATGGTCTGACAAATTTCGACGAGCCATATTCTGATTATTATTATTGCTCTGGAGAGGTTTAGTGAACAGTATGAGGATATAGAGGTGTGGATGGAAAGAGAATGAAAAATATAAAAATTGTATGTCACGTATTGCGAATAATTGACGTGGTACAGCGTGATCACTGAAAATAAATAGAATCATTTCGTGCTTGTATGATTAATATAATTATTAAGCTCGGCGTTATTTATTCTTGCTCGAATTAAAACTTCATTTATCTTAATTGCCTTGTGTAGTCTGCACTATAAGTGCAGGGAGCTTCGGATTGAAGCACGACAGAGTGATGCATACATGGTGCAGACTAGAGTTACAGTTCTGGATCTTTTTTACTCCACTGGTTTTTTTCGTTATCAAGTGTGCACATTAATCTCCATTTCCTTCACAATTTGTAACAACAAAATCGTATCGAGCTGTTTAATAAATAATTCCTGTTCATTCTCTCCACCCCTTTTTTTTTAAATACAAAATTGCTATAAAACTCTGAACCCATAGGAAACGTTATCAAAGGCCAATTACATAAATTTCATCTTTACAGCCAACAATGATTCATTAACGACAGATCGCAATAAAGGACCTTTGTTTATCTATGGAGAACAATAACAAAATCGATCGGATTCGTGCACGTTAAACCATAGAAGGCGAACGCAGCAGCACGTGCTACCAACACGTGGTGAACGGTCCACGAGGAACGGAGGGTAGGGTTTATAGTGGGGGAAACGTAGCACACGAGGGGAATAGAGGTGAGTTAACAGTTCCCGCGTAAATACTTGCTTTTTGTGACTGTGCACAGCGTTCAATCATGATCCTAGGTATCGTACGATTATTTTGCATCTTCTGGACAACAACGTGAACTATAATCGGTCCATACAATGAAAAACGGAAGACGGACAAGATATTATTACGAACGATGATGGAATTGACATGAAGAGGAATAAATTTATCGCAAGCATTCCTGCTGTAAATGATTGTTGGATCATTTCGATGGTATTTATACCTGTAAGAATGTACGAAAATACCGGAAGCTCCGTTCGAATACTATTCATCGGTAAACAATGAAATTGAATTTATTTCAAATCTGTCGAGGCCTATCTAATACAATCGCAGTAATACCATTTATTGAATATACTATAATATATAATATATACTATATAAATAAATTGCTTTTCATTCAGATAAACATTTCCTTCGAACCGCCCCAAAGATAGCGAGTGCTTCAAAACTGTTATAATACACGAGATCGAAACCTATCCAAAAGGAGACATCAGACCGTGAATGAAATCCATCAGGATAAAAAAACTGCTTACGCACAATACTACTCCGCGATGACTGGAGTTGAAGTTGAATCGAGGCAACACCGAGTACACACTATTATACGCGTGACTGTGTTCGAAAAACGGGAGGCCACAGACACGTGTCATTAACACGTGATAAAAGGGCGCAAGGAGCCGCATAAAGGAAAACAGGGAGGGCAGAGAAAATAGAACGAGACAGACAGGGAGGATTTTTCGCGTATTTTCCACAAAGAGCAACAACAATAACAAGCTGGGACTTGCGTCAACGTGATATTACCCGACTGTCGACGAACTTTTCTTCCTTCCAGTTACGCGCATCTCTATCACTGTGTAAGTGTTCACGTATGTGCTTGCAGGACGATCGACTTTTGACCACAATGACACGTGTACATTGCACGTGAGAGTAGGCGGAAGGAATCATCGGAGTTGCGTTCAGATTTACGTCAATCGTGACCTGACGTGAGGAACGCTAGCCTCAAAGACAGCCCCGGCTTAACCAGGGGGAAAAAAATGACGGTTAAAAGGAAAACGAGCCTGCACGCCTTTTATCCGATAGGAGAGAAGAAGAGAGAGAGAGGGAGTTTCCAGCGAACCGACATCCGGTTGTTCTTCAGGCGTGATGCGCGGGAACCTGGCCAGAGAAAAGCGGAAGATGGGGGTGGAAAATGCTTAGGCTTATTTTTTTCCATTTCTTTTAGGTAAATTGTTTTTCAGTTCACAGATTGGGAAATCGTTTCACCCTGCCCTATATATATATACCTTTGGTAAACTGCATTTTAATTGACTTTATTGAAATGATATACAATATACATCTATCACTCAGAATTCTGTTAAAACACTCCAATAATATCATCCTAGGCGGAGGAAATAAATAATTGAATAAATAGAAGGAATAAAATGTATACATTAATTATCTCGGAGTAGAAAACACTTCAGGAACACTCGCCCTACTAAAAACCACTCTCCACTAGAAATTTATGAAGCAAAACTGAAATTACCATTATTCTCCGCGTCGAACAACCGATCTCTCGTTACCTCACCCTCATCGAAAAGTAATCTTCGAAAGCCCGATCAAAGTTCAAGTTCGATTACTCGATGGACGTTCGTAGTGTAAAGAAATGGTAATTAAAAAATACACTTTGTCACGATGTAGAATTGATACGCGTGTGACACATGTACTCTATCTCTCGAATTATATTTTATCGCCGATACCCATCTATCCCGGTTCCAAGAATACACGTAAGTCCTGTGAATTATTAAAGCGAGCGTCAGAATTGCAGAGTGGCGGAATCAAATTAGTCGGCGCCCGATCCCATTAAAAGATTCCGGCAAATCGCTTTAAATGTTATTTCTAAATTCTCCGTCGATTGTCTGAATACCGTTTTCCAACGATCTGCAATTGATCTTTTTTCTATCTCAGTTTCCAGCAAAGTTTTTACCGTGTATGCGTTGGAACTGGGCTAACTCGAACGACTCTGAATAAAATTAATATCGAGAATTTTCAGACTCTTAATCTTTTGAGCGGCTCTTCGAATTTTCCTGAAGATAATTGATTTTATGCATATAAAAAGAAGAAGTCGTACAAACACAAGATTTATATCAATTATTTAGCAAACATACACGTGAATTGGAATTTTGTGAAGAAGGATTTTACCAAATAATACTTGATACAGGTTTCGAAAAGAATAACGTGCGATTCGTAAAACTTGCATAATATTTCGAAAATGAATGACGTCAGAGGTTGGGGTTGTTCTCGGGAAGGTTATCGATGAAACTGTTCTTTCTTTCTAAAGAGTGGGTGGGATCGATGTCGAGGGCGACGTGCACAATTTCTTCGTGGAATTTTTATGAATTTCTAGCTTTTTCGGGTGCAACGTCAAAGAGACACCTATCGAAAGTATCGCAATGAAAAACTGTTCATCTAAACGAGACCGAAACACGGGGAAAATGGAAAATAATTTTCGGAGCGATTCAGAAAACCTCACATCCCCTATTATTGTTCGTGCAATTTCAACGATACGATTAAACAACGTAACACCAAAGAATATTTATATTCCAACTAGAAATTATACGAACAACCGAGTGTTCATTTTTATTTCACCTTCTAAAAAAATAGATGAAACACAGGATCAAGTGTAGGCTTGTTAAACTTATCTTGTTAAGCGTACCTATCAAGCTTATCCCGCAAAATAATTATCTTTCACTGCTCATCCTATTCAACTTACAACACTCTTCGGAAAATGCATTTCTATTTACCAATTTGATTGACTGTAATTAAATGTTATATACGACACCATGAAATATACCTTTCGAACTATTTTCCTTCGCACATAAATGCATAGGACATTCCTAGTTTATCCAAGTTTGCTTCCAGATAATGAAAGAAGTCAACGTTTAGGTCATACACATTTCATCCATACACATACATTTTGTATCGCGCTTTGTACCACGAGGTCGTGTAATTCTTTGTAGCGAGCCAGTCGCGTATTATTCCACAGGTTCAAGTTCCGCGAGATTCCACGATAAGTCTACATCTGATACAGCTGCCGAAATATGTACGCGTAACGGACTAACGCATTGATTCTCGCATTGCATGCTTCATTTCTCCTGAATAAGAGATAGAACCGTACCCTGAATGCTACATCCGCAAATTACTTTTCGTTTCTTTTTCAGCGTCACCCACGTTTCAAAAAAATTCAAAGACTCCAAGTTTTGAACTCCAATAAATTGCTAGTAAGTACTTACTGGCCAAGTACTTAGCTTTCTTTTTTTTCTGCAAATAATTAAAATTAAGTTCTCTAAATTGTAGGAGCAACGAACCATGTTAGTACTTCTACATGCTTCTATACCGAATAAAAAACGGTTTGCAAATATCTTTCTTTCATATTTTCAAAGGTAACTTTGTGCTGCTTTAATTTAAAAAACGATCGTACAATATTTTGGCATTGTATTTCATACAGTGCATCTGTAGGGAAAATTATTTGAGAGAAAAAAGATTGGATGCTGACCATCTGGCGAAGAATAGATAAAATGTAAATCCGTGGGGTTAACTATGGTTTTTATACGACAAATGAGGTACCACTGTCAGCCCCCCTAGGGAGTGCCAGTAGGAGATATTTTTTTCGATTTTTTTTAATGGTCTGGTAGCCACATTTCTTCACTTTTTATAATATATGAATGTGTTTTAAATGTGTCGAATACGTTTTATTCCATAGAAAACAATTATAATCGGTGTGTATGACAAAGTGTCGTCCTAATTACAAAATATATTAACAAGGGTACGATGATTATCTTAGAAAGGGTAGTATATAATGCTAGGTGACTACCATTTACAATTTCAAACATTTATGGCCAATTCTTCATTTTTACTATCCCGAGTTTCTTTTATTGAAAAAATTACCATACACAATTAGCATAAAAGATATCAATTTCTGCTTTACCGATTCAGCTAGATGCATTTGAGATGGGTGTGTACAGATGGCAGCATCTCACAGTTATTTAAAAAATTCCCAATAAAAAGATGTTTCCAAAATCATGATCAAAGTACGAAATAAAACAATACCATTGATTTTTATATTAAATTTTTGCCCTCTATAACATTTGCAAGCCGTTAAAATATAATAAAAAAGTTCTAATGCATACTTAAATATTTCAATATATCTATTATGCAACTATATATTCTGGTTGCTCCAAAAAACTAATTATCTACGTTAAAATTGGGAGTACCATTTACAAAACTGAATGCCTAAAACATTGCTAACATATTCGTAGAAAATTCTGTATTATATGTGTACAAAAGTTTGCAGAATATTCTATGGTATAAAGCAATATATCTATATTTTTTGGATCTATTATAACAAAGTTTATTTTCAGAGCTATAAAATTTCGTGGTGGATTTAAGTATATTGCATAAAAAATGAGTAATTTTAGATAAAAAAAAAAGCAGTCACACTAACCCCTTACATTGAATTTATTCTTTATAGAAGTACGAAGTTATACTCTTCAAACTACGTTCTCTGAACTTTAGAAACCAAGCAATATAATCCAAAGCATGAATTTACATAATTATGAAAGATATATTTTAATTTTTCCACCAAATTGTGAATTCTTCCTTGCAGTACATCAGATATATATAACATAATTCTTTGACACTTTGTTTACTAGTACTCTAATGATGGCCAAACAAGTATTACAATAAAAAAAATTTATCTTGAATCCAATTATACTATTCCCAATATTACACACACACACACACAGATTCGAGAAAATCATAACCATTAAGTGTATTTATTGATCAACAAAGATCTATTCTTCACCACTTCATACATAGTACAAACTTGTTATTAAACATTCCTACATAGAATTCCCAACACGATAAGAGCTCTGTCATAGCCCAGCAAACGAAATGCAACAGCTTTTCCAGAAATAATTATCGAACAATACAGACGTACGACAGAATCCTCAAAACATTGATATCCCGCCGAACGGAGTGAAATTAATAATAAAGGATTAAACGATAAATTTAAGGATTACTTAACGATGGACCTCAAAAGGGTAAGGAGAACCTGTCTGTGCATTGTATTCGAATGGAAATAGGACCTGTCATTTCCAATCGTTCCTTCGAGAGCAGATCAATATATCTTCCAACGAAAAAGTCTCCATCTGCGTTCCATTTATTCAACTTATTTGTAAGCTTATAAATTCACCTTCAAATGTATCCAAACACCCGACAATAAAGCATCGCTACAGGCGAACGAGCTTTTTTTTTCCTGAAAATCGTGAACGCTTCCGACGTATGTGTGCGCGTGCCTGTGTGGATGCGTGCGCGTGTACGCGTACGCACGCGTATGTGTCCATGTATGTGAAGGCCATGTTAACAGACTGTAAGTCAACGAATGACTGCTGAAACGATAATAGCAGTGTGAAATTTACTTACGATTTTCACCGGCTTCTCCGCGGCTCCTACACAGCTTTTCCGTCCAGTTATTTCACTTTCCACATTATTACGTCCACGGTGAAAAAAAAAGGAACGGCGAGAGAGCGAGTTTGATCAAAAGCACAATATTCGTGACGTCATCGGTGGCCGGACATGCGCAGACCGATTTCGGTGTTTTTCCATTTACCGCGGAAACACGTGTGGCGATGTCGTGTGTTTTTACCCTTTTTTCCGTTTTTTTCTTTCTTGCTTTCCCCGCCGCGAGAACTACATCGCTAAGAGACACGTGACATTATCGCGACAACGCGGTATCGTCCCTTGACGAAATTCGTGTGCGATTATTCGCGAGAGCCAGCACGGCTGCCGACATCTATCCATCCACTCCCACTTGTTAAGTGACGTACACTGACGTCATCGATAGTTTACCTTGAAGCATGACATTGAGTTCCATGCTTACCAATCGCGCCAATGAAGTTCCCCGCAATGATCGTTCAGATAGGGATTGGATCCACGCGTTTTCCGCCAAATTACACTGCAGAAGCTAATGCGTTCTTGTTGCATCTTCTTTCTTACCTGTAAAAAGAACAATTGCATGCATGCTTAACGAAATGAATTATATTCTATCTGAATATATGTCCCTTTTGAGTATGAGTGTATTATTGCAAATGAGACCCATGTAAAAAAATGCATTTTTATTAAATCTCCTTTGAGAGGAGAATAACTTACTTGTCAAATATATTTTTTTACACTGATATTATGTTCTGAAGGATATATTTATGCAACGTCTACTGCGTCACGATGGTTTGGTATCATAATTATTGTTCAAAAACGTTAATCAATTTTCATAAGTTTACGAGAAAATGATAAACAACCCGTATTTAGTGAGTTAAAAGAGAAAAACATCGGTGTAACAAACGAACGCAACGAAACAGATGTGATCAGTTACAGGAATCATGAAACTTCAGGACAATGTTCATGATTTCACTACAAATTCCTTGTAACGCAAGAATAAATATATAATTTTTTAAACAACTGGATAATATTTCCTCGGAACCGCCGCGAAATTTTTCATTTCGAAGATGCCCGCCGTGGATTGTAAGTACGTTGCAAATAATTGAAAAGATTTCACATTTTTCGATTTAATAGACAGATGAAAATATTATGCTTTGACATTTGACTCTTAATTAATTAAAACCGGAAAAGAAATCAACGGTTATAATTTCTTATTTTATAACTAAACAACACTTAAATTAATTTACCTACATGCATCTTGCATCTTAAAGTCGGGAGTCTTAATTAACAACTTTGACAAATCGTCGATAAGATATATATTGATAAAAGTTGCATGCCTAATTTATTGGAATTACGTAGAAATTTAAACTTACATTTGTTTAATTAAATTATTCGTCGGTATGACATTACACGTTTCGAAACCGTTCAATTTTGAATGAGAGTGCAGAGACATTGGGAAACTGCGGAGATGCAAATATTCCTACAAGAATTGCAAGTCCCCCATAAACGTAATGTTATATTTCGTTTTGTCAGTGTTGTATCATTGAATAAGAATTATATCGTATAGAAGAAAATACATTACGTGGATACATATTGTTTATAATACTTTGAATGATATCGGACTCTTCGTTGATTTGTCATTTTATAAATTGTTTTATTTTTTCCTTTTTTTTCTTTTTTTTATCTTGCAAAAAATAGTGGCAAATCACCAAGTGATTAACATTTGTGGTAAAATAAATAAAAGAGGCATGCATTCAATGTACATACAAATAATTTTATGAGTATGAAATAAATCTCTTCTTTTATTATGTGTATATCGTCATTGTATTTGTAAAGTATTTATTTGGGAACGAAATATTTTTACGGAATAATAATAAAATCATAAGCATATCATAGCAGGTATTTCTTAAACGAACAAACAATTTATCATTTTTAAACCGTGCCTTAAAGCCAATTATTATATTCGCGAATAATTTATTCAGATTTGATCCCTCAGTAATAATGGATGATCTAAGCAAGTTGCAATGTGCTCAAAATGATAAAGAGAAGGAAAAAGTAAATCAAAGACTAAACGTAAACCACAGGACTTCCAAAGACACAGATTTAGATATATTATACACAACTGGGTTGAATTCCACAAGCCAGGAGGACATTGACAAAAAAATTGTCTCCCTCAAACATTTATTAGAAAAGGATCTAAAAGCAGCGGACGTAAAATGGTCCTTATTCGTAGCAGCTTGCAACACATATCGCTACAACACTTGCTTAAAACCATTTCCACCAATGTATATAAAAAATGAGTGCAAGGACATTGAAGCATTGGTACAGTTGCCCCAATATTATTTTTATCATATTAGGTATTTCTCGTATTTATACATCCATTTCTTTAAATTTCAATTTTAATTATAGAGGAGAGCTTTAGAATTAACTCCTCCAATGGCTGTAATATTGAAAGCTTTATCAGAGTCAGATGTATATGGAAAATATGGAGCAACAATAGATTTATTGCACTGGGTTTTAATTCGTTTGAGAGATCCTTATATAAAAAGCGTTCAAAAAGAATGTGTAAGTTGCATTCCAACTAATTGCATAAAATTTTCTAACATTTGGATGTAATTTAATTTGGCCTGACAAAATGATAAACTGATTGTAATACAGTACGAGGCGATATTGAGAAAGGTACCCTCAGAAATGTCTGTAGTCGCGCCTAACTTGATATTCCAAGTTGCTAGTACAAAACAGTCTACTTCAGAAGAAAAATGGAAAGCTGTCGCTCAAGGTCATGCAACATTTTTTGCTCATCATGGTAGTCGATTAGAGAATTTTCATTCCATTATACACTACGGTCTACAACAAAATATGTGTAAGGTAAAAATAATTTAGTACAGCATGATATCATTTTTTTTTCATTCATACTCGTAGGTGTTTAATTATTCTAATGCTATCCTTTAGAAATCGCTATTTGGTAAAGGGATTTATCTTTCAAGCGAATTAGGAGTAAGTTTGCCGTATAGTCCAGTAGGCTATGGATGGGGTGGAAGCGTGCTAGGGAGTGAAATGAGTTGCATAGCTCTGTGCGAACTAGTGAATCATCCAGATGTAAAAACTGGAGATTCGGGTAAATATTGAGCGTGGAGAAAATATACTTTCTTTGTCTTTTATACCATATATCTTGGCGTCTTACAGAAGACAATGCTCGGCGTCTAGTCACAGATTCTGTGGATGGACGAGTTCCGAGTAAATATTATTTGGTAACAAATAGTGATTTGGTAAGGGTACGGTATCTTCTTGTTTACAGTCAACAAGTGCAAGCAGCCAGGTAATTCCAATGTTTATTATTGATCTTTTACTTTGTGAGAAATATTGCATCTTTTAAGTACACATTTAATGTAAAAAAATGGCTCTAAATTGTTTTAGATGTAATAGTAACAAAGGATTTTTAGCATGGTTTAAACAACACAAATTATTAACATTCGTGCTTGGGTACGTGGTGCTACTGGCTTCGGTTGGATTGACTCATAACAAGCAAGTGGAAAAATATTATAAATTATTTGTTAGAAAAGTCGGCCTGGAGTAAACAAATTTTTTACACATACGTCTTGTTCGTCCATTAATTATTGTATTAGGGTAAACATTTTTTTAATACTTTTTCAATGAAATTTAACATAAGATATATATATACGATATGTAAATAATACGCATAATTTATATAAAATACTGTATTTATATACAAATTTAAAATCTTGATAATATGATGGGAAAGTTTTCTGTGACCAAGTAGTCATCTTCAAATATTATAATTAAATTTACCTCAAATTCTGTAATAAACCACAACACCATTGCGTTCATAATTAGACACCTGTTGGTAAAGTTAAAAAGAAAAATCGTAAAATATACCTTACCCACTTTGAAGTTATTTGTGCTCAATGTAGGGCAGGTAAATAATCGTGGAAATATCATATGTATTGGTATAGGTAAATTTGTGCAAACATTTCCATCCCCAATTTGTATGTTTTGTATCTCTGTGGCTAAAATATATGTAAATTCGTAAAAAGAAAAATTAAATATTGTAATGTTTTCATCTTACCATCTCTTGAGTATCCTTCAGCGCAACCACAGGTCTCCACCCTTATTAATTGCAATTCAATTGATTTTATCACAGCCTCGCAATGTTCAATTACAACCTTGTAATTTAAATTTGGATTATTTTACATACACTAGTATATAAAAATAAATCATAGGGGTAAACAGTCTAGTCGTTGGCCACCTAAGAGTGAGTGGCCCTAAAAGACTTGAATATTAAGAAAACGCATTTGTTATGCTTTTTTTATGAATATATTCAAATATTATGTACTTTCGTGCTACGAATGCAGTCAATATTTTGCTAATCATATTTCGCCAGTCACTGGTCTTGGCCCGGCCAGTAACTATCCTTGAACTTTCTTAATAAATTTAATTTTGATTCAAACTATCAGAATCTTTTAGAGCTATTTATACTGATTATGTTTTGACTTTACTAAATTAGAATTTATTATTGAATTCATATGCGACATTGTTCCATTTACCATTGTATCATTTACCCCCGTACATATCTGACGATACAATTACCTCTCCTGTTAAGGGCTCCGAAATTTTGCAATACAATGAATCCAGCTTTCCCGAAATGCCAAATCTCGGTACATTGCTTCTGTCTCTTGTATTTTGCAAAGATTCTGGCATGATTTTAAATGTAACTGGCTTAACAGCCTCCTTCTCTATCTTAAGAGGCGGTTTATCTTCCACTATGAATTCCAATGATTTGTTCACATCTTTCGCCAAGAAACTTCTCTTTATATCGCAACGTACAAAATACTGAACATTTACAAATACACCATGGTAAGTTTCAAACAAAGACTTTGTTCCCCTAGGTTTCAACGGTAATTCAAACGGTATTTCTGTTCTACCACTCGGTATTTTGCCACTCGATGCAACATCTAATGTATATTGAACTAATTGTATCGGCTGAAAATTGAATGTCAATTGGCTAATAAAATAACGTTTATTATTATGCTACTTATTTTATGATGTTATCGCAGATTATTTCACGATGGTATTTTACAGTAAGTACTGTAAAAATATTGGCGCGTAAACTAACCTTTACAGAATTATAAAAAGCGTCGAAGATACCAAAATTCTTTGAACTAAGCTGCAAATTAACCGAACCTTCCATACTTAGGAATATTCCATCGTGTTTCACGTCTGAATTAGTCTGTAAGAGTATAAAACCAGCAACAACCTCCTGAAATATAACCTCAATGTTACTTTCTCTTCCTCATTATTAATCGTAAAACATATAGGAACATACCCCTTCATGGTATATTTTACTCGCTCGCTTTAGCTTAATATCAATTTTTATCGTCATTTTATAAATTATGATTGTCAATCGATTAATAAATATATATCAAAGTTTCCGTGTCTATCAATGACATTTGTCGCAGGTTAATATCTTTATACGATTTATATCGATATATTGGTTTAATTAGAACATTTACAATAAACATTTATGCACAAAAAGCCCTTCGATATAATAAAGAATAATAATTGCATTAATATGAAAGTTTTATCTAGAGATATTATGTACGGAATGTCAAGAAGAACAATCAGCTGTTTTGTGATAATATAGGCATTTAAATGAGACATTCTTTATTTTTTATTTTCGAACCCCATTTAAAACGGCATAAAACGTGTCGCAAAACAAACTGTGGCTCAGAATATTATTAGTTATATCGATTAAACGGTAAACCATATACATTTGGTTGCAATCTGTTTTAATCGAAAAAAGATATTTATTCTGTTTTTTTATAACTATTTACATTCGTTAAGCAGATTTCGTTCTATATTAACACAATTTATTCATATCGAGAATAAAAGAACAGTAAAAATCTGTAAAAAGTGAAAAAACTGAAATGTTACTGTCGATGCATTTGAAATACGCGTCTATTTGACGAACCAATCAGCTGGCTCGATTTTCCCGGTTTTTCTTCCTCGGTATACTAACATCCGCAGAGGGTGAACTTCCGTTCGATCGACTAAACAAATTCAAACCGACAGAGTCGTTATTGCGAGGTGAACGTTGTTTGGGAAACGGTGGAAGCAGCTTAATCAGAGGACGAGCTTTTTGGTGTTACGTGAAATCCTTTACTAATCATAAATAGCAATGGCGTTAAGAAATCGGACTGCATTAACGGTAAGTCGATTAATTTGTCGTATATTTCGTGTGAAACTATTAGCGTTGGAATGCCGTTGGGGGAGGTCAATAGAATAGGGTAACCGTCTGTTTCCTGACATCTTTAAATGCCTCGCATTCGTGTTAAATGCTATTTAAAGAATAATCATCATGATTTAACACAACTAGATTTACCATTTTTATTATTTCGACAATAATTTTCATTCTACTCGCTCCACCCTTTTAATAACGAACAATTTTCTCCCAACGTATAACAATATTTGATATTAGGATTTTATCATTACCGTTTTTTTTCTATCCACGATGTAAATGATAATGCTCTTCATTAGCGAAAATTCCGTTCTTTTTTCGTATATAATTCTATCGGAGATTAGAGGCCCTTCTGCAAATGCCGAGAAGCAAATTTTTTTTCCAAAATGTAGGTCTTAAACGGAAATGCGTTCGTAAACATTCTGGCCGAATTCTGTGCTTCCTACACAGTACGTTGACTAGACGATTCGAAAACTGATTATTTCTTTTTTTTTATGTCACACTTTATTCATATTAATGTTATAATAAAATTCTAATTCATATAATATTTTCCACTTATTATATTCGAAACAAAGTGTTGAATAATTTGTATAACTGTTTTACAGGGAATATTGCTTATTATGTACGCGATTATTAATTTTATTTACGAAAAATTGCTAAACCATTTACAACTATCATTACACCATCCTTTATCCTTCTACCATTATCAATTTAATTTCCGTCTTTTCGTATATGTATCTATAACATAAATAATAAAATCGGAAGAAAAGATAAGAACATAGAATGAATTTACAGAACATTGTAAATCAAGAAAATGTGAAGAACCTTAAGTCTTCGTTGACCGCAATACCTGGGAAAACTAGGAGAGCTGCTTTGGGTGAAATTGGAAACAAAGTAAACACATTAAGAGGAGTAGAACCCATCGATAGAACTAGCTTGCTACAGAAAGACAAGAAGAAAGTTGTTGCCTCGAAACAAACTATTAAACTGCCAGAAAAGGTGACAGAAAAACCACCTGTACAAATAGTCAAACCTGTAATAAAGGTTCCAGTATCTCACGAGAATAATGTGGCTCAAGCACCGCCCCGGAAAGAGGTTGAATCTTTCTCGTCAGATCTTTTGGCGGTAGAGGACATAGATGAAGAAGATAAAGGAAATCCTAGTCTAGTTTCTATTTATAGCAATGACATTTACAAATACTTAAGAACATTAGAGCGTAAATTCCCGGTTATAAAGGGATATTTAGGCGGTCAAGAAGTTACACCAAAAATGAGGAGTGTACTTATAGACTGGCTAGTCGAAGTACATCAACAATTCCACTTAATGCAAGAGACATTGTATCTGACTGTTGCGATCATTGACAGATTTTTACAGGTTTGTCATTTGGAATAGCAATAAACAATTTCTGCTTTCAATTTTTATATGTATAGACATATATATATATATATACAAATCTGGGTATCCCTTCCAACAGGCTTTCCGTTCAATAGACAGGAAGAGATTGCAATTAGTCGGTGTAACAGCTATGTTTATCGCTAGCAAGTACGAAGAAATGTACTCACCGGATATAAATGACTTTGTGTATATCACAGATAATGCATACTCCAAGGTAGAAATATTGCAAATGGAAATGCTTATTGTGAAAACGCTAGATTATTCTCTTGGTAGACCGTTACCCTTGCATTTCCTGAGAAGGTACAGCAAAGCTGGAAAGGTACGCTTCATTATACATGTCATGATACTCTCTTTTTAATTCTTCCAACCTTTTGCATCCATTTGTCTAATAAATGATTTATTTCAAGGCTCTCCCAGAGCATCATACAATGGCTAAATATTTCTTAGAACTAAGTTTAGTGCATTATGAAATGTGCCACTATCCACCAAGTCTTATTGCAGCTGCGGCAATATATTTGGCATTTCTGTAAGTAAATTGGTTTAATTGATTCCTGCAAATTTTACATTTTGTTGCTATTACCTTGCCGCCTTCGAAGCTAACAATTAATTCGTGTAATCGTGTTCAATTCCACAGAATTATTGGTAATGATGACGATGACGAGCAGAAAGTTGTTTGGACAAATACCTTGGCTCATTATAGTACCTATTCCAAGGACGACGTGTTCCCCGTAGTACGGGAAACAGCGAATATTATAATTAATGCGGATAAAAGTAAATATCAAGCGGTAAGGAAGAAATACGCTCAAGGAAAGTGCATGAAGATCAGTACTCGCCCCGAGCTTCGATCACCGACGATGGTTGCTATGGCCAATGCGGATTAGGAAGCAGTGTAATATTCGTTTTATGTGGTAATTGCAATTAAACGTTTTCTTTTTGTTCAATAATTTATTGAACAAAATAAATCGTAACATTTATATATAGGATCATCCATTTTCAGGAGGCGAAACACATGAGACGAGAAGGTGTGAAAAAAATAATGTGTGAGACGAGACTATCTTCATTCGTCGTTTGTTCCATATAATAATTTCATTAAAAAAAAAATATTACAAAATTGAACATTTATTTTGTTGGTTACCTTAATTAACACATTAAATTATTCCTTAGAAGATGACGATTTTCACTCCAAAACTTAGTGGAGTAAATAATACAAAAATATTGCCACGAACTAAATTTGTTGAAACACAACTAACGAGATTTTATCTGTAAAAGGAAAAGCAAAGGAAAGAAAATACGTAAGAAAGAATATGTAGCGAGAAAAGAAAAAGATATATAAAACGCTATTAGATTTTCGTTCATCGATCAAACTCGAAACTTGTGAACGATAGTCTCGTTTATAATTATAGAAATATTTGCCTCAAAGAAAATACGAGTCCTGTTAAAAACGGGATAGATTGATTCTCCATATTACGGGGTTGTTACATGAAGTTCATAAAAAAGAAAGAAAAATTTCAATAAGTGATTTCGTGTTGTGTACTGATGGACTGTGTTGAAGAATATCTTGTTTATTAAAACCAGATATTTGAATACGGAAATTACTTATTAAAGATTTTCTTTAATCCTTATACGCAATTACGGAATTTAGGATAATTATATACAAAGTTTACTAGCATAAGAAAGAGAAAAAAAGAAGCATGAGGGTATAGTCAGTTGATATGGATGAATATATATATATTTTTTGGATTATTATAGAAAAACTATAACGAACAACGTTTGCTGTAGGACCTCGGTTTAAATGCAGTTAAAGTTCGGCAAAACAGCTTGAGATGTACATGTTAATGCTGAAGAATGTAAAATACATTTGATTTTAGCCACATATTTAGGCAAAATCATTCATTATACATCCTAAATTCCATCAAATTTTGAGATACAAAAAATAATAATACTAATTTTGAATTACATTTATTATATGGTATAAAATTTCAGCCGTGTTGTCGTCATTTTATCTTGACGATTATAAATTGACGTACAAAAAGCTAAAAATGGTATAATAACTATCTCACATTTTGCCGAATTTTTATCTAATTTTAAACAAGATTTTTAGGTATTTAAATCGTAAATCATATCTTTTATACTGAAATATTAAAGAAATTTTAACTTTTATTCATGATTATAAAAACATTTTTATTTTGATATTAGCCCTATAAATAGTTTTAACATTGATGTATGAAAATACGCGAGTATTCCAGACAATATTAACTTGTACTTTCATATCAATATTGTCACAAATATTATATCGACGAACGTCACAATGTTCATATCTGGCGTTTTGTCAGATTCTTAGTGCGTTTGGAACGAACAAAATTGTATAAAATTGATGTAAAGAAAACTTCAGTCAGAAATAAATTGTAATAAGATTTTTCGAGGATAACATATATCATTTATGTAAATTAAAATGTTAGATTATAATATATATAAATTCAAGCTTATATCGGGATACTTGCTGTCGTAGTATAATAATGAAAGTCAATTAACTATTATAAAACTGCGAGTTCGTCTCGCAAAACCTTGTTATAAACTTTAATAATATTGTAATATATTTTAATTCATGTATTCCAGTAGAAAAAATAATTTTTGACTATGCGCAGCTTACAATTTATTAAATAAATGGGTGAATTGTTGTAAGTAAATGTATGTTTTTGAAAGTATAAAGATCGAACGATTTGCAAAAGTAATCCATAACTTTTATTTTACAAAACATTAATTGTAACATGAATATTAAAATATATTTAATTTCCAAGAGGAAGTATTTGCTATTGGCGGGCGGGTAACATAAGGTTCTGAAAAGTCGATTAATAATAATGATTGAATTTGTCTTACTATATTTCGAAGTAGCATTAACTTACCAACTAATTTGTGACAAGCAGAAAATCCTTGCAAATCCGTCGATGACGAAATTTCGGCAGTTTCCTAAAATTTGTAGAAATATGTAAAAAAAACTACTACACCCTTATTTATTGTAGTTACGTATGTAGTTTCTAATGTGTACCATTTCTGACAAACTCGATGGTGCTGTTTTATTCCAGATTTCAGATTTACTTCTCTCGATAACCGAGAGAAATTGTTCCATACGATTTTGTACCTTTTCCGCATATTCATCGTCACCAAAGTAGACGAGCATTTGTATCAGCAAATGTAAATCATCTAAAACCATGAATATTATTGCGATGTAATTTTTTTTATGTAATACTTTATGTGCAATTAATTATTGTGAATAAGAATACGAACCCTGCTCTTTATATGTATTATTGACAATCTGATATAAAGCTTGTATCAATGCTAAGTCCTCGAAAACACTACCTTCTTTCAAACTCAAAAGCTTTCTTTCTTGTTTCCTGCGATTCTTGCTAGACCTATAACTCTTTCTGAAAAATAATACACGCGTTCGTATACACTTATATTATTCAACATAGCCTTTTTTAAATTGTTTAGATGAACTTGATGCAGATTTACCCTGACAAAGTGGATAACTTTGATCTTTGACTCACAGTTGAACCAGCAATGCTAGTTGTATCGCTAAGAATATCTGAAATATCTTTGTTACATGACAAATCGGTGTCACAATACATTGCATTGCATAAGTTTATATTTTTCTGAGAGATGTTCTTCCTGACTACAACAAGACGTAACTTATGTTGTTCAAAATCTTCTTTATTTTTTTCCATTTGAGACATTACATGGTCCGCATATTCGTACACGCTTGATCTTATCTGCGACTCTAAAAATTAATAATAATAAGAAACAATGTGCTCAAAATAATATCTCACTTATATGTATGTACATATCATACTAAAAGAATGGGAACATACCAATCAGATCTGCATTCTTGGTATCATACGCGATTCTTACAGCATCTTTCCAACGTTTACCATTGCACAAACATACTATTGCTTCTTCTGGGTATTTCACATAACTGATCAAAACATACGCAGCTTCCTCATATTTTTTATCATTCTTCAAACGTTTCACGAGATCCTTATAAAGCTCTTGTCTCTCCTTTTCGCTGAAATATTACTTTAAATTATAATATATAGGCATATAATTTATATTTTCTCGTTGACTTATTCTACCTGTGAAGTGTACAGATGCATAGAACTTATATTAACCTTAGGTCCATTTGAGCGGACACGGTGATTACATCTTGCCAGCTGTTAGCTATTTTGTAAGCATTTAGAGCATCGTTAAAATTCAGACTTCTGCAGAACATGATACCTGCTTCTTGATAGTGTTGTTTTTTCATTAAAAACTCTCCGTACATTTTGACCACCACCTTGTACTCTTCACTATTCCGCTCGAATAGTTTCAATGCTTTCGTGTACAGATCGTGATTGCGGATCAAGTTTATACATTTTTCATGCATGCTTGGCTCCTTTGCGATATGCTCCAAAGCAGAATCGTAACGTTTCAAATGTAAGTCAATAGAATACTTCATGTAGTTTTCATCAAGTTTCATTAAATTGTTCAAAAATGGAATATATTCTTTTGGATCTTTATGAGATTTGGATGCAATAAACATAGTCAAATCGAAATCGTACATCCCCAAAGCAGTATCAAATAATACATTCACATCGACTATGTACAATAAATATTTCAATGCTTCATCCGACGTTATACGTTCTTTATCTTCTGTATATTCTTCGTCTAATTTTCGAAGTTCTTTTATCTTAGTTAATGCAGCTTCCATACCTTGCTTCCTTTTGTCTTTCACCAAACTTATTAATATTGGCTGAATGAATCGATTTGCGTTGTTCCTTTCTTCCATGATGTTCCTCAATAACTTGCAAACAGATTCGATTTTGTTCAGCACGACAGTGTTTAATTTTGTTTCATGTCTTCTATAATAGTTTGCATATATTGTCCTAGTAACATCTTCTTCAGTTAGCTCGGAAATAAATAAGCTCAACCAGCTTGCATTGGAAATCTGATCTACAAACTTATGAGCGTTTTCGACGAATCTCTCTGAATTGTAGTCATACATCAAATTTAAGTTGACTCGTTGTTTACGCATTAAATCGAATGCGTCCAAGTAGCGGCAATCGTCTAAGTAAAAGCCTATGATGCTTAAAGAGAGCGGCCTCGGTTGAAGGCATTCTAAATTTCCCCGAGGCATTTGCAAAATGACTTTTGATTCTTTCGGAACGGCAACAATAATTTTGGAACCCCTCTCTATTCTCCTGATGTTCAAATCTAAAAGTATTCATTATAATTTGAGTTATTACACAGACAGTACAACTTAAGAATCAGTGTATATCAACGATTAGCATTATACTTGTGGATAAATTTTCGTTTAGATCATTTTCCCATGGCTTGACGGCCAAATCTTGTTTGCTTAATGCTTCCAAATCATCCTCGTTTAATTTTACGCATATTAATGTATGTTGCGCGGTCGTGAGAAGTAAAAAGTCCGAATGAACGAAAAAACTTGTGATATTGTTAGCAATTTGCCTTCCATTTATCGCAAAGCAATTTCTGTGGTGCAATGACAGTATTACATGCTTGATACCAATGCTCACAGCTTCTACTTTGTGCACGTAATTTTGCAATTGGATATCGGTAGGAATTACTTCGTGTTCTTTTGTATATTTCATGATTGAATTTTCTACTACTATGTATGCTTCCTTCGTCTCTGGAGAAGGAATGATGTGTTGTATTAAACCATCCATCAAGTGCATTTGTCTGCAAACGGAAACAATTTTTTGCATTATTAGAAACAGTCAAATGTTACTTAAATTTAAAGCTTTTACAAAATAATCATACTTCACTGTAACTTCTGGTCCATTTAATGGACCCAATTCACTCAGTATTAGTACGCAAAGAAAGCTTTGATTACTGATCGATAGTGAGCACAGAATATAATCTTCGTCAAGCCAGAGAAAATGATGAACGTCGTAAAATGAATTCTTACGCTCTGTTTGCATATTCCAGTTAAGTTCACATGTTCCCATAATCCTAAATTTCTCTAAAGGATCCTAATTTGTTAAATGTGTTATTAAATATCCTTTTCCCTTTTTGGAATTATAAATAATTTGTCGTCGTCTATATTTACCAAAACATATTTATAAAATACCAATCTGCCACTACTAGTAACACAAAAGAATGAGTTACTGTTTGACCAACTATTCTCATTTTCTACAGGTGGTGCAAAGACAATAGCATTTATAGGTTCAATAGTCTGTGTAATTTGATGGGCCATTGGTGGTGGCACGATTCCATCTCTAAAGGCGGTCATTAAAAATTGATCTCTGTCGATAACTCCAACTATCGATTTATTCTCTACATTGTTGCCTTTACTATGATTAATTGACCAATCGTATATATAAGTAATGAGTTCTCTCTGTGTTAAAAGAATCAATGTTTTGGAACAAGTTGCAAAGCCCCATGTGGCACATAGCAGTGAATTATCCACTGCAAATTCAATAGATTGTTTCAAATACCAATGGCAGTTATTTTCTGTCCATAATTGTAAAAGTGAAGTGCCTCCATGAATTTCGCACCAAATAGTTAACACTTCTGAATCCAAAGACCAGAACAAGTCCTTTACCTGCAATGAAAATTTTAAATCATGTTTAAATCATGTTAGAAATGATGGGGAATGAATCTAAGTGTACACGTACTTTTATTTTCTTTTCTTGAAGCGGCAGAGTAAATTCTCTGTGCTTCAAGCCATTCTTTTCGAAAAATGCAACAACATGTTTCTTCTGTAAAACTTGAGTTGTTGCAATTAGGCTTCCAGACGGTTTCCATGATAGTGGTTCTTCCAAACCATTAGCTACCTCGCTGGTGTATTGTAAAATACCTTCTCTGTTAAATATTTTAAACTGCCTAATGGTTTCTTGAGGATGTAAGAAACCAATTGCAAACAACGAACCATCTTCGCGCCAAGTTATTCTACATAAACCATCATCTAGATCATTTCTATTCAATTCTATTGGTTTAACTATAGCTGCTTTCTTTCCTTCTGAACCATGAAATTGTGTTTCTTTTTTGCCCCATCCAACGGTCACAAATTGTTTTTGACCAAAATTCTGTTCGTACAGATCGACCTCTGATATTATTTGAAAAGTATACGTCATTACAGTCACAACTCCTGCGCTTGTAATTAATATGATTATTTCATGATCCGGACTTAGTGTCATACACTGCAGATCCACATTTAATCGAATCATTGATTCGCATGTAAACGTAGATTCTAAATTAATTTTTACAATGTCACCAGACATACAGGCACCGTATAAGTCTTGCGTTATGCTGCAATATTCTAAACTGATCAATTTTAAGCTATGATCGATTTCAAAGGAACTTATATCTTCTTGGAAATCCGATGGAATTTTGTACAATTTACTGTTTAAAAGCATATAAAAATCATCGTTGTTTGAATTGACAGTGTGCAGTATCACTGAATCTCCCAAAGTGTTAATCTCATGTTGTAAAAATGGTAAAGCGCGGCTGTCGCGTTTTCTTACCGTCAGATTTTTCATTGTTTAATAATAATTTATTGTTACAACGAGTGAAACAAATATGTCAATTCTTGTTTCTAGTTTGTCAGAGCTACGAATGCACGCACCATGAAAACTAACCTATGTACTCCTTACGTATTTTCGTTCGATGTACACAGTAGTATAGGTTATGTTTACTATTATAAAAGCTGAGAGTATTCCGTGTTTGATGTATAGATAGAATTATTTATTTTGTATGGATGATGTAGATTGAAATAAAATCGCACGGAGTAATTATACATTGTTTAAAAAAAATGAAATTATTGAAATTAAATATGCCACAATATTCGAATAAAAATCTGATTGTATTTTTCTAACCTCTCATATATTCATCAAAAAGTATAACAAGCGTTTTTAAAATATTAAAACAGGATTGTTATTATGGTGTAACGTTGTTATGATATAAGTATAAATACAATCATGGATATAAATGAAGAAGACGAAGATGTTATTATAAAAGTACAGAAATCTTTTTGCATCTTTTATGATTTATTTGTTTATACATAATTTATATATAATATTATGTACATTTTCTTCCAATTCTAGGGTTCGTCCCTGTACAAACATTTACATAAATTGGGTTACAATGATTTTGAAAGTGTAACGATTGAAAAATTGTTACCACAAAATGAGGCAGAAGTTTGTAAACTATCAGTGAGTTTTTTTTTAGTCAATGGATAATGCATTGAGGATGCTGTAAATCTTTATGTACTTTTAGGGCTTTTTACAAAATGTAAAATATGTTTTTAAAAAATTAAGCAACCTGTGTTGCAAAATAATTCAGGTACAATTGTAATATTCATAATTCATTCGTCAAAAAGAGTATGATGAATCGTATTTATAATAGAGATTTTTACTTGTTGTAGGACGATACTTTATCCAAGAAACAGGTGGAAACTATTTTAAGTACAAAAATTCTTTTAAACGATCACGATTGTGCTGTACACAGTATATTTGAAAAGTATGACTGTAAATCATGGAGGTAATAGTGAAAATGTGCAAATAAATATTATAAAGAATTTATGTAAACTGCAATAATTAAAAGTTTATATAATTGTTGGACTAAATTATATGTATAATAATGTTAATGTTTTACAGGACCACAGCATTGAAATTTATTTTATTTGGTACAGTTGTATCATCTTCAATATATATTTCTTCTAATACCAGATACAGAAATTTAGCAAATTTATTTGCCTTGACTGCATTATGCTCTACTACTTACATACAGTTTTTGAGAGCACATGCATGTACAGATTTAAGGTCTGTTGTATCTTTACAAAATGATTTATTTGATCTTTGTAAAAAGGGAATGAAGATTCTAAGATACGGGTATAAACTAAAATTGAGCAAAGGAAAACATTCACAAGCATTTTCGTAGGTTTTTGTAATTTCATAATTTATTGAATTAGTAATTTTTCAATTGTTCTCCATTCTGTATTATTTCTAATATATTTAAATCAACAGTGATCTTACAGCAGGTACACTGAAATATCTACAGCCCATTATGGAAAATTTAGTGAAGTATTTGGAACATATTTCATGCATATATTACCATGCTTCTTTAATCCTTATAAATATGTTACCAGTTACTTTAGACTACAATGATTTATTGACAAGATTCGAGAATATCTCATTCGAGATGCATGGCGAAATAAATTATCAAAAATTAAAGGTGGGTGCATAAGAAAACGATTTTCAATAATTTGTTTGCCAGATTATACATTCTGCTTATTATTTCTTAATAGATTTTATACGACACGTATATTCTCACTCAGTCCGAGATGTTGCATCTATTGGGAATCGCATACGATAATCGTACTTGGCGGAAAACGTGCAGAAAAATTCCCGAATTGAAATTAGCCCACATCGTTCGTTTCTTACTGACCCACTTAACGAAACATAAAGAGAAATTGTCAGAAGCTATCAGTGCTTATTACAATTTTAAATTGGAACCTATATCGTACAAATATAAGTATGAACGTATTATTACGTTCATCTTGATTATTAATAACAAAAAATACCAGATTATTCATATATATCTTATTTCAGAGGTCCAGAGTCGTCCCAATGGCAAGATTTATACATGCATTTGCATTTATCTTCGAGCAAATTACAATCGGCTTACAGTCATCTATTGTCGGTGCTCCAAGATATTGAAAATGATGCAGTTGAAAATACAGCAAATGAAAATATAATGGAAAGATTAAATGCGGCTGAAAAGGATATTGGGAGTGCAAAAGATTTTGTTCAATTTAGTAGCCTATTTCTTGTAAAAACGCAAAAGAACGGTTCTATGGATAATTGTATTGAAACAAATATTCCACCATCTGTTGAAAAGTCCGATGCCCGAGTTATAACCGATACAGAACCAGAAATAATGGACGAAGTATTTGAAGAATATATTATGGAAGAATATTTGAAACCTCTGAAGGAGGAGGCAGACGAAATATCATTATACAATTATAAGCGAGATAAAACATTGTTTAAAAATTTCATGATGGAACTGAAGGATGCGCTAGTTGATAAACAAAAATCGATGTCCGAAAGAGAGGCAAAAGCGCTTGAACGAATGTATAAAACCTTAATGAGGGATACTACTATGGAACATCAACAACGAATTCCTACACCTCCGCCAATTCCCCTGCTTACTCCGTCTTCCTTAATACAGAACGATAATAAAACTTACAATAACGCAACTGAGTTGCAGTTAAATCAATTACCTGCCCAAGCAATTATTAGAAAATCTTTGAATAAAAATAACTTTAAAGAACAGGACGTGGATGATGTTCCTGTGGAAGAAAAAGCGCCTATTGCAACTCTGCCTTTACCGCGAAACAGAGAATTTTCTTCGTTTATACCGCCACCTTTTTTAAAAACTGAAGAAGAAATGTTCATAGGTAGCGGTGAGAACTCCGAAGAGGAAGATATCGAGGATACGAAGGCAGAATAAAAAATCATGTAATATGTACAGATTTTTATGGAAACTGAACAAAATATTAAATTAAATATTAACAAAATAATTGTCTTACTTCTAGGAATATATACCATCAGAATTATTTATTAACAATTTCCTAACAAATTACATGTATTGTTTTCATCAAAATAAGATTTTATTTGTACAATTTACATCCTGTATAGTACTATGACTAATAATAATAATCATGACTAATAATAACACATACGTAGAACACATTACCCTATTAATATCAACATAGAATTTTAATTGTGAAAATTGGTTTATTGTGTAATATGTTTCAACGTATGAATATATATATATAACATGTTTATGAATAAATTATCGCACAAATATGATTGGCGAGTTGGAATTTTATAACACAATTCTTACCTCATCTTGTAAGATATTATAAACTATATTTAAAGTAATAGTACATAACATTCGATAAAAGAAATACTGTTGTAGTATAGGTAAAAGTACTTGGGTGCAAAATAGTACATGAATTCTACTAAGATTTCTTCTCAGTAAAGGCATTTTTTGTTTCCTATTCTATTCATATACAACACAAAAGGAATTGCAATACCTTTGCTTTTTTTTATTTTTATCTAAAACATTTCAAGTCATTTATATAATTTTCTATTAATAAAACTACGTTTTTTATACGATTTTTTTACCCGTTACGTTTATCACGGGTTTCTTTATCGCATCGTTATATTTGGAACGTGGCAGTGACGAATTGACATAAAATAATTTACAATATATATAAATATAGAGATACAGGGATCGCAGTATCCCGTGAATTAAATATTAGGAGGAGAAAAAGGAAGATATTTTTAATTGTCAGTGTGTCACAAATCCTTCAACCAGAAGAAGCTTTAGTCTAGGCTGCTGAGGTATGTCTTAATAATGAACCTCAACTTTAATGAGTACTAGACGAAACCTAAGACTGGATGAAGCATACGGTATTATAATTCCGAAGACACTGCCTGCGCTCGCTTCTAAAGTACAATACAAAAACGTTGCACAGTCGAAGAAAGCAGTAATTAAATGTAGTCGTGTAAAGTGTAAGAAAAATATAATTAAAAATTTTCAGTGTGTATTTCGTATGTTGTTGTTTCACAAAATAAAAGTATGTAATATATTTTAAACATGCAAACATTCGATACTATCCATTTTATGAAAATACCGAACAATGTCTATGTTTTCCTGCTTTGTTGCATAGGTAAGGAATTATATAATTATAGTGTACCATACTAAAGCAAACATTAAAAAATTGTATTCTCCTTTGCGTATTCATATCCCATAAAATTGAACTAAACCGCTATATATATTTACCGCTCCTTCATAGGAGGAACGATATGAGTCTAAAGGAGCTTCCTGTACATTGTCATACTACTGCAATTACTTAATTAATCAATTCAAAGCGCTATAATGCCAACCATGGATGATGACGAATAGCCTCGCGGCTCCGATCCCCATAGTCATATGTTACTTCCACCCCAATAGGTATATTTTCTTTCGCTGTAAGTACCAAATGAGGTGTCGAACCTACTTCTACAACCCGCGCAACTAAATTACCATTTCGTGAATGATTTACTAGTCTACCTAATTTATCAGTCTCTGCTGTTGCATCGACGCTAAAAATGTATAATGATTATGTCAGTGTTCCGTAGTTCATAATATTTTACAAATGTTAATTAATAATGTACGTACCAATACTGATGATTATGATGCTGAAAGTAATACATGTAACATCCGGCATTCTGGTCTTGTGCATATAATATTTCACGCTTCTTTGCTGTTATTTGATCTATTAGATCGCCGACATATTCCACTACAAATTCTCCTTTCGTGAATTCACGCGTTGCTACCACCCCACGACCTTTACCAGGAAAATGTCTTATCTGAAAAGGAAGAACGCGTTATATGGTATTTTTGAGGACATAACAAATTCTACTTCGTGAAACGTGCTTTACCTCTAAACCTTCCTCTACTTGACAAAGAACTTTATTTTCCATATCGCGTTGCTTCTCTTCTAATACAACTTTCTTAGATTTTCGTACACTACGACGTACTGGGAAGTAATCAGTAAGCTTGTGATTTGTACTTTTGGCATTTGCAGGCTCTGTTGAACGATTTGTGGCAGTTTGATTGTTGTTCACTTTTCTACGACCACGATTGGCAGGCTTCTTTAAAGGTGGCTGGTCTAAATTAAGCGTAGCAGTCATTACAGGTTTTTGAAGTTTCTTATCGTTCGTATTTCCTTCATCTAAATCCTCTATTTGATTGTTTGGCATGTTTATCCTGTGCGGCGTTGATGGGCCCTGGATAGGTACTGCTACAGGTGTTTCTGAAGTTTACGTTTTTGTTAAATTATTAATAATATTCTTTGAGACATGTGTATCCATAGAAAATAATTAATATTACCATCCGTTCTGAAGTGACCAACATCAGTGACAATATCAGTTTGTACAGCGCCAGTTTGTTCATTTCTGTAGATTCTTTCTTCGATAGGCAGTATGGAAGCATTGCTTTTAGAAATCTCTGCAGTTGATACTTCTGTAATCTATATTTTAAATCAATTATTTTATGTTCCCAGTGCAAAATGTTATAAATTACTGTAACAACTTTTTAAAAGATCATATACTTGTGCATAGAAAAAGGAACTTATGGTCACTGCTGATTTATGCACCTCCATGATTGAACCATTTTGTTCCGAATGACCATTTTTTATAATTTTACTATCCTCCAGTTTGGCCTCTTTCTTTAATTGCAAACTTGTGTCGCATTTTGTAGATAAAGCAGAAGCTCTTGTACAAATTGTACTCTTTGCTTGCACACGTTTTCTTCTTCCTATAATTAAATAGAATTTTTGCTTGTGTTTAATTGTATAAATTTTCGTACATTAATACCATTAGCAATATTAGACGAAATTTAAAGCTTAATATTTCGAAGCTAATCATTTTCGTTAGAGCTACATTTGTAGACCGTGAAAATTTCGAGATGTTTTGCCATAAATATATTTGGTCTAAAGTAACATAGACACTGGGTATATGACGTCGCTCTGATAACGTTCAAAATGGAGAGAGAGAGAGGAAGTGGAATCTATCAAAACATAACCTGACTGTTGCTACGAAATCTTCAGTGAAAGTGTACATGAATTTTTTGGAATTATATTCCTACCTTTCACCATGTTACCCCTCGATTTTCTCACGCAGCGAACGGAGTCGAAATTTATTCTTCTCATACAAAATTTTGGTTACGCGAGACAGCCGTTTTGGTTCACTTCGGTTGTTAGTCGTACGCCAGTGTGCTTAAACGATTCTCAACTAATCCGAATTTGACACTCCCGTTCTCATTGGCGTATGTTTCTTTTATGCGAACACGGAGAAACATTTATGTTTAAAAAATATTTAATTTCCCGATGTTAATAACTCCTATAACCTGTTCGCAAGCATCTTTCCGTGGAGGCAACACAGTAATTACAAACATCGAAACAGCACACCGGATATTCCGCCATTGCTCGCTGTACTACTATACTCTATTATTAAATTAGATACTACCTGTATGCTCTTCATACTATATGTCTATTTTATAATGTCGCTTACGAAAGTGTTTTATAGATTATACGCTGCTCGTTTTCTATTTTTGTACGTTGCGCCTGTGTGAGTTAATTTTTACGGGATAAATCGGTCAGTCGGGACGATTTTAATACCTGAACGGTCGATTAGACTTTTACATTGTATTTTCTAAGGAACAATTTCACGAAGTATGATTTCAGGATGTTCGGCCAAATACTTTGATTGCATTAGAAATACATCAGACTGCGTAATTCAATCGTTGCATATTAATGTTTGTGAATAAACATTTCAAGTGTAATACCAAAGAAGCTCCGACATTCTAACAATAAGAATCGAACTTTTCTGGATAAATATAACATATGTACAAGCGCGTATGAACATTGAAATAATGCAAATGCATATCAGGACAATAATTTATTATTATATACAAATTATATACTTGTCTGAAATTACAAATATACTATTGCATGGTTAATAGGAATATCGACTTATAAAATCACACATATTTACTTTAATAATAAAATATTAATTAATAATGAATCAAACATAGAATTGTACGTAATAAAGTGAAACAAATGTATATAATTTTAAGTATTCAATTTCGATATTTACAACGTGAAATTTGTCAAAATCAAATCATCTCTTCGTCTTGATCAATTTCCAGAATCCGCCGCGAGACGGTGCTGTCAGCGGCGCGAAGCTCGGATCGATCGTATTAGAACGGTGTTATTTTTTAGATAGATTTAGGTAAGCAATCTTAGAATATCAGGTGAACACGTATTATTTTAGTAAGACGGCCCTTTGAAGTCCATTGAATTTTGTAAAGTATTCTAAACTTGTTGGAACCCGCGTTATTCAACGTTTCCCTATAGAGTTAGCTGTTATATTCTTTTCTTTTTACCGCGGATACTTTAAATCAACTAACGATCAGCGCGGCGCACCGGCAGCGTTGCCAAACTTCCCCACGGCTATGCTCATTTAAGTGTAACCACACGCGTGCGAACACATGATACGCAGATATGCATGGTTTGTTTACTGTTCATTGTGATTTGGAAGAACACGTGCTCGAATAAGCGCTTGTTAAAATTATAGTATTCTTTTTAACACGTGCCACCGACTTGTCGTCCCGTTTCTCTTGCGTTTTTTGTCAGAGTGACGTGCGGCAGATAAAATCAAGCCAAGAAGGACGTGTAAATCGACGAAATATTCGTGCAAATGGTATTAAAATGATATACATCAATTAAGTTTTTTTGATCGAATCGAAGAAACACTTGGAAATTATTTTCACACACGGCATCGAATTATTTCCGACCACACCGAGCAGTTGAAATAGCATGTTAAAAAAATAAAGTTAACATTATTTTCGTTCGATCGTCACCTGTTTCACTGTTCGCTTTAAATTTGCATGCATTGTCATGAAAAATTTAGTTACGAAATAGTCGATAGATGTCAGAATTTTCCGCTCTTTTTATTTGTATTGGAAACGCCGCTGTAGCTCGGCACCTTGCTAGTTCGGACGCCCAAACGTATCGAAAATTATCGAGAAACTTTATTGATTGAATTGTCGGACATGTAACACGATAAATTATTCTCTGTATAAAGAACGACAATTTTTTGGTTAACGCGCTCCTGAGAACGTTCCCTTATACGCATAGATTTGGCAACGCTGCCCGTCATATTCCGCAAGCAGCAGCCATAGCTAGGCGCGTGTGTTTTTGTATTTGCATCGCGGTGCACCGTGGGCCGGGCGAAAGCCAAGATGGCGGCTGCCGTGTTTGGTGAACGCGTTCCAAGTGTGTCCTCGGTTTAGACCGCATAAATGGCTCGGCCCAAGCGCACCGCAAGTTCTAACACTGTGATTTCCCAGTTTGCACAATTCGGCAACCGTTCAATCGTCGCTGAGTGATGTCCATTTGACGAGACACGATACAAGAGATTCTTGAGGCAGGAAAAAAAGTCTTCTTGTACACCCTGTCAGAGTCAGCATCTTCGTCTACAAGGAGAAGATAATATTCACCGTCGGTGTTCCGTCGAGATATTCCATTCTCTTGATTCTCCTGTAACTGCAAACGCTTTAAGGGATCCTTTGCCATGGTGAGCTTTTTGTTTATGGCTGTCTCGCTGGAACGCGTTTGTATGAAGGCGCGCTTCTTTTAGCGCGTTATGTATTTCCTCTTCGTTCAAGCATCTCTTGGCACGACTAACCTATAGACGCGGTGTCTCTGTATCCCGCGAACACACACGATCCCTCTTATTGTAATTTTAAATGACTCGGTTCGTTCTTCCTCTTCTGCAACCCTCCCGCTTTTTCCTAAAGTAAAAAAAACTTCGCGGATATCCTCGGTTGCTTTCTTGCGGAATTTTTTTGTTCTGTTCAATTAAAAACGAATCACGACGTTACGTGCGAGATTCTTCAAACATTTTTTTAACACATGCATTCACGGATAAAATGGCAACTAACTATTGCACAATGTTCTGTAATATTGTAAATAAAAAATTCCGAAGGGTTATACATTTATATAGTAGGCTTCCTTCGATTGTTCTGTTATGAATCCGCATCTGAGAATCAAAATGCAATAATAAATGTTTATTTGGATCTATGCTTTGAATAACACGCCGATAGTGGTCACGGTGCCTGAAATGTTAAACAAATTTTTTTCTCCAGTCAGCAAAAAGGGATAAGGATGCAATAAATGAGGACAGTAGTAGCGATGAGGATGAAGATCCCGATAACATGGGTGTACCTGGTAAATCTTAGGCATTTTCAATACAGAGAAATTATAGTTTTAAAAAAAGTAGCATTTCATAAGAAACACAATTTTTGTTAGGTGGTGGAAAAGATCTTGCCACTGCTACTGGAATCGCAAACATTAAGGATGAAAAACCTATGGATGTGCCATCTAATTTTATGGCTAAAGGACAAGGGGGGTTAAATAGTAAGAGCATTATTAATGAATACCTTTGAAAACAAAATGAATTCAACAAAAACTTTGTTCACATTATCAATGTTTTTTTTTGATAGTGTTGAATCAGAAATATTCCAACAAAATCCCAGGTGGATTAGTAACTAAAACAGCAACACCTGGTTTTGAAATGGTACGTGTAGGAGGATCACAAGGTACTCCACCTGGTTTCGTTAATGCAAGCCAGTTAGGTCAATTAGGTCAGTTAGCAGCTGCTGGTGGACCATATTTTCCACCAGGATTAGCAACACTCGCAGGCTTTAACCCTGCAGCCTTTTTCCCGCCGAGTAAGTAGCAAACCTTTTGTGCATCGATTTTCCTTGTGCGATACATAATCAAATTGATTCATTTTTTTTCTTTTTATGTATAAATTAATTAACCATGTACATTGTTAATTTTCTAATACGATTGTATTTCTGTAATAAATTTATACCCTTTATTATGTACAACAGTGAATCAATGGTTTAACTCTTACTAACTAATTTTACTACATGTACCTATTTTAATACAGAAATATTTAATAGATAGGAAGAGACAATTAAATGGTTTTATGTATTTATTATTTCCCAGGCATGGATATGAGCTTAATGAGTGGTTTTATGGGTATGCCTGGAATGAACATGGGTGTTAATCCACTCGTTCAATTGCTGAATCAAAATGGTTTACACCCAAACTGGCCAGCTGGGCTATCAGGTATTTACCTTTGTACTATTATCATCACCTTATACATGCCTTACTAATTACAAATGATTAAAGCAGTATTATACAAACGTTACATAAGAATTTCTTGCAAACATTGTTATCCTAAAAAATTACTATAGGCAAAGCTGTGTCTCAATTGTGGATGAATGCTGGAGATCCAGCTAAAATGACTATGCAACCAACTATACCAGAGGAAGAGGAAGTAGATGACGAAGATATGGGCGTAGCGGAAACGTACGCCGATTATATGCCTACTAAACGTACGACCGTGTCATTTCTGTACTATATTATCATACTGTTTGTTCAATTGTTTGTTCAATTAATTATTATTAAATAGTTAAACTTGGACGAAAGCATCCGGATCCCGTTGTCGAGACCGCGTCGCTATCTAGCGTCGAGCCAACGGATGTCTGGTATAAGGTTTCGATACCAGAAGAAACGATACGCACTGGGGCATTATCTGCGCTTCAGTTGGAATCAATAACATACACATCCCAGCAACATGAACACCTTTTACCAGATGGTACGCGTGCCGGTTTCCTGATTGGCGATGGCGCCGGAGTTGGAAAAGGACGAACCATAGCTGGCATTATATACGAAAATTACTTGAAAGGAAGGAAACGTGCAATTTGGGTTTCCGTGTCGAACGATCTCAAATACGACGCGGAACGAGATTTAAATGATATCGGAGCTTCGAAAATAGAGGTAGATTTAATAGATTTCCTTGTCGATCACTGGTAAATCATTTGGATGTATAATTATGATTGTATTCCTAGGTTCATCCGCTGAATAAATTCAAATACGCAAAAATATCGTCGGCAGTGAACGGCAACGTAAAGAAAGGAGTAATATTTAGCACATACTCCGCTTTGATCGGGGAATCTTCGCAAAGTGGAGGAAAATACAAGAGCCGATTGAAGCAGCTCTTGCAGTGGTGCGGAGAAGATTTCGATGGTCTTATTATCTTTGACGAGTGTCATCGGGCGAAAAATTTGTGCCCCACGGGTAGCTCCAAACCAACAAAAACTGGTGCGCATACGAAACATAATCTTTCTATTGCAAGTGAGACCTGTGTTCAATTTGTCGAATAATTCTATAATATCTGGCACCGTTTCTTTTGCAGGATTGACGGTTTTGGACCTGCAGAATAAGCTCCCCAAATCTAGGGTAGTGTACGCCAGTGCAACAGGTGCTTCCGAGCCCCGTAACATGGCCTATATGGTTCGATTGGGTATGTGGGGCGAGGGAACGCCGTTTCCCGAATTCACTGACTTTATCACCGCTGTGGAAAAGCGTGGAGTTGGCGCGATGGAGATCGTAGCGATGGACATGAAACTACGAGGAATGTATATTGCTCGCCAACTAAGTTTTCATGGTGTTGCCTTTAAGATAGAGGAGGTGCCCCTATCCAAAGAGTTTACCGCAGTCTACGATAGTTCCGTTCGGCTTGTGAGTTTAACAAAGAGAAGCAAAACTTTGCGCAAATAGAGATGGTACGATGTTAAGCGAACAATTCGATATTTCTTTTGTTTTTAGTGGGTAGAAGCAATGCAAAGGTTTCAAGAGGCGGCGGAACTGTTGGACGCAGAGAATCGTATGAAGAAAACTATGTGGGGACAATTCTGGTCGTCGCATCAGCGATTTTTCAAATATCTGTGTATCGCTGCTAAGGTGAAGCACGCGGTCTCCGTTGCACGCGAAGCTGTGAAATGTGGCAAGTGCGTAGTTATCGGTCTGCAATCAACTGGTGAAGCTCGCACGTTGGAGCAATTGGAACGTGACGACGGTGAACTTAGCGATTTCGTCTCCACAGCAAAGTAATAATTGATTGTTTATTGATTGCTCCGTTAATATGTATTAAAAAGAAAGAAAAAAACCCAGCACATTTACGCTTTTACTTTAGGGGTGTGCTGCAAACATTGGTTGAGAAACACTTTCCAGCATCGGATCGCAATCATATACACCGAATTCTTGGTATCGAACCGTCAAAGATGCAAAGGTTAGAAGATCTCGATGATTTTGATGGCGCTGGCGGTTCTTCTGGTGGAAGCAAAAGGAAGCCAATAAGGCAAGCGGCTCAACGAGCCTCGAAGAGAGTTCGCACGTTCCACTCTGATGATGACTTCACCGACGACGAGAGGAACGGTGCCCGTAGTTCCGGCTCAGAGTATAAACAGAGTGGTAGCGAGAGCGAAGACGACCAAAAATCCGACGAGGAGAGCAATATTACTTCCGATTCTTCTTTCAATTACAGCGAATCCGATTCTGGTAGGCTTCATAAATTTATTCATAGCGTTCCATATAATTATCATTTTATTGTTTGCTTCATGAATCGTACTTTTACAATTTATTTATCGTTTTTTAAATGAATTAAGATTCGGGTGACGGACGGCGAAAGAAGAAAGGCGCTAAGAAGCAGAAGAAGCCGGTGAAAAAACGAACGGGTATATATTGCATTATTGCCACGCGTATTTTCGTAGAAACCTGAATAACATTGGTAGTACATTGATAGCTTGTACAGGACCCATGACCACCGCAGCGGCACGTAATCGGGCACCGTCAAGAGACGCCGTGGAACGAGCATACATTATGAAGAAAGAGTTATTGTCGCAAGTAGAGGATTTGGGAGATCGATTACCACCGAACACTTTGGATCAACTGATAGACGAATTTGGCGGGCCGGAAAACGTGGCCGAAATGACTGGTAGGAAAGGACGTGTCGTTCAAACCGAAGACGGTACTATTCAATACGAATCCAGATCCGAGGTGGATGTTCCGTTGGAAACGCTTAATTTAACAGAAAAGCAAAGGTATACTTTTATAATTTCCCCCCTTTTTTATATACGAGAGAATTGCTACTTTCAAACGTACACTTAAACTCACAAATATTTCGATACCGTAATAGGTTTATGGATGGCGAGAAAACCGTAGCAATTATCTCTGAAGCAGCTAGCAGCGGTATATCGTTGCAAAGTGATAGACGAGCAAGGAACCAAATGCGACGAGTGCATATCACTCTTGAATTACCGTGGAGCGCCGACAGGGCGATACAGCAATTCGGAAGAACGCATCGTTCGAATCAAGTGAATGCTCCAGAGTATATATTCCTAATTTCTGATTTGGCTGGTGAACGACGATTCGCATCGATCGTCGCTAAACGTTTGGAGAGCCTTGGAGCTTTAACTCACGGCGATAGAAGGGCTACGGAAACGAGGGATCTCTCGCAATTCAATATCGATAATAAATACGGACGTGCTGCACTTGAAGCAACAATGAGAACAATAATGAAGTTCGTATACTATTTATTCGCTATAGTAACTTTATCATACAGTATTTTAATAATGAACATAACAGGTTCCTTTTTTTCATTATATATTAATTTTCGTGATCTGCTGAATAATATCATTAATTCGATCTAAAATTGACAACCAGATATGAACCTCCACTTGTACCACCGCCACAAGACTACCACGGAGATTTCTTCAAAGACGTCGCTGACGCGTTAGTTGGTGTCGGTTTAATCTGTAACAGCGAGAGTTCGCCAGGTGTACTGACGCTAGATAAAGACTACAATAACATGTCGAAGTTCTTGAATCGTATTCTTGGTATGCCAGTCGATCTGCAGAATCGTCTGTTCAAATATTTCACCGACACTTTGAATGCAATCGTCACGCAGGCAAAAAAGACCGGTCGTTTCGACATGGGTATCCTAGATCTTGGTACATCCGGGGAAAACGTGAAAAGGGTTAAACTGTACCGTTTTCTGCGAAAACATGCCACTGGAAAGGCACCAACGGAGCTTCACGTTGTTCACGTTGAACGTGGAATGAATTGGGCCGAAGCAACGGACAAGTGTTCCGAATTGACAGGCTCGAAAGAAGGATTCTATTTGAGCCATCAAATTCGCAATGGAAAGCAAACGGCTATTCTTGCTGTTGCCGTTGACACTGGCAAGAAGAAAAGCGAAAGCAAGAAGGATCAATTGTACATGGTTTATAGGTATACCGTATTTTTTATTGCGTAGAAATTAATAATAATAAAAAAGCATATTCTAACGTTGTGTATATTTCTTAAAAGGCCAAATACAGGTTTACAATTGAGACAAGAAACTCTAGGTGAATTGGAGAAGAAATATAAGAAGGTGTCTTCAGACGAGGCTGAACCACATTGGTCTCAACAGTACGAAGCATCTGTAGATACATGTTCGCACGCATACTGGCGCGGAAATTGTAAAAACGCTACACTCGGTATGGATTGCGAGGTTGGTCTGCGAAGGCGTTCCTATAACGTCTTGTCTGGTTCAGTGCTGAGTGTTTGGAGTCGAGTGGAAAGCATTCTGGCAACACGTTCTGGTCACAATTCTAAGATGCAGGTTGTACGCTTACGGACTGGTAAGTTAGAACAACGAACAAAAAACAGCTCTATACAACTCCATGAAATGTTATCTATTTTGATTTATTGTACTTTGTTGATCTAGACGAAAGTTTAAAGATAGTCGGTACACTTATTCCAAAGTCCTGCATGGAAATACTACGTCAAGAATTGTCATCCGATGCTGAGAACACCGAAGAACTTACATTTTGAACGATTCGTTAATTCGCTTTTATTAGGTAAGTGAGCATCACCACTTCAAACTCGTGATACGCTGGTTCGAAAGAGAGAAAGAAAAAAAAAGGGAAAATGTAATCTGTATTTTTTATCAAGAACAGGACCAAAAGAAGCGATCGACGCAAATAATTACGTGGACAAATCCCTCTTCCTAAGTATTGCGACAAAATTTGGTAAAGAAGGGGGCGCATTTTCGAATGCACGGCGATTACCACGAATTGCCGTGTAGATTGACACGAGCATTGTATCCAGATAGATTCGTAACTCGAAATCTATCGGCCTGCGTTTTACTTTGCTTTGTTTTGCTAATGACGAGTGAAACAAATGTGTGGCACGAACAATTCCAATTCTCGGCGATTTACGAACTTTATGAGATCCGAACTTCTCTCTTCGTTGGGCTTCGGCATTGTTATTTTATAAGTTTTAGCGAAGTGTACTGTTTGCTCGTACGTCACATGTCGGTCATACGGAAAATGTTATTAAATAACTAGAACATTTGTTTCTTTAATTTTAGTCATAGACTGCGTCCACGTTTAATTGGACGTTACATTTGGGGAATGAGGATATCCTCTGCCTTTCATTCTTTTTTTTCCACGTGATTGAAACAAGGAAGATATCCTAAGAAAATGACAGAGTTCATAATTTAATAACAATTATGTTTGATACATACGAAGCAAAACTTGTCGTTCATTTTTTTTTACGCCTGGAAAGGATGTTAGAATCGTTTCATAAATTGTATCGCCGCACGTAGAACAAGATTACATCTCATTCCTCTTTCTCTCTTAATCGCATTACCTTTAACGAAGAATTTCAGCCAGTGCGAAATAGCTTTACTATGCATCAGCCACGGGAAATTCTACGGGAGCGGATTTCGGAGAGAATGGAGCGATTAAACTATAGTGATTCGTAGAACTTAAGGAACCGTATTTTACGCTAATCATATCCTGAAGAACAAAGTGAAAGATCCGGTGAGAATCGATCGTATAAAATCGTAGCGTTAGGAGTGGTTCGCTTACTTTGCATTATATATTGCGACTGATTAACGGAAAAAGTAAGTAGATACCTGGCGGGGAAAATCTAAAAAAACAAAAAAAACATAGTATTAGTACTATATTTAAAATATAAAAAAAGCAGCGTAGAAACGATCAATTCTCGCTGGAGAATATACATGGATGTATACGCAACTGTTCCATCTTTTTTTTTGTCCTGTTTGATCGTTGGATTGATCGGATAGTTATTTAATGACCATTGCTACTGCTACCATTAATATTATTACACTACTGCTACTATTATTAATACTAGTACTCCCACTGCAAAACTACTATTACTATTACGAAAGGGAATAGAGGGACGAGGATTTTTCTATTTGCATAAATTTTTCATTAAAAACTGTCGTTGTTTATTATTTATGAAACAAGTGCCAAGGTAGCGTAATTATTTTTCGTATTTATAAATTTCATGTCCCGTCGTGTAATTTGAATTGGATGCGTTGCTCTCCTTTTATTTTTCGCAATTAAACATTGTGACCGATGTCGTAATCGTAGTCACGATAGCTGGATAAACATAAAAGGAACGTGCAACCTCGTCTCCCAATATTCTCAATTTATAAGTAGCCAGCATTAAAAAGAAAAAGTTAGATACAATTGATACATACGGCAGTATATTTATATTATTCAGAATTATAAAGTAGTCATGCGATTCGCATGTATATTGAGTAGATGTCTGTTGTTTGTTTGTACGCCTGGGCGAGTTTCGATTAGAGTGCTGCTAAGGAAGATGGATCTCGCTGTCTATCGTCTATAACAGAAAATCGTAACAAAAAGAAAAAAACCTGGGAAGATCCAGTTATTTAAAATAAACAAAAAAAATTGTATGGTAAATAGGGTATTCTGGAGCAATCAATAGAATCAATTTTAAGTAGAATCTCTGTTATGAAGGAAAAGCATATGCGGATTAAGCGTTTATATCTTTAGACGCTGAGGAACCAGAAATTGTGAATATTTTCCTGTTCTTCGCAAACTGTTCTGACCGCTATGAATCGTTTTGATGTAACACACCATACAAAAAAAATCTACGTTTCTACGGATACACTACATATTGCATTTATAAACTAGAAAAAAAAGAAAACGAAAACAGGATAAGACGAAGAAGAAAGGAAAGGGGAAAAAATATATAGAATCCATATTTACGTAGAGCAACTAAGAGTCAGCCTTACTGCGTTTTGTATCTTTTCTCGCGAGATTGGATACGGTACCGGATGCCCATTAAATTATTTATTAATGTACATTACAGTAATAATTTGTTCGTTTAACGATTAATTCGTTGCCTATCTTTTCGTAATTTTTTACGAAATTAGTTTTTACGTGAGATATACATATGTATGTATCATACGAAACTGCAACAGCGTTTATCGATACTATTAAACGATTCATTTTTATAAACGTGGAGATTCTCGGATGGAAACTATCGGAAAACGGAAATTTAAATATTGAAAGTGATTTGTGATTATAATGAAACGTTTTCAAAGTGTAAATATATATATTAAACGAATATAAAGCAGTTTTAGGTCACACGTGTACCTTATATTCGATATTTTTACAATTCTTGCTTGAGTTCCTATTACAGACAAGGTGTAATTTATAAATGTGGTATCTAGTATACGTGGAAACCAGGCACCGCACTTGCCGAAACGATTCCTTTCGTAATGTGCCGTGTTTTTTTTTGTGAACTCGAATGTGAGAATCGGATGATGCTATACATATATATGTATATACGTATATATATATATATGTACGCGCGTGTGTATATATACATGTATAAATGTTTCTCTGTGTAATGTAAAATCAATTACTTCTTAGTAAAAACATGAAAAAAAAATTAATTTTAACAAAATTGATATTTCGAATAATGATGCCCACATCTGCATACTATTAATTAGTGTTCGTATTAAGATTATTTCCCTCCGTTGTGTAATTTCTTGAATAAGCAGCAATGCCGTGCACCTTGCTACAGTTTTCCTCTTGTTGCTTTAAACCGTATATCTATGTTATGTCGCGAAAAAAGTATAGGAGCAACATTGATTCGTAGGCTTATAAAATACAATGGATTTCCATAACAAGAAAAGTGTGTAAATTTTCTTTCGCAGACAAAGATCAGCGTACTATGCATTGCGTTGAATTATACTAACACCAAATAAACAAATTCTTATATATAAATATCAGTCTATCGCACTGCAATTGGTCGATCACGATTTTGTATTTTTTCGTTTAGCATGTAAAAACGAGATACGTTTTATCGAGGCAAATATTTCTTTATACAAGCATGATCTTTTTCAGTCTTTCTCTGAAGGCATGAAGCGAAAACATACATGAGCGTGTATGTATATATATATAGGAAATTGAGAAAAATACAATTAATTTTGTAAATGCGTAAAATTTTCACCGTTCATTTTAACGTTTATTAAATTAACATGTTAAATCGTGGATTAAAATTTCCCTTTACATACTTATCACCCACGACTTACGTTAGGTATAAAAAGAAACTGTACAGTTCAATATCTCTCCCACTCTTTCTTTTTAATATTTTAATTTCTTAACTCGCAAGAACGAGAAAAACCATTCACTCAATCATTCAGAGTTCACATACGCATAAATCACGCACAATCACGCGCATTTTTCAAACTTCAAATGTTTTCCTATCCATTACATGTCGTAAATACATCACCAATTACCTCTTCTACATATATGTATGCATTCCCATCGATGAATCACTAACCCCGCCAAAGGGTGGAAGTACTTTGGTATAGAACATTGTTTAGTGAAAAGCATAGAGTAGCATGAGAAACGTGCAAAATCCGATAATAAGACCGAGAATTAAAGAGTCTCGTCTTTTACGTAGATTTATCCTTTGCACCAGGCTGTTTACTGCTGGAAATCGATTGGAAATATCGTTAAATCTTGTCTGTATACGCTTGAATGTTTGCCTTTGAGTCATCAAATGATCTCGCGTTTCCATTGCTATGCTTATCTGGTCATTGAGCAAACGATCCGAACTGAAACAGAGAATTCTCTTTGATTTTACGTTCGTCGAAAAATGTAACGAACAGGGTACTCTTTACCATGTACAAGTAATAATGGTATACATCACAATAAAACGAATATGTAGTATAGTAAGTTCTACGTACTTGTGAATGTGTTGGTTCTCTTTCAAGTACATTTCCCGACGATTCAAACCACTCACACTTTTGTAGTTACTGCATCATAGAGAATTGATAAGATTCCAATTGAATATTTAAAAAAGGGGAACAATTCCATGCATTGGAATGATATACGTACTCAATTTCTTTACGGACGCTTCCTAATAAATCTTCTCTGTCTCGCCTTGCAGCGAAATTGTTTCTGATTTTATTGAATTCCAGTTTATAATCTTTTAGAATATCTTTGTGACGTTGCATCGTATGCAACATTGCAGCACCATTTGGTTGCAACTCGCTCATTCTTTCATTTATAGAAAATAACTACGAAAAATGGATTTAATTTAAACTTTGGGATTATAGCATTATATTTGTATAGTTACCTTTGCGAGTAACGCTTCTATCTCGGAGGCCATGTTTTCAAAGACATGTTCTTCATCCAAGAGCGGTACTTCATCTGCATTAACAAGCTTAGATCCACTGTTGACACCAAGCTTGCTGAATGCCACAAGTTTTGAGTCAATTTCATTTTCCAAGTGTCTTGCTTGCCTTCTTAAATCTAAAATTAAATGTACAATAGTAATTTAAGATCTAAAAATATTGGCAATTATTTTTTATGCATGTATATATATGAAGTACTAAAATAAAACTGAATTAATATGCCGTACAATTATAATCTAAAATTAATACAACTTTATCGAATAACAGGTGTTAAACTAACCAAGTAAAACCTACGAACAACATCACCGATTAAAAATGTAAACTGTACAGAAATGATTAAGTGTGCGATATTAAAAAATATAAAAAGAATTTTAAAGAAATAGATAAAATGTCACTTTATTATTGTTTAAATAGTATACTGATAAATCTTTTCAAAGATTAATGATAGGGTTAGGAAAACTAACGGTGTTATTTGCGCGATAATTATTACAGAACAGGTTATCCTACATATATTTTATTTCAGAAATCTGCCACGTAAAAGCAATATATACATTATAATCGTATACATGAACATTAACATCTTTTGCATTATATTTTCTACGTTTCATGCGAAGTTTGACGTAACGAAAAGAAACTATTTCGAATACAACTTTCGAAGCCAAAAGTGTTTCCTTTTCGACGAATTTCATTAAGAAACTGTAACAATAAGATCATATTATATTGTAATGGACAATTAAAATTATATTAATAGAACAGTGACATATGTCAAAACAAGTCGCAATGTTACTTGTTGCAAAACCTCGTAGCGTTCAGCAAATGAAAATGTCGGAAAAAAATAAAGGATGAAAGCAATATTTGTGTTAAACAAATTCTACCTTCCCAATCGATGGTGCCTAATGCGTTAGCCATTTGTTGTTCACAAATCACGAACGCGATAGTTCCTTTTCTATGATATTTGGATAGCTGATACACGCGACGACATAACACAGTTCCGCGAACAGATGATGGCAGCAGATATCTACACTGCACTAACGCACAGATACGTGTACGTTCGGCTAGATTTTACACCAGTGCTGTAAAGTGACGTAGCCACCCAGAATTTCTAAATAAAATATCGCTTGTTTTAAACAAAATCCCTTAAAAATTGGTATGGAAAGAAACCTTGAAACCTAAATAAACAGGAACAATCATAAAAGTTAAGATTCCAATTCTCAAAATATGCTTCTCTGCATTTTGAAATATTGAATAGTTGAGACGAGTGTTTCGACATCTTGTCGGCTGGATAGCGTATAACCATGGTCTCTTATTGGGAGCATCATTTTGCGTTAAAAATCGACGAATCTTAATAGGAATACAGAATGCTAGTGGAAGTCGATGCCAGAAAGAGAAAGGAGACTGAGGAAGAAGGACAGAAGATAGTGTACTAACTCTGGTTTATGCGGCCCCTGATACTTGAGGCTAGACAAGGATAGCACCAATGAGAAGAAGGATAGGGATAATGCTAGCTGTTAAGTCCCGCCCCCTTATGGAAAAATTATATTGGCGGGGAAAAATCGCTAATTACTCATTAGCCATGATTAATTCATGCACCTTTGTCATCGTAGAATAAACTACGAACCTTCTGAAACTTTCTCGGATATAATTATGCAGCATTTTTTGCTTAAATAAATAATTATTAACATACTTTCATCCAGTACGATTACGGATTTCTGCTAGATCCGTATCAGAATAGTAATCAATTATTCGATAACAGCCAGTACACAAATTAAATCGGGAATCACAAAAGCTTCCTTAGACTGTCTACTTAATAATCCATGCACAGAACATTATCAATTAATTGTGGTAAATCGTTAATTAATAAATAACGAGTATTACGATTTTGACTACGCGTACGATATGTAAGCTGTACATATGTCATTGAAATATTGCTTGTTTTAACCAAAACCATGTAAAAATTAGTATAGAAAGGAAGCTTGGGTCTTAAACAAACAGAATCTATCATAAAAGTAGATATTTTATTTCTCTGAATACATTTGCATTGCTTATCAAATACGAATAATTAACACGTATACGTCGGCATCGAGTCGCCTACGTAGGCTACGTGGCTACTGTGTCTCATTGAGAGCACATTTTACGGCAGAAAATCGCCGGCTGGTAGTAGGATTACAGAATGTCAACGGAGGTCTGCTATAATTCTGTAGACAAGGAACGCACCAGTCCAAAGAAGGACAGAGATAGTGCTGCTATCAAGCTCCGTCCCTTTGCGGAAAAATTATATTGGCGGGGAAAAATCGCTAATTACTCATTATCCACGAATAATTTAAGCACTTTCGCGATTGTAGAATAAACTATGATGCCTCCCTAACTTTCTTGTATAAAATTTTGCTACATTTTTTGCTTAATTAATTAAATATTACTGATCATGCTAGAACGGCAACGCAATGATTTACACCGACGCGATCAAGAATTGGTAATTTTCACTTATTTAAGCGCAAAAGGTTGGAAAATTATATACGGGGAAATCGTAGGAAGCCCGTAGTTCATTCTACGATCGCAAAGGTGCATAAATTAATCATGGATAGTGAGTAATTAACGTTTTTTCCCGATAATATTACGCATTCGGGGAAAATACGCAGACGCAGCCCTCCACATGCATCCTGTATTCCTATTAACTTTCGGCAGCTTCGCGAATCCACTCAAGAGATGGCGTGACGTATTATACCAGCCTAGCAAACGGCAACCTGCCATACACGCGCGTCTTTATTTTGCAATACTTCAAAAACAAAAAGAATGTTCTCAGAGGAATAAAGTATGAACTTTTACGATTACTTCCTTTCAATTAGGTCTCAAACTATCTTCTCCTATCCAATTTTATGGAGTTTTGTGTAAAATAAGCGATTTGTCTATTACAAGACAAGCGCATACATACAAGACGCAGTGAGAATCGTGATGATTATTATGTATTTGTTAATTAACGATTTCCTGGCATTCATTCATGATGTTTTGATGAAAGCTTCCGTCATAGTAGATTTGAGTGGTGTGGTAATTGTTGTCGAATAATTAATCATTATTCTTTGCAAGTCAACAGCAGAGTCGCTTACTCGTATGCGTTGAACAGCTGTTAATATTTATTTATTTGAGGAAAGAATGATGCAAAATTATATACGAGAAAGTTGCAGAAGGTTCGTAGTGGTGTCTCATTACTGGTGTCATATACTATAATCTAGCAAATAATCAACTTGGGATAGCTTCGGACCTGTCGTCTTGTAATCCTTTCCAAGTTCGATACTTTGATAGTCTCGTGTAGCCGCAGTAAGGCAGACGTAGTGGTGACTAAACCGGTTTCCGGCGGGATCTCGATAGTTACGATGCTACTACCTGTGCCATGCTATCCTGATATTATTGTCTAGGAGCTGGGGCTAGGAGTGAGAAAATAATAACTCGGGATTCTTAGATTCGTTTAAAATTCATAAACGAATGATAATTTAATTGCTTAGATTAAGGCAGTGCAAAATATACATACACATTTTTATACAACCTCTACATGTTTTAATTACAACATATTAGGCCTAATAGAAAAGTCAGAAATATATTAGATTTTAATCACTCTTGTACTGAATTTACTTTCAAACTACTGAACAAGTAGACGAAGTTTTTCACGTGTAATACTGCTAATGAAGATAATCTGTTTTACCGTGTTCACGGAATAAGTAGGTCAGTTCTTATTCTCGCAATTTGCCGCTCGGTGGGGCTCGAATCACCAAGATATAGTTTCAATTCTTCTATGAGAGCCATTGTAGCGCGAACAGGATTAATATCCCCTTCGATACACATGTTAGGAAACTGGTCCTTTAATAGTCGTGTTACTATATTCATTTGCTGGCTGGACCTAAAAATTTGCGTTGTACAAAATAGTTACATATTTTAATTCTAATACTTTAGTGATAATTACGATTCTAAATAACATTCTACTCTACCTCGAAAAGATATTTAATCTCGCCTCACCATCGATGGGAGGCATTATCTCGACCAAGCAGTACATCAAACATCCGGTTGTTTTTACAACGTAAACGTTAGTAGAGATTTCTGTAAAAGATTTTTGTTCCAAGAATTGTAGAAACTGGTTTTCTCCACCAGCATATTTTTCCATTTGTATAGCGACTGTTTTTTCAATCGAAGTAATCTTTAATGCTAAAATAGTTCTGTTCAATTCGCTTGAAAATTGAATTCCATTCTCATGATCAATTGTCTCTGCGGCTGTTAGACGAATAGTAGGTACTGGCGTTTGATACTGTTTCTCTTCGATTTCATACGAAACAGTGCCGTACGCATCACAGAAAGATTGTTTATCGAATTGTGGCAAAAGTAACGCGACGGTGGCTATAACCATTTGCCGAGGTTCAATTGTCTCAGTTGAACACCAAAATACTTCATCCCTTAAATACCAAAGCGTGGATATTCCTCTAATTTCATCCTCACCTTTGATGGAAATGTAAATCTGGACGTTGCTTAGCCTTCTGCAATGAAATGAAAGATGTTTCACAAATTAAATAAATTTAAAACAGTAGGGATACAATAGTATTGCAGGCAGAACTTCTACACACGGTCTAACATTCTGTTAATACCGTTAAAGTGATTATGCCAGTAAAACAAATATAACAAAGTCGGTAACTCTAAAAAAGGAAACATCGCTTCTTTTTTCCTCGTGAGCGAACAACAATTTTTCTCCTGCATTACCATACATTTTATTCGTAATTTTAGTCTTAGAATTCGATATGGAAACCAGTTCTATTAAAAGAAGAAACTTTGTGTAACACAGTAAAGAGTTAAGAAAACAGAGTTTCACAGTGCCGCACCTGCGCGCAAAATAGCTGAGGGACAAATCGACCCGCGAAAACGTGAACCAATCAGTGCGCGTAAAATAGTCAGCTGGTACTAGACGACGCGAGCATGGACGTGCGGTGAACGCTATGTGTTCCTTCAGTAATCTGCAGGATGCCGCCGTGATCGTATGGTGTCTGCATTTATCGTTCGATCGGTCTATTGTGTCACGTGTTTCACAAAAGTTTGTTTCTCAAAAGACGTATCACTGCAATCGTGCCTCGATCCACTGGATATTTCATTCATTGTCAGAGTCATCGAGGATCGGGTCGTGCAAGCTAATCAAGAAATAGAGTCGAATTTCGTGCACAGGGTGCAATAGATGCGTCGTTGAATCTTAGCATTGGGGCATATATGTCCACTCCAAGTACGTATAGTACGTGTCGATATTTGTGTTAAGAATATATATAAATATGTACATATATCGAAGAATTATAATTGTTCCTTCGAAAATGTTAGCCTGGAAGAAGAGATGGGTAAATTCTCTGACCTATTGACCCAGGAATCGTATACACTGTTACCATCTGCACTTTTGCTCGATACGTTGTTTTTTTTTCTGCTGACAAGGGCAACGCAATTGAGGAAATGCGTGCAAAATTTGAGAATTGTTTGGACATCAAGTTTATTAAACTTTATATTAAACTGCACGTACCTTATACATACATTATGTAGAAATAAACATTCTATAATGCATTGAATAACTTTTATCGTATGAAAAATCAACATCTGATAGCCTTGCGAAATTAAGTTAACACAAAAAAATATTGGCTGACAGACGCAAGTGCTTCCACTTTGGGTTTCCATGCAAAACCCTCGAGTCGGATGTTCCACTTTGCAAGTATTGCACGTCTTATTATTTAATGGCCTTGGAACTTTGTTGAATAAGCAAACTTATATTGTATATGTACAAAGTGCATATTGTGTAATCCGGTTTGAAAATTCTTCCTTGGTGCCATCTTTACTAAGAGAGTGATATCGAATCGATAGTATCGATTTTAACTTGCAAGATATTAGTTGATATCGAATAATCGAAACTTGTATGACTCTTAAATGATATCGAAAATTTGTTGATTGGGCGAAGCTATATATAACGATACATATATCGTTGACACGCAGAAGAATTGGATATCGATATTATTCATATCTGGTGTTAATTTGATAAATTATTAACGAAGGGAGAATTACTGTCTAAATTGCCAAGGGTCGGTGCTGATTCAATTATTGTTTAAATAAATTGATATAAAACGTAACTTTATAGCATTGCTGCACTTTAAGGTTTCCAACAGGTTCGTAATATGCATCCTTACGAAACAGCCACGTGACTACTGATGAATGCCGATGATACAATGCGTTTTGTACTTCAATAGACTTGTCAGAAAACGCGACAGCGTTGAACAGTTTCAATTGAATTTATTTGGCACGCTCTTTTTCGGTGTTTAAAGCATAACTAATTGTTGAATGGGCTGAATGTATGGAAATATCGCGGAGTTAAATTGTTATAATATTATCGTTAAGTATAGTTCATATACGACTATGTATACAACTCATTAATAATTGCAAGCAAATAATTCATTTATATTTCACAGGGATAATTGTTAAGCAATTTGTACGCATCGGGAACTTCAAGTTTAAATATTAGTTCGTGTAGAACGAGCGCACATATTGGACGAAGCTCGAACTCGATTTTACGAACGTTCACCTGGTCGATAAATCACAGATAGTACCGTGAATCAGTAGAACTTGTTATCTCGATCGTTTTGCTCTCTGACATGTCTCAGTTAATGAAATTCCTGTCGGCAGCTACGAATCACTATTCGAACCAAAATATTATTCAAAGTTCAATCATTTTTTTTAGAAGTATGCCGCTACTATTGTAACATTTTGCCACTAACGACAATGCTAAAACAAAGGATAGTAATCCAATCATCTTAGCAGCATTTATATTACTGATTACTGTTGATCCGGTACTAAGTATTTTATCCTGCCAAGATTTATATTTTAATGGTCTGAAGACCTTGGCTCTGTTATCTAATCACGTTATATTCTGCCATCTGTCAGCTTATATCAGCAATCAATATTAACGAACCTCGGTCACAGCAATATTTTCATCTGTTTCAGTTCGATATGAGTACAGGAGGAAGATCGTGCACCGTGAGAAGATGACCCCGCGACGATACGTATTCGCGGCGATCAAGCGAACGTTGCTTGCTGCTGGTATCTTGACGTTGCTGGTGCTGGCCCTGTCGAGTCAGGACACCAGCAGGAACGTGCAGCAAGGCCTTTTGTTGGAGGTGGGTGACGAACTTTTATCCGGCATTTGGCCAAGGATCCCTTTTGTTCTTGGAGAGAGGCTTTTCTAAGGCTCCTCTCGGATGTAAACCACCGGAAAATTAGGCGGTTCGTTTTCTAAAGGACAATTATTGTAGAGCAGCGGGACAGTCGTACTCGTTAGGAATACGGAGTAAAGCCAACTTTATGCTGGATTTTTTACTCTTCAGAAGGCATTCTCTAATCCGAAGAATGCTTGGAGATCGTTCCATAGAAATTCGGAACACAAAACGATGGACAATTTTGTTTGCCATTAACGTTTAATCATCCTCTTTATTGTGCTTTACTTTATTTCCCGAAGAATCGAAACGTTATCCCTTTTAATGCTTGCTAATTGGAAATATGTATTGCAGAACAGTGTATGGTCTCGATGGCATAGCTGGCACTACAGTCTAGTTTCTCTAAACAATGCCTCGTGCTCTTCTTGCGCCGCACCACTATGGCTGACTACACGCGACCCAATCTACTGCGCATTCCATGTATACTTCCATATGCATTGTATACCTCCAGGCGTATACTTCACAACTTCACGCCCGTTTCAATTTCCCCTGATGCACGTTTCCCTCTGTCTGGTCATCTTCTTTACGAAACAGCAAATGTATTCTTAAGCAGGACGAGTGCATTTATTTAATTTCAATGTACCGTGGAAAGGACTATCCTGTTGCCTTGCTTATATAAGCCAGTACACACTTTCCATACAATGACAGTGAGAGGTGAATGGTTAAGCGTTTCCCATGACTTTACACGTTCTTACATCCACACTTCTGATTCATTCAATTCGTTCGATGCGGTACAACTAAAGCCTATCGCGTGCTATTGTAACTACATGTTACTATGCCCTATAGTGTTTTGCGTGTACATATTTGAATACACGTGTCTCTTTAACACACGTTCGAAACCACGATCTCTGCTCTTAACCCTTTCTCACAGCAAGCTACCATCTTGGTAGCACAGCAAATCGAGTGCGAATTGTTTCAAGAAAAGAACGTTGCTTCCCCTTTTAAACCCCAGTAAGACAGGTTGCTTCGAAAACGGTTCCCTTACGTAAAGCAATGCCAACGCGAATTGGCAAAGTTCCAGGCGCAATGCGGCACACAAACGCAGCCCGCAGATATTGCCCCTTTAAGTATGCGAGGGGTGGTTACAGTAACCCCTCAATCTCAACAATTACCGTACCGATGGAGATCGATCTTCCATCGGTACGGGCGATTGCCGTTTCATTGGACGTTTCTTTAACAGTTGTCAGGTATCCACGGAAACAGAAATCGATACCGTTTCTCTTGCTGTAACTCACAGTGGATATATCGTAGACTTCGTGTTTTCAATTAATTTACTTCGAACGAGGGAAGAAACCGAGTGGTATCGCAACTCAGGCAACTCGATACACCTTACTTAACAACTCTTGTTACTTTTATTAATCAGTTAATATCCCTGCCAATTTTCGTTCATTCTAGTGGTACTGGAAGTATAGTAATTGATTTTTAACCATGTTGTACAAAGTTAGTACATAGTAGGTACCCGATTTAGATATACGTATTAGTAGGTGAACACAGAATCTCGTTCCAATACGAAAACATTGCGACCGATGGATGTTATACAACTGGATACAACGAAGTGCCACGCGAGTATCTTATGTAATGTCTATGTACACGTGTGCACAGGATGATCCTCCGCTAGATCCAATTTCTACCTTCATACGTTTCGTGTTTACACCGATGGCATGGAAGAAATACATATTTGCCGCAAATAGACAGCCTGAAAGTAAACTAAAAGGAAGAAAGTGGCTCGTCGGTGCAAGGTTGAACACGTTCGATAGGAACATCGAGATGAAAGTATCAGAATTCTCTCCGTCAAAAACACAACATTGCACGTGCACATGAACGGACACAAAAACGACGTGGTGCAGCGCACGCTGCACCACCCGTTTAACCCACATTCGAGGCGTCGGCGTCGGCGTCGGCATCGATGTTGGGGCAGCCGTTCGGCTTCCAGACCGAAATCAATAAACGGAAGCCAGTACTTCTGCATTCGGCGCTTCCGCCTGGACAAGGCCATCGTCTTCCACCCTCCACTATCAAAAATTTATCCCTCTGTCGATGATACTATCATTTATTCAACGGGGAACAAAATTTTAGGGTCCCTTCAAGTAGAATAGCACCATCGGGAGAAAATCAAAGATTTGATTGACCTAGAGATTTCACTTGGCTGAAGAAGTAGCTTTTATTAATAGACAACTGTTTTTTTATGGTACCACTGCAAACGATATTTCTCAGCTTCAAAGAAATTAATTTATCCTATGCCGATGCAAATAACTAACGGACTCTCTCGAGATCTTGATGTTCTCGACCTAAGTGCCTGAATTATCCCTTACCTCGACTTCTGACTCATCATCGGCGTTCTAAAAGCCACTCTACCAGAGTTTCTATGGTTTCTAAGAGGTTGTAGTAGACTCCAAGAGATCTTATAATAATTGGACACACCTACCCTATTTGCTTTTCATATCTTCTATCGCAATTTTTTTTTTTGCTTTACTCGCGTCTGAAATTGTTTATTTAAGCGTTTCTAAGCTGAACAAGTGGATCGCGTGCGCGAGAATCGTTTTTCAACATAAATCCATTTTCATTGTAGCGTTGTAAAGTTCACGTTGGATGCGCGTTAACTTGTAAAAACGCGAGAAGGTATCGATTAATCGACGACCGATCTCAAGGCCTCAGAATGAAAGAGAGGCCTCAGAGAATATGTAGTAAAATCTCTAAAGTAAAAGTCTAGCAAAAAATTTGTTCACTTGCGGGGAATCAATTATTGGCACTATAAACTATAATAGTAAATATTTCACAAAACCTCCACGAAATATTCACGAAGAAATTGAGATATTTTTAAACAATTAATCACCATCAAACGTTATCCAACTTTCCATATTACTCTGCAATCGAAATATCGAAAGTAAAATTTTCCATCAATTTTTCCCTACATTCAATCTTGTCGCGTTCGTTTGCAACGAGCCCCTAGGAACTAGCTACTCTAAAGAAATTACGCTCGGAATCTGGACTGAACGTTCAACTGCAATGCGCCAAGTAGGCGTGCAACGTGTTACCATACCGAACAACCAGCGACGAACGTCCCGATTAATTGCAGAAATTAGGAAATTGGATTAACCTTGCGAGCACAAGGCCGGCATACATACGTAATGCGTGCACATCGGGTCCAAGAAAACTGCTTCGAGACGGCGAGCTTTGAATTCTAAAGCCAGCTAACTAATCGGCTGAAAGCCTACGAATGTCGCTCGTGATTCGAATCGTTTAGCTTCCCGTAGAACATGCAGGATAATTACACGCTTTTGTGATCCATTGATTTTCTAACATTTCGCCGCTGTTTCTCGCGGTCCCTCGATTGCTCTTTCGATACCAGAATTGCTACAGTATTAACATTTTCAGGATGTTTTCTTTAAAAGTTCTTCGACAGAAATTAGATTGAATTATATCGAATTTTTTCCTGCAGGTTTTTTGAATGATAGAAAAGAAGGACACATGATACAGTGCTTGAAATAAGAAGGGTATACAAAGTGAATATACGTATTTATCTTTTCTAATATGTTCATATGTTGTTTACTCGTAGAGCATGGAAGTCGATACCGATTAATTCTATGCGTACACGTATTAAGTGTTGGTAATTGCAAATGATAAAGCTGATACAGAGTAATCGGCTGTAGCAATCGTCACATCGCATCCGATGTCCGAGGCTGTTGCACAATTTATGACGAATCATGTTCACGAGGTCTCCTAATTTCAATTTCATAATGTATGTCCAATTTCCTATTGCAGCTAATGCGGAGCATTCATCTAGTTGAATAAATGTTGAATCGTCAGCAATGCTGGCGCAAACTGCTTGCCTATCTTATTTTTGCGGTACGGATTTTTGGAACATGTAAATTTTCGAGTGCTTCAATTCTAAGGATACGAGTATCCAAACAATGCCCCTTGCAAAACGTGCACGTTTCCTTTAGAAAACAAACTATGCATCCTGACGTCTGCAATTTACGTGGCCCCGTTTTTTCAACCCTTTTAACGAGGCGTGAGAATATTCATATTACCCCGATTACATTCCACTTTAATAATCTCGAAAATAGTGCTCAAAGTGTCTATCAATGTGCACAGGAGGACACGAACCTGACGCCAGAGGAAAGATTGATGGAAGAGGCAACGATCGCCGAGACGGAGAAGCGATTATACGCGAGAAGGAAGTACCTGGCAGAAAAGTGCGCCGAAGAAGGATTAGATCGGCCTGGGAACGATTCACTTCATAGACCTAACGCTTGGGAGTTCCTTGTAAATAAAGAATACCATCTGATATGGTGCAACGTCTTCAAAGCAGCCTCCACGTCTTGGATGTACAATTTCAATCTACTTGCGGGGTAAGAGATATCGCGTAGCTTCCGTGAGGAGTCTTTCAGGTAAACAGATCGAATACCGTCAAGTTTTATTGATTTTTCAGGTATAGCCCGCAGTTCTTGAAGGCCTCGAAAGCTGTACCAGTTTCTCTAGCGAGACAAAAGTATCCCAGACACACCGCGGAGGAGTTGAACAAGTACCTGAACGATAGTGTCAGCTTTTTGATCGTCAGACACCCGTTCGAGAGGCTCCTGAGCGCTTACAGAGACAAATTGGAGCACAGTCTGCCGCATACATTCCACAGCAATCTTGGTGCACATATAGTTTGGAATTATAGGTCTAGGGTAGGAATCACCCACGTTTCATTCAATGAAACAATTAATTTGTATTGCCTCTTTGTATTGGCTTAAGAAACGAATCGTTTTTATAAATATATTTGTCGTTCAGGATCCAAAAACAAATGGACGGCACGGTCCAAGATACCCGCTTTTCGAGGAATTCGTACGATGGCTCTTGTGCCAATGGAGGGCTGGAAATGAGCTGGACATGCACTGGACACCGGTTGTGAACTTTTGCACACCGTGTCAGGTGCGATTCGATGTGATCGCAAAGTTCGAAACGCTCCACGTAAGTATTGCGCTTTGAATAGATATGATTTTCAATCATAATACATTTGAATTACTCCTAAAGGAAGACCAAGATTACCTGATAAAACAAGCTCACGTGGGACACATAATTAAACCTGAATGGAAGAATCCTACCAGAGGTGTCCAGACCAAAGATGTAATTAAGAATTATTTCGCTCAATTGTCTAAATCGCAGATCAAGGATATCTACGAGATGTTCAGGTAACGAATCACTGTACGAACATTGAGTCAGTGTTCTAAATGAATAATATTTGTAATTTCTCGTTTTAGATATGACTTTGTGCTTTTCGATTATTCTCCCGTTGACTATATTGCTCTTGGAAAAGATGAGGACACTGTACTGATCTGCAAATAGTAATACCGGTAGATGGTGCATAACTAACCAGGGCGGGTGCACATGAAATGTTCTTCTACTTCTTTCTTCTTCAACGTTAAACGACGTCCATTCAATGACGTTAATCACAACGAAAAGATATTAGATAGGAAATATTTTTTGCGGACTAACATAAAGATCAAAGGAAGGAAAACATTGGGAATTGTTCAAGCTGTCGATATCCATGGAAGCACTGCTACAGCATTTAAACTTTTGATAAACAAAGCATTACAATATTCTATCGTTAGGGCCTAAAGGCGACAAGGAGTTTGTAAATTGTTATAAATCAACGCAACAGCGATTTTAAATTCGTACTGTACCTATAAGGAAACCCCGTTGCTTAATAATATAATAGGAAACAATGAAGTTTTCAATTTATCAGGGTTTATAGTAGGAGAGATAGTTTATACTTTGTTAAATTTTCCTGTTTGAATGAAAGAGAATATAGTACCTTGCACTCCTGTAGGATATATAGAAGATGTCTCTCTTTTTTTTTCAAAGAATACAATGCAGCACAAGTCCAGTGCCTTTTTGTTGCTTTTATACATTGACTTAATTAAATTAAGCCACGATTATTTTTTCATGCTCGGGTAATTTCGAAGAAGGGGTATATTTTTTCCCTGGTACTGTATGTGTACATATTCGTGTATATAAATATACATATACGTATGTTAATATGAACGTTGTTACCATAGTTATTATTACCATTGTAACAGTGGTAATAGTACTGTCCGTGGGAGATGTAGTATACAATTGCATTGATAAGATATACATTAAATGATACAACTTCCAAGTGCAAGAATGCATAGAGATCTTTAAGTTTAACGTTTTATAGTGTTTAATTGTATTTTAGATAGTTGAGTTAAACAGATTTATACCCTAAGAATGAAACAGACTTTTTGTAATAATTTAATAAAAGTATAAAGCTTTACCTGGTACCTCAATCAATGGTGAAACAATTTCCATTATCGAAAACTTTTATGCGAATAAAGTAAAAACATTTAAAACAATTAATTCCTCGTAATTTTATGAATTATAAACGCGAAACGACAATAACTATTTTGTGAAATAAATGAATTTTTAAAACTTAATGGCATGGAAAGCTGATCTTATTTGTGTGATATAGTAAGAATTTAATTTGATTATCCAAAGATCATTGTGCTATTAGTACCATCATAAATATACATTAAGATTTCCTTTTTAATGTTGGGCTACATTCCTACATTAAATATATATATCTCGGAAAATAAAAAATTTCTTATATAATTTACATATAACTTTTGCACATGTACTTACTCTATTGAAGTGTTTTCTAGCACTACTCCAAAAACCCACTGGTCGTAAATTATACATTTCCAGGTGTTTTGTACAACTAATATTTGTTTAGGTTTATGAACTTTTTGCTTTTTCTTCTTTATCACTGGTTGTCCATCTATAGTGTATAACTGCAAAGTGTGTGTATCAAGTTTAATATATATGTATATATATACATTACCATTCATTAAAATTTAATTAATTTCAAGAAGAAATAATATATAAATATATCTTTGCTAATAAAAAAAGAATGATTGTATGAACTATGAATATTCGTAGATTAATGGCATTAATTAATTTGATTAAATTATTTGGCAAAATGTGACAATTCTTCGTCTTTTTTATTTTATCTATGTAAATACATTTTATTATTGTTTTTATTATTAAGTGACTTACGTCACTGTCAGAGTCCGAGGTTAGATCTTCACCATACTGAGCCTGATTGTATAAAGCTTTTAAAATACGTCCGGTCGTATCGCGAACCTCCTTAATATCATTAGTTGCTTCTTCAATACGGGTTTCTACATCCGACAATTGTTTCATCAAATGTTCTTCTACCGGGTTGCATTTCGGAGAAGAAATCGGTAACTCTGCGTCGCTGAACGCGAACATGTCTTCGTCGGCAGAATCCATCGTGTTTCCGATAGCAAATACTTTATGTAATTGACATTTGCAATTGGTTTATGCAAAGTCGAACAATATTGAACAAAAAATTGCACATAACATCATCCTCTCGGATTTCGACAACAACGTTTCCAAAGTTTGCGCGATATGTCACGCGACGCATTGCGCTTAGGCATCATTTTCAATTGTACTGTCGCGTTTATAAAAAACGGAGACGTACATATCACATATTTTCTAAACAAACAATTAGACCCTCCGTAAAATATTCAATCGATGAACTTGATTACAATTTCTTATGTGTATAATAAGCTATCCTTGTTTTGTCAAATATAAAATATTGGAAACATTTGAATGCGTTAGATTCTCAATTCATTAGATTCTAAATTCTTTTAGCAGCAGAGAAAATTAAAAAATATATTCATATGAACCTCCATTATTTTGTACATGATTCTTACCTGCCTTTCCTCACAAGAAAATTGTAAAACGATTTTATTTTACAATTGGTCAACCTGAGTTCTGTACCGAGGTTTAATTAGGTTGTTATAAATGGTTCCATGTATGTATGTAGGTAATTCCTACTGTAGGTAGAGCAGAAGTGAGTAGGAACGTAGTTCGTCGCATGGTGATAGGTCGATGAGATTAATTACGAATTGTATCCGTTCACTATTTAATAAAATTGAGTGAAACCAGAAGGAAATATGTGGTTGGAAGAGTGCGATAGTTTCGCGGAGCTATGTCGCGGATATTTGCCCTATTATTTGCTGATAATTTTACCGATTTTCATTATTATCTCTCCGGTTAACCCAGTTGCTGCATCTCATGAATTCCCCGTCCATCGAATGCACCAATATGACTTGCACGGTGTACCTCACGGTAACAAAATTCCACTTTCCATACTTTTGTTATGCTTTTATTCGAATTTTATTAATATGTCGATTAATATTATTTTTGATTAGGTTGCCGTAGTGCACCCATTTCCCTGGAAGCAAGATCCCTCACAGGATGGAGCACCTCCAGACATTGTGTAGTTACCAAAGCGTTAAATCTAACGCCAAGTCTGTTTCACTCGATCAAACACAAGGCTGGAGCGTTGGTTGTAGTTTTACCACAGAGAATCACCGACCTGACGTTGGAAGAAAAACAGGTTTCTAATTTCATTTATTTTCGTATGTTTTATTAAAACATTTCTGTACATTTAAGTTTTTGTCGAATCATTGCGTTATGTGTTATAGCACATTACGAGTCTGGAAGAGTCCATGTTGTTTGGGCCAGAAACAACAATTCCAGTTTATTTCACATCGTGGCATCCTGATCTGCAAATAATCTTGGATGATCTGTCCAATGGATTTGTTACCGATGAAAAGGCTGGTTCTGCTGCAGAGGCTATGTTCAATTCTATTTCTGCCAGTGGTTACCAAGTAGTTGTAGCTACTGGGCAAGCTCTTGCTAAAACAGATGTAAAAGTTGCAACATTGCATGGAAAATTAATTGGTACCGGAGCTGAGGAGAAGCTACCAACCATTGCTTTGGTAACTCACTATGATAGTGCAGGAGTTGCACCTGTAAGTAAAATGTTAAAGTAAATCTTTATCTATATAATTTAACGAGAATCCTGAACAATAAAATATAAATGCATTATTATTGATAAACAGGAGTTGTCTTTTGGAGCAGACAGCAATGCTTCAGGGGTTGCAATGTTACTGGAAATAGCACGATTGTTTTCTACTTTGTATTCTACTAGTAGATCAAGACCACAGTACAATCTTGTCTTCATTGTAACTGGTGCTGGCAAACTGAACTATCAGGGCAGCAAAAAGTGGCTCGAAGATCAATTAGATGGTCTAGAAGGCTCAATAATACAAGTATTATACACGTTAATTTAAAGGATTTTTATTTTCATTTATGCTAAACTAGTTGAAAATAATGAATATATTTCTGTTATTAGGATGCAGCTTATGTTATCTGCCTGGACACAATGTCCACCAGTGACCACCTTTATGTTCACGTCTCGAAACCACCGAAAGAGAATTCGACGGGTGGTCTCTTTTATAAGGAACTCAAAACAGTATCCGAAACTTTAAATGCTACTGTAGTAGAAGGCGTGCATAAAAAAATTAATCTAGCCGAAGAAACACTGGCTTGGGAACACGAAAGATACAGTATTCGTAGATTACCAGCCACCACTCTTTCCACATTGAAAAGTCACGAAGATCCGATTAGAACGACGATCTTAGATGTAGCGCAAACAGGACAAATAGATAGGCTGTATAAACACAGCCAAGTAATCGTGGAAGCATTAGCAAGACATATATATAACTTAAGTTCTAGTCAAATTTTTACCGATCCACTGGTACATTTTAGTCCCTTGAATATTTATACTTGTGCAGAAAAAAAATGAATTTCCTTTTATTCGTTGTACTTTATTTTTCAGGACGTTTCTAAAGAGTCGTTATCTTTATGGTTTAGTTACTTAGCGTCACAACCAAGAGCCGCACCGTTATTAGCAGATAAAAATAATATATTGGTTGGTACATTGAAAGAAGCAATGGCTAGATACCTGGGAGATGTGAAAGTTACATTACATAGTCCTGACAAACAAGACCCAGAATTTGTATTTTACGATGTTACAAAAGCGATGCTTAACGTCTACAGGTAAATTCTATAACTTTACTTGTCGCTATTGCATTTATACTGCACTTTTAAATAACATGTTTTTTACTGTATTTCAGCGTAAAACCAGCTGTTTTCGACCTCTTTCTTACAATCGCCATCATTATATACTTGGGAGCCATTTACGTGATCGTGCACAATTTCCCTCGTGCATATTGTTTAGCCACACGATTCTCAGTGAAGAATAAATCGTCGTGAAATTGTTTAAAAATATTAGTATCTCTCTCTATTGCATTGTAAAAAATTCGCTACGCGTTTTTTAATGAATTTAATATATACCTTTATAGATATAAAGATCAAACAAACAGTACGTACATTGATTTTTGCTCACGTCAATCCTAAATTAAAATTTGCCTATACGTTGCATCTTAGGTGTAGGGAAACGTTACATAAATATTAATTGTAAGTCGAACTTTCATCCTCGTATATTCTTCTCTTGCAATAAAAATAATGCAAATTATAGCAGAGTTATTTAGAAGAGAAACTACTTCTCACTTTATGTAAGACTACGTGATAATTAAGACCAAGTAATAACAGACCAAATAGTGAGATTTTAGAATGCAATTTATGATTAAAAAGACTGGAAATTTAACTAGATACAGATCGTTCGTCATCATAACAATATATATTTAGAAATAAAAGTAATAACTCCAAATCATGTATAGAATACTAGAATGCTAGTTTTATTTAAATGCAACTGAATACTTCATTTAATGATTGTTGTGTTTTGTAATATACTATATTCATATTGTAATATAATATCGAATACACTTATATCGTGTGAATGGGACAGGTAGTATGATCTAATCAAAAGATTGTTTCTGAAAATTTCTTGTTATCAAATACAGAGAACTACTTGCCAAATAATAGTGCTATAAAAATGTTTGTTAGCCATTTAAACAAAAACTACGAATGATGAAATATAATAAATATTTATTAATGATTATCTCGATGCAATTGTAAGGACGAAACTATGAAGAGCTTATGAAATATACGTGGTGAAACATTATCGTAGATGTTTTAGTTATTATTCAGTATTCATTATTCTTAAGTAAATTTTCAGTTGATTTATATTATTTCATTTCCAAACACTTCTACATATACGAAATGGCTGTGGATAAAGTAAAATTAAAACAGTTGTACACCTAAACAGGTTTGACCAGTTTAATATACATTATATAGACTTTCATTTCTTCAATATGAGACATCAGTCTCCACATATCGACGTATTCTAGGCATTGTAAAACACAAGCTATGAATTCTGCCTTTAACAAAAGTATCTTGTTTTTCCATTAATTCTAGTTGAAAATAATAGTCAATAAAATAAGTGTTCACCTATTACGATTGTTCAACAGGTATAAATTTTCAAAATAAAAGATGGGGTTTGCAAAAATCTATGAGCCTCTTGACGGATTCTATAATAGCGGAATTAAAAGCTATAGAAGCGGCTGGCACATGGAAAAAGGAACGAATAATTGTTTCACCTCAAAGAACACGAATTGTCTTAGCGAATGGAGTGGAAGCTTTGAATTTCTGTGCAAATAATTACCTGGGTTTATCAGTAAGTGTAAACGTTTGTCAAATATTTTTCATTATATATTTATTAATTGATCTTTAATTTAGGATAATCGAGATGTGATTTCTGCTGCAAAATTAGCATTAGATAAATATGGGGCTGGTTTGAGCTCAGTAAGATTTATATGTGGTACTCAAGGAATTCATCTAGAATTAGAAAAGAAACTTTCTCAATTTCATGGCAGAGAAGATACTATTCTTTATGCATCCTGTTTCGATGCCAATGCTGGACTCTTTGAAACATTATTAACACCTGAGGATACTGTACTGAGCGATGAACTTAATCATGCTTCCATCATTGATGGTATTAGACTATGTAAAGCAAAGAAACAGAGGTGAGTTAGATAACTTGTATTTAATTTTCCCGTATCAAGTTAATATAATATATTCATTTTGTAAAAAGATACAAGCACAGAGACATGGAAGATTTGGAAAATAAATTACGGGACAGTATGACTTCTCGAATACGTCTCATTGCAACCGATGGCGTATTCTCCATGGATGGTACCGTAGCACCATTGCCAAAAATATTAGAACTTGCAAAGAAATATAATGCCTTTACTTTTGTGGACGATTGTCATGCTACTGGATTTTTTGGACAAACTGGAAGGTAGTTAAATTTAATTGAATCGTACTTTGTATCGAATTTATGTTGATCGATACGTCTATACATTTTTTTTATTGCTGGGAAATAATTCTTTAACAATTAGGCGAACGGTTTTTTTATGATATATGTAAACGATGTACTTTTTATGGAGCCATTATTTAATTGCAGAGGTACGGAAGATTACTTTAACAAGTTGGGAAGCATTGATATTATTAATTCCACTTTGGGCAAAGCTCTTGGTGGGGCAGCGGGTGGCTATACAACAGGTAAAAAAGAACTCGTTAATTTGTTAAGACAACGTAGCAGGCCGTATTTGTTTTCGAATTCATTACCGCCTCCTGTTGTCGCTTCCGCAAGTAAGGTATGTTAAGCAAAGTGTTGAGCTTTTTTTACATTTTTTGGACTTAAACAAAAATGGTGGATTTAGTTGGTTCTTTAACATTATATACAGGTTTTGGATCTAATTACAAATTGTACGGAGTTTTTGGATCAGCTTAAGGACAATACCAACCTGTTTAGAAATCGGATGAAAGCTGCAGGTTTCACTATTAGCGGAGACAATCATCCTATCTGTCCAGTTATGATAGGTGATGCAAAATTAGCCACCGAGTTTGCTGAGAAGATGATTGGTAAATATTTTGAAGTACATTTCTTAAAATATAAAAGTTTGCTAATATATGTAATTTCCTTGTAGGTCAGGGAATATATGTTACTGGTTTCAGTTATCCTGTAGTACCGAAAGATAAAGCACGAATACGTGTTCAGATCAGTGCTACACATTCGCAGGAGGACATTGAATATGCTGCAAATGCGTTCACAAATATTGGAAAAGAACTCGGTGTAATTAATTAATATTTTTTAATTTTTACATAAATACAAGATGCTGAAAGTTACAGTTTTCCCCATAATTACTGACCTAATTGGCAGTAGAAGAAGCGCAAATAAAATTTACACGATGATTAATCAAGACATGTTTAATGTACATATATACCCCAATGTAAATCTTTCGATATATGCACAGGGAAATGTACCTACTACATACCATAAATAAAAGTATTATCTTTTATACAAATTTCATCATGTATAAAATTAGATAGAGTTATATGTTTTTTATTAAACATTAAATGTATAGATGTTAAGGCTTGTATGGTTTGACAAGATTTTCGGAAAATTCCTTAACTTGCAGAACACCACGAACCTCCCTTTCTAACAATGGAAGTCGCGTAACGTGGAAATCTTCGTAAAGATCCATTATCTGAAAAGAAAAGGTTGGCCATTAATTATTTATAATTAAAAATTAAATCATACACGCGGGCGACTTTTTTTTATCACCTGTTCAAAATATTTATCCTGTATTTTATGCCTAGCCAGACACAGTCTGCAAGGTGCATCTCCTTCTTTGATGAACAACAACTGATTCACTATAATATTATGAGTGTCGATGCCACATTTCGTCAATTCCTGCACAAGCCTCTCTGTTTCATACAGTGACAAAAATTCTGCTATGCACACACAAATAAATGTTGTCTGTTCAGGATTTCTGAATTGTTCGTTAACTTGCCTAATGACAACAAGCATCTCCTCTATCTTATTGCAAAATGTATCTACATTGAAATCTGACATTCCCAGCAATGAGCTTATCTGTAAACAAATACTTTTGACATTAGAGTTGGACAAGTTTTTGATGAATACACTGCTTATTGCTCTTCTGACCTGTGTAATAAAAGGGCTAATTTTCATCTTTAAACGCATCAATTTTCCAAGTCCTTTTTCTACTACATGTGGGAATGATAATAATCTTAAAGTATGACCAGTGGGCGCGGTATCGAAGACAACAACAGAAAAATTCATTCCTTTAACCAGCCTACAAAAAATTAATAATTATAAGACAATTCAATTATATTAAAATCTTGCTAAATACTTGAATGCTAACTTCATAACTTCCGCATAGCTCATTGCCTCGTCGATACCAGGGAATGCTCCTACAATTTCTTGCATTATGCTTCTACTTAACTTCATTGCTTCTCCTCCTGAAACTATTATAGAAAGATTTCATATCGAAAGAAGAACAATGTGACGTTAATACAAAATTAGCAGCAATCTGAACCAGATACCTGCTTCGCTTTCAAAATATTCTTCCGGCAATTCTGTAATCCCTACATTTGGATCAATTTCCATTGCAAATAGATTATCAAAACCTTTCACCTTGGTCGGAACTTTACTGAATTTCTGATCGAAAGCATCAGAAATGTTATGCGCCGGATCAGTAGAAATGATAAGGACATTTTCCCTGACCTTCGATAATTGTACGGCCAGGGAACAACTGGAAAAGGAAACAAAAAGCGTAATGGACAAGTTACGTTCATAAACAAATGGTTTATTTGAGGTTATAGTCGTACCTGCACGTCGTTTTACCGACTCCACCTTTACCTCCAACGAATATCCATCGTAATGATCGCTGTTCGATTACATTCCTAATCGAGGGCTCATATTCAATCGCTTCACCTTCATTTATACTCATATTCGCCGAGTCACAAAATGCTGGTTCTTCCGAAAATTTTAACACGTCATTTACTAATGTCGCTAGGTACAGGGATGGTGTCGGCGCAAAAAATTACAATATAGACAATTGGTATGTCACTGGATACATAAAAACAAAATAAAACGCGCAAAACCGATAAAAAATGAATCAGAGCTGCTATTTCGATATGCCGTACGATTTGGTAATAAATAATTGTAATCATTCCATTGATGTATATTATAAAAATACATTGGCTGTCAGAATGAAACTTCTCTTATAAAAAATGTCAGCTTATTGTCACAAGCATTTTACTTATTAATTATTTTATACAGTGTAGTTACATGTTGAATATCAATTGTATTGAACAATAATTGGTTATTGAGGTATTTCCATTCCCGCCCAGCAAACAATAATTATCTTACGCTGACCTTACGTACTTACCTAAACAAAAATGCGCCTTCTACTTATTTCCTTCTTTTTTCAATTCAACAGGAACCCTTTCGACTGTTTTTTAACGTAATAAATTCGAAAGCCGAGTAACGCGCCGCACAGCCATTTTATAATACGAAAAATACAATCGCACGGTATATCGTTTATGCTATCGAGGAAAAAAATGTTCAAAATATCGAGAGAAACAAATCGATTAATCGGCGACGAAAAATTTCAGACCCGTATCGATCAACGACGATCGACTACGGGGGACTTAATACACGATTACACGATGGATGTAGTTAGTGGTTTTTAATAGTAGGCTAATTTGGAAATGCACAAAGTGCCTGTAAACTACGATCTGAGACGTTAACCGCGGATTATTCGTGATTATCATCGTGTTCCTGTGTATATTGTTTGGCGGCGTGAGCTAGGTATTGCATGTAGGCATGCCGCAGTTTTATAAAATCGAAATAAATAGGACGGAATGGGAGGTTCCGGAACGGTATCAAATGCTCACTCCAGTGGGATCAGGAGCCTATGGTCAAGTATGGTAAGGAACGAAATTAATTAAAGCGACGTTACAATTCGATCATTTAAAGATGAATTGGAATTCGAAGCAATTTTTCAATTCTTGCAAATTCGAACAATTGTCCGTAAATGTTTAAACGATCCCGCTTCGTTCTTCGTCAATAATTCACAAGTCGATTGCGACAGTGAACCAATCATGACCTTGGCATTTAAATAGAATCCATTCGCTGTATCGTGGATATAAAATTATTAGTTATATTTCTGCTCGTTTTTGTAACTTCGACTTTTCTATGATGGTCGAATGGATGTTACGATTACGACAGCCCCGTGCAAGCGCACAGTCGCGATCTATTATATCGCGGGCGGAACTAAAATTAGAATACATAGTTGACAATACTTCGCTGCGAAGATGGATTTCAGAAGATTTATTATCCCACCTTTATTTCGAAACTATTGTTATCGTATGCCATTACGGATATACCTGAAATAATACGTCTTGTAGATCGAACAATAAACTATCGTGTTGAAATTACACAGGTATGTGTTATCTATCAGTTTTATGATATTTTTTGTATAACGTTGATAAAACATACCAAGCATATAAAAATTCTTTGCAGTGGAAAAGAAATACTTTATATTGTATAATTATAAGTTTTAAAAATTTAAATCGTTTTGTTGCGCGTGTACGAACAGTATAGAATTTGAAATTAACTTAATAATGTTTTTATATTTTTTTAGCTCAGCAGTTGACACCACAACTGGCCACAAAGTGGCGATCAAAAAATTAGCCAGGCCATTCCAATCGGCTGTTCATGCGAAGCGCACATACAGGGAACTTCGTATGTTGAAGCACATGAATCATGAGAATGTACGTACAGAAATGTAGAAGAGTATATCTGTGCAATATATATATAATTAAAGTTGGCACTGTTTTTATCAGGGAATTGGAAACTTTGTCTTGGCTCTAAATTTAAGAATACACTTGTGTTCATCTATGATGAATTTTCTGTTACCATTGTCAACACGCCAAAGTTTAAAATTATTTATTTAACATTGCTTGTAAGTTAAACAGCCAAAAATTTATTACAGGTAATTGGTCTACTAGATGTATTTCATCCGTCTTCCTCTCTGGAGGATTTTCAACAGGTGTAAGTATTTTTACAACCTTCATACTGCCATAATTTCACTTATGGCTTAAGAAATTTTAGCAACAACTGTTAACAGATATTTAGTCACGCATCTCATGGGAGCAGATCTCAATAATATTGTAAGGACTCAAAAGCTTTCGGACGACCATGTACAGTTTCTTGTCTATCAAATATTGCGCGGCCTCAAGTATATTCATTCTGCGGGTATAATACATAGGGTAAAGTACTATGAACACAGGTAAAACTATCTGAACGCAATGATAAGATAATTTGAATCCATTCTTTTGTAAAAATTCAGGATTTGAAGCCATCTAATATAGCTGTGAATGAAGATTGTGAGCTGAAAATTTTGGACTTTGGATTAGCTAGGCCTACAGAGAACGAAATGACTGGCTATGTTGCCACAAGGTGGTACAGGGCGCCGGAAATTATGCTCAATTGGATGCATTATAATCAAACAGGTATTTTTCATTTTAGAAATATTTCTCAGCATGTCTACAATATACATGGAAATATAATATTTATATTTTTAGTCGACATTTGGTCAGTTGGATGTATAATGGCCGAGCTGTTAACAGGGAGGACATTGTTTCCTGGAACAGATCGTATCCTTTTTATAATCGTGCTTTCTAATCTCTTTGGATACCGATGCTGAATAATCACAATCATTATGCTTTTCATAAATTTAATTTACTCCACTCTTATAAACCTCACCTTCATAATTCTCCAATGAACATTACGAATCTTTAACCATCTCAGAATTAAAACATGTGCTTATTGCTAAGGCTCTACGTGGCTTCTTTTTTGCTTTAACATTTATTGATAGTTTAATTAATATCTTAATACATCATGTTTCATTTGTCATGTGGCAGAGATCGCTTCAAGTTAGCTTCTATCGAATAGCAAAGAATGTTTTTATTTGAAAAAAAAAAGAACATAATGTGCATACTTTTTATTATGCTTCAATGCACGAGATTACATTGTTATCTGTTGTACACGTTCAATAATCAAAATGTTTAGTGAAAGTAGAAAAAGGTGTGGTGGAACCTTAGCAAGAGCAGATATACACCAACTGAACTTAATAATGGAGGTATTGGGCACTCCACCAGACGAGTTCATGAAAAAAATATCATCAGAGTCGGTAAGCAATATACAGTTGTACACAAAAAACATTAACACTTATACATGAAAGAATCTTATTAGTGCATGCTGCTCATGTATAACACGTTGCGATTTAAAGGCCTTGCATGTTACACATTGCTATCGATTTTTATATATGTATATTTCTTAAAATAATCCGAATTGTTATATGCAACGAAAATTTACAAAACTTGTGATTTTATAACAGTTGTAAATATTCATCCGTTGAGTGCATGTTATTGTTCCATTTACGATCCACTATTTTTTATTCTTCGGAATGATAAATGCTTATATAAGTGCAGGTTTAATACATCTTGTATTTCCTGAAAATTTCGTACCGTTTCTGGATCATAACGTATGCTTTAAACATACCTTAACTTTAAGCAGACATTGATCACCTAACACGAGTCTTAGTACTCTGTGGTACACCCACAGAGGAAACTTTAAGCAAAATTACCAGCCAAGAGGTAATTTTTTTTAGATAAATACTTTTTACGAATTTTTTAAATCCTTTTTTCCATATAGATTTTTCTCGTCAATTTGAAATTTGTTTATCGCAAATGTAACAAACACGATTTTGCTTTGAGTTTATGTTATATTATTTATATAATATTAACAATAAAATTTACATGCTAAATGCGAAATAAAACAATAGAATATTATTGTCCACACGTCGAGGGAAATATTTGTACTTTATCGAAATATTGGAGTGATATAAGTTTCACAAAAAATAAAAGTAACGCGTGCAAACGTTGTTTTAGGCAAGGAACTATATACAAAGTTTGTCTCCGTTAAAGAAGAAGAACTTTAAGGAAGTTTTTCGCGGAGCCAATCCTCTAGGTAATTATAGAATTAAACAAATTTTGTAAAATATCTACTATATTAAGGTAATCGATTTTATATTATCTTTCAGCCATAGATTTACTTGAATTAATGTTAGAACTGGACGCAGAAAAACGTATTACGGCGGAACAAGCCTTAGCTCATCCATATCTTGCACAATATGCCGATCCAACAGATGAACCTGTATCTCTGCCATATGATCAGAGTTTCGAAGATATGGATTTACCAGTTGAAAAATGGAAGGGTATATGTTCCCATGTCAATGAAGCATTTTAAATATAAATTCACAGTTAATAATAACTCTAATTTGACTAATTTGGTTTATTTTCAGAACTTGTGTATCATGAAGTTATAAACTTTGTACCTCAACAGTTACCTGCAACGTCTTCGACGATCGAGACTGCTTCATAAAATTTTGTCGTTAGCAAAAGTAATATAGGCATAAGCACCAGTAAGATAATATTAACAGTGAATAACTGCAAATGGATAATATGTATAATTGTTATATACAAAAGTGTCACTGTATATAATGCGACGTTGCATAAGTAACAAATTTAATCATACAGATTTATTTCTATTTTAAAGGCAAAATGTATATTTTTGTTAATGACGCATGAGATACAAGAAATACTAATATTTTTCACATTATACATAGGGTTGCTTTAGAGTGTAAAGCCACCGAACACGTGACGAATTCTTCATATTGATGCTGTTACATGAACATTTTGTTACGTATTCGCACGTGTAATTGCCTTGAAGCTACGATTGCGAATGCATTCTGAATTACTGAAAGTTGATTTAACATAAATTAGAATATTTTTTGTAAGGTCGTGCTCACCATAAAAGACAACACTTTACTTAATGCAAATTTTTGTGAAAAATGTTAGCTTCAAAGCGTTAGAGTTTATTTCATCTACTGCTGGTTCTAGTCTGAAACTAAGAACATATTGCATCGAAAATACAGTTACATATACATCTTATTTCATGCAGAAGTGGTCTAAAATAATTTAATTTAAAGAAAAGATACTGTTAATGATGCTTTTAACAACAAACACGGCTGAATAAATTTTTTCGATATTTGTATATCGCTTTTTACTTGTGGTACAAATAACAAATTTTTATTATTCTACTATAGGGGAAATAAAACAAGAATTAAAGGGACTGTATGTTTCATACATTCTTTTATTTTTTAGACATACTTTTCTAAATTCTAGTAACTTCAGAAAACTAATTCATGTATAATGCATAATCTAAATAGAATTCATACATTCCATTCTCTCAGCCTAAAAATTCTTGCAACAGATTTTAAAATGGAAACGAACTACATGTATAAATATTTCATTAGATGTAAGTAGTGGCATTTGTGTAAATGCAGGGGTTCAATAATAACCTGATTGTATCAAATGATTCAAGCAATTTATCATGCCAATTGTATGGACTGAAAGTCTAACGTTGAGATTAGTAACACTTTATAGTCAGCATGAATGTCTAAGGAACCCTTACCACCCTAACTACAAGAATAAACTGTGCCGTTACAAGGCTTACAAAGAGATTGTGGATTGTATGAACGTTTGTGGTTTAACTGTTTGTGATTGTATTAAAAGGATTACCTATATAAAAGCTCAATATTGTTACGAGTTATCCAAAATCAGTGCCGCCATATCCTGCGAGAAATATTACAAACCAACAGCATGTTGGTTTCCAAGTATACACAAACTGTTCTTTCCACTCGTAACATCTTACACTTGTGCGAACGATATCTGTAAGGTATATGCTAACACTTTACACTAATGACATTCTATTTTGTAAATTGTATTTATTGAGTGCCATCAACTTGTCGTGTCTAGATAAGCGATGACGAGACAGATTCATTAAAAGATTACGATTGCGACGAGACGTGTCCGGATTACGTGGATTTAAGAACATTAATCAGAGATTGTGATTGTCCTTTTGTGACCAAAATGAATCCACGTGCACGTCATAAGTAACATATTTCAATTTAGACAATGTTGATTTGTCACTGCGGAATCGAGCAAATAAATTCATTTTATTTAGAACCCCGTATACTCAGACAGAGGGTGACACGTTTATTGGTGCACCACGAACACCTACCGATGGCACAAATTGTTTTGCTAGACCATCGCGAAAGGTAACGCGAATGAGTGTCGGCAATAATACCAGGAGAAATATAAACGAGGAATATGCAACGCAAACCGATGTCTCTTATTTCAAAACCGCATGCAGAACTTGTCAAATAAACGCGGCAAACGACATGTCTATTAAAAGTGCAAACTGTGCCACGAGTATGATGAAAACAGATCTGGTAAATAAATATATCTCCATCCTCGAAATTTGTCGACGATGGAAATTTTCACTAAGCATCGAAAAAAAGAAATATATGGAATAATAATTTTTAGAAGAACGCTAGCTGCATAGATTGTTTTTTACCAGAGGGAGATATGAACTTGAAAAAGAAAGCTCACGATGAGTTTGATATGTTCGGCAAGAGTATTGCCTTTCAATTACGAAATATGAATTTCGGTGAATATCGATGCAACGTTGTATTGCTAAAACGCTGGATTAAGTAGCATTATTTCTGTTTTAGAAATTGCTATTAAATTGGAGAAACGCATACAGAATTTAATTGCCCAAGAACGTCTAGACAATGTAAAACTGAAAGGTTCCGACAGTTCAGCTTGCAGGTGCAGTCAGTGCAAAATCTCGCAGGAGGACCTGGTTTGCAGCTGTGGACTTCCGGTCATCATGATCAAGGCGGATTCCTCTTGCGACTTTGAATGCAAGCGTGGTGCATAACATTATTTAAATTCCTTGTATTCGTGGGGTACACGAAGAGAAAGTAATTCAGATGTAATGCATTAAGTATGCCATTCACTCGTGATATACAGTAAAAAAAGGTGAATAAAAGAAACGTAGGGTGATTTGACAAACGCTTCCGTTCGATATATCGCGCGATCAATTTCAGTCGTGTCCCCTAACCGGTATGGATTTAATCGTGTGGTTAGTCGTAAAATTATAAACGTATAACAAAATCGCTACCACTGTTTTCTCGGAGATATTACATTGAAAAAAAACATTGTGGAAGATAATAGTGGTGTTAAAAAAAAATGTCCAAGTGGAATGAAAAATTGGTGATCAACTTTTTGAAAGCGTACAAGCAACATCCTTGCCTTTGGAATCCCTATCACAGGGATTATTATAATTGCTACGCGAAGAATGAGGCATTGCAGAAGGTCATCGAACATCTCGATTCACCTGGCCTCGCTGTGACTGACTACTTACAGCAGATCAAGATCATACGTGAAAAGTAATGTACGATCGGAGTTTTTGTTAATGAACATTGCCAAGAAGACAGGATGGAAAACAAATATTCCTATTAACGAGTGCAACTTGTTCTTGAAATAACGACACAACTACTACAAGTTACTAAATTGAGAACAATATACCGGGCGTATCATTTTTTCCAACGATACTATACTTTAAACATTTATGACTCGCGAATCGAAGCTACCCGACTATCTAGAGTTTGGCAAATCATTGTAATACAATTTATGTTTATCGCAATATGTAATTATTATTTAAAATAATAATTATCATTGTCGTAGGTACAAAGAGGAGCAAACGCGAATGATTAAAAGCCTACAAACCCAGAAACAGTATAAATCTCCTTTCCCTTGGTACGATTTAGTAACAGATATGTTGACGAAAGTGATCGTCGATGAAGAAAAAATCAAGCAACACGATGGTTACACCACTGTAAGATCTTTGAGCAGCGACAACATAAAAAATTCTGAGAAGATAGAAAAATTGAGAACGGAGGCGAAGTCGTTGAAAATTCGTCCGTGTAACAATGCGATTTGCGACCGAATTTCCAGAAGGAGCAAATCGGTGGAGAAGGGGTCTCGTTTCAGCGGAAAATTTATCTCGGCGGAGAAAACCATAGCGAAAGAGAAAAATGATAAAAAAGTAAGATACGTTCCTTGTCCACAGTATAGAAAAAAACGGGATAGATCGAGAGACCGAGAAGAGAACCCGAATTTAAGTAGTAAATTTACCAGAGATACTGAGTTTCAAACAAGTGGTAAAAAATTGAAATTAATAAGAATTTAGAAAAAGGATGTGTTACAATGTAGACAATTTTAACTAGCTATCATTTTAAACAGACCATCCTACGGCTGTTCCAAGTGCCTCCGCCAATTGCAGATGCAATGGTCCATCTTTGTTAACAAGAAGAAACGTTAAAGCTCGCGAGTCTGCATTTTTAAAGTGTCCATTATGTGGCTGGGAGGATTCGAAATACGAGGAAACTGATAAAAGTGTGGACAGTAATTTTATTTCCTGTTCTGCGTTTAGTAAAAATCTAAATGGTATATCGTATACCCCGTGTCCTGGTTGCGATAATGTTATGCGAAATGGTACGTGTTTTGTGCCAAAAAATTATGTAAATTAATACTTGAAAAGATCGAACTATCTTTTTATATTCCTATTATGCGATACAAATTCTAGCTTTTAAATTGATCTATTCTATCTAGATCTATCTTCTCGATTGGAATATACGAAGAAATATATAGACAATTCCGGGGATTTCGAAATTTTACAGGATCTATCGAAGGAGTTAGCAACAAAACAGACTGAAACGGCACCAGACAAATCATCAGTGGAGTCCAGAAAATTGAAAAAAATATTCACGAACGCAGGAGTTCAGTATGTTGAAGAACCGGAAGACACGACAAATAAAGTGTCTGTCCCTATATCACTCCAAACGGAAGTCAGACATGGCGAGTCGGTAATAGCAAATAAATTGAAATGCGGTGCCATAGAAGCCTCTACTCAATTAAAGATCAATCTAGCAAATTTGGATAAAAATGTAAAATCTAAGGCAGATGAGACGGAAGGTGTTTGTCAAAACACACAATGCATACAGTGTGCAAAAACAGATTATTTTGCGAAAGGAACACAATTCTGTTGTGAGGACATTTCTCCTGAAATGAATAAAATCGACAGAGGCGTTAACACAGTAACGATTGTTAAGAGACACGTGCAAAACATGGTTGATGCAGCAGGTGAAACGAAAAAATGCGTACACATTCAGACTTTACATCAGACTGATGAAAAGTATATAGAAAAGGACGAAGATTCTGGCTGTTGTGCAGCAGAATCGAAGGCAGTGATGGTGAATATGGTCGATCACGCCTCGAAGGGAATACAGAGTATAATTTACGTTTCTCGCGGAAATATGGCCTGCTCTTTGTCTTTGGGAAAGATGGTAGAAGCGGGGACAGCTATGTCCGCGCATCGAATTCGTAGTATCGGTTGCATGACCGCGGAGAATGTTAAGGAATTGAAATCGAAATGTGTCCAGTGCATCCCAAGCAAGGAGTCCCTGCCTATTAATAAGGAACAACGTCGATATCCTGGAGAACTTATTACGGATGCGAATTTGGAACGCTCTAGAGCAAAAGAAAGTAAGGATTTATATAAAACAGTGGAAGAATTTCAAACTGTATAAAAACACCCTCTGTACTAGTTTAAAGTATTTATATCCGTAGCACTAGATCTCGACAGACCGTGTACAAGAGACACATGTCCATTGAATATTCTAAATCTCATCAAGGAAAATCCCTCAATGGCGACCGTCTTGCATCAACTTTTGGGGAATATATTATTTAAACGGGATCGAAACACGCATAGACAAACTGATTGTAAGTCGACACGATCATTAATTTTCGTGATTTAACAGTTGTTCATTACAGACGACTGTTCGATAGAAGGAACAGAAGTGGTGAAAGCCGTCAAAGAGTACATGACGAAAACATTAGGATTGAATATTGCGGAAGATAACGATAGGTCGTTGTCGCAATTTGTCGAGGCCAAACCAAATTTCGCTGATACCAATACCTCCACGACAACTTGCGATAATAAATTATGCATGACCGAGGAAAGCATGTTTCGACCATTGTTTCAATCCGCCACCATGAAGAGGGAAAAACGACGGAGATCCATTGAAGACGATACTCCGTTAATGGAGAACGCGTGCAAAAGACTTTCCATCGTAGACAAGGAGGCTTGCGCTTGTTCGAATTATAAAAGCATTGGTAGCAACGTGAAGCATTTTCCCGGGCACGACATGGAAACTCAAAGTTGTGCGCAATTGTTAAAAGATTCCGTATGTGTCACGAAATACGATAAAGAAGTTTCGAAAATGGTAAGCGTAGGTACTCAAAAACGGGATCCAATAGTTGTACGTCTAATAAAATGCGCTGAAAGTCAGGCTATAGTGAGGTCAGATAAAGAGACGTTGACCGTGGGGCCGGATGCGGATCGCGGAAAGAATTATACCGATAGACGTACTGAAACGTGCGGTCGATCGACATGCGTTCCGCCTGAATTTTCTGGGAAATTGGACGAGTGTGCCGTACAGTCAACTTTACGGAAAGAATGCGTGGGCAAAGCGGTCAGTAATCATTGTAAACGATCTGTAACTTTTAAGGACGATATTTGCGATATAAGTTGTAGAGGAAAGTTATCGTACGATTGGACAGACGTGAGGAACAGTGATATACTCTCCGATGTGAGTAATTCGAAAATTCCACTGTGCGTGAAACCGCGCAAGTGTACGCTCGTGAGGAACAATTAAACGGAGATTATAATTAATCTTGCGTGTGTAACAAAAGTATAAATCGTAGTTGCGTTCAATTAACATTTTATTTGTTTAATCGTGCGAGAAAAATGATGACAATGACATTTGTTTGGAACACTTGAGTCACTTTGGCACGACTGACTTTCTGTCCCCTATTAACAAAGCATATCATTAAAATATTGTTATCTTAAGAAATTATAGTTTTGGTATTCTGTCGTCATGGATATTAGTATAAATTGGGAAGACAATAAATCTGTTTAACAATGTAGAAGAACAAGCTTCATTTTATTACATGAAAATGTATAACGTTCTGTCGATTGGAATATGATATGAAAATTATGTCGTTTAATTTTCATAATAAATTACGGGTCACATCGTCGAGTGAAAGGCAAACGTTTGATACATATATACGTGTATGTGTGGTAAATACCAATTATCGGTAGCTAATTGTAATAAAATAGTATAAAAGAGGTTCAAATTTCCCTCGTTGATTACCCTTGTATTTCATTCATACGTTGAAGAATTCGTTAATATGTTCTATTATCGGAAGTCTTGTCGTTTGAATACGTATTAAAATTATCTTACGTTTAAATTTGTCAACCTGAGTACAGTTCTTCGTGGTAAATACCGCACGGTAAAATTGATAATTATTTCGTGGATGCGAGATCCATGCCAGAATTAGGATATTTTGGATCGAACTAGCTAAGTCTTAACACGCACATAAAAATTGCACTTCACCCAAAAAATGTCGTATTGATAACTCTTTAAATTCAATCACTAAAACATCTTGACGAAGTACATGTATATATAATATATATATATATATATATGGAGAGATTATTAAAAAATCAACAAGGGACACATCTTTGGCGTTCTCGTAATTATTTTCGTATCTTATCTTTTCTAAGAACAATTGTTTTCTTTTCTTTTTTACGGGAAGATATCGATCAATTTTCTTGTTACGTAATGTTATTCTTATAAAATCGCGTCGCCTGTACTAGTTCTGGAGAGACAATTTCATCGGCAAGATGTCAACAGAGATAATACTGTTGGTATACTTAATGATCGAAGTCATACTCTCCAACACGTATCACTTGTCATTATTAAAATATGTATAGTGATAAATTATTATTGTACTTCCAATATTTAATGATTTGTCGATGGTCACATGGTAACATGCGAGTATCGTCTGATTAGTGTAAATTCAATTTAATTTTTAGCAAACATTGCTAAAAATCAATATCAGCACTTTGGAGCGTTTATCTGTTCCTGTTGAAAAGCAAAATAAAAAATTAAATCGTAACACATTATTCGAATCGTATATCGCGCTTCTGCGATAGACTTTCAAATATGTACAATTAAATTACGTAATGGCAATATTACGTCTGGTATTATCTAATATTACACATACATATAAAGTTTACAAACATTTAGTCCTTTTTCTTGGCGTCCGCTTTTTCGTCTTTAGCTTGGCCTCGGCCCAGAAATTTGGCTAACGAATCCCAAATTCCTCCGAGGAACAACGCGCAAAACAGGTTTTCAAATGGCACGAATGGATCGTGTATTCCAAGTAAAATAGACGATAACTAAAACAACATTAACAAGTTTATTATAATTAAGTGAAAATTAATTGCAAGGGGATATGAAATTTTGCATTACCTTGAAATACACGAAGAATATAACGATACCGAAGTAGACTAACGCGTGAGGTGCCGAGATGAGATCAGTCTTTTTATCTAGGACGAAGATTATAGACGCGACCATTGATGCTTTCGTGGGGCTAAGCAAATAAAATTTTGTATATCAAATGCATCTATTTTATCATATAAAAATTAAAGGGGAAATAGACATACAAGCTGGGTTGCATAAATTCCATAGCAGTTGGGGTCCATACACCTCTTATGAGGCGTTCAAATAATTTCGTAAATCCAGCACCATTTCCTGCGATTAATTGAAAAAGAATCAGTTAACAAAAGTATAAAACTAATTCATTTTATGGTCACTTTTCTTCAATATTTATTTCTTAAATATATGATCTTACCCTTCAGTGTTCCAATTAACACCATAATTAGATATGCATTTGGGTAAAGTTTTCCAGCATGTGTTACTCCATCGTACACCTTTTTACACCTATAAATTATAGAAAAAGAATAATACGGATGATGTATTTAAAAAGATTAATAATATACTTACTTACCTATATATTTCCTTCATAGTAGCGCATACTATTTTTACCGGTAGAAATTTTGCTACCTTATATCCAATATCGAATGGCGTATAAAAAATGACGTACCTGTACAATTAATAAATTAACATTATATATAATATATTTATTGTATTTAATACTACATAATATACAACATTGTTAATTTATTAAACTGTTCTAAAAAGAGCAACTTCCACAAAGAGTACTATTTTTTATTAATTAGGATTAGGTATGTACTGACCAAACAATAGTTGCAACCACCACTTGCGGTGTATTTTTCAAAGGTGCAAGAATTGGTTCTCCTAAAAGACCGTTGCATAGCATACTGCTTGCAAACACTACCAACATTGTTGAAAGCCAACATGATAGGGGATGTTTCCGAGAGAATGCTTGAGCACCTATTTAATAAAATTATATAAATGTGAAACTAGAAAAAAATTATGAAAGTTACAATTGAAAGCAGTTTAATAAATTAATGACAAAAACAATTTATGTCTAGACTTAATTTATCGATTAAATGGTTGTTAAATCAGTTTGCAAATATATACAATGTATAATCATTTTTCTGGGGAAGTTTTATGTACATGTGATATGGGGTATGCTGTTTCAAGTAGGTCGCTCAGAATCCTTAGAAACGTACACTCCTGTTACATGCATATGTGCAACTGTAATGCCAGCTTAATATAAATGCAAAAATAATGTTTTGCTGGAGTATTTTTTACAATTATCTGACAAATGTACAATATTACATTTGAAGGTGTATTTAAAAATATATGAGAATTACATTTTGCAATGGGAAGGAATTTTCTTAGAGGGTGAAAAATACAACGAATAATAGTTAAAATTTAAAGGACAAATAAAAAGTCATTTGACATTGGTCATTCAACAAAGATTAGTCCTTCACAGTTCATTGCATAAGAAATTCGGTAAAAAAGAAGTTTCACAGCTATATCTGGAAACATTCTTGCACAATATATCTTCGTATATTTAGGACTCTATAAATATTTATTTTTCAAATATACTTGTACGATATTAAAAAAAAAAACAGAATTTTGAATAATATGGAGATATTATTACAATTAACATAAAAAGCACATAATTAGGGAAAATAACTGGCGTACCCACAAAGGTGTATACTGAAATAGATTAGCTGGGTAGATTCACTGAATGCCACAAAATAAGATTATTATAATCGTGCCAGATGTATAATGTGGGGACAGTTCTCTGCCTCTAAATGAGTTTTACATTCTATGTGTGGTCATTGATATTGGAGCAGGAAATTCTATTATTGTCCCAACAGTATTTATATATATATTAGCAACACCAGAAATGGTTAATTGAAAATTCAAGTTTAATTCACTCGCGAAAAAATTGAATTTTCTCTAGATGGATTTGCAAATAGCATTTTTGTCAAGCGTGCACGGTGCAATAATTTTAAAAATAATGGTAGCGAACTATTATTAATAAAAAAAAACCGCACGCAATACTTCTTTAATTGAAACAATATGATGCTAGCGAAAGGGTGCATTAAGCGGGGGTGTGTCCGATAACGCGAAAATAGCGGATAAAATATGGTAGGATTAAGCGGACGTTGAAGAGAGTAATAGAAAGAAGTGGTCGGGAGCGAAATATAATCTTAGAAAAGGTATAAGCTGCCTCTGGTCAGATTAAATTTAGAATTGGTCGGGCAAGGCTTGGGCTTACCGGGTCCTAAATCTTCTCTGACGTGTAACGCACAGAGTACGGAGTGTGCGATATCGAAGTACGGAAACATTTTCAATTTAATGACCTGATTGGCCATGTCCAGGAATGCTTCGGGATCCATTTTTATTGATTTTTTCACTCGTCACGCGATTCACTGCAATCGTCTTTGTTCACAAAGACCGAGTTCTTTGGTGTCCGACAATTCTTCGATTTTAAAACAAAATCACGATCGCCCGCGAACGACGCTAGCTATGCGCCGTCTGCTAGACTTGGTCGTCTGCTAGTTACCGAATCAGTCCCTACCACAGACGTGTTACAGGATAGATCTAGCATCTTGGGGGACTTTTGTGCTGTGTATTCTGAAATACCGACGCCACAAGCAAAAATCGATCATTCTTTTTGCGCCATTTATGATTTAGAATCGCGATTAAAGGAATTTGGTTTTTCATATTCTTTCACATTGTAATAATAATGTAATAATAATGCTACAGATTGTAGATATTTTCTTAGCAATAGAGTCTCTGCCAGTGATTTACGTTCTTTGTTTAAAAAAGTAATAGCGTAATTTATGACTTCTACTTTTTACCTATTCTACTGTAGTAAAATAGAAGCTGAATGTTTTACGCGCAATAAAGATAAAAAACTGTGTATTTTTTAAATGTCTTATTAATGTCTCGATTGTCCTTTTGAATTGTCCACTACTCTACAGTCTTATGGTAATAGATATACATACGTACTATGTTTCCGATAGCTTTTCCGCAATGCTACTTTCAGGTAATATGCATATAGCCCTACACGCGTGTAGCGAGCACCTATGTGAATGTTTAGTTTAAAAAATGTGATATAACTGTCTAATCGCAGTGGCACATAAGTACATGCGGCTGTAACGTATCTAAATGTCTTCTAAAAGAGATTAAATGGACTAAGAATAATGAACCCACATACATTTAGCTGGAGGCGTGCAAAAAGAATTGTAACGTAACGGGTGTGGAATCCGTGATAAATAAATAAGTAATACAAACGCAACAAAACGTGGGAATTATTCCCTCTTTTAATTCATTCAAGTAATTTTGAATACGAAATCGTTTGTACGGTGACAATCGGTGTTATCTAAGATTGCCGCCGAAAACGCGATTACAAACCTTTGACCAAAGAACCGATAAAAGAAATAAAGATTAATAAATTCCTGTGTGCTGTTTTCTCTTATTTCAATTCTGTTCGTATAAAAAGTTAGAAAGTAACGCAATTCGTATTTCTACGCGGGTGCATCTTACACAATAGACGTGGCTAATGCTATCGAATGCGGCCGAAAATCGTGACCTCGTCTCTGAACTAATTTTCATTCAAGCGTGTAATCATTTTTGAAGTGCCTTTCACCAGTGAACAAGGACGATGGTAAGATTATGCTTTGATCATTCACATTGCAATATCTTTTTGCTACATTTATGAACAATGTTATCTTTCAGAGGGATGGAATAAGATTGCGTCAACATGTCTCCAAAAGAAATTCTGGTACCGTGCTGTACGAAGATAAGTCTTTGTCGAAGAAGAAAGAAGTACTGCCAAATGAGACCCAGCATTTGCTTTTCGTATTTACATTTTATTTATTCATCTCGATTATCATAATCACTTTTGAGAAGAAATTGCCAGAACCATTAACAATTAACAAAGAAGGTTTATATCCTGGGAGATTTATTGCTGAGAGGGCTCACAAGCATCTCGTTAATCTGACGTCCATTGGGCCAAGGATCGTTGGGAGTTATGAAAATGAAGTATTAGCAATCAAATATTTAACGGGTATTATTAATAATATTATTAAGGACGCCAATGAGAATCACAGGATTCTAGTCAATGTAACCAAGCATAGCGGAGCTTTCCCTTTGAAGTTTTTGGATGGAATGACAAATGTGTATAGAAATGTACAGAATGTCATTGTTAAGATTGGTCCACGTAGACCCACGAGGAGCAGTTTATTAGTAAATTGTCATTTTGATACTTTTCCGGAGAGTCCTGGTAAACATTTGTATATATATATGTATATATTAATGAGAAATAATAATTTAACAATTTTAAATGATATTCTCATATAAATCAAATTTTTAATTTTAGGCGGATCTGATGACGGAGCTGGTTGTGCTGTGATGTTAGAAAATTTACGTGTGATTTCTCATAGTTCAAAGTTATTAAAGCATAACATTATATTTTTATTTAACGGTGCTGAAGAAAATTTATTACAGGCAAGTTAAAATAACAGAACAATTTAAGTCAACTTTGTTTTACAAAAATATCATATATAAATTTTTGCGAATTGTCTAGGCTTCTCATGGCTTTATAACACAACATCCTTGGGCTAAGGACGTACGTGCTTTTATAAATTTAGAAGCTTGCGGCGCAGGTGGTCGTGAATTATTATTTCAGGCTGGGCCTGATAGCTCCTGGATGCTTCAGGTATAGAGAGATGATTCTCTACGACATTAAAATGCCTTCAACCTTTTCATTTTCTGCATTATGAACGTCTTTTAGGTATATGCTAAATCTGTTCCCTATCCTTATGCATCGTCTTTGGCACAAGAAATATTTGAAAGTGGCATTGTACCTGGAGATACGGATTTTCGAATATTTAGAGATTTTGGAAACGTTTCGGGTATGTATATTCCCAACTACTGATTTTAAGTTTCAATCCTTTCACTTTACCAGAGATGAAAATAATTATATTCGTATAAAATTGTAGGTCTTGATTTTGCGTGGGCAACCAATGGTTACGTGTATCATACGAAATTCGATAATATCCATCAAATACCATTGGGCTCTTTACAAAGGACCGGAGATAATATTCTTGCTTTATTACAAGGAATAGTGTTAGACGATTATTTATCCGAGGTGCCTACTAAAGAGCATTCAGGGAATCTTGTGTTCTTTGATTTCTTGGGCACATTTGTTATCAGATGGCCACAATATGCTGCAAGTACAATTAATATTATTAGCATAATCGCTGGTATATATTCGATATATTTAAATACACAAAATGCGCGACGGGGTGCGTATATTGTATTAAACTCATTAATAAAGTACGCAGGTTTGATTGTAGTATAATTCACGATTTGTTTCAATTGTTATTTAGATGTGAAACAATCAGTATACCTAAAACATTTATTATTATGCACTGGAGCAATAATTGTTTCGTGGCTGGTATCTATCATTTCCTGCACATTAATCGCACTCGTTCTTACCAAGCTTGGAAAAGTTATGAGTTGGTATGCAAGACCAGCATGGTTGTTTTTCTTATACGTGGTTCCAACTATTTTTGTGTCGATGACATTTTTCTTATACGTTGGATCACGCCAGAAGAAGGCAAGTTACATCACGGTAACACGTTTCGTAAATATATTATGGTTTTGTTAAGTTTGCTTTAATTATAATTTAAATCTAAATGTTGTAGGAAGTTAAGTCTACATGGACTTTATATCAAATATACTGTGATTCCTATTCCATTATATGGATGTTCGTACTTTCTTGTTCAGTTCTATTCGAAATAAGATCTGGCTTTATACCATTACAATGGGTCGTATTTCCCACACTTGGGAATATACTACGATATAATTTCTTTAATAAATGGAGAGGTATAATATTGCAACTGTTAAATACATATATAAACATTCTATCACTAAACTCTTTTTATTTACAGGCTGGAAATGGCTCTTCTATTATTTAACAACGATGTGTTTACCTTATATACAATCCTTTTACTTAGCAATTGGTGCTCTTTATCTTTTCATTCCCATAATGGGGCGATCTGGTAGCAGCATAAATTCCGAAGTTGTAATGGCTAGCATGTTATCCATACTCTTCTGCCTGCTACTTAGTTTTACGGTATATAACGATTGCGTTCTTAAAAAAGAAATTCTTCCAGAAGATTCGAAGAACGTAATTCCTTAATAAATATTTTTCTTCCAGTTACCATTTGTACTTTTAATAAAAAATGCAGAGAGAGTCCTGAGCGTGTTGATGGGAATATTTTTAATAACTATAGGTGTACTAATTCTAACTCCGCTTGGTTTCCCATATAGTGGTGATTTGTCATCGTTAGCGCCCGAACGATTTATGATCGCGGTAATGATCTAATGTTTGTTCGTTGCAATTGGTAAACATAATGTTTTGTATATCTTAAGTAAGCATTTAATTTACAGCACGCGCACAGACAATATTATGATATTAATGGTAATCTACGGTACTCTGGTACCGGATATTGGATAGCCGATTTAGATATGAATAGCCCGCACAGTGTAGAAGCCATGGTACCCGAAATAGGTGCTGTATCGCCAACGGTAAAAGATTGCGAAAAGGAATTATACTGCGGCCTACCATATTTCATGCCTGTGACAACATT